>JBBMOL010000102.1:1200000-1937040 GCA_037954665.1 Laguncularia racemosa | reverse complement strand
TTTCTCGTTTCCTTTTCTTTTTCTCTCTATTTTGGTAGGGAAAAAAAAATTATATGATACTAAGAAAACAATTCCATCCATTTTCTTTCCCACACATTTTCCCTTTTATACCAAACAATGGATTTATAATATTTTCCACCCAATTTCCTTTCCTCCCCTTTTCCTCATCCCAAACATAGTTTTAAGGTTTATATATTCCTTTTTTGGTTTATCACCATTTTAGGAATATAGAACAATTTTGAATGTTAATGTGTAGTCAAAATTTAATAAACTATTCTATATTTTTGTGAGTTATTTAAGTGTTCTATATTTATGTCAAAATTTAAACAAATTTCTTATAATTATACCCAAATATTTTATATTTATATCATGATCAATCAAATCCTATCTATCTATGCCAAAATTTAATCAATCCTCTATGTTCTAAGGGGGTTATTTAAATTCTCCATATATCGATGTTAAATTCAATCGAGCCTCTGTATTTCAAGTGAGTTGTTTAAATCATTTATATTTACTTCATTGCACTTAATAAGTTCTCTACATAGGACCATAAATCATAGGATATACACGGACCTAATTGGTACAAAAACACATGTATACAGAAGACTTAAATGATTCACTTGAAACATATTTAACCTAATTGAATGTTAGTGTAAACATAAGGCATTTAATTAACTCATTTAAAATATAGATGTCTTAATCAAATTTTGACATAAATATAAAGATTATTGATGCACTAATTGTAATGCCTCGAAAATAAGGAATATTAATAGTTTACTACATACTTATACTGCAACATAAGTATGTAGAGGTTCAAACTAGCTAAAATCCATCAATGTCTCATGTGGATACCTTATCTTTATTTATATTATACAACAATGACATATATGCTCTTCTACTACTTGAAAATCTTTTCCTAAATAGGATGGGTGAAAGCTTAAGATATATCCACAAGCATACACATATATGCCATAAACTTGCATGCACACACATATCTAATCTAATGCAATAAGTAAAGCATTATTATCTTTCATATTAGCCAACACTCTACAACATATCTAAAATTTAGAGTAACTAATAACTCTATAGCATACTATTATATATATTAGACAACGTTAATGACATCCTTCAATCACATCTTCCTATGGTAACACTACATTAGTCAATTATGAAACTAGTCCACTAAAAATGTCCACACAAGGCCCCATAACCCTCATAGTAACTCAATCTATAGCTTCTCTCCATAATTTCCTAATATGTTTTTCACTACGTCAAGATGATCAACATCTCACTAAGAACATCGACACTTAGATCTACCCAAATCAACTAAGCATGATTCCACTCGAGACATGATCACACATCAATCATTAGGTAATGTGCTAGTTAACTAATTATATGGATCCTTGGCTACAACCAAGCACAAGTAATAAGCAATTATCTTTTCACTTTGATCATAGTTTGCTTTAAAACTAACCTAACACACACGTCACAAATAATCAAGGTTATTTACTTAGGTTTCTTTAATTTAGAACTTCTAATTCTCTTGTCTCACTTAAACTAGAATCAAATTAATCACAACTCATGTTATAGTGGCCTATACTTTCTTCTTGAACAAATAACTTGACTTGTATTTTGTCAATGTGCGTTAATGTTAAGGGCACATATGTCGACCCATGATTGGTTCATAAACAAAGCTTAATCAAAGCTTTAGTCTAAAATATGACTCTCTCTCTCTCTCTCTCATGAAAAATCCTTAAACCCATTCAATTAAAGCTCCTACATTGTGGGTCTCTATTCTATATCCTCTTGAATCTTGGTAAGGAAAATTCACTACTTCATATATTTAAAGCCAAAAATAAATGTTATTTTAAATGATTATGAAGAAATCAATAAGACTAGTGATAACATAAAGTAGCACAACAACAAGAAAGAGAAATATGAAGAGAGACAGAGAGAGAAAAACAAAAATCCTATAAAGGATAAGGATGAGGAAGTGGGTCTTAATTTTAGATTATTACCTTTTCTCTATTTTATGGGTTTTTCTTTTCTCTTTTTAGATTTTTTGTAATTTTTACTTATTTTTTGTTATATTGTTCACTTAAATTTATTTTATAATATTATTTTATTAAATTAAATGTATGGACTAATCGTTTTTGCTAAAAAAGAAATTGTAATTTATGATTACAACAAATTATTACTAACTTATAGTTTATATACTAACTAGCTATTATAATTCTATCCTTAGTTAACTAACTGACCTATTAACCCATCATTAATCACTAAACTTAAATTTAAGTCTCAAAATTAAATTAATCCTTAATAATTAAATTACTTAGGATCATTGACTCCTATTAAATGAGTAAATTAGAGTAATTAATAAGAGCATATACTACTATTGAATATATATTATTGATTATAAACTAATTACCTATGTAATATTAACTTAATTAGCTCCTAAAATAAAATAATCAAAGTTTTTTTCTCCCTCCTGGCAAAAAGAAAATTCTTTCCTTTTTTTTTTTTTTTCAAAACAACTTTTCCAATAAAATTGTGCATCGAAGTGAATGAAACCAATTAGTCATTTCTATAACAACGTCCTATATTATTCTTAATTCATAATGTATCAAATTACTTGTTTATCTATTCCTTGTTATGGATGACTTTAATATTCCATAACCTTCTATTAGAAAATCCAAAACTCATTGTTATTTTGTTGGATGGAAATCAACAAATCTTTCAGAACAGACTTCCAACTAATTCCGAAGCAGCTTTTCTTCCATAATCTTTAATTTAACACCTATAGATTAATGAACCAAGAATTCGTGATTTTTAGATCAACTTGTTTCCTAAATCATAATATTGACAACCATTCATCAAGATGTAACAACAAATCTTATATCTATTTTTAAAAGTAACAATCAAGATTTAATCTTTTTTTATTTTTATTTTTTATGATCATGAGATGAAAAGAACCATTTATTTTTAATGACTTTCATGTACAACAAACTCAAGGTCAAGAAGCAAAATTAGTAATCAATAGTAGAGCACATTTCTTATAACAAAGTCATCGAAGGGTCGGTAGGAACCTAATTCTTCCAAACACGACTGATAGTATGAAAGGAAGATACTTAGCAATCTCAATGGATGCTGATGCAGACCACGCCAATAATAGTTTTTTTTTTTTATGCAGTGACTTTATTACCTTAAAATCCAAAGAGGTAAAAGAGACAAAAACCTCCCAGCGTTTTGGAGACGTACTACTCACCTCCCGATCAAAGCTGGAAAAGCAGTCTTCGATGGCATGCATAGATAGCTTGCACATTTGTCACGTTCTTTTTCATATTATAATGCAAGTTTTTTTAATCTATACTTTTCGTGTTTTTTACAGGTATAAATGAATTCCAAATCAATGAAAAATAGAAATGCCATTGTATTGGACTGTAAAGACTCAAGTAGCTCGCATAAATGCATGAATGTGGCTAGTGCTTCTAGCTCTAGCTGGGCATGACATGAATATCAATCAATCGTCGCTTAATTACCATTCTACATGTTTTCAAAGTCGTGGTTATACGGGATACTACTTTTCCACTAAACTCGTGCTTTTTTCAAACACTACCCCACCCTCGATTGTAAGTGCGGAGTCAGATTGTTTTGTTGCAATTACTAATAACCACTCCTTTCACTTTTCAAAATGGGCTTTTTACACTCGCTTCTTGGGCTCCATGCTGTTTCCGTCACCGCCCAAGCTTTATGGCAATTCCCTTGCTATAGAATAGAACCTTATTAGGCGTGTACAGAAATTTAGTTGTTAATATTTGACCCTCTTTTTCATCGTTTTAAGTTTTTCTGTTTAAATCCTTTGTTAACTCTATTCACATGTACTTAGTATATGATGTGAGATAGTTTTCTTCCGCAAGACCCTTGCTTCTCCAATAGCTAGCTGCACAATTGGTAGCCTCTCTGATAACAATTCGTTTAATTCTTGCGCGATGCATGGTGCCAGCAAAAAAGGAAAAGAAATAATCACTATTTACATTGATGGCTTAACTAGAAATCTAAGACGTTACCTTAGTCTCGACATCAATAGATAGATAAATTGAGCTCTTAGCAAGGTAACAAATTCATATCTAATACCAATATTGTAACTTAAATCACTTCGATTGTATATAATGAAGTCATGTCTCCTCTTTGAGCTTGGGTTTATCCATCCAAAATTTCCACTGCATCCTTATTTTATTATGTTGCACATCTTATTTTATTTTGCTTTAATGTGCTTGCATGTGCGCTTGCTTATTAGTAACTAACTTTTTGTTGCTTATTTGGATCATATCTCTTTAGAAGTGGCCGTTCATGTTTCAGTAGAAGACATAGACAAACTCTTGTCAAATTATACTCTCCTTGATAAGGTTATTATTAAGCCGAAATCGACAATTTACTTGTATAAATCTCATAGCAAGTTTCAGGTACTAACAAATAACTTTCTTATATTAAAAAAAAAAAAAAAAAGTAATGCATCTTGACGATTTTAATTTCTTTCTCCATTTATGATCTACACCAATCCACCCACTTGCCAAAAGAAAAAAGAAAAAAAAAAAAGCTTAGGAAAACGTACCGCAGACACGAGTTAAGATTCTAGTCACCAAACATGTCTTTTTCAATCTGACATTTGCATGGCATGGCTTTTGAGAATTCTTGCACATTGCTGTCTTCTTTGAAACGATGTGATGCTAAGTTGTCACTTACATATTGGTAGATGCAGTGCACGTTTAGTTTTCCTCGAGTCTTTTCCATGTTGGTCTTCTACCCAAATGCCCCCTTCTCTTCTTCTTCCTATTCCTTTCTTCCAGGGGCAATGATGGCTCTGCCTAAATGTAAATGTTAATTTGGAAAAAAAAAAGTCTTACTTTCTCTGCTCATTACATCTTACTAAATTATAGGTGTATGGTTGTGATTAAAACAGTAAATACTCGTCAAAATAGATGTATATTTACTTCTTCAACATGATTTCTCAATTATTATTTTCGGTTGTTTCCACTACTTAAATATTTGATTGTGTTCAGTAGGGGTACCATTGGAGCAGCAAATACCCATCCTTCCAGAATATATATATATATATGTTTTAAGCAAATAATATCTTAGGGAATTATATTTGTATTTGACATTGGGAAACACCAAGTTCAATGTAAATAACAATGTACCGGTACCGAGAGTATCATCAACTCAAAAAGAGAATTTTTTTTTTATTATTATTAATATATCATGTGCTTGGATGAATCATTATCAAATATCAATGATAAGGCGATAACAATAATAGATAATAATTGAAAAAAAATTATCATTCATATTTTTATATATTATAATTTTATTAGTATTTGTATATTACTAATATATCAATGTGATATGTAAATACCATAAAAAAAATTATTATCATTAACATTATTGATGACGTAGTCCTTAATTGTTAGGTTATTTAATTTTTCCTTGATTTGTAAAAGCTTCTAATCATGTAAATAGCAGTACTACTATGAGATAAAGGCCTCTTCTGAGGCATTATCGGTTGTGGAAAATATAGATTTTTTTTTTCTTTTTTTATGGAGTCCCTTGACCTTTGACCCCAACCGGAAGAGAGAAGGAATAATAATAGAGAACCGAGTTACAAAATCCTCTAGGTTTTGTCCTATAATCGAAGGTTGTGAACTCCAATCTTAAAATAAGTAAATAAATAAATAAGACAAAAAGACTCGCAAGGAAATAGAAAGGACATCAATAATATATAGTTGTAACTGCAAATTGTACACAAATACTCCACCCCTGGCCTTTTTTGGCTACATGTAACAGTAACCTCAGTTTGATTTAATTGCAACTGGCATTCAAATACAAGTGGTGGTATAGAAAAGAAAGGAAGTGGATTAAGCTAAGTTAACTACTTGATGTTTGGAATTTTCTTTTCTTAGAAAGAAAATGCAATTGCTGACTCTTTATAGCCATATGTACTTTCGCAAGTAGAATTAAATAAAAAAAAAAAAAGTGAATATAGTTGCAAGTTTCATGGCTGACACGGCAGTAATGTGCATTTAATCATCATTAGTAATCATTTAGTTTCTTTTTATCTTTTTATGTTTTTATTTAATGTACTTGCACATTGTGTGAGAACTAAAAGAAAGCCATCAATGGTGGAGACAATGGGCTTGCAGCCGACTCCCGTGAGCAGCAGAATCGTCGTTTTCCTGTACGGGCACCAACCTCAAGAATGATTAACCATACCATAATAGAGTCAAATTTAAATATCGTGTGACATTGAATCATTAATTTCTTTCTTTTTTTTTCCGGAAACAGTTCCAAATTATTACTGCACTACGCTAATTTCAAATGCATATATATTAGCCTCACGCAAAAAAATTCGATTTTATTTCAAAAGGTAGGGTATCAATTATAGGAAACACAAAATTCTACACCTTTTTTTTTTTATAAATCATGGATATAAATGCAACTCGATGAATTGTTATAGGATCTTTAATCTGATAAAAATCCTATGCTTTATAAGGATTTTATTGAGTTTTGGGATACGATTTAAAACTCTATAGGATTTAAAATCGAGTTTTGAAATATATAAAAAAAAATGATAGAAAATTTAACCCGATAAAAAATAATATATCCATAACAATATTTATTTTTAATCTAAGTAATACACATACACACACTCTACACTAGTTCTATATTATACAATGCATTTAATTTCCAAATTTTATTTATATAAGTTAATAATTATAATCTTAACCTTACTTAACTACTTTATACTCCATTTTATCCTTATCTCATATGAATTCTAAAAAAATCTGATCCTCCTATATAGAGTTCATGAATGTATAGAGTTGGGTTTTGCTAGTATGGTGTTTATAAAGTTTTTATAGAGTCTTAGAAAATACTAAATCCTATAGAAGTGGGTTAAGGTTTTATAAAACTTGTTCCAAACTTGCTCCTATTCCATCCCTAACCATGGATTGTCCATTAAACAAGTACATGTGGGTCACCATAATTTACGCTTTACGAAATCTATTAATCGTGGGATGCTCTTAACTTTGGGCTAGCTAGCTAAGATCATTAATGGCATAATGGATAGAACAATGTCCCCAAGGTAGTCAACTAAAGACAACAAAATGATTTAAATTACATTAGGTTGTGCAACTTCACTATGATTTGACATAAAACACATTTTTTTCTCGCTTATTTTCATCGATGGTTATCGATTACCCACTCTTTTAGGTGGATTGCGCCACCCCCTAACATGAGTGATTCATAATCACATTACTTGCTTATAATGATGGTACATAACTCATTGTGTCATTTTTGGTCTTAGCTAGTCACTCCAAGGCTAGAGATAGTGACTATGTCCCTGTAGTGGTTCTCAAAATGTTCTACCATCTTACTATTCTTTTTGTATTTTCTATTTTATTCAATTTAATATATTTAATAATATTATTTTATTAAATTAATTATTGTGAATCTATTAAAAGTTAACATATATATGAATGCAATTTTAATAGATTTAATAGCAATCCTCTTTTGTAAATGTTGAAAATTGTTGAGGATTTAAATGAAAATAACATAAAGGACCAAAATAAAAAAGAAGGTAAACTTTGACGACTAAATGTGCACTTTCTCCTTAAAAGAACAAGATTCATAAAAGATAAATATAGACACAATTGTTTGAATCTATGTTTAGTTTTGTGTTTTATAGGGATAGAGGCACTAAAAATACATGTAAATTCAACTTTTGGCAATTTAGTCTTTAGACTTTCTTTTCTACATTTTAGTACCCATAATTTACTTTACTTTGCATTTAAGTATCTCCATTGAAATGCCTTGAGAAATCCATTTTAAAGTTAAGGATAAAACTAACACATAGAACTCAACCCTTACTTAGGAATAGAGAGGGGAAACATGACATATCACAAGGGCAAGGCAAGTTTTGGAACCCTACTATGAGAGGGGCACCTTACAAGTTAGGCTTATAGATATAAGGCCTTTTGGTGAAGTCAAAGGCAATTTTGAGTCGCCAAACTTGTAACTAATGAGAAGTCCTTCTAGAGTCAAGTTTTTTCACCACCCTCTCTTCTCTATAATAGGTTACTAATATCCTTCAATTCCCCCCAACACTAAGGTGCCAAAGTCTCTTTCTACCATCGTCATCGTGTAAGTTTTTACACATAATTCTAGGATAAGGATAGTCTTGATTCTTTATATCATTCTATAATATAAAGGTTCTAATTGGTAGTTTGAATTGGTTATCCATTCAAGGGATCAAGAAATGCATTAATTGGGCGTTGCAATGTTTAGTGTATGAGATTGCAGCATTTATGACTCTTTGTTTTTTGTTCCATCATCTTGTTAAGGTGAGTTCCCTAAATCGTAAGTCATATTTGGAGTTTCCATAGAAAATTTTGTTCGAATTATCTTATAAGCCCTTAACGATAAATTGGAGATTAAAGGATAGTAACAACGTTTTAATCATAATTTTATGATGTTGCTTTTATCAAATTATTATTTTATTCAATTAATTTGCAGATATTATATTTTAACCATAATTTTGCTGTTATTGTTGGGATTGTGGAGTTGTAACAAAGTGTGCAACACTAAGTAGTTTGGGGGGGGGGGGGGGGGGGGGGGGGGGGGGGGTGGGGTGGAAGGAATTTTGTAGTTAGGTGCTGTTTTGGAGTTGCAAAGTAATTTTGGGTGTTGTAGGATAGATCAAGTTGAGAACACTCTAATGAGTACCTTAGGTTAAGTTCACAACAAGATGGGGCAAAATTTGGTACAAAGAGGCTAAAGTAGCCTACGACATTAGGAAATGGTTGACTACCTTACTAATGTGATCGATCAAATCGCAATGTAATTGACAACAATAAAAGCTAAGCAAGGGAAAAAGCGATCGACTAGATTCAAAAGTGGTCAACCATTTTGCTCTTAATGAGTGTCTAGTTGGCTTAACGGTAAAGTGGTTATCCAATTTAGACTATTTAATAATTTTTTAGTTGGGAAGTGATTTTTATATATTTATGGATTTAATTGAATATTTTGTGAATAACTACATGATTTTCTTTAGAATCAACCTTCTTGCAAGTCACTAAGCTAATTGTTGCTACATATGACATGATTGTGTGTTAGATGTGCTAGACAGGCTAGAGATGAACCCGATGCTCACTACTTATTGTGGGTTAAACATTTAAGATGAAGCAACTGATAGTTTAAGCATGATGACAATAATATGTGGATATGCAAGTTGTCAATATAGTAGAATTGTAGCTAATATGTCTTGAAAACTAGGGATGAACTTGTTCAGCAGTCATTGTAATAGTTTGGGACATGATAGGAGATGTCCGTAAATGGATTTGAATGATGGCTAATAAAGACCATGAGCCTAATAGAATATGATTTTAACTCTAGCACTCTCAAGATCTATGATCCAAATGACTCTCAAATCCAGGCTTTGGCTTAAGATGTAAAGTTCGATTGTGTTTATCACAACCCTTCACTTAAGCCTATACAAAATAGCTAGCTAAGCCTATGAATGCTGCATGTAATTGTATATGCTTTAATATTATTGTTTAGGCATATGTGAGATTTGTTCTTCATGCATGTTTTGTGTAAGGTTTCTTACTAGACTTTATGGTTCATGCATGTTTACGATGTTTTATTTTAGTTGCAAATGACTTTCAATAAAAGTGATAGCTAAGATTGCCTTAGTTATGACCTATGGTCTAGAAGTGGGGCTGATGTTAGTATTCTAAATGATTATGACCTATTTATTTTATGAAACTAAATCTATTTTGAATGTTATGAGTTTAATTTTCTATTTTAAGTTGAAGTTTGAGTTATGTCCTGCTTTATGGACAAATTTGAATTTAAGAGTTTGGAATAAACATCTATGCGCTATGTCTTTCTATTACGTCCTTCAAGTTCGTAGCACAACATTCATTAGTGTGGAGTTTAACAAACTATCACACTCTTCTTCTTCTTTTTCATATTAGTATCCATACTTTGATTTTGGTTGCATTATGGTTTTTGGTCACTTATTAATTTGTAAAAATCAATTTTTTTTATTTTTTTAATTAATAGACCTTTTAAATAATTACAAGTTTTTTTTTTTTTAATGTTGGAATTGTTAACTATTTATAACTTTTGCATATAGTGTCCTATTTTAGCAAACGTTTTGTCATACAAAAGCTCAAATCATTTACTTCTATTTGAAAATAATACCTAGGACATGTTTTGATAGTCTCCCAACCAAGTAAGTTTTTCAAAGTGTTTTTATAATTACAAACCACGTGTTGTTTTACCTTGAAATGTGAATTTTGGGACTCATTAGATAATACAATTTCATATAGTATAATAATTTGTTATATTTCAAGTAGTATTCAGATACTGATTTTTCAAATTTTACAATCTCATAAATTGCAAACTAGAATTGGTATGTAATATGTTATAGATTTATAAATTTTATCTTGAATTTATATTACATTTATATATGTATTTTGATTCTATTGAGAAAAAAAATACACAAAAGTATGAGCAAATGCATGAATTACAAGAAAAATGGTCCAAGAATTAAAGAGGAGCAAATGTCAATGCAACATTTAGATAGATCCAATTGTAACACACTCCTAAATTTAAATGAGGTGACTTGGAATTCAGGACGGTCCAATTGAAGTTAAAGTGAAGGATCTAAGAAAGTAACAACTCCAACAAGTTAAACGTGGGTTGAAGTTTGTTCAAATTTCCAAATCAATGAATTCCAAGGCTAGGGAACTTAATCCAACATTTATTAAGCCACTGCAAATAGGCTCACCATCACAAGCCCACTTTAATGTCCCATTCACTTAAGTTAAGTCCAATCCAACATTATAGCAACAATAAATTACTAGCCTTAGGCTTGGTCCAACCATTTAATATTTAATGCTATATATGCCATGTCACATGTTGATTAAAAAAACCATTCCAAGACCCAAGTCAAGAATTTGAAGAAGTAATAAATATGTGGGGAAATTATTAAGATGATGGTGACTTAAAAGATCCTACAATTAACATTTTAAATTAAGGATTAGACGGCAAAAATCTAATGATGGAGATTAAGTCATAAATTAATTCGACGGACTAAATCGAAGGTATTCTTTTAAGTCACCATTTGATGACTTATTGTAATACCATCCCGAAAAACAAGTAGATGTGCTTGAAAATATATAATATCACAAAAGGAATTAAAAAACACAACATGACAACCTCCTTCTTCTTTATTTGTATTTTTTTATTTCATATTAAAATTAGACTGATGAGTCAAGCAATCACTTTTATAGGTTACCCTTCAAACTATGAGAATGCATGTGGATCTTTCCTCCTTTGTGAGTGAATAATTTTGTAGTTTTGTTTCTTTTAGTCTTTATAAATACCTAGCAAGATCCACACTAGTTGTAAGCAGTTATCAATATTCATATGAGGATCAAAGGAATGTAAACTTTGAATGCTTTATTAAAAGCTAAGTTTTCTCTTTCCTTTTGTTACTTTTATTTATGAATTGCATTTTTCCTCTTGTGATTTATGTTCTTATTACTTTCATGAACTAAACTTAAATTGTTTGAGGATGTTACTATATTAAATTTTCGAATATTGGTGTATTGTTGATTTTCATTCATCAACCATGTATTTATGTTATTGAAATGCATATTAGATTAGGTAAAGCTTTGGAAGGAATAGAATTGATTCAATCGATTTTATGATAAATAACATCTAATTATAAGTAAAATATAGAAATATACATTATAATCTAGTTAGGAACTAGAATATACAATGATTATTTAGTAATATAGTCCTATCTATAAATACAAAATAGTTTGTTAAACTTATGCTTTTAGAAGAGTTGTGATGTGCTCAAAATCAAGTTCAAGCACAATCAAATGACTCAAGAAAACAATTCTCAAATCAATCACAGAACCGGTCCAATGTGGATGACAAATTACGTGAAAACCCTTTGAGATTTGATGGAAAATGTAAGATCAAATGATGTAATTGCAATCCCTATTTGTAATATTCACCAAGTGACAACAAAAAGAGATTAGATTCACGTGAAATCAGATCAAAATTGAAGCATCAAAACCGTGATTTCCACTCTTCCTCCAATTCCAATTCACGCCAACACTAAAGAACAATCAATCTTAACAAGATAATTGTCCACGAATTACACTCACAAATAAGTCCAAGAAAGCTTCAAATCCACCCTATATATGATTCACTAGAGAAGAAATGAAAGACAACAAAGATGAAATCGATATGACTCACCATTCCCCTTTGTCACACTCGCCACAATTCCAATTCTTGGGTTGAAATTGATAAGAGTTTTGTGAACTAGGATGAACCCTAATTCCACACGTGAAGTGCTATGTTTAATATGCAAAAATGGCCTCCTCAAACCCTATTCTAAGCAAGTATTTATACTTGCTACTCTTAGGGTTTGAAAATGGTCAAAATTACAAGTTTGCCACTTTTAAGGTGGCTGGTCCTAAATAAAAATTACAAGGAAATGAAAGTGTCCCAAAACCAAATACAACAAAAAATAGTCCATAAAACAATTACAAAGTACAAAATATCATAAGCCTTCATGAACTGATGCCTCATAATGGAAAATAATCGCAGCGGGTCTTTGATTGTCACCCTGAAAATGTTCTATGTCCATCAACTATTGTAGGACATATTAACATCCCATGGAGAATTATTATTGTACCTGTAAGATTATTCCTCAAATATTTATTAGAATAAAGACATAAAGTAAAATATGAGTGATTTGGATCATCATCCAAATCGGGTTCTGAAAATGTCGACTGTGCCAGAAATTTTCCCATCAAGTTGAGTGCTATGCTTAATACTTTCATATAAGTTAAAGCAAATAATTTAAAATGGTCAATAATCTAATAATCAAATGTGTTATTAGAGCCAGAAATGCGGGCTAAATGGGCCAACCCGCCCCTACCTACATCAGCCTGTGAGTTGAAGTGGGTTGGAAAAGTTAACTTAACTTGCCCTATGGGCTAGCGTGGGATAGGTGGGCCGGCTCGCCAACAAAAAAAAATGTAATAATTTTTTTAATTATATTACAATATAATATTATATTATATTTATATATATATATAATATAAAAAAATTGAAGTGAGTGACAAGTTGCAAACCTAAAGTAGGAGACTGAACATCGAAGTGGTAATCAGATAAGGATGACCGGATGAAGGGTGGAGGAGTGGAGATCGAAGAGGACAGGGATGATCAGATGAGGGTCTGTTAGAGATGATGAGTGAGTGAGAGTGACTAGACAACAAAAACAACTTGAGTCATTGACTCATTAGATGAAGATAAGCTCACGAGCATAATGTTGACCAAATGCGTGAAGAAGACTGAAGATGAAGAAGAACTGAAGAGTGAAGAGGAGTAGAGGACTAAGAGGTCTGGTCTGCATCTGTGTAAGTGTGTAAGGTTGTGCCTGTGTTGTTGTCTTGTTGTTGTCTCCTTTACCTAATGTTAATAGTGGGCCACGTAGGCCAACCTACCCTAGATCGAGTTGGCTCATGAGCTACGCGGGTCAAGCCAAAAAGCCTACATTGTATGTGGGCTAAATTTTTTTGGCTTAACCCACAAAAAATTGCGAGTTGGGTAGGTTGGCCTATTAAGCCCACTTCACACTCCTAACTCTATGTGTTATATTTTAATATGATAGTCATTAATATTAACTCAAAATTCCAATTTTCTTATTCATTGATTTAATCACTGTAGGTGTTAATATTCCCATACTTTAGACTAATTAGAAGTAGATTTACATTATATATATATATATATATATATATATTATTTTCTTATATATAAGTAGAACTAATATAATTGAGACTTAGTCCGAATCTCTATGGATTTGACTTGATTTTACCAATTTCATTACTATTTATGTGACCTAGTACACTTGTTAGTGTTATATATACTCTTTTCTTTTAAAAGTAATAGTTTAGGCATACTAGTAATAATTGCAAACTTATAGCTATTGAAAAGCTCATGTTATGAGCTATCTAAAAATTATCCATTTGACTCAAAGATATATATGTGAATTTTCTTTTTTTTTTCTTTTTCTTTTTAATTATTTTAAGTAAACCAATCAAAATTATGAAATTTAGGTAACATTTGGTCCCCAATATACTAGACTAGATAAAAATTTTTGTCCTTCATTTGGTTTGAAAAATTAGTTTAAGTACTAGACAAAAAAAAGAGTTAGAGTATTGGACAAAATGGCTAAAACTTGTACCATGTCAAATACAATACTCCTAATATCCCTATCTCATTCATTTGGTCATCTCAATACTCCTTCTTTCATCTACAAGGTTCCTATTCATCTTGACGCTGCCACTTCGTCTTCAGCTATCGACATCTTCACGCTGCCACTCGCTGTTCTGCTATTGACATCTTCACACTGCCACTCGTTGTTCAGCTATTGACATCTTCACACTACCACTCGCTATTCATCTATTAGCATCTTCTTGCTACCACTCTGGTTCCTCTTCATCTTCAGCTCCGTTGACATTTGCACGTAAGTATGTTCACCCTCTCTTGCTCTCTCTCTCTCTCTCTCTCTCTCTCGCTTGCTCTTCCCATATCAGATTTGGGCAGTACAACTATGTTCTTTGTCTGCACTGTGAAGGCATTTTCTTTTCTATACATGTACTGCAAATCTATTTTGTTGTTTGGTTTATATCTATGTTCGTGGTTGGTATGTTTTGGAAAAAGCAGTGCTACAGTTTTTTTCTTGTTTTCAAATCTAGCTTTTTTTTGTTCTTGTGTTCTTGGTTAGTATGTATCTAGGTTTTTTGTTTCTAAATGTGGGTTTTTTCTTGTTTGGGATCTTCTTCACAATAACCCCATCTCATTCCTTGTGCAATTGTAGCAATATAATTGACAAATTGTTCCTTATCTAGCCAATGCTTATGTGATACTTCCTACTCTGTTGCATTGCTTTCATCAACTAACTTTAGAAGGGGGCCTAACTGATCATTAACCTTTGATGTGATCTCTCCGACAATTTCCTTTCTTCTTTGGTTCTTCTCTATTAGGAAAAATCTGTGTGAAAAAGAAAGAATGCTTATTATTGTATTGATGTAGATTCCAATAATATTTAAACATTAAATTGGTTTAAGAGTGTTGTATTGATGTAGATGTTGTTGTTTAATGTTATACTCATGTTTTTTTTTCCATTGATGTGTAATATAGATCATGGATTATTATGGAATTTTGATTTACCTTCTTGGATGGAGAGTTCATATCAATATGCTTGCAATGGCTGTTGTTGGTTTTTATTATATGAACTTTGTTTTGAATAGAAAGGTAGAGAGGGGAGTATTGAATGAGCGAGCATTGACTAGGTTTGAAATGCGTTAAGAAGTGATTGATTCACTTATTTATGGAAGTGATACGAATTATTTATGAGAATTAAGGATGTGTAGGAATAGTTTTGCACATCTTTGTGAAATCCTTAGGGTATGAAGGGGATTGCATCCATATGGAAGAGCAACGATTGAAGAACAAGTTGCTATTTTTGTTAATATCTTTGTGCATCATACAAAGAATAGAAGTATTCAAGGGAGATTTCGTAGATCAAGTGAGATTGTTAGTAGAAATTGCCATCAAGTGTTAGCTACTGTCTTAAGGTTAAAAGATATGTTACTTGCAAAACCTAATTTAGTACCACAAGATTGCAACGATGAAAGGTGGACATGGTTTAAGGTATTTGTTTATTTATTTTTCTTAAGTTTGTCCACAATGGTCATGATAACTTATAATACATTATCAATTTTTTATGTTTGTTTGGGAACATATTAAGGTTGTCTAGGAGCATTAGATGAAACCTACTTTGCAGTGACAACACCGGTTGCAAATAGACCTAGGTATCGAACAAGGAAAGAGCATCTTGCAAACGCATGTCATGGGAGTATGTGATTGTGACTTGAAATTTATCTATGTATTAGCAAAATGGGAAGGGTCTACATTAGATTCTAGAAGGTTACGTGATGCAATTATTCAGTCTAATAGTTTGAGAGTTCCACTTGGTACGCACTTAAAAAAATTTGCATTTTATTTTTACAATAATAAACTTTCCTGTAAATTTATGGGGTTTCATTTATTTATAGGTTCATATTATCTAGTGGATGGTGAATATTTTAATGCACCAAGCTTTCTTTCCCTTTTTAGAGGTAGGCATTATCACATTCAAGAGTGGGCTACAAGTCAATGTAAGCCTCAAAATCGTGAGAAATTATTTAACTATAGACATGCAAGGGCAATAAATGTCGTAGAGATGTTTTGGAATTTAAAAAAAAATGATGGGGTATTCTAAGGAGTCCATCGTTTTATCCCATCAAAATACATTGTTGAATGATACTAGCTTGTTGTTTACTACACAACTTCATTCGAATGTACATGCCACTAGACCTGTTGGAGCATGCTGTAATAAAAGGTGATGAAGTTCCTATTGGAGAAAATGGAATTAATGCAATTGGAACGATAAAAGCTACTAAGGAATGGACTCAAATGAGGAATAATTTAGCATAAGAGATGATGAATGAAGGGCATGTCATAGGAACTAGAATGTCACTTAATTATTATACTTTCTTTGGTTATGTTTGTTGGAACATTGTCACTATTGAATTTTCATTAGTTACGTATTATTGAAATCCTTTGATTATTGAATATTGAATTTTATTTTGTAACGTAAACTGAAATATTTTATCCATTGTTTATATACATGACTTACATTTTAATTATTTTTCTTTTTACTTGCAATATGGATGGGTTTATAGTCATGGATAATAAGGATAAAAAATCATAGCATACTTGAAGTGAGGTTGAAGAAAAAAATGTTATTGGTAGTGCTGGAGGAGTTAGTTGTTGAAGGATATAAAGGAGAAAATGACACTTTTAAGAATGGGACTCATGAAGAAGCTTTAAAGAGGATGAAAAAATACATTCTAGAAATAAATCTCAATGTCAAACAAATTGTTAACAAAATGAAGAGGTGATCAATTAAGCTAGCAGAGTTTGTTGATATGATGAATACTAGTAAATTTGGTTGGGACGATGCTAAGAAATGTGTTATAGTTGACAGCAATGAAGTTCTTGCCGAATATATGGAGGTATAGTGAACATATTCTTTATTTTGAAGTATACTCTTTTTTTTTTAATTAATTCTCCATTGTTATAATAATTATTTCAATTGATATGTAGAAACATCAAAAGGTTGGTAATCATGCCAACAAAGAGTATAAAGAGTTTGAAAGATTACAGGGTATTTTGGAAATGATAGAGCAAATGGCAAAAGAGTTGAGACACCTACAAATGTTATGAAAGATTTACAAAATGAGGGTGGAGATACTTTTGAAGAAAAGATGGAGTCAGAATAAATGCCACAATCTACGGAAGCCTCTAGCTATGCCTCATGTGGTCCATCTATGGGACCAACTCGTAAGCGTCTCATGGTAGAATATGCTGCTGAATTCATATCAACATTTTAAAAGAGCATAAGTGATATTAGGAGCAATTTCACTTTACTTGCTAGGAAAATTGCAAATCCTTCAAGAGATGATGTAGTTGAAAAGTTGAAAACTTTATGATTATTAGAAAATGAAGAGTTGGACATTCTTATGCAAATGACGACAGATCCACAATATGAAAAGTTCTTTTAGAGGCTCTAAGGGAAACAAAGACTAGCATTTGTTAAGCGACTTATTTGTTGATTTTTAAAATGTTTAGAGTATTTGCTTAACTGAGACTTATTTAATTGGCATGCTCTTAGTTTACATTGACCTTTTTTTTTTATTTTGTGATGGTTATGGTTGACTCTATTAAGAGCACCTTTTATGTGCATTTTGTTTAAATGCCAATTTTGTTTTCAATTTATAAGTCATTCTTGAATGTATCATGTGATCATATTTGGTATGTGTCAATCATATTGATAGCCTTTTAAGAGAATTGAACTTTATTTAGATGATGATGCTAGTTTGTTAAAAGTAGTTCTTATATTATCACTTATTATAATGAGGATATTGATTTAACTTATTTACTATTGGAATTTGCAATATGCATCAAAGTATTGTAATTTAATTAAAATTATAGTTATTAAATATTAAGGCAAATTATTGTAATTTAATATATATTAATTTGTTATAATATTAATATAATTAATATTATAGTTATTAAATATAATTTATAATTTTTTTATGAAAATCATTAAAAATTATTAATATAATATTTATAAGGTGTTATATTATTAAGTATAACACATATTATAATTTATAATATGAATTCTTAATTTTTTTAATCAATTGATTTGTATTTATTATTTTATATAATTTTTTTTAATTACATGAATTAAATAATCTTTTTAAATTGCATTTTTTTATAATATTAAAAATATAATTAAATAATCATGATATCAAAAAACCATCGACAAGTTTAAGCACATCAGTTTTTCTATTAGTTTTATTGCAACTTCGGCTATTGAGTAAAATGAGTTACAAAAAGGGAGGATCATTTGAACATTGCTTCGAATATATCTACTTTGCTGTATCTTAACTGGTAAATAGCTTTAATTCCCCCACTTGGAAAAAAGATACATAAGATGCAAACATGATTATTCCAATTTTTAATCAAGAATTTGTTTACAAAATTTCCTGGATGATTTGCTTCCCTGAATTTGAAAATGTTTCAGATGACGGCCTAAACTTTGTGATCCCAAGCCCAATATTAAGTCTTAAGCTTATCCCGAAGCCCAATATTACTTCAACTTTGAAGTTCTTCAAACACTCAATTGCAAGTATTACTACTATCTAATAGTCTCCATCACTGATAATGGTCAAAATTATATATTGTTAGCCCAGTTTTATATTACATTTATGTGTATGCTTTTAATGGGAAAAATGTTCGAATACAAAAATACATATAAATATTATTCTAAATGCAAAAAAAAAGAAATGGAAGCTCGGAATCAGCCTTAAAGCAGAACCATTTTTGAAATTGAAGAAGCAAATATGAAGGCCAACCAAATACTATAATATTTTATTACATTTTATGCTAATAACAATTCTATAGGAATCACTATTATAAAAAAATGTTAAAAAATAATTTGTTACTTAAATCTATAAAAAGTAATTCAACGATAAAGTTAATTCCTCCCCCCCCCAAAAAAAACGCTCATTAAAAGCAAAAATAATAAATGACAATTTTATTGCACATTTATTTTATTTTTCAATCATAATTATTACATTACACTCTTACTTTATTTAGAGAATCAAACTGTGTTCTTTCCTCCTTATTTCTATTGTAATGATGTTTATTGATGCCATCTGTATTTTTATCTTTAGTATGAATTAAATATTTTTATGGAATTGAACTCGACTGTATTAATTCCATTATGTCTGCTTTATATGTTTGCATTAACTTTTCAAATGTTTCATATACCCAATTTTCCAGGTTTGCTCATTTGTTAGATGGCTACTAATTTATTTATGAATTAAATTATGGAAACCTGAAATAGAATTGATGATTTTGTATGAAAATCAAAATAAATTTAATTTGATCGTGACATGATACATTCACACTATGTTAAATTTAATATTCACGCGCTTAATGCAAGCTGTTAAATTTATAACATGGACATATGAACAATTATTAATACTAATTAAGGTATTTAGGTTTGTAAAAAGAAATTATTTACTATCTAATAAATAAAAATCAAGTGACTTAAAATGGAAGTTAATATTGTAAATAGTATTTTTGCGATCTGAAAGAGATGTGGGTGCTCGAGAATTTAATTAAAAACTCAATGAATTTATCATACTAGATACATGTGTGATTTATTTCAAGAATAACTTTATCAATATCTAACATGTCTAGTTCATTATCCTTCACCTTGCGGATTACTTAGGGTAGATTTAGCTTAAGATTAGTTCTTGATATATTGTATTCTAGTTTAGTATCACAATTTTCTATCACCTAACATAGTAGTGATCTCAACAAGATTTTGGCAGTATTGTGGGAAGCTACTCTATTCTAATATCAATTTTTGACAGTATAAACAAACAATACAACCTCAACATCCCAAGCTTTCAAATAACTCATATTTGGGTAGTTTACACCTAAATGAAATAACACATGTGGTTTTGTGGAACCCATCACCTAAGACTCAGTCTCATATAAGATTCATAACCTATATCATCAATTAGTAGTCTAATCCAACATAGCTATCTATAGTACCGTTCCACACCACTAGTTTGACTCATTTATAACTTACCTACATATTGTAGCCACTTATTCGAAATGGCTACTGACCTCAATGCAAGCATAAATATTAAAACAATTATTTGTTTAATGGTCAATAGTTATTAAATTCATTTTTCCTAGCAAATTGATTACTCACCTTTATTTTTCCTAAAAATCATTACTTGTTTACACTTAATTCTTTAAGGTATTCTTCTTATTTCTATGATTATTCAAATTTAAGTGAATCTTTTAATAATTTTATCTAGTCATATAGATAGCTTGAAATAAGCATTGCTATAACTTGTGCTAGTGTAGTCGACCAAGAATTATCATTGACTAGTTGTGTAACTCAATTGATCACACATAAACAATTTTAGGTTGTCTTTCTAGTTTATTTATTTATTTATTTTTATCTTTTCATGCCCAACTTTGATCATATTAATTTTATCAAAGAATATTTCTATTAATTTCATAATCAAGACAATCAAGCTTTCGTTATTATTCATGGTTGAAAACTAATTCTTATAGATCCTCATGTTAATTAGTTCTTACTAATAATTACATCTAGCCTAAAACTTAAGTAAAGTCCTAATTGTAGATGTAATAAGGTTGCACATCCCTTTTGCTATGTAATCAAGTTACTAGGTTTTAGTTTCTATAATTTAATCTCAATTACTTGTACTTCCACATGAAATTTTAAAGTTTGATTAATAATCAATTGTCTATCTTATACCAAAAATTTATTTGCCAACCATGATTCAAAACGGATCTTCTTTATAAGAATCTTATTATTCTTCTTGTAATTTGTTAACCTATTTGCTTTATCTACAAATGTAGAAAATACTAATTTTGGTTTTATTTCTATAATTTGTTGTCTTTAAATTCTTATTTCAGTGTTTTAGGGTTTGGAAGCTAACTTAAGGTTATAGGTTTCCCTTATAGTTTTTATCTAAATTTATTAAAGACTTTTGCAATTTCTAAGTGCTATAATTTTACTATTATTATGATTAATCCCAATTCTAAATTTCTATTACAAATTACAAATTCAGCTCCATACTTGTAACCACGCATTTCCTAACTTCTCCTTTCTTTAATTGCAGCAAAGGATTGGTTGTTGGAGTAATTTATAATCCAATACCTAAGGTCCTACTTATAAGATTTTAAGGGTGTCTTACTTTGCAAAAATTTCTAGTTTAATTTACTATTAAATTATGTTTTTGATTTAGTTTTCAATTTAATTCATTTTTATCGTCTAGATATGTCCTAGTTATATTTATGGTACTTTATTCTGTATGGATAATAGTAATTCCATTGTAGTCATTTATCATTTTGTTACACTAAATTTACTTCTTCTTTTTTTTATAATTAATTTCTATTTTAGAACCATTTCATGCCTCATTTTCGATGATAGGATTTAGAGAATTAGAATTATGAACCCAGATTTTATAATCAATATCATTGAGCTCTCATTAAAAAAGTTTTTAAATTAGATCACATTAGAAGTCGATGTATCCACATTATGTATACAAAAATAAATACTTTAAAACAATGTAAAATAGAGAGAACAAGCATTTCTTAAAATTATTAAAGAAATGGACACTTTTAAAAATAATAACTTCTATGTTAACTTAGAATATTTTTTTTAAAAAAGGAAAACATTAGCATAATTTAAGTATAGTTAAAATAATAAGGTATGTGGGAGTGTGATTTGCATTTAAAAGACGTGGAGGGGTGGTTTTTGGTTGCCTCCACAAAATGTTGGAGTATGGAATTTATATGGATAAGAATAGTTGAAAGATAGTTTCTGTGCAATGAGAAGGACCTAATGATAATTTAATTATTATGAACAGCCGTTGAGGGGGGATGTGAAGCCTAAAATAATATTGATTAGATCTTATTCCATAAAGTAAACCAATCAGATGGAGGTCTTCAAGTATTAGTTGTCATCTAGATGAAATAAATTGAAGATAAATATAAGATATATGAAATGTTGCACCCAAACACTTAAAATTAAATAATAAAGAAGAACCACCAAACCTATAAATTTAAGCCTTACAAAGTACGACACAAATCCAATGCCAAAATCACTAATCGCATGCTTAATCTCCATTATTATAAAATTATTTCCCACCATTATTACAAAATGATTTCCTAGTAGACACTAATCGAATTTCATGTGCGGCTCATCGGATGGACAAATGTATGCAAAAACCGGATATCCGAAATCTTGAACTATTCCAAGGTAAAGTCGACAGTTCAATGCTTGAGGTAGACTCAATACATCTGTTCACCTAAGAATTGATTGATCATATTTTTCCAATAATTATTAATTACTTTTGAAAATCAACCCCCCCAATCGGATTGCTTCTTGTAGCCTCTACTCTTCTCTCACCTCCAAGGGACGCGACAAACCCGAGACAAGACTGCAACCCTCCACATGAGCTACAGGGACCCTTTGATCATTAACCTTAAACCATCCACGTGCATCTCTCGTGTGGCACAAACCCTACCCCCACAATTACTCCCGTAAATCGTAACCGTCCATCTCAGTTCCCACTAGTCTTATTATCGATTTAATTTTTAAACTTTTAATATTAATATATAAATTAAAGATTTTAGGAATAAAAGCATAAAAATTTTCTAGTAAACCAGGTGCCCAAGGATATGCTCTCTTCTAAGGACAAGTCAACTTGGATCCTACCCGTATATCCCCTCTCTCTCTCTCTCCATTATCCTCGAAAATCTTTATTTCTAATCCCCCGTCCTTCAACTCCATTATAATGATTGTACTATGGAAGCAATTCTCCCGAATATTCCAGTACCAATTCTTATCCGTATTAATTTAATCCTTAACTAGATTTCCCAAATTACCCTTATGTCTTTCCTACTATATAATTCTCTCTCCTCTTTTTACTTTCTCCACGTACGGTTCTCTATATCTTCAGTTCGAACGAATGCGACTTAATGCCCGCAAAAGAGTGGAAGGTTTTTTGAGACCAAAACGCATTCCAACTATATTTTCGTTTTCTTTTCTTTCCTTCTTTTTTCTGTGATGGGAGGGTCTGTTAGGGCAAAATCGAAGAGTGTCACCAATCCACTTAGCGACGATGCCAAAGCGCGACTAATTGGCGCGGCGGATAGGCGTCACCACCACCTCCTTAGCTATGTCAGTAGTGGCAGCGAACACGACGGAGATTCCGCTGCTGACGATTCTCCTTGCCTCTCCAAGCTCGTCCATGGCTTTCTTCACGAAGGCGACGAAGAATTTAAAGATTCTCCAAGCTTGTCCGCTTATGATTCGGACTCGGACGTTGAGCGAGTGGACTCGGCCATTGACCGGACGGAAGCGATCGAAGAGAGTGTTAAAGAGACTCTTCTCGCTCGCAGTGCGGACTCGTTCCGAGACGTGCTTTTACTCCACGTGTTGAAGGCCATCGAAGCGTTCTCGTGCTTGAAGCACAACAAGCCTTTGTTGAGACGTAAAGTGATGTCATTTTTACGTGAGGATGGATACAATGCGGCCATCTGCAAGACGCGTTGGGACTCCTCTGGAGGTCTCACCGCCGGCAACTACGAGTTCATCGACGTTGTACAATCTCAGCCGTCCACGCAGCAGCAGCAGCCGAAACGGTACGTGATCGATCTCGAATTCGCTGGCGGGTTTGAGATCGCAAGACCTACGACTCCGTACTCGAGGCTCCTAGGTCTCTTGCCTAGGGTTTTTGTAGCTAAAAATGAGGATCTGAAGAAGATAGTAAGAGCAATGTGCGATGCGGCAAAGCGATCGCTTAAGAGCAGAGGCCTATCTCTTCCCCCATGGAGAAAAAGCCGTTATATGATCAACAAGTGGCTCGGTCCGTATCGGAGGACCGTGAATCCGTTGCCGGAAGCCACTCCGATCTCGGCCGTGAAGTGTCGTAAGGTGGGATTTGAGGAATATATGGATGGTCCTATCGCTGTCGTTCGTACGAGATGATTAAGTGAATGAAAAAAGACTAATATCGTCCTAGTTATTATTCTTCTACAGGATCCATCATCGACGCCGGGTTTTGGTATATTTTGCTTCTCTTTGTAAATACTAATAATAAATAGTCTCTCTGATGAAATTTGATATTTCGTTTGGACATCATAATTCCTAGTTTCGTACCGGTACTGGGCTCCTAGTAAATAGATTGGGAGTTCATCATTTGATGATCAGGTATTTGAAATTCCATGTGATGTTTCTCCCGAAATTTAATCCTATTTATTCATTTATATTATTTATCGGGAAGAGGAAATTTGTGTGTAACATCTTGCGAAGTAAATTTTATCTCGAGAATTTTCTATGAGTTGCCATACAATTGAATTATATCCATTTTCTATTTAAGTCACGACATCTCGTAAAGTTTACAAAGTTTTTGTTCATATTCATCATTAGGGTTGTTTAAACTTAGCTTCGAGCTTGATTTATAAATGAAATAAAGCTTGATGGAGCTTTTATTTAACCTTACAAGCTAATTTAAAAAGAAAATTATTTATGTTGTTAATGAATTAATTTGTAAATAAATTTACAAATAAGCTAATGAGCCAATTGGTGAATAGATGCAGGGTGGGCTTACAAATTATATATCACATAAAAAATTATATCATAAGAGAGGATGTATAAAATGTAATTACTTAAAAATTGATTATAATTATAGTTAATAATTTAAATGATTTATTTAAATAATTAAATCTAAACTGTCTATTTAAATTTATAAAATTAATTTATAACATATTGTATAAATAAATTTACAAATAAAATAAATTTAAAAATGGAAAGATAATATAACTATAAAAATATTTTACCTTAATTTATTCTTTTATTATAAAAGTAAAAAAATAACACTCTTAAGTGAAAATATAGTTCCTCTAAAGAATCAAGTAAAAACATTATTCTATAAATGAGCTTAAAGAATCAAAGAACTAATCTCCAATTTATTTATCTAAATAGATTTTAACTTAAGTTTAGACTTGCTTAGCTAAACAAGCTATACTCAAGCTTCAAATTCCTTAATTAGTTCACAAGCTCGGTAATTTTTCTATTAAGTTGAGTTTAACCCTTCAAAAGTTCGATTTAGCTTGGCTCATTTATAATCCTATTCAACATATGGTGGCCTTTAATTTATTTATGTATTAACTTGATTAAATGCTTTTGATTTATTCATGTATTAATTTGATTAAATAATAGAGTTATATATATTAATTAACAACAACAAAAAAAAATAAAAATTCAAGAAAAAAAAATGACAAAAGTAAAAAATGCTTAAAAAAAAGAAAAAAAAAAAGCCTTAGCCACCCTCTTGCTTCTAACTAATTAAGTATTTTGACCTTTTATTTTTTTCTTTTCTAAATGTTAATAATAGTGGATGGTTGTAGACTAATATATGGAAGTTTTATCACCCCTTTAAAGTGGTAAGTGACCACTCCCACTATTGATGAGTTAAAAGACACACTTTTGTATGGGTTGCAACACACCTCTTAGCTACCTCCTAACCTTAGGATAACATATGCTTTTTTAAAAATATATATATATAATTTCCAAACCTTTTTAGTTTTTTCTTTTAAAATTATTTTTACTAATTTTCTTTATTTATTTATAATCAATTGTATTAGTTATTTAAATTAATTATTTGAACCAATTAGATGCCTCCATGTGTCACTTGTTAATGAAAATATCGGTGGTGTTAAAAAAAGTCATTGTTTGTAAACGTTAAGACTTGAATTATAAAAGCCATAAATTGCAAAAATACTCCCATATGTTTACTTTATATATACTTAGCAACTTTATATTTTAAATTGTATGTTTATACTTTCAAATCTTTCAAAAAAGCATACATTTAGATCTTTAGATGTCTATTTTGAGGGCTCTAAATATACCCTTTTTTTTTAAGATTTGAAGAGATAAATGCATGATATCAAAGATAATAAGGTTAAATGTATATAAGCAAACATAAAGGGGTGCATTTACAATTTAATTTTTTTTTCTTAATATTAAAGAGGAAGAATAATAACAAAATTTAAAGTTTTGATAAATAAATAGATAATATAGGTAATGAATGGCAATCTAAAACATTTTGAACATTAATATTCTGCAAATTTTTATCAATCTTTCTACCCTTTCCTATTTGACGCAACAACTCTTTTGGCATTGCCTCTCTCTTAACTAAAATGCTTTGCTACAGCCAAGAGGCTCTGCCCCCATCTTTTCTACGAGGAATTCGTCTCTTTAAAAATAGATACTCTTGAGAAATCCAACCCATAAAGCTTTGGGACTATGGATTATTCTCTAGGCTAAATTTCCATAAGAGAGAGGTTAAAGAGATAAAAGTCCTTAGAACCTAACTCTTGAAGATGTTCAAATTTTGCTAGCGTCGCAAAATGTGGTGTTGTTGTCTTAGGTGGGCATGATGGAAAAACCATTACATTCTATTGGACGAGAACTAGCATCATACAATTGAACTACACTCATGGTAGGCATTTGTTCCTCTTTAAGTGCAAATGGTATGATACATATCGAGATAAACCTGAGTTAATTGATGGTGATATGGTTACAATTAATACAAGTTGAACATGGTATGAAAATGATCCTTACATTCTCGTTGACCAGACTTAATAGGTTTTCTATGTAAAAGATCTGAAAAAGTCTACTGGTGATTGAAAGGTTGTTTAGAAGGTTCATCATCACTATTTATTCCATTGAGAATTATTTTAGCCATATGATAGTGTTGATCATGATATTACTGACCAACCTTGATTAGACAAGCCACTTCAACAATAGAGAAGTGGTAGAATGATCCTAATAAATCAAAATTTTGTTCATCTTGGGGAATTAGCTCATGTTCCTATACTAGAAGAAAGTCTACCTTTAGTTAATACGAATAGTAGTGATGAGTATTCCATTAGTAGTAGTGATGAAGAAGAGTAGATATTGTGAGGTTCTGTTATTAAATCGTTACGTAATATTCATTTTTTGATCTTGTCAATTCTTTTTTCATTAGATTTTTATACACAAAAAAATCCTTTTACGTGGTTTATCTTTTACTAATTCTATCAATGTTGTTTTGTGCAATATGGGTGTTTCAGGGCTTGGTTGTGTGAGAGATGATCTTGTCAATTGGTTTGGGGTTGATGCTATTCAAGAGCACCTCAATTATCGAGAGCCTTTAGAGTCATCGGATACATCAGAGGACGAAGCAAGTGATGATTTACCTAATGCGTAGCATGAAAAACCTTATAATGAGAATATGCAAGAGGATAATACATTAGAGCACCACGCAGAGCTTGAGCGTAAGGGTGTTTATAAAGGAACCCGTTATGAGCTAATTAAGCGGAGCATGGGTCGTAATCCTGTTTTAGAATTGCATGACATTTACAATGTGCCACAAGGAGACAATGTACTAATATTATCCAAAGAGTTCACTTCAGCACATCGTCACTCTTCTCTGTTGTGCTATCCCGAAGCTGGAGGTAAAGGTTAGTCAAAAGTGCCATTAGAGATACGACGAAGGGTGACTAGCGTGGTTGTGGTGAGTTGTTTCCTTCTTACTCTTGATCTTATTTTACATTATGATGCAAAACAAAGATTCATTCATTCCCATCAAATTTTTAACATTTATAGGAAAAGTTTAATCTTAGCATGGAAAGTGATCCATGGTGGCCATTAATATTTCATAGGATTGCTGGTAGAACATATAGTGAGTTGCGATATAGACTGAAACAAAAGTATAAGGAGTACGGTGAGGGTGAGAGAGCATGTCAGAAAGTACCAAAGGGTTTGCTTCATCGGCTAACCAATTGGGTTGCTTTATGTGATTTTTTTTATAATGACCCCTATCATCAGGTAATTCACCTATTTAATACTTATTGTATGTGTTTACATGTAATAGTGTAGTTATTTTCCTTTTCATTCAAAAGCATTCTTTAGTTAACAAAATCAATTGAGAAAAGCTACAATATAACCACATTGCCAGCACAAAATCATTCATGAATATTCTTTAGGGATTACTAGAGATAGGGGCATTTGAAGACCTATAAGAAAAAAAAAAAAAGGTGAATCATCTGAATGGGTGAATACTATTACGCAAGATAAACATGTAAGTTATGGATAAAAAATTACTTCTAGTTTTTTTTTTTTTTCAACCATTGTAATTTAGTAAAGATTTTTTCTTTTTCTTTTTTTTTTCCCATTATTTTTCTTGTAACTATATTTTACATGATCTAGAGAGCTATGGTGGAATCATATGAGCAAAATTTGCAACAATCTTAATCATTCAGTTAGACACCGAAGACACAAGTTGAGATCATGAGAGAGGTCATTGGTCATAAGGCCGACTATAGCTGTGGTTTGGGCTATGGTGGCCCTAAACCACTCTCATCCTATCCCAAGATCCCTTTTCTTTGCCATTTTGCACCTATGGCATCCAATGAACAAGTGACAAGGTTGGAGAACAAAATATCTACATTGAAAGATACTGTTGCTCAACAAAAACAATTACTTGATCATTTTATGGCACAACAACAGTAGTTTTTTGCTTTGCAACAGCAGTGGTTTCACATCTATCGAGCACCTCACCATCAGTACAACTAATTCAATCATCATTGCAATCATCACCTTTTTTTGGTGGGCTTAGCACAAGGAATATGCCATTAGCTCCATTTATTACACCATTAGGTGGATCCTCACAGCAATCATCACACCCCCAATCCTCGGTGCAGCCACAAGTCAGGCATCCACAATCTTTCTTTCTAGCTTCATTCTATAATTTCCTCAATGTCCAACAATAGCAACCATAGCCTCCAGCAATGAACATTAGTAATTGATTCAATTATTTATGTAGTACATCATCAGAGTAGACCATATTAGCTACTTTTGTGTTTATCAAGTGACTTTTTTTTTTTTTTTTGCTTAGCTAAATATCATATCGCTTGTTAGCTAAGTACTGTGTCACTTTTTTTTTTTTTTTGGCTGGATCTCATGTGATGTGTATATTTTTTGGAAGTTTGATGGATATTTATGGTTGGATGTTTAACTGGTTGTTTTTTGTTTTGGGAATGAATAGTGCATAGTGAGATACCATATTTGTGGCAAATTAGAGTAGATTTTTTTTTGTTTGATCTTATTACATTTTGTGAAAATTCATTTTTTTTTGTAAACATTGGGTATTGTGAGGAATTTTTCCTCATTCTCATAAATTCTCTTTCTTTTTGGCTGATGTAGGATGGCAATTTACTGGCTTGATGAAGCTATTGTATCACAGGGCTAAAAAATGTATATTGTATCATAATTTTTTTTTTCCATAAAAATTGTCTAACCTAGGGGGGAAAATCACATTCCGTGAGAATTCATTTGTCGTAAACATTGGCTAAAGTAGTAAATTTTTTTTTATTTTCCATAATTTATTTCTCATAAATATGTATGGCCAAAATATTTTCCTCGCAAATTTCCACAATTAAAACATATTGCCACAATTTGATTTCTCATAAATGCCTAATTGCTATAATTTCATTCCTCACAATTGCTTTATTGCCACAATTTTATTCCTAGCAAATGCCTTATTGCCATAATTTGATTCCTCACAAATGTTTTATTGCAACTATTTCAATCCTCGCAAATGCCTCAATACTTTTTTTCAAGTGTGAGAATGTCTTTTTCGCAATGTCCTAAAGTTGGTGGGTCTATTACAACAATTTCTTTACGGAAATGTAAATTCTCGCAATAAATTTATTGTCACGATTTTTTAAGCTGTTGCATAAAAAAAAAAAATTCCTCACATTTTCTAATAACTGTTGTAGTGTGCCTCACCTCCTTTAATGAATTGTATTTCAACCTCTCCTAGAGTCACCCTACTAAAAGTTTGCAATCAAATTTGAAGCTTTTTCAAACCATTTATTTGGGAAAAGAAAGACGGTCATAGAAGAAACTATGTCATAAATAAATTGAAGCAGAAAATAATTTAAATAAATAACACATACTACCTTTATCAATCAATTAGTCTTTTACAAATACAATAATAATAGGACTTCAAACTTATGGCATACACTAACAATGTGGGCCAACAACGGATTATCTAGAGTTAGGGTGCGAGAGAAGCAGTGACTAATCATCCATGATATGCAATTCAAAGGCCTACAGTAATCCATCTATTGCTTATTGGATTTAAAAATAAATAAAAGCGTTGGATCGAGTCCTCTGGTGCACTAGTTTATGTCTTTGTATGCCAAATCAATTGATGAAAATTACTGGACAATATGCTTTTTCAAGCCGGAGAGACCATTGGTGATGCCATGGTAACTTGTGAAACCGCACACGCAAATTGTGTCAAGGGTTGATTTCCAAATAAACGTGAATCGTCTTTTTTGGGCTCTAAATTAGAAGGTACTAAGCGTGTATAAAAATATTAATATATTGGATTGCATTAATGGATATTTTAAATATTTATTAAAATCTTAAAAGAAAATTTTATGTCTTTTTTTTTTTAATATTGATTAGATATGTAAGAAAAGAGAAATAAATGTATAAAAAAATAAATAGGCTTTTTCGGTTGATTTATTTTATTTTATTTTTTTGTTAAAAAAGCGATTTACTGAAACCATTTAAATTTACCTAATATATTAAACTATATATTTACTATTAGATATGGTGAAATAGGAAGAACTGCTGTGTTACTACACTGAAGGTGAAGGCGGGGGCAAATGTTGACGGGGCTCAGGGTCATAGCGGCGTAGGGCGCGCAAGCTTCATGCTGTGACCTTTTTCTGGCCCATAGATGAGATCCACGTAGAAAAGAAAATTGGATCCGACGAACACGATTGATTGACTCTTTCTGTTGTCTTTAATTCAGATGAGTTGAAGATGACTCATGTGACCAAGAGAAATGAAAGGAAAGATGTCTCATGTCTGAAATAGGAAGGACGCGTCATTATCGACGTGATGTTTGGGGAGAGGACAGGATTAGAGCCAGTCGATGTGACATACAATGTTGAAGGTTTCCTGTGGTTTGATATTAAATGTAGAATAATAGTACAATACAGGTGGCAGGTGGCATCTGGTTGTGGTTGCGTTAGCGTTGCACTGTATACTGATTTTTATTAGTAATAATTTATATATAGATTTTGATTGGGACGTGAGATATGAAAGGAGGAGAGAGAGAGAGAGAGAGAGACAAGTTGGACAACCTGGAGAAAGTGATTTGGATAAGGTTTTTTAATGATGTCAAGCCGACAAGATAGGGTTAAATGAGAATTTTGGCCAAAGGAAAGGTCGTTTTCTTGGGACAGGGTCGTTTTTGGTTTTAATTTTTGAATGGGTGAATAAGTTGAGTTGAGTTGCGTCTTGTCTCTCTTTCTGTCATGGTTTTTGAGTTGGGGTTTTGGGTCCATCCGTTTTGAGGTGAAGATAAGGCGGGAAGGAGGAAGGAGGAAGGAGGAAGGAGGAAGGAGATGCAGTGGTGAAGTGAAGCCCTTCGAAGTTTGAACTGCATAGCCCTTGTGGTGTGAGGACTGAGGACTGAGAAAGGGTTAAATAATGACGCCTCAGCTTTGCTTCACCAGGAAATTCAGATGAGAGAATGATGGTGCCCACTGGTTTTATGATTAAATTTATTTGTATCTTACGTGTTGTTTATTTATTATCGAATGAAATCTACATACATAACGACCCAGTAAATGGCGTATAAATGAATAGATATAAACATGTTAATATTGGTATATTTAATACATGATAGGATGATCATTTTAAAACGCAAAACAAATACATATTTGATATAGGATAAAATTTCTTATTATATGTTTCATATTTATCATATTTTCATGATGTAAATTTTGAACATTTGCAAACAATTAAATTATCCAGCCAGAATATACTAAAGCTAACTATAAAGGTTAATGTCAACACAAATAACAAGGTTCGTCCTCGTAGACTGATATAAATTTCAAATATATATTATAAAAATATCTAATTTGGTCCTTACAAATACACATCACTTCTAACTATAAAGATTAAAATTAGTGGTGTACTTTACCTTAAGATGGTCATCAACACGCAACTCTAGCATGTTACCCTGCTTATTGATGCTTGATGCTCACACGTCGATGGATTGTGGCAAATGGGAAAAAAGATATGTAAAACTAGGAGTTGAATTTTTATTTTTATTTTCAATATAAATTGCAGTAGGGTTTACTTGACTCTACGGTGCATAGGATTAAGGTTTTTTTTTTTTAATATTTTTTTTTCTTTTAATATAATATAAAGAAAAGTATAATCTACTTTATCAAAATATACTTTATGCTACAAGTTTATATGGTATTGAGATAAGTTAATTGTGAATAACTTAAAAAAAAATTCAATTTAGATCATTGAATAATTTATAAATTAATCTTTCATGGTCATATTTTTTTCTTTAAAATCTTTACTATCGTATCTTTTCAAATCACCGAAATGCACCTTATTCTAATAGTTGTCCGTATGACATGGCTAATATGCATTTCACCCTTCTATTATTTCTTCTTTGAAGAAGATACATTTTTCATATCTCAAATAGATTATGTGATATACATGTGTTGTGCTACCGAAAGTGTTGAGCAAAGTGTAAGAACACTTCAAACAGCTTAATTCAAAGTGTCGATGCATTGTAGCTTATAGCAACTCTGCAATCATAAATTGACTAGTCCTAAGATTAATGAAAAGAGAAAATCCTCAGGAAAAAGAATACGATTTAAAATAAGAGATGTATACTAATAAACGCCTAAACGCCTAAAATATTTTTAAGTATCATTTTAGAGTAATAGAAGAAAACCCTAATCAGAATGCCAAATGAGAATATAATCGAGACGGATAAAGGAGAATGCTTAAATCATTCGTAAACTTTTTGCCTTTTTTCCTTTCTTTGAATGGATGAAGAAAACCTAAGTGTTTTTTTTTTTAATCATTTTAATTTGAATGCTTAACTCTTTTTTTTTCTTTTTTAAAATTTACAAATTGATAATTCCATTTACTCCATCAAGTTTTCCATCTATATCATTGGCACATAAAATAAAAAATTGATTGGTTGATAATAATTAATTTAAATAAGTAATATCATTAAATATATATAATATAAATGAAACAATAAAAGGAAAAAAGAATTAGATGAAATATAAGGAAATAGAAAGAAAAAGGAGTAGAAGGTAAAAAAAAAAAAAAAATAGGAGCTAATTAGACATTAGGCCAGTTCAAAACTAGCCAAGGACTGGCTTAAGCTCGCGGGGTCAAAAGCTGGGGAGCTAAGGAATTGGAACTGGCTCGTGAGGCGGAAGGGCCGAGCCGATTTCATTAACTCAACAATTCACAAGTCGATTCGACACGTGAACTGACCCTCTAATTTTTTATTTTATTTTTCTTGGCCATTTTTAATTTCTTATTTTTCATTTTCTTTCAAAATATTTGTCACATATCCGTGTGTATATTTGTAGTTGGTTTTTTTCCCTTAAATTTATTAATGTCAAAATTTAATCCATCATTCTCGTGGCAATATACGATATTTGGGAAATTAATTGGTGGCAATACCTCCTACACCGAAGCGAGGGGGTGGGGGTGTGGGGAGGCTAGGGAAGGAAGCTCCAAATTTTATTGATTGAATAAAAAAATTATAGAAAAAAGGAAACATTTAACCTTACCTCTTGTAAACGATAATAAGACGCAACAGATAAATAATAGAAATAAATAAGAGAATATTACTCCCCTTACAAAGTATCTCTAACTAAATGCAAAAAATAAATAAAACAGTACTATTACCATTACAAAATCATTTGGCTTACCCGATTTCAAGATCTAAACTAGTAGAGCTTCCACTGGACGGGACGAAGTTGCTGAAGTATTCATCTTTTTCATTGGATGTTTTGCATGACTCTTGTGTTAAACTCCTTGCCTTTGACTAATTCTCCACGCAAGCCAGCACCTTAACGTTGATAGGTGATGGTCTTGATCACCATTGGGATAGGATAAGGCTTGTTGTGTTGAAAGCCTATTCAATAACTACTATTGATGCACGAGTAGCCAAAACCTAGCAAGTCATTCGAGAGAACATTGGATATGTCTTCCTGTGCTTACTCCACTAATCCAGGATGTTGAAATCTGTGATACTGCTGTTACCAAATTCGAAGTGTATATTGAAGTAATCTTCAAGTTTCATATACTCACTTGACTCAGAATGGTAATGCTTCAACTTTTATAGCATCATTTGTTGTGCAAGAAGGGTGTGACCATGCATGGCATCATGTGTGCTAGGGGATAGTGAAGGAGTTTTGGAACCTTAACCACTAAATGCATTGAAAAAGTTATAATATAATTTTTTTGTTACTTAGATTGCATGGCATAGTTCTTGAATAACGGTAACAACGTAGGTGTCTTCTGTGTTGGAGAAGGTGTCAATAATGGAATAATACAAATTAAGATAGTCCAATAACATGTATTTTTTACAACGTGAGTCTAAAATAAAAGCAATAAGAAAAATTGCTAGAATTTATCTATAATACTGCAACCACTTTACGGCCATGTCATTAATAACCACCTGAAGAAAAGGGTCACTTTGGGCTTCAAGCAGCATCGACAATATGTTCACGGCATTCATAAGAAAAAAGTAAATAGTAGCCTAGTACACTTAAGAAAATGTTAGAGCATACTCATAAAAAATTCTTAAAAAATTCAACATTCTATTGCATAAACCTCAATCGTTGAGGTGTAGTGAAATGTCTGAAGCATTCATGGTAGCAAAAGAACATAATTTAACTTTATAAGTGATTATACTTTCTAAAAGCTGATATGTGAAATTCCACTTATGCTTAATGATGAAGGGCGAAACACTTTTAATTCCTAAATGATTTCAAGTTCTTTTTGTTGTAAATCGAGTGGAAATCGTTTAGAATTGGTACTTAATAGCATAATGTATCGCTTTCAAGTGATGTGGAACCTATCACGAAGAAATCAATTGGATTCATCAAGAAAAGAAATGGAAAAGCCAAGCTTTTTGCCCATACACCCCTCCATACGGGGCGTATGGAATTCATACGGGGCATATGGAATCTATACAGGGCCGTATCAACCCAGACTAGCCCCTCTAAAATGCACAAAAGGCGCTATGCCCCTTCCATACGAGGCTTATGGATCAGCGACGACTTAGATTTTCCTGATATTTGCCCCTTTTCTCTTTCCACTTTGTACATGTCTATATATATATTTAAGTGGAGAGAGAAAAAAGGGAGGCAAACTTAGGGTTTGACATTTAACACACACCTTACTTTTCTCTCTTGGAACAACAACTCAAGAAGATCATTGTCTCAACCAAAGCATTCAAGATTCGAACTTCCAGGTAGTATCATGAACTCTAGCTGCTCTCCTATCAATTGTAATTACATTCTCTCTCTCATGGAGGAGTAATCTAGAGATCTAGATCTCTTTTGAAACCATTCTTGTCATGTGATGAAGGATTGATCTTAATGAAGACATATTGATGTTCTTTTGTTTCATTACTTGTTCTTAATGTGTATCTTAGATTTATATTTCCGGAGTATGAATCTATGTTTGATTTCATTCAAGTTGATTGAGAAATTGCTTGCATGATTAGATCTAAGGGTAATGAATGAGATTTGATTGTGATTCTAGAGATAGGATAGCGAAAATCTTCTGTTTACCAACCGAACGGTGAGAGAATCAAGTGCTTCATGCAATCCTAGGTTGCTATTGGTTGAAAAGAGATTCTAACGGATAAACCTAGGATTAGATAAGCTAATAGATTTGAGAGAACTATTAGTTTGACTAATGAAACTCCACAGCTTAAGAACTGGATCGTTTGATCTTTAGTTTCTAATGATTCGCATGGCATGAATGGGATTAGAGAGAAGTCTAGGTTGCTTAGTTGTTGATTCGAACTCGTGTTTTGTTAAGTTCCTTTTCCTTAGTTTAGTACATTTTATAATTAGTCTCTTTTAGATAAGTTCATTGAATCATTTACTCGCCTTGATCGGTTGGATAATAGGAACGGAGTAAATATTAGTAATTGGTGAACTTTAATCTTCCTTGGAACAACCCTGATTTTGAACACTATATTACGCTACGATAGGTGCGCTTGCCTATTGCATCGTAGTTGGAAGCAAGGAACAGGTTTATAAATTATTAAGCTACGATCCGCAACGATCACTTAACATCCTTTTTAAATTGTTTTAGTCGCATACCATTTTCAATACAAAATCTTTGCCATACCTTATTTACAAAATGATAGTCAATTAAAAAACAAACTAGTTATCTTATTGGGGGAATCTTAAAATCTAAATAGTTCATATCATCATTTACATAAAGATTTAAAATGTGACAGACACATATAATGTGGAAAAACGTCCCACGTAGCATGAGTTGACATAAAGCTTGAAGTTTATCAATGGACACTATGTTAGAGGCCGCGTTGTCAAAACCAATTGAAAAAATACTTTTTGTCAAACTATATTTACTTAAAATAATACTTATAATACAAAAAACAATTTGTGTTGTATAGCGTTTGTTGAAAACCTTTAGCGCTATTAGTCTTTTTTTTGTACCTATCATGCTTCGTTTATCCAGTGGCATATAACTCCCATGTATAAATATTTCTGCTACGAATTAGACCATGTATCTACGCAACTATAAAGCTATGTGTCAAGAAAATTGAAAAGAGTGGCTAATTTATACTTACAATTGTGATAGAGCTTCACAGTGGTTCGTTGTATCATTTTTGTGCCGTAACTACATGAGCTTGTATTCAATGCTTCTCGCTCTTACTCCAACCAATGCTTGGAAGATGCATAACTCCATAACAGATTACATTTCGCTAAGTATTCTCCAAGTAGAACCTATTGCCTCTCAACAGAATATCGAAATAGGCCTCCTCCTTGTGATCTATGTGATTGGGAAATTTATTGCTACAACTTAGCTATGCCGAACTTCGTAAGGTGCTTCAATCGCATATACCTATTGAGAGCGTCATACCCCTTTTCCTTTTTCTACACGTAACTTGATTGGTAATAGTTGTAATAAGCACGAGTGCTCTCATCTTCCCTTGTAATTTTACAAAAATATTTAGTAAAAATGTCTTATTTTTACCCATGGAGTTGGGTATTTCTTCCTTCGGCACTTCTTGGACATCGTTTTCTCCTTCTTCTTCCACCTCCTCTTCCCTACCCTCTAGTGGCATCAATTGGCTTTATTCACTAGAAGGCCACTAATCAAAGCCTAGAGGTGGCAACATTAAGCTCTCCAGCCTCTCGTTGGTGATGTCATAGATATCGTAATCATTCACTTCCAAAAATCGTTCAAGTGCAGGTTACAATAATTTCCTTTTATCACATTTTCCAGAATGATTCTTCTTAGAAGAAGATAAACCGCATAAAAAACTTGTCATTTTTTTATATTAGGATAGTAACGAAATTCTAATATGAAAATATTCACAAGTATTTGTGAGAGCACAAAAAATATTACGAAGATGATTTATGAGAGTATAGAAAATAGTTATGACAACACAAAAAGTATACGGGAGTTTGCAAGCTATAAGATAGAAGATGATTGAAGAGCACATAAATTGTTGATGAGACCAGAAGAGTTAGTGTGAATTTTTTGCATAGAGAATTTCGAGTCATACTGCAGCATCTATTTATACAACACTCATGGAACCCTTTAAATTTTTCACTCCTTTATAACGTTTAAGTTCAAATATTTTGAATGCCTATTGCCTACATTTACACCTGCAAACCTATTATGCAAGGTTGATTTTTATTCAAACAAACGTTGCACATTTTCTCTACTGACAGCTCTTTTCCTTACTCTTCGTCTATAAACTTATAAACCTACGCATTCAATTTTTTCAAACAACGCTCCTTTCATTGCAGATATTTGTCTACCTTCATTATGTACTCATTCATGCTTGGTCTCTTCTTCCTCCCTTTTTTCGCATTCATCTCCATTTGTCTATTCTTTTTTTTTTTCCTTTTCCTTCCCAAAGTTTACAAAAGTTGCAGGCTTTTTATTCCTCTTCCTTCCCACATGATCAACATCTCTTCTTCATTTTTCTTTTTCTTTTCTTTTTTTGATGTATATGGCGGGTTACATTAAGCAACTTTACTTACACCAGTCGCCCTGGCGGGTTTTACCCGTGGTGAACTGGGCAGGTCGGTTTAGGCCAGTTCAACAAGCTAAATCGACCCTTGCCTTATGTCTAAGGCTAACGACCACAAATGAAAGAGAATGCCTAAATTGAGATAGATAAACTTCTTCTTTTTTTTTAATAAAAAATACCCTTTCTCATCCATTTTTATTTCCTTTGTGACATTTCATGGCATTCAATAGTTTTCCATTTTTCCCTTTTTACCTCATCATTTGGTCTCAATTGGTTAGTCTGTAAAATGATCTAAATGAACATATTCCACCACAATTGATGCTAAATAATGGATTCTTTGGAAGTCTCACTTATATGGGTCATATGTTCCACTTCTGACCAGTCTCTTTCTCAAGGTTTCTGGACAAAATTTTTAATGAATTTAATGTGAAAAGCCCCACTCCCTCTCTCTCTCTCTCTCTCTCTCTCTCTCTCTCGCCCCCGATACTTTCCAAAGGATTCCCTTTGAAGAGTTTGAGTTGCACCTTTAAGGAGGATAGAGACTCCATTAAAGCAACATTTTTTCTATTCTTTAATTCGGGGGAAAAATATTCCTTTTTCCAATAAAATAAAATACATCAATTGAGAAAATAATTTAAAAATATATCATTTAAAATCAGCATTTAAAGTATCAATTTCAAGTTAACCTAAAATCAGCACCTAAAGTGGTAATTTCATTATTCGCAATTGAAATCGGTACGTTAAGTGTTAATTTCAGATTTGGTCTTTCTTATTTTCATTTTCTATGAAATCAACACATCAAGTACCAATTTCAAATGCAAACAGTAAAAATGAAAATATATACCAAATAAATAATTTAATTAAAAGGACAAAAAAAGTAATAAAGTTTAAGTATAGAGGTAAATTAGTCTTTTATGATTAGGGTATTTAAACCCTTAATTGACCTATGAACTCTTCTTTTCCCATTTGTGTAGTTGAGAACACAAAAACGCTCTTAGACACATGCATGGTAAGGAATTATATAAGATCAACCTACTTTTACTAGGTAAGGGCTTTGATCGTTAAGATATGTATTTCTGATTCTTGATTCATAAGTCTAAATAATTTTTGTGATATGTTATTATAATTCAGAACAGGAGTGAGACGAAACAAGCATAAATGTGGGATCAAGCAATTTGGGGATCCCAATCGCAAATTGAAGCAAGCAAGTGCTCATATTTCATAAAATGTTGTAGAATTTAGAATTTAATTGAGTCAATTTGATTTGGATTTATAAAAATTTGGGTTAGGAAGTTAATTGAAGAAGGGGAAGAGGAGGATTTGCAAAATAAGAGCATACACGGTCAGGTACACAAATGTATACCCTTACCGTGTTGAGTAGAGATGGGATTTTGGTGTTATAAGGGGTATACGACATGGTACATGGGAGTATACCTACATATATTAAAGTACATAATTAAGTACATGACCATGTACTTGGGCGTGTTAAAAGGACTTTGTGCACATAAAGGTACATGGCCATTTGCATGGTTGCGTTCCTACCGTGTTCTTTTGCATGGCTACATACATAGTCGTGTTATTCTAGAACATCCATATTTTATTCTTATTTCATTTTTTTGTCATTCTAAGCCAAGATTCATGCAAAATAACACAATAGGGAAATGGAGTATGTAATTAGGATATTATTAATCATTTAGTAAACTTAAATTATGTCATAGGATAGCACTAAACTTAGTTTTTGATACTTGAAAGGTTATTATACCTTTGATAGTTACATAAAAGCTAACTATGAGATCGCTCCTCCAGCTACGTGTTTACTTTGTTTGTTAATTGTGTTTGATAGTGTAGTTTGTTTAAGAAACCTAAAGGTTATTTGGTCGGAATGCATATTTTGCTTGTGCTTGGCTTAACTTAGGGGCTCGTAGTAGCAGATCCTTATGGGGCATCTTGATGATCGGTATACAACGTTATCTGTAGTTAAGTCTTATACTGAAATGCTCTAGGGGTAGATTTAAAATTAGGTGGAGCCCACAGTAGCAATTCCTAACCTAAGAATATATGTGTGTGTGTATTGGGGGGGCTGTTGTTGGTGGTATAGCGGGTTTATGAGTATCTCCTTATTGTTTGTTGGTTAAATCGAAGATAAATAATTTGATGATTGTGGTATGTATATTCGTTGCATTTATGTATGTTTGTACTATGGTTAATGTCGCACGTACATGTTTATGTCGTACTTATGTATTAGGCTTAAGCTCACTCTATTTCTTTTTCAGCTGCAACCTGCAAGTGAGTATGACGACTACGCATAATATAATGAGTATGGGAATGTAGTTTATTGTTAACAAGACGAGATTGGGGGAAGATTATCATTATTATTATGGAGATGAGTAGCGTGGGAGTGTATGAATGATTTTTTGTATAATTTGGGAATGTTTGAGTGGAGAGTTTAGAGATTTTTATAAACTAATAAACATGTCATTTAATTATATGTTGGTGGAAGTTTATAATGGTATTTAAATTAAAGGTTGATTTATATTTTCTTAATTAAAAGTGATTAGAATGATTCGCCTATGAGTTATTCATTTATATTATTAGAGTTACAGTTATTTTAATGTATAATGGAGTTGAACATGTTTGAAGTTGCAAGGGAGATAGAGAGACTTAGTGTGTTGTTTACCTAGTAGCAACATGTGGTAAGTTGTAGCGTTTTAGGTTTTAGGGCGTTATAGTAAAATCGATACTTCAAGTATCGATTTTAAAAGACATATTTTTTATTACTTTTCCATTTTGTGTATGTTAGGATTTATGTTTAAAAAAGGAAATTATTTTTTCTTGTCCCCCCTTTAATTCTTAAGGTTTGTGGAAGTTGATCTTTAGCTGATTTATAATTTTTTTTTCTTTGAATGAATGAACAAAAAATGGGTATTTTTTTTCCCTTATTAATGTTAGTTATTACTACTACCTATGTAATTTTGAGAATGGATCATATATTAGTTTATTTTAATATATGAATATTAGGTAATTCTTTAAATATATTATTACTTTAATAAAAAAATCAAGTATTATTATCTAAGTATTTCTTTTATACATATGATGTTTTAATATAGTATATATACATAAAATAAAACCAAAAATTATTTCAAATGAAAGCCATTTCTCCTTAATGTTACTTTTAGTTTACGCAATGGAATAATATAAAAATAAAATTATAATTTCTAATGCAAAGAGATTTCGTAGAAACTTTGTAGAATAGGTAATTCACAAATTGAATATGATAATAGTTTTTTAGTTCATCTCTAAAAAGTCAACCAAACGTATTGGTATTGTAAGTATGGAGGGATAATTGTACTCATTGTTAAAAATGATTGATTCGGTTTCAATTTCACTATCGAGCTTCAATCTTTAATATCACAATCACTTAATTATTAGTGCACTTGTAAATGAGAAAAATCATATAACAATGAGCATAATATTATATAATAAATTATGCACAACACTAAGCAAATAAAAGATATAAAATATGAAAGTTTCAGGTATATATATTATAGTATATTCTATGATATAAAAAATATCATATCAAATTAGAGATCATGATGGAATGTATAATTTAAAAAATAAAATATGAAACATTTTAAATAATTGTAATTTATTATACATTTATATTTCATAGTATATGAGGTTCACTATTGAGTATTATGGAGCCAACTAAATATGTTATTATGAAAATAAAAGATCGTATAAATAAATTATTATATCGCTCCTTGTTGTTATCTTCTGATAAAGAAATATTAAAATTTTAATTTAATTAATATATCCGAGTGATTTAACATGATAGGAACATTGATGGTTATTTCAATTACAATTATAGTTGATTGACTTTGATGCGAAAGATTAAAGTTTGACAATGAAATTGCAACTAAAACATTAACATGGGAGATAACTTGTAAGCTCTATTACATTTACAGCTACCTGGTATACATAGTCGGAGACGAGGATAGGCTTCCTTTGGACTAACAAGTAAGTGAACAGTGTCAAAAAAGCAACAAGGGTTGTTACCGGGCCCTCGATCAATTTTAAAATATAGGATTTTAATTTCCAAACACAAGTTTTAACAAACAAACTCCTAATTTATAAGATTCGTTTCTTAGATGAGTAGTTTTTCTTTGTTTTGTTCGGATTATTATTATTATTATTTTTTAATGGAATTCTCCGTTATCATCCACAAGACCGAGAGAAATTCGTAGAGAAAATTGCATTGCAAGTTTCTATGCCAAATGAATAAGATATTTTGACTTGATAAAATTCAAATCCCTGGTGATTGGAACTTAATGATAGGTTGGATTAATAGATAAGCATGCCTAGAGCTTAGTAAAATTAAACAAATAGATTTGATGAGAAGCAATTAGTGTTGACTACAAAAATTTCTTCATGATAAGTTTATTAATTAATAATTGGTCAATGTCTTGTTGATTAAAATAAGGGGCTTGTCGAAAATGGGATTTTATTTTCAAACAATTTTAAGTTAATAATTTATCAATATGGGATTTTAAAATAGGTGGAGCTACTTCATTAATGGACTAACTAAAAATTAATTAGCTCGATGGTTTAATTCTGTTGATGGAACTTAGTTAGTTATTGGAGTAAGTTTCAACCGATGGCTAGTTGCAAGTTAAATTAGCATCATGGGACTGAAATTGAGTCAATAGGCTTGGCTAATTATGAGATAATGGGTAAGTTACGATTATTATAGTAACTAGCAACTCTGGGCCTCGATTTAGACAATTAGGCTTAATGAACCTAACCCATCGTATTAATGGGAAAGATAAATATGATTATGAGGTTTCGCTTTGTCAACTTGAAGTTAAATTAACATAAATATTATATTTGATAGTCTATACATATCAATCTCTGCAGACATCAATATAGCGTTTTTATCGAAGTCCTATTATGGACACTAACAACACTATTTAAAAGAATTGACAGCAGACAATACATCGGCATGTCCAAATACTCGACCAAAACCACACACTAGATAATCAAAGAAGATTAATGTTGTTTTATCCTCAAATCTTTACTCCTCTTCCTCCTTCTCCCATGTGAACCCTAGCGCACAATCCTTTTCTTTTTCACTATTATCGTCATCCTCTTCTTCTCGAAGACCTAATGAATCCTCAAACTTGAGCACTCCGATAAATTCACAACCCCATCAAACACCCAACAAATACAAACTGTTTCTCCATTATCTACCATGTCGGAACGTTACTTTTCTTTGTTTGTTCAGAGTGCGAGTTGGGTGAAGCAATCGTAGTAAGGAAATCAAGTCATGCATGGTCATCTAGGTTGGTGATGTGGCCTCATGTTCTCACGACACGTGGAGGGAGATATTAAATAAAAGTCCATATCATTATAGTTTAATAGAAAAATTAACAAAGTTGATGAAGTCTCGTTTTAGAGAATGATGTAAACTTTAAGGACTGAAATAAAATAAGAAATAATTAGGGACCAAATAAAAAAAAAAGTAAATATTGAGGACTTTTTTTTTGTATTTTTTCCTTTATGTAAATGTAGAGTTATATAGTTTTCTTGCCTAGATTTGTAGCAATTTAGCAAAAAGTATACATTTAATATGTGTCAACTTCAAAGTTTTATCTATTTTTTTTTATTTGAGTACTTCATATTTTATTTTATTCATTTTATTTCAATCCTTAATGTTTCTTATGTTTTGCAATAGAGGAATCCTATATAATCTATCAAAATTTTTGTTTACCTATAATAATTTTTTTATTAATTTAATAAAAAAATAATATTATACACATTTGCTTCAATAATATAATGAAAAATTATTTAAAAAAATAAGTCCTTTTTCTAAAAAAACCAAAACCTCTATGGGGCACTTGACTAACCAACCTTATCTCAATGATGGTAATGCCCCCCAGCTTCAAAATTGATGCTCAAAGCTAAAAATAGGCCTTGGGTCATTTGACTTACTACCCTTAAAATTAAAAAAAAAAAGAAAGAAAAAAGAAAAAGGCCAAAATCCTACAACTTATTTATTTTACAATTTAGCTAATGTTGGGTTATACATTACCCAATTACAAGCCAATTAGATTCTATGTTAACACTTCCTTTGGTTTTAAAGGTGGTTTGTGGGAATTCACTACTTTAGGTGTGTCGCCTTACTCACCGATGTTGTTGAGTCACAACCCATGACTTGTTTCTAGCATTAGTTGGCCACCTTAGGTTAGGGCAATAAATTATCACCTAGAGGAAGGACGAGGAGAGATGCGAACCCCTCGCCCTTTCCTCAAGTGGTGGTTGAGCATGTCTTAACTTTAAGGTGATCATTTAAACCTCTTATAAAGATTTGAATTTTAGTCTTCTTTATTTTTTTAATAAATTTTTGATATTTTTTTTGATGATTTAATAAATTACAGCCTAGAGGAAGAGGAAGGGGAGATGTGTGACTCCTCACCTCTCCTCTCTCCTAAATGGTGGTAGATCATGTGTTAACCTTGAGGTGGTTATTTAAGTTCTTTATAAAGGTTGCAATTTCAATCTTTTTTTTATTATTATTAAATTGATAATATTTTGATGATTTTTATAGTATGCAATTAATTATATTTAATAATATTATTTTATTAAATTAATTATATTAATATTGTTATATGTCTTGATATAAGCATAAAGCATATGAATTTGAGATGTATTGAATACATTAGAAAAGATGATAATATAAATATGTTAAATCGTTGTTTTTGGGTGTGCAATATTGATCATTCTAACTTTAGAGTTAAGATGTATACTATTTGTAAAATTTAAATCAATAAAAAAAGAAAAAAAAAAACTGATTGGATTATATCAAATATCCATCCCAAGCTGTTGAGTGATTTGTTGAAGGCAACGGAGAAACTGCCATCCCGATTCGTCGCTATTAAATTTTCATCGCAGGGATCCAATCCGTCATCACTAAAGTGCGGAGGGGGACGGGGACCTACACTACTACATCATAGTACATAGTACATAGTACATAGTACACAGTACACAGGGCAGAAAGTAAATAAAGTGGGGCATGAATCGATGGCCGATATCAATTGTTCCCGCAATTTGCGTCTTACCGTCCCAGAGCTCCGAGCTCCAGAATCCAAACTCATGATACGAAGATTATATTATATATAATATATTTTATGCCGTTGGGCATGGGGCCAGGGCCAGCGAGTCGCAAATGATCTTTATGTGGGAAGAAAAAGATATTCTATCTATCTTTAAAAACAAAAGTAAAATAAAAAAAAGAAATATAAGTATATTCCCTAAATTATTAATTAGGGCTTGCAAAACCTGCAAATTTTTTAAATATGATTTTATATTTTATAATTTTTGAAAATATATACAAATATTTTAAAGTACCACTAAAACTCAAAAGATGTGTTATTTACATTCTTTATGATAAATTTAGGATTTTGAAAATCATTTAGAAATTTTCAAAAGTTATGGAATCGAGTAAAGTTATAGTTTGAAAAATTCAGGGATCTGTTGCATCTGACCATTAGTCTTCTAATCAAAAGAGTGAATATTACGGGCACTTAAACGGATGCAAAGAAAAAGGCTGATGGATCTGGGCGCTGTTCCGACATTGTTGTTGCATAAAAATATAAACTATCTATTTTTAGAGATTTAGGGTTCAAGAGCTCATCTTCAAATATAAAAATTTTAAGTACAATTTATCCAAAAATAATTATAAATAAGATAGTTCAAAATGGAATATATTCTTTTTAATTTTCATGTTCCCGAGCACCATGGTTGGATTTCTTAGGGGGTGGAAAGAAATGGAATAGAAAGGAATTAAAAAAAGAAAAGAAAAAATAATTAAAAATAAAGATGTGATATTTAATTCCTTTGAATATATTTTTATTTGAAGAAGGGAAACAAGAGATGGAAAGGAAAATTAATTATTTACAAGGACAAAGAGTGATATAATAATATTAAATTAGCAGAATACCCATAATAATTAATAATTTAATGATAAATAAGAGAACTAAGAAGGGGAAAGTATGTTGGGGTTGGAATTGCCGCTAACGGAAGCGCTCGTATTCACCTTAACGAGAACAAGTGGGCTTGGGCTTCTTTTGGATAATGCTTTTTTATCCTCTGGGTGGCTGCATTGCATCGTGAGATGCTGGGTCATGGTCGTGGGCTTATTGCTGGTGGACGGTGGAGACATGGACCAGCATGGGCTGATGGCCGAGACTTGTGTGTTCTTGGATCAAAGGCTTCAGATCATCTTTTTGAATTCGAGGTATGGGCAGCTCAGCTGTCGTTAACGTATGTATGGTATGGTTATGTCTGAGCTGAGTGTGTTGCTTTTGGCAAATGGACCACGTCCTTACTTGCTGCTTCTTCAATCTTCGTCACTCCACGTTGGGCCTCTTGCTTTCGTATTGTAGGTGCCACGTGTGGAATTCTTCTTCTTCTTCATTTGTGAATACGGGCTGGGCTCACTTTGCATACTGTTTGTTGGATATTAATTAGCACAAATGGGCTGGACTTGCTAGCCTTAATTCCATCTAGACCTTAACTCAAAATTGGATTTTAATTCACTCTTGCGCAGTTCTACATCTAATGCACCATCTGCTTCTTGGTCCCTTTTCCCTCCATTTCCTGCACTTGAATTAATTTATTTGTGTATTTTTATTATTTACAAAAAAAATAAAAAAATAAAAATACACATGTAGGTATAATATAAAATTGAGCAAAATGATGTAATTTCCACACATGTAGGTAGCGTTTGGTTGGCATTGAAATTCGGCACTGGACTGGACAAAATTTTTTGTCTCTCGTTTGGTTGCCACACATGAAGGAAGTACTGGACTAAACATCAATTATGTACTGGACAAAATCAGAAATTTTAGTACCGCATATAATTCGGTACTAAAAATGCGGTACTGGACTAAATGTAATTTTTTTGAAATTTCGAATTTGCCCTTCATACTTACCTTGAATCCCTGCTGCACAGACGCCCCTTTCGTTCGCAGCAACCGTTTTGTTTTTCCTCCAACACCGCACGAGCTTCAACCGGTCGTGTTTTCCTCCGCTCCTTCACTGCCGCCCACCGTGGAATCGGCCGCAAGTTCACCCATCGCCATTGTGAAGCCCGAAGTAGCCATCAGGTACGTATGGTCGCCCAATGCTCGCATGCTGTTCGTTGTGTCCGTCAAGAAGTCCTTCAGTGCTCGCATGCTGTCATTTTTGTTGCTCGCTATCCATTGGGGGGTAGGGGAAGCTTAAACATTGTTTTGAGGTTCGAATGCATGCTCTATAATGGAGAAGAGTTGGTTAGGGTTCGATTGCATGGTTCGCTTTAGGGGGTTTATTGGTTAGGGTTCGAATACATACTCAGTACACGGTTAAAGGCACGACCGTATGTTAAGCTTGGAAAATCCACAGAAGCACACACGGTTGAAGGCACGGGCGTGTGTTAATCTTAGAAAATCCACAGAAGCACACACGATTGAGTACACGGTTGAAGGCATGGCTATGTGAAGCACACACGGTTGAGTAAACGGTTAAAGGCACGGGCGTGTATATGTCGTGTGTCGAGGCACAGGCAAAATTGTCAATTTTACTCTGTCCAGTCCAGTACTTTGCAATTTCAAATACTAGACAACACAAAAACCTTCTTCAGTGCAAAATTGTCAAATTTACTATGTTCAGTCCAGTACTTTGCAATCCAAACACTGGACAGCACAAAAATCCTTGTCCAGTACTGAACAAACCAAACGTGGTACAAAAATATTTTTTGTCCAGTCCTTCTTTTTTAGTACTGTCCAGTACCAGTAACCAAACAGTACCTTAAGGTACTGTACTCGTAAACTTAGGCCTTTTCTTTCAAATTGGCCAATTTTTTTTTTTTTTTAAAATAGACCTTTTAACCCTTGACTAAGACCTACATTACGGTCTAAAAAAAGATCTAATAGATTGACCAATAGATCAATTATAAGATAAATCTAAATTTTTTTAAATTAATCTCGGTAGTGATTGTTAAGTATTCTACTTTCATCTTGATGGTAACAAAATATATACTAAATGTTTACTAACAAGTTTATTAAGGATTTAATAATTGTATAAATTAAGTTAGCCAAGGTATTCAGTGAATTAATAAAGGAATTGGAACAAATATAGAAGATGTATAGTTGATAATCCGAGTTCGTAGAAACAAATCTAGAAGGTTTATAAGATGAGTAATACCACATACAGAGATGTAGAAGCTAACATAAGAGGATTTATGTACAAAGACACAAGTGATTGGTGTGAAAAAGAAGCTGAAATAGAAGACCTTTCGGTATGACAATCTCGAAGTACGAAGTATAGAAACTAACATAAAAGGTCATCTGGTCTGACAATTTTGGTCAATAGAACATAAAAGTTAATGTAGAAGGTAATTCGACAGTAAATTTGATTACACAGAAGGACATAGAAGCTAACGTAAAAGTTATTTCCGGTTACAACTTTAATATTGCTAATTTTATATTTTTGGTAGACTAAATTTGTTTAATGATCTTCGGAATACCAAGCTCCACTAATTGAATATATTTGGATAATATATTTGACTTTTTCCCCCTTTATCATTAAAGTGCTATCCTTCTTCTTCTCTAAGCTAAAAAAAAAAAAATCGTTTAAGCAAAAATGAGACATCCCTTTTATCTTTTTGAAAAAATATTAATCATACATTACTCAAAGGAGGGGCAATTATAAACACCATATTTTCCCATTTAGTTTTAATCTATTTAGCTTAGGATAGTCTTTTTAGATCAAAATGTCTAACAGTTAAGGCATACCAAAAGTAAAAAAAAAAAGATTGCGAAATAGTGAAATAAAAAATGAAACATGAAAAAACAAAGAAAAAAAACCATAAAATAAAAAATTGAAAAAAATAAATTAGAAAATAAAAGTAAATCCGTGGAGAATATCATTTTTTTTGGGTAAAAATCCAAGTGCATATTTCATTTTAACAAATATTTTTAGCTTAGTCCATTTTCATTTACTAACTTATAGGTAATAAACCATGACCAACCCAACATCACGACGGGGATAGGGTGGCCAAGCACCTTTAATCTGATGAATCATGACCAACCCATTTTCGCAATTTAATATGATGGGTCACATGATCAGGGTCTAAATGGGTTTTAAGCTTCTTCTTTTTTTCTTTTTAATTGTGATGGTGAATGGCTACTTACTACTATGTGTAAATCATATGACCTACTTTTAAATGCGAGTTACGATCTAGTAACTTAAACGTAACCATTAATGGATCCTTGTGAATACTTAGAAAAAAGAAAAAAGAAAAATTAATTATGAATAAGACATATAATTATGTATCATAATTGTATTTATGGGTTCATGCACATAACGTGGTTAATACGAGCTATCTGATCACAAACATTTTTTTAGAGAAATTCCTATACTAATTAATAAATACAAAGTAGACACTCCAAAGGAAAGTAAAATGTTGCAAATAGGATATTCATGACTCAAAAGTAAATTAAGTCCTAGTGAACCTCATTAAAAGACAATTAATTAATCTTAATATATAGTGAAAACATTGGTTCATTTTCCACTGGTCAACCCTTTCAATATCTCATGCGTTTAATTCATTACCCTTCACTTTGTGGATAGCTTTGGGGAAGATTTAATTTAGAGTGGCTTTAGTTTATTTCATCTTCTAAAGATGAAAACCAAATTTCTGGCGCCTGGCTAGGGATGGAGTCATCATGTCTGGTACTCTCTAGCTAGTCGCTGTGGATAAGACTTTGTGGTCACCTATCTATACTCTATCGAACAATCCTATACTACGTAAAGCCTTTTTCCGAATCAGAACCAATGCAATAGTGAGCTCAGCATTACTTGACAATTGAACTAAAATTTAGACAAGATTTCTCATTTTTGGTTTTGCCTTAATCCCTTCTCGTTTTCTCTATTGTCCCCAGATAATTAAGCAGCACAAAGTTTAAACTTCAATATAAAATGTGCGGTTTTTAGTTAGGCATTAATATTGTTCTAAAACCCAAGCTAAGACTTCAAAATTTTCTCAAAATCCATTTTTGAAAAACCTATTAAGAGAGACCAAAATCATATTTGGTCAGGTCAGGTCAGATACTCTATATCACCTTGCGCTCTTAAATCTCTGTTCTCAGTCCACTCCAAAAATTTTCACCAGCCAGATCTTATCTCGGGTGAATTGGGCAATTGCAATTACTATAGTGGCCATATTTATTATGACCATGTTTATAAGTTTGAAGCATAAAATGATCTGTTGTATCATTTCCTGACTCTTCCTTTAACATTGGAATCTTGTCTTCGTTGTAGAGTCCAACTCATGAAATAGTATCTCATATAACAATTTGCATGTAAGTCTGGTATTTTTTTTTTTAAAGCATGGATCAGTATATACATTATGATTTTAGGGAATAAGGGAAAAAGTTTTATCAATCTCTACTCGTAATCTGTTGACTCGTTAGTTTTAAAATATTAGGAATGCTCTAAAAAAAGAAAAAAAAATTATGAACGACAACTCCTTGTTTCGCAATTCCTATAAACTAATTCCATAAATTTTGATGGAGAGTCTATTATTTGATAATTTAAAAGAAATGATAATTGAATACCATCATTTTATTGGATTGACTTGATATATACACTTTGAAATCATAAATAAGGATGGAAAGAAATAAACACAAGTAAAGGAGAGAGTGAGATTGAGGAGATGGTGCTAGGAGAAATAGCAAGGTAATAATTTTCTCGAAGATGTAAGTGCTTATTTTTGCAATTAGGATCCTTATAATAGCACAAAAAGGCGAATAAGATTTCATAGATTTGCAGAAGTATAATTTTGAGCAATATTTAGAGGCAAAATAAATAATCCTGTGAAAACAAAGCTTTTGTTGCTCCAGTAATCCAGTCAGTTGTGTCTTCAGAAACATGCACATGCTTATTTCTGCGTACAGCAGGACACCGATCAGGTTACAATGACATGCCATCTTCCTCAAAAGTCTCTCTTTGAAGCGACTTAAATGCCACACCAACACCTGATCGTTGCCATTGCATTAAATTATATTGACAATAGAGTTGATATTTGGACAGACCACCTTCATCTCTAACTTGGAATTAAGTAATAGTGCTGGCCATTCGCAACCCCGCCCACCAATAGCAAACACTCTAGTCGGGTACTTATCTATAAGTGAATCACTCCTATGATGTGAATCGACTCGTGAAGTTTTCATTTCAAACAACTATGTTGAAATTCCTTAGATATTCGATTATAGAGTAAACTGAAAACCCTAGACTAGCTTCCTTTGGTAAATATAACCTATCTACCTTCTCTCTAATCACTCTAATGAGAAAACTTTAGAAGAGCCAACACCAATCTATTTGGCCAAACCAATCTATATGGATAAACTAGATGAAACACCTAAACAAAAAAAAAAGAAAAAAAGGACATTTTAATAATTTATCCCTTATAACCTTTTTAAAATAAAATCTAATTCCTTTCTTTCTATTGGTGCAAAGTAGAATCTAGAACTTAAACCGGACTCAATAGACTAGTGAACCCTTTTAATCATTCTAATCTATCAATTTTTGCATATTATAAATTGCCAAAAACATCATATATATGTGTGTGTGTTTGTATTCCCCTATAGGTGCACATATCTCTCTTTCTCTCTCTTCTTCCATTCTTTGTAGACATTTAAAGAAATTCCTTTTCTAGGTAAAAAAAATAGTGCAAGTATTAGTAAGTGTGGCTTTCACTTTAAGTGTGAGAATTGCATGAATTTTCCTAAACAACATTTTTGTTCTTTGAAGAAAACTATAGAAATAGTGGTATTGCAGTTGCATGGTGTAATGTAGAGACTTATGGAATTGTACGGGGTGAAAAAAAGATATGTAATCCATCCTTCCCTTGTTGTCAATGCAAATTGGAGTGTATAGAAACTAGGGTTTTGAATTATTTTGAGGATGGAATTATATAAAGAGGATTTTGATCATGGAAAAAGATTATATAAATTTTTATTCAACGTTTTTGTATATAAAGTATGTTGTAGATTTATGTTTAAATTTGGTGTGGATTTGTATTGTTATGTTGATTCTTGAAGTTGTGATTGAAGAGGATTGAGTTAAAGAATTATTTTGGGAAAAACATGTTTTATCTTGATTTAGTTTTCAAAGTTGGTGTCAACCAAGTAAGATGAGTGATTAACCAAGCCTTAAACCTAATTGACCAAGGTTGTCATCTAACAAGTGAATGCCCAAACTTAAGTGCCAGTCAATTGACCCCATATTTACGATCATCATCCACCCCTTTTGACAAGTTGATTAACCAACCTCCTATCCAGTCGAGTACCCCTACTCAATGTGTATCCAATCGACCTTAGTAACTCCTAGTTGACTGGGCTATGTCTTGAAATGTCATAGATAATTACTGTTATGTCTTAATCACCTAATTTAGTAGGAAGTCAATCCTTAAACTTAAGATTAAAAATCTATAATATAATTAGGAGCTTAATAAATTGTTGTATGTGTATTATCAAGAGTTGATTGTTTGTGTACGCAACTTGAGATTGTCTAGTGCAACATAGGTATGTGATTACTTGGTTTGATGTTTGTGCATGTTAGGATAGCAATTGAATTATCCTAAAAATATTGAATTCTACCACTAGTCAAATTTGGTGGCATAGAGTGGTAGCTGTGTCATCTTAAGCGGGTAGCAATTAGGAATGATATGATGGTATAGATTAGCTGTTAATGCCATCTCATGTGCACATTATTGGTTAGTGGCATGGTGGATTGTTAACTAGTGAGTTATTTGGGATATAGGTTAATATTTGAGAGGAAGCTATAGTTAGGTTGTACAGGTATTATAGGATACTTATACAAATGGCTGCAGTGGATGGGTTGTACACTAATGGCCAGTTTAGTAACTACTTTAGGGTGAGATGATTATGTGTTTGACTTTGGGGTATTGGGGAAATCCCCTATAAAAATATAATGTAGATGTATTTGTTGAGGAGTCATGAACTACTGTAAGTCTTAAGACTCTAAAACTGTGTTATGCATCACACCTAAATAAAAATAATAACATATGAATGCTACATTAGATACAAGTTATGTGTGATATGTTTGCTTAACATATGCGTGCGCTTATGGTGATTATGTATCAGGCTCTAACTTACCCCTTATGGGACATGCTTTTAAGGTACAAGTACTATGGATAACTTAGATTCCTTTGATGAACTTCAATACAACATAGATTATGGAAGTGGGGATGGTGATAGAAGCTTTGACGACCGTGACAATTAGAAGATGTTAGTTTAGGATGTTTATTTTGAATGGATTCAGATTGGTTATGATGAATTTAGTAGACTTTATATCAACTTTTTGTTTAGTTGTTTCATGTTTTGTATCATGTTAATTTGAGTAGCAGTCATATAAGCCACTTGTGAATATTAATGACTTTATGATTGATTTCTTTATGAGATTTTGGCTGCTTTTATGTGTAATTGTAGAAATTTGCAAGGTTTTTTAGTCTTTGCATATTCATGTTGTAGTATCAATTTGTGGTGGAGTTGTTCCATTCCAAGCACCGCGACATTATGACATTAAATATAAGAGAAATCTAATTCACTTATTGTTTAAATCAAGATCTTAGTTCTTAGTTGTAAGCAAGCAATAGGAAAAGCCCTAGGAGGATAAGAATTATACATTTAGAATTTGACGCAAGAACAATTAGTAAGTGTTTCAATCTTTTATGATACTATGAGGAACTAAACTAGGCTTTAAACTTAAAGCAATAAATCTTAAGTTAGGAATGGATAACATTTCGATCAAAAGAGACATGGAGCTTTCTTCATAAAAAGAAACTAAGATTTTGGAAAATTGCGAAACTATTTGTCTTATATGGATAAACAATGTTATGGAAGATAAATTTTATGGGAATTTTGAGGAATCATATTTAGAACATTTATGTAGGATGTAGTTTGATGAATCAATGAAAATATACAGTTTTATGAAGTTTAAACTTATTTTAGGCAAATGGCAATTGAATATGGCAAGTGCCATTTGCATCTAAGCATATTTCTTAATGGTTAGAACTTTGATAATCAAGTATTCTGATACTCATCAAAGAAACAAGAATGATTGTTGAAGTTGGGCTTAAATTTTATGGAAAATTACAACTTATTTTTGTGTTTCTGTAAATTCATGATATGTGTTCCTCTTTATTGATAAACGCATCCGCTATTCTTTATCATGGCACGGCAAGGGATCCAGGTGTTTATTTTGTTGTTTCTCATGTGCCTTACTTATTTTTCTTTATCATCATCTCTCATCTCTCAAGCAAATACTCATACCTTTAATTATATAAGATGCAATGTTACTATAATATTTCTCAATTTAAAAATTAATATTTCATTGAAGACGATCCAATAACTATATTGGCATTACCAACTAAAATAAGGCAATTAAAAAAAATGAACATCCCTACTTTTTGGGTAATTTTAGTGTGTACAGGTGCAGTTATTTCTATTTTCATTTTATTAAAATTTTTACTTGTTTTATTAATATATTGATTGTTTTGCACGTTTTCCGGATATTTCAAGGAAACTTACATAATTGTAGCTAATTAGGCTTTATGTGAGATGCCATATATGTCCCTTTTCTTACTGTAACAGCTTAAGTATGTATCTTAGACCATCCCTTTCTTACTCCAATTTAATATGGCGGGTTGTCCTAGTGGGGAACGATGGGGCTTCGTGATGTAGGATGTTGTTGCCGACATGACAATCGTTAATTAGCGAGGATAGCAGTCGCTATTTGAACTCTTCTGTTTTAAGAGTAAGGAGGAATTCTGCCCCCCACCCACCCCCCCCCACAAAAAAAAAAAAAAAAAAAAAAAATTGGGGAGGATTTTTTTTAAAGGTAAATTACACTATTTCCCGAAAAAACTATTTAAAATACAAGATATATACCCAATTTTTTAAAATACAGCATTTTATATCCCTTAAAAAATATTAGCTACTCAAAAATTCCTCGAATGCTATACCAAATCAATCTTCTATATCAAGCAAGAGTTGGTTATTTTTTTGAGTCAGTTCATCAATTGATTTAACTTAAATTAACTATTGAAATGTTAAACCAATTAAGAATACCACAAATTAGAGGATGAGTTCGTCTTAAAAAAATTAATAGTGTATATTTATACAAAAAAAAATGTATATGAAAAGAATTTTTTAAATGTAAATATTCTTCAAGAAATATAAGTATAAGATTAGTTTTCAAAAGATGTGGGCATTCTATGAAATAATTTAACCAAAGAGTAAATTTTAATCGGAGTTGAGTCACTCAAAAAGAAATTGAGAAGAATGAATAGAATTACAATCGCTGTGAGCTTGATGCGGATGTCAATTTTGTCGCACCATATGCTTTGCTTGTCCAACTAAAAAAGTTGGGTGATAAAAAATAAATAAATAAAGAAACTAACTTCCCAGTCCAAATTGGCACCATCAATGGTGGGTTTGACTTTAATGAAGAACCTTTTCAAATACGCTTCCCCTCATAATTATTAATTAGCTTTACTTATGAGTAGATAATCACCACATGTAGCCAGGAAAACATTGGGCTAATTATCAGCAGCAATTTATGAATTAATTCATGCGGTGGCCATTCTATATTTCAAGCTATTCCGTCAACATTTACGTGCTAAATTAAACCCAAAAGAAAAAAAAAAATCTCATTAATCAACTATTACTACAGGCTATTCCATTGGTTTTTACATGAAAGATCCTAATCTACAAGTTATTATTATTGTAATAAGACAAAATACAAAACTAAAGAATCGCATTAGTGGTAAATATCGACAAATTGTCATTAATATTCCCACCCTATTACTCAATTTTCTTGCCGTGAAGCATGGGAATTATTTATAAGAAGTAAAATTTAAATAAAAAATATTTATATCATGCCTCATAATCGATTTATGAAGCATTACAACTCCATTATGCATAATAAATATGTAAAGACTTAGAACACCTGTTATTATTCATAAATAATCAATAGTTGATTCTGTAAAACAAAAGAGAGAAGAGTATATTAATTAAATTGAAAAGATAAAGAAGAAATTACACAAATTTCCCTTAATATGAAATATTCTTCTAAGATATTTCAATTCATAATACTAGTTAGAATTAGTAATCGGTGTTATAAAAGTTCACAAAGAGTTTAAATAAATTAAATAGGTTATAAACATTGCATAACTTATGGAAAAGAGCTCGTTTGGTTTATGTATTTGGCCAATTATAGATTTTAGGGAGGATAGAGAAGGAAACGTCTTAAATTGCTCCGTTATTTGTAGAATATAGAAGTGGGATACCCATTCTTTGTGTCGTTAGTACTTTCATTTTTTTTTTTGTTTAAAATTTTTAATATATAACATTGGCATATAATATTTGAAAGAGGATAGTTCGGGAAAGTGCTTACTAAAGTAAAATCACCCACTATTTTAGATAACTCTTATTCTATTCTAGATAACGGCTAACTATAAATATTTTTTATTATATGTTTTCATTATTTTTTTCTTCAATTTTTCATTGTATTATTGTTTTGTGATTTTTCTAGTTCTCATCTCCTTTGACGGTGTAATTCAAGCATAGAAATTATATTAAGGGTTTTTTTTAAAAAAAAAAAAAATTATCCTGGAACTATGTGGTTTCCAAAAATAAATGAGGGAGACTGATTTTTCATCTTTGCGAGATTTAATAATTATATCAAGAAATATACTCCTGGGCGACGTTTATTTGACAAAAGAGACCTTAAAAAATATGCATGAAGATCCTGTAAGAAACATGGAATTAGTATTCAAATTGAAGTAAACGGACAGAGAATTTGAAAGTATACGCTCAAATGTGATAAACAGTAAAACATAGTTAAATTAAATGTACAAAGTTTAACACACGAGCTTAAATGTCATTTCATATCCCTATACTTAAATTATTATCTCCCTTCATTATATCATTTTATATGAAAATTATGAATATATATTTTAAATTATTGATCAAGTTCAGATGAACTCTTTAAACTTTTAAAATATAACTTAATTTTTCCCTAACTTTTCTCATAATTTTTAAAGCTAAATATGGGAACTCTTTCATATTTCAATTCTTCATGTTTTGAGTAGCTTCTCACTCCTACTATTTGCCTAACCAAAAAATATAAAAATCGCCCATCTATATCCAAGCAAAAGATTAACATAATCGCAAGGCATCGTTAAATCCAACTTAGCAATAGCACATAACTGAAGGTTACAATATCTATATTTAGAAACTATAACATTAAATCACTCAATATTGATAACCCGTCCATTCGTTTACAAATTACAGCCTCCCACCGTAGTCCTCGAATGCGAACAAATCCTGTTTTCTTTTCTGTGTTGCGTGCTAACCAAATATTCCCATGTATTAAGTTGTGCATTAAGGTTTTTGCTTATGACTTATAATTTTATGGTAGTGTTTGAATTACGGTACAAAGAGAATTAGATAATACAAAATAAAGAAAATAGGATGATATAACTCTTTAATATCACATTTGGTGTGTGTAGTATTGGATAAAGAATTTTGTGATGTCTATTATTTAGATATATAAAATACTATATTAAACATGATATATAAAATACTAAATAAGAATTTTTATATTTTTATTTAGTAAATTTAAGTTTTATACCATATTTTGGATGGTACAAAAAATAAGCATTTTGTCCTATACTTCATGATCATTTTTGTCCAATAATCAAGAAAATATACAAATCAAACAAATAATAAAATGTTTTATCTAATTCAGTATCATAATTTTTTTATAATCAAATCAAATGATACCTATAATTATATTGTTATAGTGTATTGGTTAAACTCAAAGTTACAAGAAAATCTGGAGGACTCAATTGTGGAATTGCATTCTCAAGAGCTAGTATCAGAATCTTGTACTCATGCTATGGATCTGCTTTCGATCTTAATCGTGGTACTTTTACCCTATTTTGACATTGTCCATGTCAATATCTGTGTGCCATAATTCTCTCTTTCTTCTACTTCTTGTTCTCTTGTTTTATATGTTTCGCTGGTTTGTAGTAGACACTCAAATTGGACAAAAACAAATTGGTACCACGGCGGCTAACCATATAGGACTATGATATGTAATTTAGTTTTCTACAAAACTAAAGAGATACTATAGTAAGACATCAAGGAAAAATGACAAATGTACGGATTTCAGTGAATGATAAGTGAGAACACATAGGATCCTCGTGTAATTTGGTTTGAAGAAGGCATTGGCTTGCGTTGTAACACATGAAGGATGATGAGTGGATGGATCTTGATGTAAAGGCCTAAACAACGATTCAGCTAAGTCTACTACTAGTATTTTACAACAAGTATCAATTTAAAAGATGGCGGCAAATGTATAAAACAGATCGAGCATATGACCGAGTTTCTTGCAAATCAGGGAGCTTGTTGAAGTAGAGATTGTGTTCGTTTCGAATAAGTAAAGTGCCATCGACAAGACAACCTAATTCTAAGTAAATTTCTTATATCGATGATTTAAAAGATATAGATGTAAAACTAGAGATTGATTGTATTCGCTTTGAATAAGTAATATACCATCGATAAGACAACCTAATTCTAAGTTAATTTCTCATGTTGATGATTTAAAACACATAGATGTAAAGCTGGAGAGTGAAGTCTAGGTGATGATCCTATTGTTCTCTCTACCATCCCCATCCCCAATTCAAAGCGACTATGCTCTACGAGAAAGACCGTTCGTCATTAGAATATTTAAAAACAAATCTATAGAGGAAGTCTCAATTAGACCACGAGATGAAATCCTTAGGATAGTGATTTTACTAGCGATCTAGTTACTATAGATTAATGGACAAATAGCGGTAATGGTTTTGAGTGTGACCAACTTTTGCTGCAAGTAAAAGGCCAAATAAGCATATCGTGCCACATAAAAAAAAAAAAAAACAAGATCAGAATTGGAAAAATAAGGATAAAGTAGTTACTAATGAAGCAATGGCTTGGGAATATATTATCTCTTTTGTAATGGATGTTGTTAGCTACTTGCATATAGTGAGATTTGGTTATATGGAGATTCTTTTTATAGTAGTCTTAAGAGGAGTCAAGTACGGTAACTTAATCCTGCTAAAAGGGATGATTATTCATGATTCTTATGTGGAAGAAATCTTTAGTTGGAAAATTGAATGGAGAATCTTGTTTCATTTTACTAAAGTGTTTCAAAAGTAAGTCCTAAGGCGAGGAATGTCTTGAGGAAAGTGGAGCCTGAGAGGTTTTGAGGAGTAATCTATAACTTAGATGACGTCTATTGGTGTGAGTGAATAGGAATCACTAGTGTCAAAGGGGATCCATAAGTAAAGACAAAAGTTAACGTAAATGAATAGTTTATCCGTTTGCAGGATGACAAAAACTTGCGAGTTATAGTACAACATATGGGAATTGGAATAGCATGAAGGTGATCAATGACAAGACTAAGTAGAGGAGTTGAAAATAGGTAGAGCTCAGGCTTCTATACATATTAACTTTGTAGAAAATTCATGTTAAGAAGGAAATTTGTTAGAATATACTTTGAGTTTTTTTTTTTTTTTTGGTTGGATTTAGGTTTTAGTGCATTGAGCGCGTGTAGCTAAGGATATTTGGATCATTCCAACTTGTCTTGTGAACAATAGAACATGACATAGGCTCATGGGGATGATTCAGAGCCAACTCACGCTGAAGTCCTTTGAATATTAAGAGATCTTGTTTCCTCTGACGTGTTGTGGTGGTGACTAGGTAGTTTATTGGTCTTAGTTATGTTTCAGGGCATTGGTTTACAGCTTTACAAATATGTTGTTATAGAGTATTGGGTAGGTTAAAAAATGTGAAGAAAAAAAACCTTGGTGCTCAGTTGTGGAATTGTTGTTCTAAGAATTTGCGTGAGAATCCTGTATTTATGCTATCATACTGTTAAATTGGTCTGAAATAATGACACTTCCAGTCGGTGGATTGCGATACGATTATCGTCTCCTAAACGTCTAAACATTGTCAACGTTGATCGGAGCAAATTTTCATTAACTTTTATATATAACATGTATGGTACTTATTTTCTAAACTGTTTATATATATTAAAATAATCTTATTGAGATATTTAGACATTGACAAAACGTGAGTTTATGGTACCAATAAATCTATTTTCCACCGCCGTTGGGCATACTTGATCGTCCACACCAACGTAGATTATGGACCTTCCATTTCATTCCATTCTATGCATAAGACGAGTAACAGAGAAGCCTCTCCCACCACGCGTCATGCCAATTGCCAACTGTCTGCTTATGGATTTTGTGATTTTCATACTCGACAGTCGACAGTCGACACACCATTGTTCCATCTCTCAACCAATGGGGATTCATTATTCTCTATCAATCTTTGTTATTCTACTGCGTGGTCTCTTCTACTTTGATTATTATTATTATTATTATTATAACGTGGTAACTCCAATTTACAAATATAAAATTTCTCCGACTCCTTTTTTTCAATTGCTTCCTGTGGACACCTTCCCTTTGACAGGAAAAGCTTAACCACATCGTGTTGACGTCTCTATGACCATAATTTACACCGACAGCTTTACTTTTTAGATTAGGTTAATGCCAAGTGATTTCAACACGCTTTCGATATTCACTAGAATGACACTTCCTACATGCAATAATTTATTATATCTTAAACAACAACTTGTGCGTTGGATTGAGTCTGGGAGAGTAAATGAACTAAGGAAACTCGTAGGTTGTTGCGAAATCTTTCATTATTCACTTGACCCTTTTTCTTCTTACAAGAGTTTGATCGAGGATCTCAAAACTTTTGAGGATTTATCTCAGCATATCTATAATGTTTTGACACGTGTCTTTATCTTACAAGAACACGTTAAGACTTTAAATCAATTCTAATACATTTTTTATCTTAAAATTCATGTATAAGGTATTCAATACATTTTACAAACTTCAAAATCAATTTCATGAATCCATATTTAATACCTAATGCAATAAAATTCTATAAAACTCTAAATTAACATTCTCTAAATATTACTAACTATTACATCAAAATAACATAATTCTTCATAATTTCTAATCCTTATAGTAATAATAGTAACCATCTTCTTCCTCTTTTTGTGGTTCGCCCAATCTCAAGTTATTTTCTGGATTATTATTTCTTTCAATACTTGCATTTAAAAAAAAATATTCTTTAAATGGTGAGCTAATATTCAATACGTATAACACAAGTATACACGTATAAACAAACATGAACAAATATCATATGCATTATGCAGTACTTAAACACAGACAGCTATTTCATGATATAATTTAAGTTTACAAGCAACAATAGAGTACTTATAACCCCTTTTAACAAACTTAACATATTGGAATATGAATTGGTGATGAAAATTGCCACTATGGGCCTCATACCCATGATCCTTTAAGCCACTTAAACTTGGTGCTGAAAACTACCATTATGAGCCCCACACCCATGAACACTTAATCCACTTAAGCTTGGTGATGAGAACTACTATTACGGGCCTCATACTCATGTCTACTTAAACACTTAAACTTAATGATGAGAACTGTCACTACAAGCCTTACACCCATATCCACTTAAACAACTTAATCCAACATTCAATCCGAATCATTTCTAAGCACAACTCCATTAGGGATAATATCACATAAGGATCATTGGGATGCTCCATAGAGATTTGCCACTACGAGCCCCTAGGCCGAGCTAAGCACATACAACTTAAACACTTAAGCTAAATCATCCACCTTAATCAATTTTAATAATTATACTAACTTAACCAAGCACAAAACAATACACAAGTTACACATACTTTGAATCATAACCTTAAGCACGTCTAGTCTTGAACTTAACCTAAACCGAACTCTGTACAGCATCAACAAGTCTTTCTTAGTACTAACCTAAGGTTAATACCATCTCTTAATTCTCTTAATTTTAATCATTTAAATTTTTTAAGATCTTACTAATTATCTAAGTTGTATAGAAATTAGATTAATTAAAAGTTAAATAGATGTAAAATAAAGTTATGTTTCACTTAACACAGCAATGTTGGAGGCCATGTAGCTCAACATGGGCTAATACACGACCGTGTCAAAGGTCGTATATCTTTTGATGAGTTTTGGGTTTAGCACGATCAGAATATGGCCATGTAGATAGGTCATGTACCTCTTAGTATATCTTGCATTCAACACAGTCGAAACACGGTTGTATAGACAGGTTATGTATCTCTCGTATGTCTTGCATTCAACACGATCAAAACACAACCATGTAGACGAGCTGTATACCTCTTGGTATATTGAGGGTTCAATATAGTCGAAACACGACCGTATTAGGAGGTCGTGTATCCTCAGTAAAATGTTACGAACCCTAATTCTTCTATACCAATTCATCTTAATCTCATTTCTTTTTGTTCTTATGTTTAATTCATTCCTAAAACATGTAATTTAAAATCAATTACATGGATTATGGTACTTACATCAAAATTTCTATGAATTGAATCATTGAGTTGTTGATTCTTGTTCTCATTACGTCCTTTTTCCAAATTCAAATTCTGGTTCACATAAGGATTGGAAAGTGATTAGATTATCAATTCCACATGGAAAAATCACCAATTCACTACCCTTCTTACCTAGTTTACTTGGAATCATCCTTGTGGTTCGATATATTGCCTTTTTCCTTTGGAGAGAGTCTCTTGTTCTATCTATATTATTACTATGAGGAGGTGAAAATGAGAAGAGTTAGGTCAACAAAGAGTATTTATACTCTAACCATAAAAAAAAAAAAAACCCATTCGCTCCTCAAATTTTTGTGAAATCCCAATCGTGACCTTGGTTTTACATTGTGATAATTATAAAAGAAAAAAAAAAGGTATTACAATGTCCGTAGGATTAAGTTATATTGAGTTTAATAAAATTTGTGTTCTACATGCAATTCAATATAAATTTAACCTTTAAGAGATTGGCCTACTAGTAAATATTTCATGATAACTTATATGTGATTTTAGATTCAAATCTTATTAAGAATACTTTTTAAAACTGTTTACATGGTGCAAGTTATACTCTCTCGGTACATAATTCCATAAAATAAACTCCAAAAGTTAAGATTAATACATTGTTACTTTTGAATGAATTAAACTTTACAATAAGTAATTGAAAATTGAATGATGCAATCTTGTGACATTTAATTCTTTAAAAGGTTAATTTAAACTCTATTTTTTTTTTCTAAACTTAAATTTACAAAAATAGTACGTTGGAAACTCGAAATTTAAACTTCAACATATAACATAATATTAGAGGGAGTTTATATGATAAATGCAAAAGAAAATTTTTGTTGACAATATGCTAAAGGAGTATTTAAATAGTAATATACATAAGTGAATTATAGCAGTATACACACATATATATTATGAATCGTTAATATTCGTTAAAATTTGTAACAACTACGGTAACAAATAGTTAAAAACAATAAATATACATATCATAACATTATGAATGTCGAGCCTGGGAGTAAACATAAGTCTTATAATTAGTCTTATTTCCTCAAGTAAGAAAGAATATACTAATACAATCGAACTTAAGATAACCGGTGCTAAAACAATTAGTAGCAGTAGAGACATACTGTATGATCTAAATATTAATATTTAGGAATACACTAAATGCATATAGGGACGAGTTATTGGTACTAGATGGTTAGTCCATACATGCATGTGTATTATAGTAATTATTGAATATATGTAAAATATACCCTGAAATTGTAAAAAATTTCCGGATAAGATATAATAAAGTAACATTCTTCAACTGAAAGTTGTATGTAGGAATTGCAATTAACTTCAATTAAGTCTAGGTACTGATGGATCATGGGAATAAGAACAACTACTAATAATAATACATAATCTAATTATCAATTAGCTTAACAACACAACACCTAGCACCGACTTTGCAGATTCTAATTGGTGCATGCGGAGGATTAACCACCTGGAGTAACATATACGACATATGACCATACTAATAATTTAAGAAAATAAATAAATAAAATTCCCTAAAATCCTATAATAAGCAGCCCTAAAAATTTAAGAAAATAAATAAATAAAATTCCCTAAAATCCTATAATAAGCAGCCCTAAAAAGACCACAGTGATACTTTCTCTGTTGACCAAATTCTCACATCCCATGCATTTCATTCTTTTACTTCTACTGGAACTTGCCGACAGCCTCTTTTGGCCGGGGCGTATAGCTGGAGAAGAAAGGCTTACTTGGTGCGGGAAGATAGAAATTTAATCAAAAATATCAAATTAGATCAAATAATTCCCAAAAGTTTAAGTTAAGCCTCATTTTTATCAAAATTTAATGTGATAATTTTTTCTTTTCAGTATAGACAAGCTTCATAATCATTTTGCAATTTTTGCTCTATTCCTGCGCTAAATATAGGATTTTTTCAAAAATGTAAATAATCTTCTTTTGACCCCTAGATATTTCTTGTTGTCTATAAACACCTAAATTCTACAAATATAACCCAAGACTTCCCCAAAATAAATAAACCTTTATTATAATTCCAATTATTTTCCTATTTCGCTGAATGTTATGCCTATGTAAAGATTTTGTGTGTGTGTGTGTGTTAAATCAACTTGTACTCCGTACATTAGCATATCTTGGATTTGATAAAAATGTTCAAATTTCCCAGATTTTCCTAAAGCAAATATCATGTTTGCAGCAGGCTTCCTTATGAAATTTGATATAAATATGATGAATGATTCGTAAACAATACATATTTTGAGGGTAAATTAGTTGTATTGCAAACAAGTGTAGAAATTACTAATTTTCAAATCACATATATCCTAAATTTATTTGGTTCGACTGCAAATTTGGTAGGCTGATCAGATTATTACTCTTAAGAAAACATTGACTATTCGCTTAATATATAATTAGTTTTTGTATAAAAAACCATCTTTAAGTCAATGGGTTTAAGTGTGCTGTAATTTTAGTTTGTTAAGCATAATTTCATGTTTGTATAAGAAAGTTGTCATATTTGCAATATGAAATATGATTTTGCCTCGAATGACCGTAGACACTGTTGAGGATAGATTGATCTTTTCCTAAATTAAAACTGAAAACCAAACTCATATCCATTATGGTCGTGTTCTTACGAAATATAATGGTATGATTAATTTTGGCTAAGTATTATAATAATTTGAATAACTTATAATAACTACATTGAAAAAATTACAAATAAGAGAATCAATGTTTATGATCAAATTCAAATAGAGGATTAACGTTACGTTAAATAACTCAAATAGGATATCTTACTATAATCTAATTACAAATAGTAATAATTTTTCTTTTTGAATCACTAAATATGTTTATAAGACAGCAACTAATCCTTTATTTGAATTATTTAATAAAACGTCAATATTCTATTTTAATCACTTAATATAATATTAGTTATCTATTCTAACCATTTAAAATTTTGATTCTTAATTTAAACTTGTTTTCAAATGTTGTTCTTGTGTTTGTAATTTTCTCCAACTACATTTTGTTACGAACACAATGGTATATTTTAAGTAACTATTTAGTAAATTATCTTAAAATTAAAGGTTTAACAACCCAGCCAACCACCATTGCAGCTCATGACCACCCTTTCCAATGCTGAAACTAAGAAGAAACAACCAGTACCACATTGAGTACCCATGATTAAATCTTGAAGGAGCTAAATTAGCTCTATTTTAGAGGATTCAGTACATTTCAAAAGCTTATAGCAGCGTCCAGGGTCGGCTTAAGCTTATCAAGGTGAGATCCTCAAGTACTTTTACACGTAAATCAAGATCATGCATGTTTAAGCATTTTCATGTCGACTATTTAGATTAGATTTTGGATTTGCCAGTCGATTATTATTTTACTGAGTACTATACATGCATGCAAGCCTTGGAGTTATCCGATCGTAGTTTTCTACACGAACTCCTGAAAATCGTCAAAATGGAGCAAATCCACGAATCATGTAAAATTATGAGCTAGGAAACAAATTTTTATTACTTTTCCGCAGATTGAATGACTCATATGTACATGCAATGCATGATGGTGATTTTAAAGCTGTAAACCAAAAACAATGTTGTTTTTGGACTCGAGGGCAATCAAATTACACTAATCATGCACGAATTTGCATGAGCATAGAAAATGTTGATATCTTGGCCAAATAGTTAGAAGACCGAGCCATATATTTTGATTTGAGTACGAGTGTTGAATCGTGTTTTTAATGACATGTTTAGCCTCAGAGGATCCTAGATCACATTCATATTTTATGTGAAATTGGAGTTCTTAGATAAACTTTGATATAAATGCTTTAAGGGAATTTTCATAATATTTTCTTGTTTTGGAGATGTTGGTATATTAGCGGATTTGGATATTACATGGAATAACAGTCACATGGCTTTAAAGCTTGTCAACATCGGAAGAGGAATGAGAAAATCCCAACCATTAGAAGAAGTTAGGGTGAAAACAATAATTTAACCGTTTTATTGGAATTGGAAAGGGAAGAATATGAACATTGAGATAAAATTTATTAATTCGTAATTATGTAATGTATAGTCATTCTCGACACATGGAGGCACTGCTCGGAGAGGTAGGCCTAGGACAGTCATAGTTAGACCTTGACACAGTTTGTGTGGGTTGGTTATACTATGTAACCAATCACTAATACCCATGCACAATTCGCTTAAGTGAACATGTGAGATACAATGTGCTTGGTGGTTGTTTGTTGCTCGTTTCAAAATTATGTCTTGGTGTGTGAACGGCTTCGTCACTCCTGATCACCCATGTGCTTAGATTAGAAGTATGTACGTGAGAAGTCCATACCCGATGAACTCACTGGTTTGCTTTGTATATATCCATAATGTTATGAGTTGTTGGTCTTAATCTCTAAGAGCTATTATTTGTGACGTCATGTCATGACTAATTATGCTTTGAATATCACTTGATTGAATGGTTGATCACATGACCAATCAATTGTTGCTTTGTATTCATTTGTAGTATAGCATCGCATGAAAAAGTGCCTTCAAGTAATTAAGCTCTTAAGCTTGTTTTATGCACCAAATATGCTAATTGAACCAATGGCGTCCCACCCTAGTTATATACCGTTGGATGTCCTACCCTAATGATATGCCATTGGTATAATTAGACTCCTATAAAATTTCTCAAATATGATTCGATAGGATTGAGGATCATATACCAAATTGCATAATAGTTAGCTCAATTATTTATCTAGTATTGCATAAACTTTCTAGAGGAGGGTAACGATATGAGTTGTATCATGTTCATCAACATAGCATATAAGCATTCAAGATAATTCATTTTGGCTTGATTATAAATGTTGTCTGTTGAATTGTACTATTTCTATAAATTACCTATGTTGTTTGCAAATATATTGTTGTTTATTTTTACCTAGCCAGTAGAGCTAAGAAGATAAATGTTTTACCCTCATGTTTAGAAAAATAATAAAATTAGGTATTTTTTTGGGGTAAAATAGGAAATATATTATATATAATAAGACACAAGTTCATACACTAATTATCTACACTACTTATAGTATTCTCCTCAGTAGTAACAAAAGTGGGAGCAACATGTTTATAGTCCTTGTACATGCCAGTTACTAATGGATCATTACATAATAGGAAATTGGGCTCCTTAGGAGGAGATACAAAAAACATATCCTTCAGCTCTTGTTGTTGAACTTGTCCAGTCAACTAGTATGCAAAGGAGTTCGTCTCTCTCGAAACAACTTCAATTTTCTTCTTCCAAAGAAGGGAGAGGTTTGCCCTACAAGCATATATGACATTATGATATTTAAATAAATAATTGTAATCTTCATTAGTCAAGATAGGAACTACTGCTAGATTATCAATATTTATGTGAACTTTCATGAGGCTAAGATTTAAACAACGTAAAACACCCTAGTATATTATCTATAATTTAGCAACAAGAACATCAACCTGGCTTTTCTTTTTTTTTTTTCTGAAAACACAAAGATCCATTTGCCATTATGATCCTGAATAACACCCCTTATCACTATAGCTCTTGTATGCTAAAGTATCAACATGTTTGTGTTTAATTTGACCCAACCAATGTGTGGTTTAGTTTGATCCATTTTTTTTAACATTGTATGGTAATGTTCAAAATGTTCTTTTGAACATATGCCCAATATTCATGTGAAGTATGTTAAATTTGTTCTTTAATAAGCATACTTCTATGATTTGGATTAAAAATTACAGCATTCTTGTGAAACCATATTTTCCATAAGGCAATGGCAAAAAGGAACTATTTTGGAGGAATATGGGTGTTACTATGGTTAAGGGATACCAAGAACATAAAAGAATAAATAAGTTGCATATATCTCTCAATGCATGCGAAAAATGCAATATAAATTTATGAATGCTATACTATAATGATACCTCCTAGACATGTAAAGTTACATAATCAAATGAATGGACAAGTTAAAATAATATACATGATCTATAAATTCTATTTATGTGTGCTTTGATTCTAGTTGAACATTTTAAGTAGAGACGTGTTTCAAGTTTAAGAACAAGTCCGTAATTCAAGGAGCTTAAAAGAATAAATAAGTTGCATATATCTCTCAATGCATGCCAAAAATGCATATAAATTTACAAATACTATACTATAATGATACCTCCTAGACATGTGAAGTTACATAATCAAATGAAGGACAAGTTAAAATATATAGGATCTATAAATCCTATTTATGTGTACTTTGATTTTAGTTGAACGTTTTAAGTAGAGAAGTGTTTCAAGTTTAAGAACAAGTCTGTAATTCAATGAGCTTAAACTAGACAATGGCAAGGGTCGGTTTCGATCCATGAACCAACTCAGTCGATTCAAATTTATGAATCTGTTCCGAAAGGCCGGTACAACCTAGTATTAGATCCGCTAAGTTGGCAGGTTTAGTAGGTGAACCGAAAAAATTGTATGAAAAATAAATTAAGAATCGATTCGTAGGCCAAACCGGCCGTAAACTGTCGGGTCACATGAACCGCCTTAACCCTTCCCCTCACAAGCCGGTTCCAAATCCATCCCTTGCCGACTTGTGACCTAGTGGGTCAAGGTCAATTCAAAACCAATCCCATGTTTAGCTTAAACCATTGCCTTAAAATATAGAGAATTTGATTAAATTTTAATATAAATAAAGGGGATTTATAATATATTTTTATCCCTTGAAAAGGGAGAGAGAGAGTAAGAGAGAATATGTCAATGCAAAAATACTTTATAACTATCCGATGCCTAACGCTAAATAATCAAATATGTAATGAGGAAAAAAAAAAAGGATTGAATAGAAGCCCAAGATTTTACCGAATTAAACGAGGGGGTTCGAATAGTAAAAGGATATACTGAAAGTAAATACCCTTAGCTTGCTTTAATCTAGGAAAGCAAAACAAGCTGCCGTAACGGAATCTTGAAAACATGTTCAGTTCCATTTATATCAATCTTTCTCTATCCAATAAAGATATTTGAAAAAAAAAAAAACAAAAAGAAAAGGAAAGGAAAGGAAAGGAAAAAAAAAAATGAAAAGAAGAACCCTTATGAGAAACAAGGTTCTGGAGCCCATGTATTTTCCAACGATTGGGCAGACTTCTGAGCAGCATGACGACACCATTTCAGTTTGCCATCATTTTTTACATTTGTATTTGTGTTTGATATATTGAAATGATGTTATTTAATTTTTATTATTATAAAATAATTTTTTTATTTAGTTTATAAAAAATTATATTATAAAAATATTTATTTCATATATTATAGAATTAATAAGAAATTTTAATTTTTTTTTATTAGAGAAATTAATATCTCTTATAGAATATAATTTTTATTCTAATACTGAAATAATTAATATTTTATTTTTTAATTTTATTTCATTCTAATAAATTAAAGGTAAAACTAATTACTTTTAAGGTTTGAATATGGAAATAAATATGTATCTTTTCATAGAATTATTTTTATTACCAAATAGAGGGAAAAAATGAATTTGTTTCAGTGAATAGGTTTGAAAAAACTTAAATATTTAATTTTACTCACGAGAGAAAAGAAAAAAGTCAATTAGCCTTAATTATTGCTCATATGGCATGACAACTCGCTTATATTCTCTCCATATTTTTCCAAAATATGTACCAGTCATTTATGTAATTGTCACCGCCAAAGAAAAGTTATGTGACTATAAAATTTTTTATTATGTGGTATAAATATATTATAAAATGCATGTAAATGAATGATATTATAAACATTTTTATGAATATATATATATATATATGGATATTATGTGGTTACTAGACCTTATACCATAAATAATATGTTCATAAATGCACACCATTTAAATTAACATAAAAAAAATTTCCAAAACAAGAAATAAAATTTTACGAAGAAAAATCGGGCGGGGCCCCCGGGGGGGAGGGGAAGGGAAACGGATGTATGTTATAAAAAAATAAAAAGAAAAAAAGGAAATACTTTAAAAATATCAAAGGCGCATTCAAACTTCAAATACTAATAAGAAATCTTAAAGGGTAAAAAACCTATTTATAATCTTATGCATAGAGTTATGTTTATTTATATTTACTTTTCTTAAAGGAACCCATTTGTAAATCTTAAATTAGGGATTTATCTAGAGGTTTAAATAAAAAGTGAGCAGTCCTACTCTCTAACCGCAACTAATAACGTTGATAGCTCAAATTGTCAAAAGAAAAAAAAAAAAAAAAACAAGTTCGTAATTCTAAGCAACCATATGTTATTCTAGCTACTAATTTAGTTACGTCGTTGAAAATTTAAAACATGCTTCTTATAAGGATATTGTGCTATCTAATGTTATAGGTGCTTATGAATTTTTTTTTTTTTTTTGGTGAGATAATAAAACATTTCAATATTACCTAATGAAAATTTCATAATCACAAGAATTCTCTCTAAAAAGAAGAGTAAAGGAATCTGTTAAACAAAGAGCAAGAGAGCATGGAGCTAATGTACCAAATGTAAATTTGCCTACAAACCCTTAATGCCACATTAGGATTGCCAACGATCAACATAAATGTGAAGGTATGGATGCTACACGTATCCTAGCATTTAGTCATGATGATACATACCAAACAAACATACCCCATGCATGCAGCACTCACTCGCCACTCAAGACAAATGCTAACATTGACACTTTATGATTACCTTCTTCAATTAGTTCCTTATGCAACTATAAATGCACCTTCCAGTAAAAACTAATAATAATAATAAAGAGGAAATTAGCATCTCCTCACATGTTTTTATCTTGAAAAAGGATTATGATATAAACAATGAATATCCTTTGTGAATAAACAGTCAAATAAATCAATCTTTAACTTTTGTTTGACTTGTTACACTTTATCATGTTGACAAAACAAAACTTAGATTTCTAATGCAACTGGCTAAATGTTCGAAGCACCATTTTCGTACAACAAAAAAATTTCCCTTGAAAAATGCTCACAATGGTCTTTTATAGAACGGTTGTGTAATAACAAGATTAATAAGAACAAATATAAATTGAGGAAAAACTCTCAAGTGAGCAAAAATAATTTTATTATTAAGAATAGTCTATTTATCTAAATGCAAATCTTTTAAATAGTGTTAGATTAAATATGGACAAAGTTTTAATATAATAAACTAAGAAAATAATAAAACTTATGCATAATACAAAAGGGCATTTGGATAGCTTGTCATATCCAACTATCCATCTGGATGCCCTCCCTCAATCTATCATTCAACTAGACTAACTATTTTAGAAACTAGTAGCTCTTCTCTTTGCACTCAAATGCCCAAGGCAAGCGTTCGAATGAAGTGCCCACACAACACTTCTTCTACCCATTACTAGTTTTTATTAGTTCACTTGCATGGATTGACTTAGGCTTACAATTTACCCTACCACCTTATAAGTGGTTTCTTAGGTCATGATTCTTGTCATGGATAATTCTCATCACTATGATAAATCCTAGACCAAAAGTTGATCTTGGAAATAAGAAAGGAGCCAACTATCAAGTTAAGGGTCAACTGGGGATAAGAAAAATATTAAAATGTTTTCATGGTTCATTTATAAATAAACACACTAACTACCTCCTTGATGAGCTCCAAATTAAGAGCTTTTAACTTTTTGGTTTTTGCTCTACTAAAGTTTAGGTCAATTTTCTATTTAAAATAGGTGCATTCTAACTTGTTAAACCTAGTTAGGGTATCCAAAGACCAGGTTAGATTGGTGAGGTCATCCAAGTCTTTCTAATTTGGTCTAGGCGAGTCTTTGAAGGTAAATAGATCACTTTTATAACCAAGTCTAATTGAACGGAATTAAACTAACCATTGTGGCTTGAGCATAATTATAGTGGTTCTCATAACTCATTTTTGATATTATATACTAAGGAATAAGCAAGTAGATGGTAGGGTATATAGATCCCTACCATGTACCTTACTTGTTAGTACAAGTTCTAAAAATGCAAAACAATAATCTTCCATGTGATTCTTATAACTATCATAAAATTTATACATTATAAAATTTATAGGTTCAAGGTACTCCTTGAAATCTATCATTTTTTTTTCATCTTATAAAATTAAAATATCAATAGACATCAATATCTAAAATCATGATATCAAAACACAAGTTAGTATCCTTTTTAAATGTAAATATAATGAATTTCAATAAAAACACAAAATAACACCATCTTAAATTAGAAACTTGAAAAAGATTTAACTATCTAACCAAGTGTTAACCTAAAATGATGGACAATAAGAGAAGTACATATGGTTGAATTTCTATTGTATTTCTTAAATTAAATTATATATAAAAGTTATATTATAGAAGATTAAGTTTGTGGTTTGTGTATATATTTAAGAAATTACAAGGTACATAAAACTTGAAACTTATAATACAAAGAGTATTGGTTTTAAATAGGTTTTAGGGGTTTTCTTGCATCCTACCTTATGACTATAAGGATAAGAAAATTTGAAATTAAAATTTATTCTATAATATTTCATACCCATACTAAAAACTTACTTGGATTGTCTTTTTTTTTTAATCTTAATTATCTATATTTAATTTGTATTTGATTTGAAATTTAGTGTTTTGGAAACTATTTTATCTTTATCTTATCTTTATAATAATGATAAAAATGGTGATTAAAAACAGGTATTAGGAAGTAAAAGTTTATGTAGTTTTATGAGAAAAAATTTAAAAAATATATTTTATATATTGAAAAATGTGATATTAATTAATATTTTTTTTATAAAAATAAATAAAGTAATAGGTAAATAAATTTAAAATTTTAATAATATATATTAAGTATTTAATTTTTTAATAGACGTATGTTATATATATTTATTTGTTTATTTTAAATACCATATTCGAACTGATATCGAATGAACGAAAATAAATAAATAAACCTCAAACTCATTTGACCACTCGGCAGGTTCTAGAAGGCCATAAGTTTCTACGCTTATGCCAATAAGTTTCTATGCTTATCCCTAGTGAATACAGATAGGAATTACTCCACATGGTGTCTCCCCAGTTACATTTTTAGTGGTGTAAGACGTGTCAAAAAGATTTAAATGTAAAAGAAATATATATATATATATATATATGTATGTACATATAACCACCTCACCTTACTATAATATTAATTAATCATCCTACACACCACACTGTTTCTACTTCAAATTCAATTTCCTTACGTGTTGGTTTTTTCACAGAACAACCACCCTCTCTTCTCTCTCTCTCTCTCTCTCTTCCCCCCCCCAACACAACACACATAACATGAGAGTACACCACCTTGTTTCTCTGTGCTTGTGATTACAGTTGCAGCATACGGCAACACACAAGATCATCATAGCCGTGCCGTCCGTCGGATGGCGAAGACAGGAGTGGGGAATTCTGATCCGACGGTGATGGCAAAAGCAAGTGAATTAAAAAAGGAGCTGCAGAGATTGGTGAGAATGATTGTTGATGATGAAGATTTTAGTATTGATAGTTTTGATCATGCAGAAGAGACCCTTTTGGCTTTGAAAGAATTAAAGATAAATAAGAAGAGCAGTGCCGTCAAAGGGTCGTCCTTGTGTAGTTTGAAAGATTATGAAAACGTCAACGTTTTATGTCCTGAGGAGTTTCGGTGTCCCATTTCCAAAGAGTTGATGAAAGATCCTGTCATCGTTTCGACTGGACAGGTTTGGTCCTGAACTCGATTGGGTTTATGTTTCTTCTTCTTTTTCTTTCATTTTTCTTTTTTACTTTATTATCTTTAAAATAAACTCGAGAATCCATCTGGGTTGAAAGTCATGATCAAGTTTCGAGCTTTTTTCCTGAAATTCTTTTCTTTTTCGTGTGTGATTTTTGTTTGGAAGACTAGAATTGTGTTCTCTGTCAAGCTGTTTATGTGTTTTTGAAATTTTGTTTTGAAGGAATTATAAGTTCTGGGTTGATATTGAAATATGAAATGAATTTTTCTTTTTCACCTTTTTGGCTGTTTAACTATTGAGAAAATATTAATTTTTGAGACAAATTTTCTGTTGAGACATTACTTTTTTTAGTAGATTGATTTTGTTCATCAATTATTTGTTAAAGAATGTATCTTTATTTCTAAAAGAGTAATAAATTAACACAATCTGCAGCATTAAGTCCTTCATAGTTTGATGTTCTTCCATCATTTTGATTCTTCTATGTGCTTTGTTCCATCAAAATGATGTAGCTTCTAGATATTGAAAGTGATTTTGGGGTTTTTCTTTCTTTCTTTCTTTCTTTCTTTTTTTAACGTATTATACTGTGATTGGGACACCCACCACCACAAGTTATTGGCATTCTACAAAGTTGGTTCCTTTTTTAAATCAACATCATTGTTGTAGGGTAGTCGGTGGACTATTCCCTGTTTACGGTTGAAAGATATAGTCTTTATTTCTGGTTGTCGGTGAAAATTTCAATTCTACCATCCTCATGATTTGTAACGTTTGACTACGTGATTGAAGGGTTGCGCCTACAGTTACGTTGCAATGCATTGCGCCTTTTTTTGTGTTATCTTTACTGTATAGCATGTTCTTGTTAATTAAAATGTGCTATCGATTTTATCCCGTTCGTTTTGGCCAGCTAAATGTATTATGATTAGCAATTTAGCATCATTGAGATGATATTTGATTTTCAGTCATTAGGGACTGTCGGAAATGATGACAAGTTCACAAGGAAATAGATATTTAGTTGGTAATCTTGGCGTTTTTGGATCTGATAGAGAATGTCTGTCGATAGTTCTATCGATCGAATTATTCTTTTTATCTGGTCGGATTTGGAAATAATTATATTTGCCAATTGCGATCGATTCTTAGAGATAGCATTGTAATATGATTATGGAACTGCATTAATAAGCAACTATTGAAAATAAAGAAGATTAAAAAGATATTAAATTGGCAATCCAATCAATTTCCAAACTCTAATGAGTGTTGATGGATTGCCAGTTCTGTTAATCTAGTCAGATTTAAGTGAATGGTTGCTTATGGCAATTTGAGTTTTTCATGAACTAATTGCCATTCTTAAGGGTATCTTTTGTATATTTTGGATCCCCATTTCCTTGTCCCCAAGTGACATTCCGCCCGTATCTCCAACCCTCTTTGCTTTTACTCTCCTGTGTGGTAACATTTGATTGGGCAAGACATAGATGGAGTTATCACTGGAGGACAAGAAAACTTTACCTATATATTTTTACTGATTGAACTAGTGATCTGAATTGCTCTCTTTCTGATGTCTCACGTCTTGATTTATCTTATCGTTGTGGTGGTTTGCAGACTTATGATCGGTCCTCCATACAGAGATGGTTAAAGGGAGGCAACAGGACTTGTCCTCAAACCCAGCAGGTTCTTTCACATGTTAACCTTACTCCAAACATTCTGATCAAAGATATGATTTCGAAATGGTGTAAAAATCGGGGAATTGATCTGTCCAGTCATTTTCAGTGTATCGACGAGGATAGAGTGATGAAAGCAGATAGAGATAAATTTTTTTCTTTAATTGAGAAAATGTCCTCAACTATATCTGAACAGAAAGAAGCTGCGAAAGAACTTAGGTCATTAACAAAGAGGACACCAGCCTTTCGAGCCCTTTTTGGGGAGTCAAATGATGCCCTTGCCAAGTTGCTAAAACCGCTTTCTGATAGCAAATCGCCAAGTGGAGTCCACCTTGATCTCCAGGAAGATGTCATCACGACATTGTTGAATGTTTCTATTCATGACAGCAATAAGAAACTCGTTGTGGAGAACCCCTTAGTAATTCCTCTTCTTATGGATGCTTTGAGATCAGGAACTGTTGAATCAAGGAGCAATGCAGCTGCAGCTCTTTTCACCCTATCGGCACTCGACTCCAACAAGACACTCATTGGAGAACGTGGTGCCCTGAAACCCCTTATCGATCTTTTAGAAGAAGGGCACCCTTCAGCAATGACGGATGCAGCTTCAGCCATTTTTAACTTGTGCATCATCCATGAAAACCGAGGTAGAGCTGTGCGGTCAGGTGCAGTGAAAGTGATCCTGGATAAGATCACCGACCGGATCCTTGTAGATGAGTTATTGTCTACATTAGCAATGCTTTCCAGCCATCATAAGGCCATTGAGGAAATGGCCGAGCTTGGGGCGGTTCCTTGCTTGCTTGGGTTGATGAGGGAGACTGTGTGTGCTAGGAACAAGGAGAATTGTATCGCGGTCCTTTATAGCATCTGCTTCAACGATCGAACCATGCTAAAGGAAATGAGGGAAGAGGAAAAAACACACAAAACGATCTCTGATCTTGCGCGAAATGGAACCTCGAGAGCTAAGAGGAAAGCCAGCGGGATTCTGGATAGATTAAACAGGGCCATCAATCACACACATACTGCTTGAGGAAATCTGCTAGCCAACAAGCACAAAAACTTGTACATTCTGAAACCCTTTCCTAGTTTATTGGCTGTTCTGATGGGTATGTGGTAAATGGAGGCTGTTCCTTTCGGTTCATTTTCTTTCACCCCCATGTAAATTCTCCGATCTTTTTTTTTTTTTTTTTTACCATCTGGAAAATGAGTTTAGATGCTGTTGATACTTGATGAAAGTGAGAGATGTAGCTATAATTTTAAATAATCCATTTTAAATTTTCCATTATGTGAGCAATTTCCGGATGTTTCCTTTATGAAATTGTGTTATGTGAGCTTGTTTGTTTATTTTTCCGGGCTGTCCTTGTCACATATGTTAGTTTTTGTTGTGGGCTCTCTTCTATTTTGTCTTCTACTTGCTGCCAGAGGTATTGGCTTTTTTATTTCTATGAAATCACTGTAGACATACATTTCTGGATATTTCCCTTTTTAAAAAAAAAATAAAAAAAGGGTTGTTCAGAGATATCCAATGTACTTGGGAATCTAGATAATGTGGATATCCTAGTCTTGTATGGGTTATTCAAAATGACTATGTACACAACACCAACCTATCAAATTATATTATGATTACACTATGTGCTGATTTTGATTCCTTGAGATTATAGACTTTTTTGTGATAATGTATTTTTGGTTTTTTAAGCACCAAACAAGGTTCTGATTATTTCATCTTCTTTTAAGTCTGAGTCTATAAACCTTATTATTTGTGTAGACTTTTTTATTCGTATTTACACAAGCCCAAGAGGAGGAAGAAAGAAAAAAAAAAACCATCTTTTTTAAAATAATAGGAATAGGGCCAAAACTGTTACATGGTTATGGTTATAAACGAAAAGGGTTGGATTATCACAAAAGGACAATGAAGTAATGGTGGAGAAGAGCGACGAGAAGAATGTGGGGATATTGAAGGGAAGTTAGAGGAATAGGATTGAGTTGTGCTGGTGGTGTGAAGACGTGGTCCATCTCAGGATGCGCACTGCTTGCTAGAGAGAGAGAGTGTGTCTTCAATGGAATAGTGGCCACCACACACCAAACTCTTGTCCCTCCTTTTTATTGGTATCTAATTTAGCCAAACCCGTACGTCTTTTTTTTTCCCCAATAATTAATTGACCTTGGTGAAGTGGTCTTCGTATATTCGTTTACGTTCTTCCACCTGTCTGGCTATTGCGTGTACATCCACCACATTTGCTCTTGGTGGTCGTCATTTACTCTTTAGCCCTCTCTTATTTATTTTTAATTCAACTCATTTCACTGGTTAATTCCCCGATTTCTAAGAGCTCATTAAACATCGGATTGATTCAAACTCTAAAAACAACGTACATTTTTTTTCGAAGCACCTTAATTAAATAATTAATTCTATCTAATCGAATTAACCGATTCCATATGGTCTTAACTTGGACGTCCCTTTGGCAAAAGCTTTTGGGAGCAATGTTCACCATGCCGCTTGATACTCTTGAAGAAAAATAAAATTACAACCGTGAATTTATATGTGTTATCGCATATCTCCATTTTGATGTCTCAGATTAATTTGTACATGATTTTGATCCTTTTATTTAGTTTATCTAAACAAATTGTATCTTCCATGATATAAGCTTTCACGTAAGTAACTTATATCTAGCCAAACGATCTAGAATATACGTCAATAGATACCTCTTAACTCGATGCTAGCATTTATAAGTGTTAAGTCATACCTAATAACTATATACAAGTATATGTCAATCTCATGGGAGTTTGTTATAGATTGGTACCAATAGAGACTCACGTGGTAAATGAAAAATATGCCTTTGTCTTGAAAATATGTGCATACATCAACAAGCTCCCACTTGAATCATAATCAAATACTAGTAACCCCAAGTTACATGATTCTCACATGATTCCCATGTTTCTATCTAGCAGAGTCATCTTAAGTAAAATGGCTATCCAATTGCCAAAACTCCACATACCCAACCAGCCCTAAAGGACTCAGTATCCCGCAATACAACGAATTCATCATTGAGACTGTAATTCCGTTAGACTTGTCTAACCTCTTAGGTTATAACCTTAGTAGGTAACAACTTACCATTTCTCTAAGAATTTTAAATCCAAGCAGCTTCTTTAAGTGCTACGGAAGCAATCCATATATCCAGCTATAAAATTGGCTACTATCTTGTGCTTGATGCTATCTAGCATACAATATTAGCCATTGGATCTTAACCTTGTAGGGCTTTGAATTGATTGCTATATAAAATTTTCAACATTTAAAAAAAAATAAAAAATAAAAAAGCTCTTTAATGATCACTTAACGATTTCATGGCAAAAGTAGCAAGTATTTTGCGCAATTCAATAAATAAAGTACAATGAAAATAAAATCAGCAGCCAACTTCTTCTTCGGAGTTTATAATGTCATCTATAGTTAAAGTCGTGAATTTATGGATATTAGTAGATGGGACATTCTTAAACTTGAAAAGGCTTTTCTCAATATGATCAGTTTTTAAAAGTAATTTTCTCATCAAGGGACAAATTGATGCTGTAAAACTAGTTTCGGTAACATTAGGCTCAGAGGAGGAGAATACCAGTAAGTTTAGTGCAAGTTTTTTCTGTTGATAATAATATCCAACGAGAGCTAGGAGGTTGGATGTTAGGCAAGGTCGGCTAATACACAAAAGGAGTTAGATGGTATTGTTGTTGCTAAGTGAGGGTATTGCCTCCTAAGTGCACGTGCACAATGACTTACATATATTTAAATAATATAGGCTACCAAAAGGCCCTCTAGTGGTGCTATTAGATGGAATGACACAACAAAATCATGAGATGAAAAGTTATACCTAATGCACTAATAGCTTCTAGAGTTGTTACCTAATAAGTGTTAAAAGAACCTTATTTCTAGTATTTATTGAATATGATTTTGTATGAATTTTATGTGAATTTATCAAGAAAAAAACACTTAAGTGCTTAATATTTGAATTTAGGATTTTAAGAGTGCAATTTAAGGATTTAAAGAAAGTTCGAGCGAAAACGAGAAAACATTTGATAGAATCTAAGAAATGATGTTTTACATGTGTACATAACCTTTAGCATGGCCATGCTGATACCAATGTCGGAGGGCAAAAAGTGATCAAAATGGATTGTGAAATTATACTCTAGCCGTTGCACAAGTTGTGTAGAGAGTAGCGTTGAAGGAAGAAATTTACCTAGAAAAGAAAATGAAGGAATTCCAAAGTGCACAGCCCCGAGCATGGCCATGCAGGAGGCCATACAGACCCCTGAGTGCTAGAATTTCACTTCATTCCAGAGTACACGACCTTGAGCACAGGCATACACTAGGTCGTGCATACTATCCTATTTCTTATACTATAAATACTCACTTTATTTCGAAAATTGGGAATCTGGATATTTTTATTCCTCATAGCCACTTTAAAAATGCTAGGAGAGCAAAATAAAAAATTTGCAGAGAAGAATCGTTGGAGCACCATTGGAAATCACAAAAACATCTACAAGGGTTTGTTCTTGTTATCATGATTTCTTATTACTCATCTAGATTTTTCGTAATTACAGTAAATTCCATGGAGGAATAGATATATATACCCTACATCTTATAAAACTTTAAACCATGTGATTAAATTGTTTATTGATTAATGAAAAGTTTATACTTTTGTATCTATTTATGTATTTTAATTGCTGTGTGATTAATTTATGTGCACAAATTAATTGTAAGTCTAATTTATGCTAGAGAGAGAGAGAGATCTCATCTAATAAGATAGATCTTCATGAATAGAAAGATTGCATATTTTACCTAGAGGTAGGAAAACTTCAATTTTTTGCACAAAGATTAAATCTTTATTTAGGAATTATGAACTTAATGAAATCTTATAGGGCAATAGTGAGGGAGAGGTCTCCATTATTCCATATAGGATTATTTATTAATTAACTCGAGGTAGTAATTAGTTTAATTGAGGATTCCTATAGTGCAAAACATAAACAAATTATTAATCAATACCTTATTATAAGAAAGTTAGGGTTTAAAGTGGATTAAGATGAAGGGTATCTTTTTGTGATTGAATTCATTTATTAAAGCAATTATAATTAATCTTGGGGTTATTGTATTAGTTAATTAGTAATTTAATTTATTAATCTTACATTAAGATTTAGACTAAATAGTAGCAAAATGGTGATACCAATACTTGTTTTTAAGATCCTTGAGAACAACACTCGTTGCTATTTATACTACATTAGATAGGTACACTTGCCTAATTAGGTCGTTAGATTTCTTTAGGCTTATAAATTTATAATTTGATACTATTAGAAAAGTGACCCATCAAGTTTTTGGCGTTATTACTGAGGATCTGGCAAAACAATATTAAAAAAAAAAAAAACCTTATTATCTACTACTTTAGTTATTTGTTTTATTTCTTTCTATTATCCTTATCTTTTGAATACTTTAACTCGTGAATGTTGCTTTTGTAATACATGATAAGGACTCTCCCTTCTAACATTCTTAATCTAGACCCGGAGATTGAGATAACACTTTGCAAGACTTAGAAGAACAAAGTTGTTGGACCTTTTGGACAATCGGCAATTGAAGGAGAAACATCTATTATAAAAATTGTGACACCAGTAAAGGAAGAGGAATCCCTAGAAGAATCTCTAGATAGTGGAATGAGGTTACTAGAGAATATTAAAGAAGAAACATAAGAAACCGTGGCTGAAGATCTACCTAAGACTAATCTAGATTATGCAAGACCCACCCTAGTTATAATAGGGTCGACTATTGTGAAGCCTCCCAATGGGGCTAACAATTTCAAAATCAAGGGTGTGGTGATTCAACTCTTGTAGCAATACTGTCAATTCGATGGATTACCGGATGAGAACCCTCATGTTTACATTCAAATGTTCTTAGAAATCTGTGACACCTTCAAGAATAGTGGGGTGATGGATGAAGCGGTGCATACTAGATTATTCCTTTTCTCACTGAGGGAAAAGGCTAAAAATTAACTTCAATCATTAGGTCATGGAGCTTTAATTACATGCGATGATATAGTGAAGCAATTTCTAAATAATTGCTTCCCTCCTTGCAAGATAGCCAAGCTCCAAAATGACATTGCATCATTCATTCAACAAGAGGGTGAGACCATGTATAATGCTTGGTAAAGATGGATAGAATTATTAAGAAAGTGCTTACATCATCAGCTATCCACATGGATGCAAGTTTAAACCTTTTTAAAAGGACTTAACCTAACCACTCATCAGTCAGTAGACACCGCAACTAAAGATACATTAAATTCTAAGACCTTAGAAGAATCCTTGTACCTTTTTACTGATATGGTTAGAAATAATTATCAGTGAGGCAACAATAGAGGAAAGCAAAAAGTGGCGAGCAAGTATGAAGTAGATCTCACGACTACTTTAGTGGTGAAGATGGAGGCTCTTAGTCACCTGGTTTCTATCCTTAAGAATTCCCAAGGATCATAAACTCTGGTGGGATATGTTAGTGAGAATATAGACTTCCACGAGCAGTATGAGCAAGTAGACTATCTTAAGAATTAGAATAGGTGGCAACTATCTTAAGAATTAGAATAGGTGGCAGCATAACCCGTACAGTAACACCTACAATCCTAGCATAAGAAACCATCCTAACCTCTCTTATGGCAATCAGAATGCCTAGAGATCTAATTTCCTACCACTAAGATTCCAAAAGCAACAAATGTCACCCTACTAACCTATGCCTCATCTACCAATCCAACCACCTCAGCAATAGAAGAAAACCAATTTGGAAGATTTGATAAGCCAATTCATTTAAATTTTTTAGCTAAGACATCAGAATCAAAAGGCTTCTATTCACAACCTTGAGAAGCAAATTGGCTAAGATGATGTATGAAAGACAATTGGGTTCTCTCCCTAGTAACACAGAAAATAATCTAAGGGAATAGGCGAAAGTCATATCCTTGAGGAGTGGGAAGGAATTATGAATTGAAAAAGAATCTGAGAAAAACAAGAGGGTAGTAAATCTTTTGAGAAGGAGAAGGCAAAACCTGAAAAGCAAGAACTTGAGAAGCAATCACCACTAACTATTAAGGAGTATGTCCAAAAAATTTCATATCTAGCTCGCCTTAATCAAAGTAAAGACAAAGAACAGTTCGGTAAATTTCTTGAACTTTTTAAACTGCTGCATATTAATATTCCATCTATTAAGGTGCTTTCGTAGATGCCAAAATATGCCAAGTTCCTAAAGGAACTCCTATCTAATAAGCAAAAGTTGGAGGATCTTTTTATGGGAGAATTCGAAGCAAATTGCTCATCAATTATTCAGAACAAACTCCCTCTAAAGCTAAAGGATCTAGGCAGCTTCTATTCTGTGTTTGGTTGGTGACATCTCAGTTGATAAAGCCATTACCAATCTTGGGGTAAGTATTAACCTTATGCCATACTCTTTCTTTAAAAAATTGGGATTAGTTGACCTAAAGCCTACCAGAATAAGTTTGCAATTTGCTGACCGATCCATGAAAATCCCTAAGGGGATCATTGAGGATGTCTTGATAAAAGTAGGAATTTTCATATACCCTGTTGACTTTGTAATTCTAAACATGAATGAAGAGGAGGATATGCCTTTAATCCTTAAAAGATCATTCCTTGCCACTGTTAAGGTCGTGGTCGATGTGGAGAATAGCAAGCTTACATTAAAAATAGGGGTTGAAGAGTTGGTGATTAAAATGGCTATTGCCATGAAACACTCCATGTAAGTAGATGATTCATGCTATTCCGTTGATATTGTTGATTCCTCGGTAAACGAGCATATTGAAGAGATCTTATGTAAGAATAAGTTAAAGATAAGCTTGATTAGAGGAGAGGAGGAAGACATGGACAACTTTGAGGTTGAGGCATTCATTGAGCAGCTTAATGCTATAGAAGAAGTTACACCTCAAGGAGGATTTAAATATTTGAATAAAGGCAGTAAGGTAAGACTTAGAACTTTCATCGAAGAGTCGCCAGTGTTGGAATTAGAATAGCTACCAAATTACTTGGAGTATACCTTCCTAGCAGAAGACTACAAGCTACCAATCATCATAGCCTTAGATTTATCTAAAGAGCAAAAAGATCAATTGCTCACGATCTTGAGAGCACACAAGTGAGTCATCGCTTGGAAGATTTTAGATATCAAAGATATTAACCCCTCTTTCTGTACACATAAGATATTATTAGAAGAAGGATTTAAGCTTGTAGTACAACCATAGTGAAGGCTAAATCCCAATATGAAAGAGGTGTTCAAGAAGGAAGTTATCAAGCTTCTTGGTGCTGGACTGATATATCCTATATTAAACAGTTCTTGGTTTAGTCCAACAAAAGTAGTGCAAAAAAAAGGATGGATAGTTGTGGTCCCCAACAAGAAGAGTGAACTTATACCAATGCGTACCATCACTAGATAGCGAGTTTGTATAGATTACTGAAAATTGAATGATGCCACTAGAAAAGAGCATTTCCCTGCTTCCCTTTGTGGATTAAATGTTGGAGAGGCTGGCTGGGCATATGTACTATTGCTACTTAGATGGAATGTCCAGATACTTCTAGATACTGATAGCTTTAGAGGACCGGGAGAATATTACCTTCACTTGCCCCTATGGCATATACGCTTATAGGAGAATGCCATTTAGGTTATGCATAGGGCTGGGAATGTAGGGCAGGCGAAAATTTTTTGGCCTGCAACATGTGTAAGCTGTTTTGACCCATCCCACGTGGCCTGCAAGTTAAGGTAGGCCATGTCAATTCAGACACAAGTTGGCTCACTTGGCCCATATAGTTTAAAAAAAAAAAGAAAGAAAAGAAAAAGGGAATGAATTGAATTAAAAGCAATTTTGTGTATAGTATATCATAAAGCTATTAATACAATACTTTATAAAGACTTCGTATATTTTACTTTTAGCTTAGAAGTTATATATCCTTAATTATTACTTATTAGTTTACTTTGATATTTTTTAACCCAAATTAAAAAAAAGTTGGAATAATTTAAGATGAATACCAATATTTTAAGTATATATTTACCTATCACATTTTTTTTATTGAATTTGGGATTATAAATTTGTCAAAATGAGAATCTTTCAATTTTTCACTTAAGTTGAACTCAAATAGGTTCATTTAGATTTTTTTTTTAAACAAAATATGTATTACCTCATTTTTAAAGTTATATTGAACCTCAAATTTGATTTAAATTTATTATTATCAACATTTTAGATTAAATATGAAAAGATGCAATTTGAAGTATTAATCCACCACATTAATTTTCTATTTTTGTAATAAAAAAATTTGTGTGTGGGGCGAACCAACTTCTTTAACCCGCATCATGTGCGAGCCATTGTGGGCCGATGCGGATTGAGGCAAGCCGGCCTATTTGGCTCGCTTTCCTAGCTCTAGTTATGCAACACACCAACTACATTTTAGTAGTGTATGTTGGCTATATTTGATTATCTGGTAGAGAAAATTATAGAAGTCTTCTTGGATGACTTTTTCGTCTTTGGTGATTTTTTTTCTAACTGTTTAGAGAATCTAGAAAAAGTGCTTATTCATTGTGAAGAGACCAATTTTGTCCTAAACTAGGAGAAATGCCACTTCATGTGTAAAGAGGGCATTATACTTAGCCACAAAGTTTCAAATAAGGGCATTGAAGTTGATCGAGCAAAGGTTGATGTGATCGACAACTTCCCCTACCAAATTCAGTCAAGGCTATAAGAAGTTTTCTAGGCCATGTTGGTTTTTATAAACGCTTCATAAAGGACTTCTCTAAAATAGCCTAACCACTGACTAGGCTATTACAAAGGATGTGTCTTTCAACTTCACTCTTGAATGTCAACATGCCTTTAATGTGCTCAAGGTGAGACTACCAAATGCGCTTATCATGATAGTTCATAATTGGAACTCACCTTTTGAACTTATGTGTGATGCGAGTGATTACACAGTTGGGGCTATCTAGGAAAAAGGCGAGATAACACTTCCAACTTATCTATTACACCAGCATAATTCTTAATCATGCTCAAGTTAATTACACTACTATAGAGAAGGAATTGCTAGTCATAGTGTTTGCATTTGATAAATTTAGGTTATATTTCATTTTGTCCAAGGTTATCGTCTACATTGATCACTCTACCTTGAGATTTTTGTTGACGAAAAAAATTTTGAAGCTTAAACTTATTTAGTGAATTCTACTCTTACAAGAATTTGACTTAGAGATTCGCGATAAAAAAGGGGCAGGGAATCTAGTAGCTGATCATTTCTCAAGGCTTGAGATCCCTTGTTTAGAGGAGCTTAAAGAGGGAGACATTAATGACTCATTTCCTAAAGAAAAATTATATGCAATTTGTTAATTCATGAACACAAAAACTCCATGGCTTGCAAACTTTGCAAACTATCTAGCAACAAGAGTTCTCCTTAAGGACCTTAATTATCATGCAAGAAAGAAGTTCTTTTCCGAACTTAAATACTACTACTGGGAGGACCCCTTTCTTTTTTAGGTTTGTGGAGATCAAATAATAAAGAGATGTGTCTCACATGAAGAGGGATGGAAAATTTTCGGTGATTATCACTTCGGCCCTACTGGTGGTCATTACTCAACTAAAAAGACTGTACATAAAGTTTTAGAGGCTAGTTTCTATTAGCTACAATATTTAAGGATGCTAATCATCACCACATCACATGTGATAGATGTCAGCGAGTAAGGAACACATTGCGAAGAGATGAGATGCCTCAGAACTTTATTCTAGAATGTGAGGTCTTTGACTTATGAGGCATTGACTTCATAGGACCATTCCCTTCTTCTTCTAGGAACAGGTACATTTTGGTAGCAATGGACTATGTATCTAAATGTAACCCCTAGAGCCATTATAAGTGATAAGGGAACACACTTTTGCAATGCATAATTGGAGAAGGTGTTAAGGAAATATGGGATGACACATCGAATTGCAACACCTTACCACTCCCAAACAAATGGATAGGTGGAAGTCTCCAATCGTGAGTTGAAAAGAATTCTAGAAAAAACGGTACAGCATAATAGAAGAGATTGGGCAAAGAAGCTTGATGATGCCTTGTGAGAATATAGAACAGCCTACAAAACACATTTGGACACTACTCCCTATAGGTTAGTTTATGGGAAGCCATGCCACCTTTCAATGGAGATTGAACACAAGGCATACTAGACAATTAAGTTGGCCAATTTCAACTTAGAAGCTGCTAGATTGAAGAGCAGACTACAATTAAACGAACTTGATGAGTGGAGAAGGCAAGCATATGAGAATATGAAGATATACAAGGAAAGGATGAAGGACTACTGATAAGAGTAAATTAATCCTTATAAATCATAGGCATTAATGATGAATTTGTGTAATTTTTTGAATAAAATCAATGCGGATTCGATACTTAACAGATAAATATATCAATTTCATGGTATAATACTAAAGAGAAGTGGAAAGATAACAAAAGGAGCATGATTGGAGCTCAAAAGATCAAGTTAAAGCTACTTATGGACAACATAGGGAAAGCCACACCCGTGTCATGAGCCGTGTGCACGCCTGAGGATGAAATTTATCACTTGGAAAGGAAGCACGGCTTGTGATATGGGTGTGCTTGCAGCCATGGCAGACGCTGAGGAGAAATGGAAGAGTCTAGAACCTGGCACGGTTTGTAATCTAGCCATGTTTCTAGTCATGCCACACATTGAGCAAGGATGAGGAATTGCGGATTATCGACCAGAGGGAGACACGGTTTGAAATCTTGCCGTGTTGGTGAGCGTATCAGGCGTATGTTATTTACTTTTTGAGATTTACTTGGAAAAGGAAAGATATATTTGTATCTTTCTAGCTGAAGATCCTCGACCATTCCCTTAAGAGTATAAATAGAACCAACCCTAAAGAAGGAAAAGGGGGAGAGGAGGCCAAGAGGCCGAGAGGCCGAGAAAAAAAAGGAGGCGGCACGAGAGAAACCCTAGAGACGAGAAGTTAGACGAGTTTTCGGAATTGAAGCCGAGATCTTTGTGTTTGGATTTATTTATGGATTCAATTATTTTCTGTTTTGTTCTTTTTATTAAAATCATGAGTAGCTAATTCTTATATACCTGATCCCTTGAGAAACCCCTAATTGTCATGTAACGGATTTGTTGATGTTTCAATAATTAATCATGATCTTTGAGTTTATTCATGTTGCAATCATGGTTTGTTCATCTTGATATGTGCGTAGTATTAGGATCGAATTAGATCTCTGTTATTAAGATTGAGAAATCGTTTAATAGAGTAGATCTGGCATGAATAAAAAGACCACTTGTAATCCTAGAGATAGGTTATAGGAGGTTTTCTGTATTGAACGAGGTCATTGTGGTCTGGTTCAATTGAGAGTCCTAGGATTTTATTGCGATCTTAATTATGTTAATTAAAGAAAGATCTTAATTGACTTAATTAGGATTAGGGATTATTGATCTTGAGAAAGACCTTAATCTAGTGTAAGAAACTCCGCAGATCAAAGATGTTGTGTATTAATCATTGGAAAGTTTGTAATTGAATAAAAGTTGCATGAGAGTTAGGGGTGGATCTTGGGTAGGGTATGTTTAGATAATTGAATTAACTAAAGGAGTATTTGAATATCTTTACTTTGATCATTTTATTTGTTCCTTTCAGATTTAACCAGTAATTAGGATAATCGAGATCATCAATAGTGAGAAGTTAAATAGTAGGATAATCGTTAGTACTAGTACTTATAAGTCTTCGTGGGATCGATACCTATACTCCAATGCTATACTGCTAATTGATAGGTATACTTGCCTGAGAACTGATCGTAAGCTAGGATTGAGTATAGGATTTAACTTGTTAGAACGATCAGATTGTCCACCACTACCATGATAAACACATTCGCCATCTAAAGGAGTTTAAGGAAGGGGACTAAGTACTTTTGTTTAATTCTTGATTGAAACTTTTTCTCTAAAAGTTGAAATCAAAATGGTCCGATCCTTTTGTAGTCAAGAAAGTCTTCCCACATGGTGTAGTGAAGCTTGAACACTTAGAGTATGATGATTTCAAGGTGAATGGCCATAGATTGAAACTATACATGGGAAATGAAACAGCACGTGAGTACTAAGAGGAGTCTAGACTCTAAGTACCAGATATTTAGCCAAAAAAAGTGAAAGATGTCGAGCCAATGACATTAAAAAAATGCACTTCTTGGGAGGTAACCTATGACTAATTTAGGTATGTTAAGTTCTTTTTGTTTCATTTTTATTTCACTATCATAAGTTTGTCCTGTTAAAAAATTGTAGATTTGTAGAGAGGAAGTGAGCTTAGAATTGGAAAAGTAACTCATCATTACCCCATCTCGATTAGACATTTGGCAACTAAGAAAGGAGAGATATTTCAGATGTAGCATACAAAGAAATAACACATTAACATGAGCATCATTCTCACTCCTCGATTGGTACCTCGATATGAAAGTAGCTCCATCGGATCATTCAAACCTTCAGTGATATCACCATCATCAACCTAAAAAGCTTACAGGATGCTTGACCAATATAACAACCATTCAAGGGATGCAATCCCCAATTGACACATAGAGGTAAAGAATAACTATCTTAGCCTTCTTTGACTTTAAGCTGACATGTTCTACCTAAGACTGCCACCTGGAGGGTGGCTACTTTAGAGTGTAGTTTAAGTGAAAAATAGAGGCAACTCTCTTCTTTCATTCCTAAAGTGCAACACCAAATCACCTTTAATGACAACCCTCCAATCCGCTTGAAGCTCGTTATGCTCAAGGCTTAATCCACTTGAGGTTGGCTGGGCTTGAGATCTACTATGACTTATTACATACTAAACCTACTATGCTTAAGTCCTTCTATGCGCAACATATACCATGATTGAGGCTCGGTATGCTCGAGACCTATTAAGGTCTGTTGCGTGCAAGGCTCACTATGTTGGAGGCTTATTATACTCGACCTTGTGACCTTCTTGCTCTAATAGGATTAATAAACCAACTTCTATCACCTGCAATGATAGAAGGAAATACATGAGTTGTCTCTATAAAATTTATTCATATAAGTATGTAAGTACACAAAATGAGAATATTTACTCCTAACTATGGCTTAGACTTAGAACTTGGAGACATCTTCCTCAGATCACTCAAAGAAACATGGGAATCACACTTCCATCATGCTCACATATGGGAATTATGGTTAAGCGGATGCAATAATGGCATAAAGGATCCTCTCTTGCTCTTGTATGGGAATCACAGTCAAGTGAAAGTGGTAATGGCATGAAGAATCTTAGTCTTCTTCAAGAGAGCAATATTATCTAACCTTGTGGTGGTGTACTCCACCCAATAACTCTATCTTAATGGTAGCAGCTTCTTGAGAAAATCAAATTTGTTGTAGTTTAATTGTGATAAGAATGCTCCTGTTGAGAACTTTCTATCAAGAAAATGAACAAAGTTCCTATCACACTCATGATCAAAGGAAGAAGAGGGACAAAGTCCCTATCACTTGCCAAACTTGGTAAAGTTGCTAATTATAATTGGAGCAAACTTAGAGGAATGAAGTTCCTATTTGCTCTCCAAGAAAACTTGTGATCAAGGTTGCAATGAGAATGTCCATTGTTGTTAAACTAGGACAAGCTTTGTTCTTATGTTGAGTTGTCGACAAATTAAGCCCTTATATCACTTGAAATTGTAAGGGAAAAATAACATTTTGATCAAGCATGTTCATTGATAGAGATTGAATCAAATTCTTAAGTTGCAGATAGATAACAAGCATAGAACCATGAATGGAATAGTGCAATAAAATGGCCAAGGATGAAGATGATACAACCATGGTGTTTGTGGGGTGTGGGGTGGTAAATTGGTTATATAAAAAAAAAATTAACTTTCTGAAAAAACATATCATGTCCCCAATTAGTTGCTTGTAAGTTATGCCTTTGAATTTGCTTTGCAATCACAATAGATATTTTAAAGCACAAAAATGAAAGAGTAGAGTAAAAATAGTTTGCACAATGATTTATAGAGGTTCCGCCTCAAGCATACATCCTCTCTTCTAGCGCAAAGCCAAGGACCCGATATTCAATATCAGTATGTTTCACTATATCCAATCATGAAAAGAGATTTACAAATAGTAATCACAATTCACTTCGTCGGACTTCAAGCTATCACTTAGCTATCTTTGAACTTAGAGCCTATTTGTAATTTAGATTTCACAAAAAAAATTATCAAAATCAATGAGGAATAAAGAAAATGTAATCCTCACTAAGTTTGGTACAAAATAAAAATTGAAATGTAATAAAAAAATTTCACAGAGAATGCTGAGTATTTTTTTCATGCTCATTTTTGTTCTTCTTAGACGTTGAGGATATATTTCTTCTAATCATACAATAGATATAAAAGGATAAGCTGGATGTTGAAGACAAAATCTATTTCAAATATTTTGCTGGAGATCCTAACTCATTTCAAATTTAAAAACCAGTTTCACGTTGTTAGTGAAGTGTGTGGGCAACTTCTCCAAAACAACGATTGACTTCATATCCCTTAAAAATAAAAATGTATCTCGATTGTTATCCTTTTTGAATATTTTCTACTCCTCAAACACAGTTTTGAATTTTGAAAAATATAAATCTTCATCAAACATAGTTTGCTTTATTAGGTCAATACCAACTTTAATTTTAATCTTTAAACTGATTATAATTTCAAATTCTCTAGACATATCAACCAACTTTGTGAAACATTTTGAATGTATTACCTAAATACATTCAACTTTAGAGTTAAGCCTTCAAGTTGATTAAATCTTCAAATATACACTCATCCTGTAACTTCTTGTTCATTTTTGTAGTTATGCTAATGTAATAGGTTTACTCTTTAAGTTAGTCTTTAAGTTACCTTCTGATTAAAAGCTTAAGATTCATACGGTAAGTTTACTTTCTGAGTCAATCTCTAAGTTACCTTCTAACTAAAAGCTTGAAAGGGAAACTTTTCTTCTAAGAGATTAAATTGGATTACATGTATATTATTTATTTGCACATTTAATAACTTACTTAGTAATCTTTTAGCTTTTTGTTATTATTAAAATTGTTATCAAGAGAACTCAACATTCTCCCCCTTTTTTATGATAACAAAACCCTTTATAAACAAAAATATTTAAAAATTCTTAGACTCCTTTCTTTTTATTAATACTTTGAGTTTTTGTTTATTTTTTCACACTTTTTAACACATATTTCTCCCCCCCTTTTTGTTATCAATAGAAAAATAAGAAAATTAATATAACAAACATTAACATCTAAGAATGCTTTAGCAATATAAAGTAAATTCTTCATTAAAAGAAAATGTAGCAGTAAAAACAAATAACAAGATAGTCTTAATAATAGAAATACCAACTAATTTTTCTTTGTAATAGTTTTCTTAATAGATTTTCTAACACATATTTTAAATCTTTTAGACTTTCTTAGAGCAAGAGCCTCTTCAAGTTGTTGATATTAGAATTTGTTGAAATCCAGAGGTTAATAAAGAATAATCTGCAAATTTTGTATTGATTCATCTGGAATCCATAGAGTAACAATTTGGGCTTAAGGTGATGATGGCTTGGAATTTTAAGTAGTAAGAGAAGTTGGTGCAGAGTTTTAATCTTGTTCCACATTAGTTTGTGAAGTAGTAGGACTCTATTTAGGAGAGGATGATCTAACTGGTTTAGGGAATAGTGATGAAGGATCAATCTCAGGATTTTTTTATTAGGTTTTTCAAAACCTTTTAGTGCATCCAGTAATGATTTTTGAAGGTCTTTCCTCATTTCAGCAAACCATTTCTCCATCAAATCAGAAGGTCAACATTGAAGTTAGGTCTTGAAGATTCTCTAGGTGGTTTACTAGGAACACCTTTTGAGTCACTTTTGATTCATCATCTTTATGAACCTCCTTTCCTTCATTGATTTCAAATTTCTCTCTAGTTATAACATTAAACTTTTTCTTCTTCTTCTTCTCCTTCATAACTTCCTTTCCAACTCTCTTAGGGGTTATGTTTGCCTCCATTTCAGATTGTTCAAAATCCTCTAAACCACTTTCTAAGTTCAACGAAAACTCCCCTTGAGTAATTGCCTTCACCTTCTTCCAATCAAACTTAAGCTTACTAAATTCTGGATGTCTGTACCAGGCTCCATCTTTTGAAAACCAAAATTTTTCTTTCACCAAATATTCATATGTTTCAAATTTTTTTCACCAATCCTTTTTAGTTCAATTGGTGACTTAGTCTTCTTAGGAAGACTAAGTTTCTTTAATCTAAACATTTTCATCAAAAGGTTTCCATATAGTTTGTATCCTCTTATCCTCCACATGTGCTTCAATATCTTACTTGGCATATCAATTTTCAACTTCCTTTTAATTGCTAAGATTACTACTGCATCTTCTTTAGAAATCATTGTTTTACTTCCATTCTTCAGCAATATGCAATTTGTAACAACTTTATGCCAAAGTTTTACTAACAATTCAAATTATGTAGAAAATACCTTTTTCTACAAAATTTCCTACTCATCATTAATCTCTTTAAAAATCTCATTTTTAGTAGGATTGATTATCTTTTCATCATTCTTTTCACCCTTCATATTAAAGCATTCAATGAGATTTTTCCTTTTAATCTTCACAGACTTTCCTAAAATCTGTGATTTCAAAACTAAACCTTTCAACATTTCTAGATTATCATAAAACTCTCTTACTAAATCTTCATCCACACTATTAGTCATATTACATAGATCTTTACATCCTATCTAATCCAACCAATGATCCTAGTAAAAGCCGTTATTTTTAAACAATTTGAAGTCCACAAAAGAACATTCCAATACCTTGTTTGAAGTTCTTTTCATTTTCTTTGGATGAGGGCTGTCAAATGTTGATTTGGAAGAGGATTTTCTCTCCTTCGCTCTTTCCTTCTTTTTTGATTATGGTTCCTTCTATTTTGATTTTTTAGAGTTAGTTTCAATGTCAAAGTTCGGTTTCGTGTCGTCATTCCTAAAACCATTTCTGACGAACTCATTTTCACTAGCCATTTCTTCATTCTCACTTTCCTCTTTATCAAACATCTCCTTAACATGGTCGTGCACTTTTTTCGACCTTATTTCTCTCTTTTTCTGGTTACTTTCATCTAAAGATACCATTTGCTTAGAATTAGATGATTTGTCTCTAATGGTAATGGTTTCTTTGTTTTTTCTTGAACTTGAAACCCTTTGATGCTATTCTAGAGGATTTTCTTAGATTCACTTTAGGGTTTAGAATTTTGGAATTAAACAGTGTTTGAGTTTCCTTTTCAAAATTCAATCTTGAAGAAACCTAGAGTTTGATCGGTTTTAAGATATAGTTGTTGAGAGAGAGAAGGGTTACTCTCTAAATTAGTTTCTGATTTGAAAGAATTGGGGAAAGTGCTTCAATGGCTATGAATATCTTTCAATTTTCTTATTTACAAAAAATAACATCATTTTTTTTATTTACCATTATCCATATTTAAAACACATGCAGAAAATATAAAATAAATACATTAAAAGGAATTACACATATCAATTTCATTTATTAAAAATTCAAATATATTTTTATCTAACGGTTTTATAAAAATACCTTAATATTGATTTTTAGTAGAAGCAAATTCAATATTAATATTTCCATTTGCAATATGATCCCTAATAAAAAGATGTCTAATTTCTATATGTTTTGATCTTGAATAATGCATAGGATTTTTTTTCAAATTTATAGCACTTATATTATCACATCTTATAGGAATATTTTGATAAATTAATCCATAATCTTGTAATTACTGTTTTATCTAAAGAATTTGTGCACAACAATTTCCAATTGAGACATATTCAACTTCTACTGTTGACAAAGTAATTGAATTTTGTTTCTTAGAAGACCAAAAAATCAATTCATCTCCTAAGAATTAACAAGTACCAAAAGTGCTTTTTCTATCCACTTTGCATCCTTCATAATCAGCATCTGAGTATTCAGTTAATTCAAAACCTAGATTTTTGGGATACTAGATTTCTAATTTTGCAATGCATGCAATGTACTTAAAAATTCTTTTTATAGCTTTTAAATGTGTTTCAGTTAGATTACTTCGAAATTTTGTACAAATACAAATACAAAATAAAATATCTAGTCTGGTTGCAGTCAAATACAGAAGAGAACTAATTAAACTTCTATATAATTTTTCATTGATTTTCTTACCTTAAGAATCAATATCTAACTTGATAGATGAACTCTTTAGAGTAGCTACTTTTTTTTTTAATTTCATATCCAAACTTTTTCAATATCTACCTAGTATACTTCTCTTAATGAATAAAAATTCCTTCTTTTGTTTGCTTAATTTGTAGAGCCAAGAAGAAGTTTAACTCTCCCATCATTGACATTTCAAATTCTGTCTGCATAAGCTTTGCAAACTCTTAACAATATTTTTCATTAGTTGATCTAAATATTATGTCATCTACATAGATTTGTACAACCACTATATCATTATCATAGTGTTTTAAGAATAAAGTTGTGTCAATTGTACCTCTTTGATAACTACTACAAATCAAATACTCATTGAGTCTCTCATGCTAAGCTCTTTGTGCTTAATTAAGTCTATACAAAGCTTTTCTTAACTTAAAAACATACTCAGGCTTAAAAGGATCCTCAAATCTAGAAGGATGTTCAATATAAACTTTTTCTTTGATATAACCATTTGAGCACTTTTCACATCCATTTGGAATAGCTTAAAGTCTTTAAAACAAGTATAGGTAAGCAAAATTCGTATAGCTTCAAGTCTAGCAATAGGACCATAAGTTTAGCAACAAGACCATAAGTTTCATCATTGTCTATGCCTTCCTCTTATGAATATCCTTTAGCTACAAGCCTAGCTTTATTTTTGATAATTTCTCCATTGTCATCTAGTTTATTTTTAAAAACCCATTTAGTGCCTATTATCGACTTATTTTGAGGTCTAGGTACTAGACTCCAAACATTATTTATTTGAAATTGACTTAATTCTTCCTACATTGCATTGATCCAATTACAAATGTTTAATGCTTCATCAATATTATTTAGCTCAAATTCAGACAACAAAGAAAAATGATTTTCAAGTTCTTGTAACTTAGATCTAGTTTTCATTCCTAATTATATATTACCAATAAGTAAATTCAGAGGATGAGAAGATTTATACTTCTAGGTTTTTAAACTTTCAAGATTTTCTTCTGGATTACCTTTTGAATTACCTTCTACTTTAGCCTCCAAGTTATCAAATTTTAAGATTTCATTAGATAGTTTTTCTATATCAAATTCAGATTTATTGGTCTTATCTTTCTTCACAGGTAGAAACACTTCATCATCATCAGAATCATCTTTCACTTCATCAAGAAAACATACATTGATGGATTCTTTAACTACTTTTGTAGTTTTATTGAAAATACGATACACTTTACTATTTTGTGAATATCCTAAAAAGATTGCTTCATATGATCATTCATCAAACTTACCAAGATTATTTACATTCCGTTTCACAAAATATGTACATCTAAACACATGAAAGTATGAAATAGATGGTCTTCTACAACAAAATAGTTCATATGAAGTTTTCATAGTACTAAGTTGAACATACATTCTATTCATAATATAGCAAGCGGTTGCAAAAGCCTTTTTCCAAAAGTATTTAGCTATTCTACTTTCATTTAACATAAAACATGTCATTTCTTATATTGTTCTATTTGTTCTTTCAACTGCTCCATTTTGTTAAGGTGTATAAGGAGATGAAAAATTATGATTTATTCCATGTTCTTCACAAAATGTTACAAACAGAGCATTGTCAAATTCTTTGTCATGATCGATTCTTAAAGAAACAATAGAATACCCTTTCTCATTTTATATTTGTTTAGCAAAACTTTTAAACACATCAAAAGTATCAAACTTATGTTTTAGAAAGAATACCTACGTGCATCTTGAAAAATCATCAACAATCACAAGTCCAAATTTATTTCCACCTAAACTTGAAGTTCCTTTTAGAAAGCAACAACAAGATTCATTCATGGTCAGAAAGCAACACTCATTATTCATATCACAAGGTGTAATCAAATATATGTTCCTTTTTGTAAATCCTTCAAACAATTTTACTCCTTTAGTATTATAAGCATAACATTTACTCTTTTTAAAGATTATTCTATAACCTCTATCACATAGTTGTCTTATACTTAAAAGATTATATTTTAGTCCTTTTACCAAAGAAACATTTTCAATTGAATATGGAGGATGGCCAACCATATCTATTCCTATGATTCTACCTCTATTATCATCTCCAAATCTTACATATCCTTTTTCTTTCCACATGATGCTAGTAAACAAGAACGCATCTCCTATCATATGGCCTAAACGCCCATTGTCCAAATACTAGGTACCTTTTATTTTAGTTCCTTGTCTCTTAGATGTAGCCATTAAACACAAATTGGCTTCTTCTTCATCTTCACTTACAACTTCTAAGTTAGCTTCTAACTCATCTAGGTTACTCTAAGTTACCATCATTGCTCGGCTTTTCTTCTTGAATTTTTCCATCTTCTTTATAAGAACTGGACACTCATATTGAATTTGTCCAAGTTTCTTACATCCATAACATGTGATCTCTTTCTTCTCCTCCTTCTTTTCTTTCTTCCTAAAGTTCTTTCCTATATTATATTTATTATATTTGCTAAAGTTTTTAAACTTCCTACCTTTTCTTTTCATCAGCTTGTTGAATCTTTTTGCAACAATACTAATTTCCTCCTCATCATCATTGTCTTTGTTAGAATCGAATTCTTCAGTAGTTATTTTCTTCGCTTTTGTGCTACTATTGGATTCTTCAATTATGTTTAGATGGGACTCATATGCCATCAACTTCTCCCTTAATTGACTAAGTGTAAACTTGTTTGGATCTTGTACTTTTTCTATAGCAATCTTCTTTGCATCCCATAACTTTGGTAATATCCACAATACTTTCCTAACAAGATCAGGATCTTCTATTTTCTTTTCAAGAGAGGTTAGTTCATTAGTTATAGTAGTAAAATGATTGAAAGTATCTTTAATTTTCTTATCAAATTTAATTTTAAACAATTTATATCTCTATAGTAAAGCATTAATTTTTGTTTCCTTAATAGTATTTGTTCCTTCATATGTTTCAAACAGAGTATCCCATATTTCTTTAGTTGTGTTGCATGAAGAAATTAAGTAAAATTCAAATGGTGCCATAGTGGTGAGAAGCATATTCTTAGCCTTCAGTTCCACCTCTATAAATTCAGCATCATTTGTTCTTGTCACTTGATTGTCTCTAATATCAATTACCTACCATGAAGCATAGTAATTAGCCTTAATATAAGTGGACATGCGCATTTTCTAGTATAAGTAATTCGTGCCATCAAAGTATGGAGCTCAATTGATTGCAGTATTATTCTTAGCCATGATATAATGGAGCACTCAATTTAATAAAAAAAAGACTTGCTATGCGGTATTCCACACCGATATGTTCCACTATATCCAATCACGAAATGAGATTTACAAATAGTAATCACAATTCACTCTATTAGACTTCAAGCTATTACTTAGCTATCTTTAAACTCAGAGCATATTTGTAATCTAGCTCTCACAAAAATTATCAAAATCAATGAGGAATAAAGAAAATGTAATCTTCACCAAAGTTTGGTACAAAATAAAAATTGAAATGTAATAGAATGTTTTCATAGGGAAAGCTAAGTATTTTTTTCATGTTCAATTATGTTTGTCTTAGACACTGAGGATACATTTCTTCTAATCATACAACAGCTACAAAAGGATAAGTTAGACGTTGAAGATAAAATCTATTCTAGATATTTTGCTAGTGATCATAACTGATCTCAATTTCAAAAATCAGTTTCATGTTGTTAGTGACATGTGTGGATAATTTCTCCAAAACAACAATTGACTTCATATCCTTTAAAAAGAGAAATGTATCTTGGTTTTTATCCTTTTTAAACATTTTCTACTCTTCAGGCACAGTTTTGAATTTTGAAAAGTATAAATCTTCATCAAACATATCAAGTTAGGACCAACTTTAATTTTAATCTTTAAACTGATTATAATTTTAAATCCTCTTAATATATTAACCAAATTTGTGGAACATTTTAAATGTATTACCCAAATACATTCAACTTTAGAGCTGAGCCTTCAATTTGATTAAATGTTCAAATATAAACTCATCCTATAACATGTTATTCGTTTCTATAGTTATGTTAATGCAACAGGTCTACTCTCTAAGTTACTTTTTGACTAAAAGCTTGAGAGTCATACAGCAAGTCTACTTTTTTAGTCAATCTTTGAGTTACCTTCTAACTAAAAGCTTGAGAGGAAAACTTTTCTTCTGAGAGATTAAATTGAATTATGTATGTATTATTTATCTGCACATTTAATAACTTAGTTAGTAATATCTTAAATTTTTTTTATTATCAAAAGAACTTAAGACATGGCATGCAATTTCTGTGCAAGGGGAGATGTGTATGGATGGAGTGGGGATGACAAAATTAACATGAATGTTAATGTGCGCAATGCATATACGTGACATTTAGAATGACTATAGAGGATGTGCTAACCATTAATAAATCAATCTCAAGTATCAAGTAATGCTTCAAAGGCGATTGAGAATGACCTCTAAAACAAAGGCTTCATGTTATAGCAATTTAGATCATTCCATGTTTATGAAGTGTTCTTATAACAAATAAGATCGTAATAAATGATATTATGAACTCACAAGAAAGTGCAATAAGCAAAGGAGGACCACCATTTACTTGAGCCAAATATTCTTAATAGATAAAGTCTACATTTATTGCTGATCACTTGAAAACAAACGGCAATCTACAATGCTCCTACAATGAATTGCCACTACTAAGTCGCAATTTATTGCAACTCAAAGATGTTGTTGTTACTATTTCCATAGGAAATTAAAGCTGACTGATTTGGATAAATTGCCACTTTTGCTTCACTTCTCTAGTATTATTGTCAACATAGTCAATCTTTAACCCCATAACCATTAATGAACACTACTTCAACCATCAAAATGGCTGTAAACCTTACAATAGGAAAGATTAGTTTTATGATGATGCCTACAAGAGATGGCACAAAAAAGAAGTTAGCAAAAAAAAAATAGAAATAAAAAAGAAAGAAAGAAAGATTGGACTTGATCGATTTTTAAGATTTTATGAGGTTACTCACAGTAATATGGAACTTAGCATGATATGAAGAGGCTTCGCGATGTCGTCGCTGCTACTATGTTGAATTTGAAAGCAAACAAGCACCCATTGTGAACATATAAAAGTCAAAAGTGTGAGTGTGCTAGAGCGGATCAAGCTCGAAAAGATTCAAGGCATTGATGAATGGAGTTTGTTATAGATTTGGCTTTGAAGAGAAAAAGACATTGCGGTAGATTAGTGTGTATCTTGAATTGTAACAAAAGGGTATATGGAATGTAAAGCTTTCTTTCTCCATCGACAAGAGAATGGAGTGCATCAATTGGGGTGTGAGAGATTACCAAAAAAAAAAAAAGGAGTAAGACAACTGCGATGTTCTACCAAAGACTTAAAAGTGGTTTAAGATATATATATATATATATTATTTGATTTGATATTATATTAAAGATATGTGACATGATAAGGTAGTTCCAAATATGAGACAGTTGCTATTATCCAGAGCTTTGTTTCCAACAAAATGTATATGTACTTAACACATGGATTTATTGGTTGATCTCAATGGATTGGGATTAGAAAATCAATTGAAGTCATTCATGTGGAATTGATAAATTGAAGATGACTTGGTGAGATGGATGTTTCATATGAATTGAAAAAAAAAAAAAACACAAAGAGCAGTCTACAAAAAGGGAGTTAGTTATCAAAGGAGACTTATTTAGTATGTTACCTTGGGGACAATGTCATTTCGGTAAGCCTAAAGTGACGCACTCAACTAAACAATGTTGCAAGTTCCCGCATTGAGAAATATATAATAAATAAATTTGTAGCGTTGGCCACTTTATCCATCTATAAAATAAATTCATGAGCAATAAGAGCGTGCTTGGAAGTAGTACTATTACTTTATAGTGCATATGCATTAAGCTTTGATCTAACTATTCATAATATGCAATTAATACTCAAAATACTTTGACTCCATCCAAAGAATTTTGGTTAGAGGTCAAAATGTAAAAAGTTAAAATTATTATTAGGCTTGACTCCCTGAGTTAGGTGGCAAAGCTCAAGGAGTTCGATTCATACTTGGAATGACTAAGTGAGAATTAGCTTGGTAGGTTTAGAATAAGAATCATTAGGCCAGTTTATCCGCATTCAAACTTTCTCAAGTAGGCTTATACACTTACGAGAAAAGCTATTAGTCTTGAGCTTATGGTAAGCTCATTAGGATAACTCTAAAATAGATAGACTCTGTCTCGTTCATTGATCACTAAAGTGATATGATGAATATCATTAGGTCCAAGAGTCTATAAATACTCAATCATTCCTCCTCATTGAGGAGAATTGAAGAGATCAAAGAAATGGTGCTCCACTGATAATTCTTTGCTCTCAAGGATCAAATAAGAGTACAAGTGAAAAATAGTCTCTATTGCTCAAGAAGTGCAAATCGATGTCCGAGGTCTTCTTGGCTTCCTTATCTATCACTTGTGCATTTGAAACTCTTGAGATTACATGTTTCTCTTCCTTGCCAATGTCTTCTTAATCATCTCATCACATGCCATCTCCACATCACTTTTTTGAAGTCATATGCAATGCAATACACACGTGATACTCATGTGATTAATCCTGCTAGAACTCCCCATCTACAGTTACCATATACAAGAAGGTTACCCGTCTACTCCTAATAAGGGTACCCAATCCCAACACTTGTCAATTGACTAAAAATTCCTAATCTTAACTTAGAAAAGGTTCTATATTTAAACAATTATTAATTAATTTTATTCTATAGTTTTTAATCATAGAAGTTGATTAAAGACTGCTAAGGATATTCAAGTAAATAAAAATTTATTAGTTGCTTGTCTTTGTAATATAACAATTTAATCAAACTAATATTGATATGAACTATTGATAAACACTGGGTGTGTTTACTGTATATAATGACAGCAATGTTGATAGCCACTTAGACCAGTTAGGTCATATACATGTTACTCGAAGCCAGTTGTGGGTTGAGTGTGTCAAAGGATGTAATTTATAGTTTTAGAGACCAATGCCACTAAAGTGAATAAGCAGGATCTAATCGATATGTGTGGTCTGGAGGTGGGAAATTCAAAGAAAAGGAATTAATGAGGCTTAGATGTCATAATTGCTAATGTCTGGATATGGGAGTAATGGACTAAACCATTGATGAATGGATACAAGGTGGAAATGAATATGAGACTACTGCTTTCTAATTCCAGCGCCACAGTCCATGACCAATCAAAAGGCACGTCGGGATCGACTATCAGAGCTGGTAGTGGGTCAAGATATCTAGACATTGTTTGTTGATTTGGTGAATCAAATTATACATTAAATGGGGTCGATCCGTTGTGTGTATTGATTACTGCATTAGAACTTATTAGTTGAATGCGCTCTGTGCATTGTGCATGAAGAGAAAAAGGTGTTCGAGCAATAAAATTTTGGCAGCAATTGTTTTCATCGTTCATGATGAGAAAGTGTTGGAATTTATTAGTAGCCATTGGTGTTACGAGGATTTTGAAATTTGCTTAAAAACATTTTAGTTACTTAAAGTTTGCAATGAAAGACGGATGACAAAGTGTTAGAATCTTACATACCCTATCGACAAATAAAAGCACATAACGAGTTCTTTGTTCCTCTTATTCGGAGAATAGCTATTAGAGTGATATACTAAGGAGACACAGACAATATCAAAAAGTGATATCTTATTGCTTAACAGGAATGAACTGTTTTGTAATTATTGTGTACATTACACGATTATAAAAGTCTAATAATGTCTTATATTACCTTGTAAGCAGAGTAATTAAAATATCGTGTGGATTGTATAATATTAGGTTGATTAAATTATGTGGATTACGTGGTAGAATATCAGCATAAAGAAAAAAAAAAAAAAAAAAGGAAGGGATAACAAATAAATCCCATGCTGCAACAATTTATTTGAGCCTACAAAGGCACATGAACCATGACCAAGCTGAAGAGACACATCAAAATGCCGGTTAAGTGATATTTAGCTACGTGGAACAATAGGGCATGATCCATGAAATTACATTCCTGATTAAAGTAGTCTAGCTCTACAGTAGAATTGAATTATTGAATAAAATAGAAATATGTGTCAAAACCCTGAACATGGAACGAGAAGGACAAGATGTCCAGGCGTTTGTCCGACTGTTATTATATGTTGAAAATGGATGAGAAAAAGAGGTTTGTGTTTCTGAAGTGCAGCAATCAAACTGAAGCACAAAATGGGTCTACCATGTGCATTCATGATGCTGCCAATTTCTCCCTCATGCAGAATTAACCCTACTCTATGCTCCACCTTTTAATGTCTTGTTATAATATTTATGAACATTTCATGCACGAATAAACCATGCCCACAACCAACAATGTACATTTGAGGTCTCATTCGTAGAGGTTGCAATTTCTTGCTACCATGTTCCAATTCATGCTTTTATTTAATGGCAATGCTGAATCGATGTTAATCAACTCAACGTACAAACTACTCATTAACTGCTATTTTGATGTCTTATTGGATCTTGCTCTTGCCAAGTTCAAATTCTATTCTAGCTCAATAGATTAGACAAGTATCGCAGCTGCGACCTAACTATCACTTTACTAGGTATGTAGATGTATAAAACGAAGTGTTAAACTACTCTAATTTATTTAATAAGCTTTAACTATTTAAGTGGCTTATTAAGCTAACCCAAAAGTTCTAAATACTTTATATAACAGGCTTGTAAACCTTTAGTCGAATGGCTTATGACTTAATTAACAAGATAAGCTAAGCACAAGCCCATCAAGTGTTAATAGAAGTCAAGATCAAAACTTGTTTTTTCCCCCACTTCTTGAGCTAAGCTCATACTTAACCATAAAATCAATAGTGTACCAAGTTGACTCAATTTATTTATATTCTAATTTTTCCCAGCCCATATTTAACAAAGTTGCCAATCTTCTATTTTTTTTAAAAAAAAAAATCTTTAATTGTCTTTGAGTGGGTGAAAAAGCTGACTTCAGTATTTCAAACTATGAAGTGAAATGTAAAAAAAGTTCGAACTACACGGTAGAAAACAAAATGAAACCAACTTAGGGTAGACGAGACACCTTGCCATGAATCCATCACATAATTGTGCTTTGATGTAAAAGGAATAGAGCAAAGGCAACATTATAATTGATCTATGTGCTGGCCATTTGGCTGTGTCCTACCCAATTATGCAATCTCTCAGTTAATCATCAGAGTGAGAACTGGGATGTCATATATATATATATATATATATATATATAATGAATAAAGGCACATATAAGCAACCAAGGAAAAATTGAAATACTATGTGATCCACACATGATAGTAGACTATTGATAAAAATATAAATTAAAAAATCATTTAAGAAAATAGAAACTTATTTCGTTTTTCATATAGCTTTGGAAACTTGATAAGTATGTTTGCACTTTAATTATATATAAGTCTAAATATTTAAGGCATGCATGAAATCGAGTAGAAGTAGCTACAATCAAAGATTTCATATCCAACATAATCCTATTCTATGATTTGAAATTATTGGCTAGTTATTATTTAGTTCGGGCTTATTAGATTAGTCATATCCTATTTTTTTAGGATTTTATTTTGTTTCCTAATTTATAAGATGTTATTTAGTTTCCTTCTAATGTTATTTCCTAGTTTATTAGGTTTTATTTTATTTTACTAGATTTCTTAAGTATTATTTTGTACCTATAAATAGGCTAAGCATGCATTGACATTGAGTTTTAAACTACCATCTCTTTCAAACTTAATCTTGAATTACATTAATCAAGAACAAGAATATGAAATTCTTGATAAATTAAAAGGGATGAAAGTTTAAAACTCAATGCTAAAACATTTTCATTATTAGTTAACACATGCTTGAGGCACAAAACAAGACCTAAGAATTCTAGGAAAAGGAAGCAAAGCAAAATCTAATAAATTAGGGAATGATATTAAAAGGAAACTTAATAATATCGAAACAAAATAGGATATAACTAATTTAATAAACCCAAACTAAATAATAATTTCAAATCATAGAACAAGATTCTATATTACTGGATTCCGTGCATGTATCAACAAGGGCGCATGACGTTTCTACCAACAGAATGACCTAACTGGTAAATTTGGTGAAGAAGCGTTTGTGTACTTTCAACAATGTTTAGATTGATAATTGAAAGATAATACCTAGCCCAGAGGAGGGAAAATAATAAGAGACATTTTGAAGCGTATATATCATGAGAGATGAGCCCGACATCCTCTCGCGTCCCTTTTAAAAAGATGCGGATACCTCGTTGATACTGCCACACTTTTTAGTTTCATTTAATCAATATCATCAGTCTTTGTCGAAGTCCCTGTAAGGCACTACTAGTAAACAACATTCGATTTCGATTACTACATCTAAACGACTGCAATAATAGGTGTGAGGACCATGACTATCCACACCCAAACAAAAACTTCTGTCCAGCGGATGAGCTTCAAGCCACATGGGCATAACTGCCTCATTCGGATTGTAAAATTGGCTGCATCACAATTCACAAACTCTCTTTCTACTTGGAACACCGAAAATTGAAATGGCTTGTAATTTCAAAAAATCAAGTACAAATTAATTGGCTAGGCCATGACCGTACCTCAAAAGAAATCAGCTTTTACACGCAAAGAACCCTTCTAGGATGAAGCAAGCAGTGGCTCCTGATTAGCCATAGATATTTGATTTCTCGTCAATATCACAATAGATTGAATAACAATAACAGTGATTCTTGGATCATTACATTAAACTTTTATCATCTCGAAATTTTAATCATAAATAACAGCGATGGGAAAACACAGAAGAAAAGAATAAGCACAATTGCAGTAACAGTATTCCCCCCACAACCAAGTAACAATGGTGAAAGGCAGGGGATAAGCAGTTCTATTAGAACCTGCTGGCAAACCCACAGGAGTCCTTTTAGAGTTACCACAATAGCATGGTCGGAATTAAAGAGCAAATAGGCTAATAAAATAGCACCTTAGCAATTAAATTACCAGTCATACCAAATATGTATCTTTTCCCCTTAGCTTTTATAGGACCATTCAAAGCTTCAACCGCCTCTTGCTTACACCATCATAGCTCGTTTTGAGAGAAAAAGCTAGCTTAATCACTTCTTGCTGTCCAAACTAGCCCTAATCACTTATTCAACCAAATTTCACACGAGAACTTGGACCAATGGACTCTCTGGTTTCACATTTAGCAAGGCTAGACTATCTATAGCACACTAGACATCAGATGATAAGCTAATAATCATATTAGAAAATGGTAAAAAGAATAAATCTCAGTGATTCTTCGTCTGCCACCTACATCACTTAACCTAGGGTTTCAGGTGATCCGTTACTTATGCAAGGAAATGAAAGAGCTAAAGGAAACAGATATTTCATGTAGCCCTTATTTCCTACACAAGCCAATAACTTTCCGATAAGCACAGACCAGAGGTACATCTTAAGTTTTCATAGGATACAAAAAACTGTACATAGACTATAAATGTGTCATAGTAAATGTCACAGTACTGTACAATTTTCAACAAAGAACGAGCTAAAGTATACTCTCAGAGTTTGAATGAGTACACCGAAGTCTACTATGGAAAAACATGCTATACCTCTTTCATACTGTGCACACAACAAATTGAGACACATCGACAGGAGAATATTGCTTGGTTGTGCCCCATTTGACCACTATTGCTTTGTCATTTTGGAAATCAATTGTATGCCCATCCATGCTCATCTAGATATGCCTGCACTGCAGCTTTAATTGCCAAGTTGGGCACCAGCTGAGATGGATTGAGTGGCTTACGTGTGAGGGGGTCAAACCTACCAACCTAGCATCCCAAGAAGATTAAAAAATGAAGACAAAAGCACTCAAGCCAAGCAATTTTTTGCGCAGAAGGATGATACTTAAAAATCACCTTATGAAGATGATCAAGGAGCACCGCTCTCTCATATGTCTGGCCACTTGGAGTAATGACAGGATCACGAAATATATCAAGAGTTATCTTACAACACAAGTAGTCTGGCACCTGGAGGGGGGAAAAAGAAAAGCATGCTGTAAATGCTCTAAGGATTGAAGTAGAAACTAAATAGAAGATACCAGAAACAAGGCACTTTACCTCAGCTGGGGTGTCTGCTTCTGCAGCTTTCTGGAATACTCGGCCCAGGGCCTCCAACTGAGACTGAAGAGAATTTGAAAGTTCATCCACAAAACCTTCAGTTTGAGAACTGTCACGAGAAAACTTCTCATTGATAGCTGTCTCACAAGCTTCCCTAGACCACAGAATAAAATAAATTAGCCATAGATAGCATTGCTCCCATTCCACCTGAAAAAGGACACAGAAGATACAAGATCAACATACTTTAAATTTTGCAGTTCCCAAGATCGCATGGCAGATGCATGCTGCCATTTCATATATTTGGCATTTGCCAGTGCCTGCCATATCTCCTCCACCATGTAACTTCCCAGATTTGCATCCCTCCCAAGGTCCAAAGCCTGGTCAGTTTCAGCAAAAATGATCACTGCCAAGGTCCAGCGAAAAAGATCTTTTGAAAACAATACTAAAATAACTTTGTCAATCTAAGTTTGGATACAACACCACTTTTAGCTGACTTGTAGATTACACTCCTAGTGAACAGGTAAACATTGACTTTTTCTTTCTCCTTTTTTTATTCATTTTTATTTATTTATTTATTTATTTGGGTGCCAGGGGTTTTAGATGCAGGTTAGAAAGAGTTATGGAGCCAACTCAAAAAATAATTATGTAAACACATAAATTTTAAATTTTTCATCAACTTAAATATTGTCCTATGGAAATTGTCAATTCTATACAGATGTTACAGCTAACAATAGCAGAAGAGTGAGAAAATGCTCTCTCCTCTCTCTACCCCCTGTCCTCCTACGCCCCCCTAGAGGACCACTTCCTTTAGGTTACATCACACACACCATTAGAACTAGGAAATACCCAAAAACCCCCCTTTTCTCACCCATCTCCAATCAAATGCAGCCGGAAGCTCCCCCCCCCCCCCCCCCACGGACAGTCAGGAAGTCCGTCCGATCACCAGAGCACCCAGGGTGTCAACCCTCACCCTCATTGTCCACCGGACAACCAAAAAGAGGCCTCAAGCCCAAGGCATCCCAATAAGAAAAAGGACACAACAACTTTTCAAGCATTTGGAAAAGTCACAGCTAGCCTTCCCAAAATGGCATGCTTGGAGACCCACATCCCTGCTGCAGCCTGCACACCTGCAATACTGTCTGCCCAAAAAGTCTCTCACAACGTCCCTTTGTCAAACTCTGACCCACTCCACTCCCAAAGCCATTCCCTTAACGGCAAAAACACATTGGAACCTAAACACAACCAAAAACACTCCTTTTCCAACCAACTATGACCGGAAAACAACCACCCCGTACTTCCGAAACAACCACTATCCTACGCCTCTGCCTGCCACCAAGGAACAACCCCACCCCCTCCAGAGTTCCAACTCCGATTTATCCCACCAAACACCTCGTCCAGCATACCCAAGGTCAGAATACCTCAATCCGTAGAGGACGAGGGAGCCACCTATTGAGAGTCCACACTAGTAGGATATTTCATTGGTCAGAAAATGCTTTACACCCTTGTTCATGCGATAGCCATTAAGCTATGGAAGGACTTTGGACTCCAAGGCATTCTGGCCAGCCCTGAAGGATTTTACTACTTCCAGTTCGAAAGAAACAAGGACTTAACTCCCATCCTAGAGAAGGTATGGTTCTTCTCCAAGCGTTTTCTCATTATTCAACGGTGGAGGAAAGGAATGAGGTTAGACAAACCTCAACCAACACACGTTCCGGTCTGGATCACCCTTAACCGTATACCACGCGAGCTCCTATCTGTGGAAGGTCTAAGCCATATTGCAAGTGTAGTAGGTCTCCCTTTGAAGGCTGATACACTTACAGCCTCTAGACAGCACCCCAATCAAGCTCGCGTCTTGGTCGAGCTGGATGGAAGGAAGGATCTGGTGAAGCGGATCGAGGTAGAGAAAGCTGATGGATCGGTGGCCTTCATTGACGTTCACTATCAATGGATCCCTCCCCACTGCAAAAAATGCCAAGTATTTGGACACAGATGCCCACCCATCACCGTTCCCCCAAAGACAACCCCTTCCAACCCAACCGCAACTGCAACTCAACTCTTAATACCGATACAACCACACAGAACAAACCAACTAACCCCACCATCCAAACACACACTTTTGGCGGAAATCACCCCCCTCCTAGCAGTAACTGTCCTATTCCCGACACAACCCAAGATAGCAAGACTTCCAACCCAGCTCACACCAAACACGCTGCCAACCACAACCACCACCACCACCAAGCTTCTAACCCAGACCTTAAGCACACGGAGATAACAGAAGCCCACAAGCAGGTATCTCAAACCTGCCCATCCATCAGCACGGAACCTCCCAAACCAGAATGCCCACCTCGTAACACTACTTTAAACAACGAAGCAAACTCCACAACTCCACAAGAAGACAGCGAGGACAATAATTATGAGAACACTCCCATGTCCAAACTGCTACACGTAGCTTCCAAGCCAACAGCGAGCTCCTACAAGGGAAACAAAGGCTCCAATTCCTCTGGAAAACACAAGAAGAAACAGAGTAAGAGGCGCCGCTCCTTCACCTAGCTCCACTAGGAATCCATCGTCACACTCTTATCAATGAACATAGCGGCTTGGAACATAAGAGGGTTAAACGACCCTCTCAAAGTGGCAGAATTAACAAAAGAGTGTGGCAATAATAGGATATCCCTAATGGGGATATTGGAAACCAGAGTGAACACCAACAATGAAACATTAGTAAAGCAGCGAATGGGACAAAATTGGCAAGTAGCTATCAACCGAGAAGCACCCAAGTGAATTTGGGTAGCTTGGCAACTGAGAGTGTGGAATATCCATATTGTTATGGAAAGAGCCCAACTATCACATTGCAATGCAACTCATCGCAGCCTCAATATTAACCTTAGCATCACATTCATCTACAGTGCAAACACCAACAACGATAGAAGGGATCTCTGGACACAATTGGAAAAACTTTCCCTCACACACACCACCACTCCGTGGCTGGTCCTTGGGGATTTTAACATAACCAAATCCCCTTTTGAAAAGCAAGGTGGTCGGGGGCGAATGACTTCCGCCATGGCGGAATTCCAGGACTGCATGGCCAAGACCGAATTAGAGGACTTAAGATATGAGGGCGACTTCTTTACATGGACCAATCGACAAGCCAACCCCATCCTAAGGAAGCTTGATCACGTCCTGGTCAACCAAAGCTGGATGCAAAACTTCCCTAGCTCCCAAGCCAAGTTCCTACCTCCCATCTTATCAGATCATTCCCTATCCGTCACACACATACAGCCCACACAGCAGGTAAGGAAGACACCCTTCAAATTCTTCAGTTACTGGATTCATCATGCAGATTTCAATGATATAATCTCAAGTGTGTGGAGCACTGAGATAACAAGTTCCAAAATGTATCAAGTAGTAAGTAAGCTTAAGCTAATCAAGGGGAAGCTACGACAACTCAACCACACCAATTACTCAGACCTGTCTAACGAGTCAAAGAAGCCAAGCAAACACTCCTTCAGCTGCAATCCAACATCCACAGCAGCCGCAATGTATCCCAAATGGAGGCCGAAAGATCAGCCTTCAAGGAGTACTACCTACTGAGGAAAGCTGAAGAGGACTTCTACAAGCAGAAATCAAGAGTAAAATGATTGAAACTCGGAGACAAGAATACCTCCTTCTTCCATAAATCCATGCGAAACCACCATAACAGGAGCCACATCTTCCAAATCAGCCGTGAGGATGGAAGTGAAGCAATTGGCAACGAACAGGTCAAGCATCTAGTGGTCGAATACTTTCAACATATCTATAACAAAGCATGTCCACCACTCAATACAGAGGAAATAGCCAGCCTTGTGACATGGAAGCTCAATGCGCAGCAATGCGAAGAGCTGCTTGCACCTTATACGGATGAGGAAATCAAATGGGGATTTTTCTCCCAAGCAAATGAGAAAGCCCCAAGCCCGGATGGATACACAGCTCTCTTCTTCAAGGAAACATGGGGAATAATAGGCAAGGATCTTACCACTGCAATCAGGGAGTTCCTCCTATCGGGACATCTGAAATAAACTCCACCATACTCACATTGGTTCCCAAAATCCCCAACCCAACCAGTATGGGGGACTTTAGACCCATAGCATGTTGCAACGTGCTCTATAAAGCAGTGTCAAAGATCCTAGCTGCCCGCCTCAAGAAGGTCTTACATGTACTAGTTGGGAGGGAGCAAGTTGCATTCATCCCTGGACGAAAGATCATAGATAACATCCTCATTGCCCAGGAATTAATGGCAGGTTACCAGACACAAACAGGAGCGCCCCGTTGCACTCTAAAGGTCGACCTCCAGAAAGCCTACGATACCATACGTTGGGACTTTATAATTGAAGTATTGAGAACCATGCAATTCCCTCCACACTTTTGCAGACTCATAAAGCAGTGCTTATCAACTACAAAATTCTTAGTCAATATCAATGGGGAACTGGCAGGCTACTTCTCAAGCATGCGAGGTCTTAGACAGGGGGATCCTATTTCCTCATACTTATTCGTTATAGGCATGGAAATCCTCTCCACCTCTCTCCGGCGGCTCCTATCCAACCCAACATTCTCCCCTCACTAGAGATGTAAGCCGGAACGCCTCAATCACCTTTGCTTTGCGGATGACCTACTCATATTTGCCAGAGGAAATGTACAATCTATAACCCTAATCAGAGACACTCTCCAACAATTTCAAGCACTCTCAGGTCTGACAGCGAACAGTTCCAAGAGTTCCATATTCTTCTCCAACGTCCCCTCCAGGGATAAACAAAGCATCCTACAAGTCACACAGTTCCAAGAAGGCTCTCTTCCAATAAGATACCTTGGAGTCCCACTCCTCTCCACTAAACTCAAAATGGAGGATTGTGACATCTTAGTTGACCAAATCACAGCTCACATCACTTTGTGAACAGCGAAATTCTTATCATATGCTGGCCGACTTCAGCTAGTTCGATCAGTCTTATTTTCTATGCAGGTTTACTGGAGCTCAATATTCCTTCTTCCCAAGAAGATAATCACAAAGGTAGAGCAGTTAATCAGGAACTTCCTTTGGAGTGGAAATCCTCATACAGGAACCAAAGCCAAAGTCAGATGGGAAGAGGTTTGTAAGCCAATCAAATGTGGGGGTCTGGGGATTCCCAACCTTCATCATTGGAATAAGGCCCTATAAATCAAGCACATCTGGCACCTATGCAAGAGCGGTCAGCGTAGTCTATGGCCTGAATGGGTACACTCGACATTGTTAAAAGGTAGAAGTTTCTGGACAACGCGAGCCCCAGCTGTATGTTCTTGGTCTTGGAAGAAACTCTTAAAGCTTAGACCTTTAGTGCGAAATAGCTTTCAATGGAAAGTGGGAGATGGCCTAACCATTTCTATTTGGACTGACTTTTGGTTACCCATGGGCCCTCTGGACACCCTATTCTCTCCAAGACAAATTAGGAACTCTGGGATTCCAATAACGGCAAAATTATGCTCTTTGGAGGAAAACAACACATGGCGGCTACCAAACCATCCACCATGGTCAGATATCAACATTCCCGCGCATATCAAGCCCAATCATCACACTTCCGACCAACTCTAATGGATTCACATGACTGCAGGGGAATACAACATCAAAAGTGGCTATTTCTTCCTCAATCCAGCTGGACCAACAGTACCATGGTATCAAGTTGTATGGAATAAAACCACCATACCAAGGCACTCCTTCATATTATGGCTTGCCTGGTTGGGAAAATTATCTACACTCAATAAGCTGACCACATGGGGACTAGCCACATCCTCAACATGCTACTTATGCCAACAAGAAGACGAGGACCACTCCCACCTATTCTTTGGGTGCCAATACTCATCCCGAGTATGGCTGGCAGTGAGTAATATGGCCAATTGCCCCCCTTCCTATAAGGATTGGCAGGGAGCCAAACAAGTCCTACTGGCAACAAACCAATCCAATGCCAAACAACACCAGACTTGGAGAGCAAGCCTCGCAACCACGGTATACTGCATTTGGAGAGTGCGCAACAAAGCAAGACTTGGATACCCTATCCCTAGCATCTCTTCCTTAGCCAATCAAATCAAATCTTATATCTATATAGAATAATTTGATAGGGCCAGTTTGTACCAACTACTATAAGTATGGTACTAAAGTTGTAATAGAATAGTTACTAGTGTTGTATTGTGATGTAATCGTCTTTAACGGATGTATTTTTATCTCTAATCAATAAATAATGAATTATCGAAAAAAAAATATTGTCCTATGGATTAACACATTAATGGCCAACTTGTCAAACTTCTTGGCATCTGCAATTCCTTAAATTTAATGGGCTAAGATAGAATCCCATTAACCATATTTTCAGATGGTTCAGTTCCAACCTCCGCAAAACAATTTGAAAGAGATACAAATCGGAAACTAATCTTTTCACCCATTCTAGTATTTCAAATGACATATCTATCACTTAAAGCAAGAGAGGGGGAAAATGCCACAGGCAAACAGACTTCCTTCAAATAGATGGTCTAACGAACAGTCACTAATAGATGGAATGCACTACATTATGGCAATTGCTGGATATAACAATGCCAAATAATTACATGGAGACATTCATATGAAATTGCTTCAGAAAGACAATCCAGTTCCAAGTCTTGCACCATGTGCAGATAGAATTAAAATATTCTTAGAAAAAAATAGATTTACTCAAAAGAATACCACAATTAACACATTAACAATGTATGTTCATAAATTATTATGACATGGCACAAGTACCATTACTCAATTATATAAATGATATTGCATATTGCAATTCTATACAACTATTGATGGTCTTTACACGCTTATATGATATAATGACACTTAGAAAGAGTTGCAAGCCTTCAAATTGGGTGAATACATCATGTGCTATCAATTGTCATTTTTCAATTAAGCCATGCCAAAGTTGCAATTCCTCTGTAAGTACCATCCTCTATATAATAGACATGTCACTTGAATACACAATTAAAAGAGTTATTGTTGTCCAAATGATTTTTTTTTTTTTTTTTTTGGTCCACGAAGGGACACAGCCATAATATAACCAATTATCTCAAGTACATGAACCACCCCACAAAATTCATGCACACTATAACTTGAGCTACATAGGTAACCTTAAGATGTGCTCTTGGTAGGATTTGAACTAAAACCTCATGGAAGTTGTCATGAGAGTATCTCACATCTCAACTACTAGGCCACCCATGGGTTTTGCTGGCCAAAAGGTGTTTTCTTTTTTACTTTTTTTTTTTTTTTTTTTTGGGGATGAAATGTCAAATAAAGTAAAAAACATAGAAGTAAAAAATAAATGACTGAAACCAAAATATTTTACTAATGAAAGGATAGAAATTGTACCACGCACTTTTTCCAATTCTTTGACTCCTTCAGCATATTCTTCTTTTTGCAGCAAGGCAAGTCCTAGCATGTAGTGGGCCTGTCAAGTAGTGGATCATATCGCATACTAAATGTCAACAAAATCCATTGCTTATAAAAGATTTTGAAGGTCGCAAATTAAAAACAACACCACCCACAGGCACACAGCATGCAATTAATTTCAGCTTATCCCCAGGATGAAAGGTTCAAGGAGTAGATATTAGAAAGGTAATCAAAACTAGAGCCTTTTGAGATCAAACTTTGATTTGCAGAAACAAGGATTTATGAGATTGAGATTGTGCTCAAGCAGAAAACTCAATTTTACTTTCTATTCATTCAATACAAAGAAACCATGCACTTAAAGGAGGGGGGTTCAAGAGGTGGGTTAGGTCTAGACTTCTAAATAATTTTGCAAAAGGATTGGAAAAATTTCTTCATATGGATAACTACTTTGCAGGTATCTGAACTTACAGATTTTGCAATTTGTATCTAAACTTTTCAATTCTGCAATTAGCATTTTGAATATTTCCCCCCTTTGGTTAACAAATGAAGTAGACCATAATTATACCAACTTTCTCGGAGCACGTAAACAGCCCTACAGGGCACCATGCACCAGCTACACATAGCTTGCCTTATGATAAAACCCAAAAAGGGGATAAAGCCACTTGGGATACCTGAACTTTTTATAATGTTCATTTTGATACTCAAACTTAACATAATTTCATTTCAAGCCATGAACATTTTCAATTGCATCACATTAAGGCCTCCGTCAGTGTAGTTGCTAACAAACACTTATGTTTGTTGATGTGGGTTCATTCTCTCCTATTTGGTGCATATGTGGCATAGATGATTTTGACCGAATTAAAAAAGAAGCCTATCTTGACCCCAAAAAAACACCGGGAAACACCTAAACTGTCCTTGGCACCATAAAATGAACAACAAACAGGAAAAGAACTGACAACACCCTAACCTAGCCCCCAAATTGAAATCAAAAGCCACATCCCAAACTCGCAAAACTATCAATCCTGTCTCTACCCAACAACGACTCACACCAATGGCAAGGAGAATTGCACTTCAAGCCTCAGCATCTTAGTCTGCTCCTATTCATTGCTCCACCAGTATTTGGGTTGTGGAAAAGAATGTGTAGCTCCAAAATGGGTTTTTTTTTTTTTTTGCTTTGTTTATATATTAGGATTTTGTGTTAGAAGTTTATTTAATATGTTAACATGTGGTTAACCATGTACAAGGATCTTGTTGGTACTCTCATCTTTGATAATTTGTTGGTACTTTCTTTGTAATATCAGTAAAGCTTCCATTTTTTATCTACTTGTAAATTTTTATTTTTTTTCATCTTCTTGATAAGCATTAAACTTACTTGTAACATGATTGGAAATTTTACGAGAGATTGGAATTTTTCCCCAACAAATGAACGTGTACTAAGTTTGCATTGAACATTGAAAATTAACATATCATTTGTTAGCTTTCTTTTGGCATTTTGGATTGTTATGCATGGTCATGAAGCCAAAAATAGCTAAAATATGAGTGTGAGCGTGTTGCAATTAAGATGAAGATATAGAAATGCAATGGAATTTTGAGCATGTTGCTGCTTCTTTGTTTTAAGTAAAGTATGAAATGGTTGATTAATTACACGCAAAAAAAAAAGAAAACTTTTGTCTAATTAATTACATTCATTATGTCTACACATACCTGTCTTGAGTATAATGACTATGCTATATAAAGTTATACCTACAAAGAAGTTGATTCCTTAGAAAGATCCTATTAGAGTGGGCTTTTAGACAATTGCAGAAAAGGAAAATGTTTATCTACAATGTTATTTGTATATAGCTAAATAAATGCTTGTTTTTACCCAAAAAAAAAAAGAGAAAAGAAAACTGAGTACAGAATACTATTCAAGATTATGAACTATGTTAATACATTACGTTAGCATAATTTATAGATAGTTTCAAAAGGTAATGCAGCAACTATGACAAACCAGCTGCTCAAAAAATGAAGCAACTCAGTGTGACCTGTGTCATAAATGTAATGAAATTCCTACTAGTAGTTCATAACTAGTCTCAAAAACTTCATCACCATTATTGACATGTTTATTAAATACTAGCTGCACAAATAGAAAATAAGATAGAGGAAACAGCTACTAAATAACAGGAACATGACGAGTGCAGACATCCATATGATATGACCTGCCTCTATTTTTTAATATGGGAGAATTGTTTTAAGTACCGGATTGTTTTTAATGATCCTCATAAGCAGACATAAACGTTTTTTAATATAATTTGAAAGAAATACTAATCTTATTTCATTCCTTTTCATATAGGAATTGATGTCTATATATACATGATTGATCTATCTATTTTAGGAAATAAGATCCTCTAATAATAGCTAATTAATAATACACATTAATGTAGGATATTATACATTAATATACATATTATAACACTCCCCCTCAAGTTGGAGCATAGATATTGATCATGCCCAACTTGTTACAAATATAACTGACTCTAACCCCATTTAAAGCTTTAGTAAAGATATCTGCCAACTGTTCTCCGGTCTTAACATGCTTTGTAGAGACCAAGTTTTGTTATATCTTCTCTCGAATGAAATGACAATCAATCTCAATGTGTTTCGTTCGTTCATGAAACACGGGATTAGATGCAATATGAATAGTTGCCTGATTATCACACCACAATCGTGCAGGTATTGGCACCTTAAAGCCAACTTCAAGTAAGAGTTGATAAATCCAAATTATCTCACATATTGAGTGTGCCATAGCCCTATATTCCGACTCTGCACTTGAGCGAGACACAACATGTTGTTTCTTGCTTTTCCAAGAGACCAGGTCTCTACCCACAAACACACAATACCCGGTGATGGATCTTCTGTCTATTTTGTATCATGCCCAATCTGCATCTGAGAAACACTCAATATGATTATGTCCTTGACTACCATAAACTAAACCACGTCCTGGGGTACCTTTCAGGTAACACAAAATTTGCTCCAAAGCTGCCCAATGATGCACGGTAGGAGAGAACATAAACTGACTTACCACACTTACGGGATAAATAATATCGAGACGAGTCACTGTGAGATAATTTAATTTCCCAACTAAACATCTATATCTCTCTGGATCCTGAAATAACTCACCCTCTTTAGTTAGCTGCATATTAGGGAGCATGGGTGTGCTACACGGCTTAGCACCTAATTTGCCCGTCTCTGTTAATAAGTCAAGCACATATTTCCGTTGAGAGAGGAAAATGCCTTTCTTACTCCTTGTCAATTCAATCCCCAAGAAATATTTCAATAATCCCAAATCCTTGGTATGAAATTGTGTGTGAAGAAATGACTTCAACGATGAGATTCCTGTACTGTCACTTCCTGTAATGATAATGTCGTCAACATATACAATAAGAAGAATCATACCCGAGTCAGAACACTTAAAGAATACCGAGTGATTCGATCTACTCTTGCTAAGACCAAATGTCTCAACAGCCTCTGACTGAATTTCCCAAACCAAGCACGAGGGCTCTGTTTCAGTCCATATAAGGATTTCCGAAGACGACAGACTTTACCCAACTCCCCCTGAGCAACAAACCCAGGTGGTTGCTCCATGTATACTTCTTCCTGCAAATCGCCATGTAAGAAGGCGTTCTTAATGTCTAACTGAAAGAGCGGCCAATGATTAGTAGCAGTTAAAAAGATAAATAATCGAACAGCAGTCATCTTAGCCATAGGGGAGAATGTGTCAGAGTAGACATGTCGAATAGGAGGCTGTGGTGGAGGTGGAGGTGGCGGCGGCAGCAAAAGCGGCGAAGGCATATCCGGAAACGGATAAGTAATATGATAAATCAGTATATCATCATCCTCATCCGGTGTTGGTGTTCCAATAGGTGAAGGAAAAAACATATTGTTTTCTACAAATGAAACATCAGCTGACACCAGATACTTATCAAAATGAGGACAATAACACCGATATCCCTTTTGAACCCTGGAGTAACCCAAAAAGACACATTTGAGAGACTTAGGATCTAATTTTGTTATTTGGGGACGGACATCACGAACAAAGCAGAGACTACCAAATATCCTTGGTTCAATAGGAAACAATAGTTTTGTAGGAAACAATACTTTGTATGGAGTTTCACCCTGAAGAACAGATGAAGGTAAACGATTAATCAAGAAACAAGCAGTAGATACTGCATCAGCCCAAAACCGTTTAGGAACATTCATTTGAAATAAGAGGGCTCTCACTGTCTCAAGGAGGTGTCTGTTCTTCCTTTCAGCAACTCCATTCTGAGAAGGTGTATCAACACATGAGGACTGATCAATGATGCCATTTTGGATCATATATGTCTGAAATGAGTGAGACAAGTATTCTTTGGCATTATCACTTCTTAAGGTTTGGACAGAGATATTGAATTGTGTTTAGATTTCAACACAAAAACTAGTAAAATGGGAAAATACCTCAGAACGACTTTTCATAAGGTAAAGCCAAGTCATGCAAGAAAAATCATCCACAAAAGTAATAAAGTATTTGAATCTAGTCTGTGACATAACAGGACAGAGATCCCATATATCAGAATGAACTAATTCAAATGGTACACTTGCCCTTTTATTGACTCAAGGAACATAAGATAAACGATGGTGCTTTGCAAAGTGACATGACTCACACTCTAAGCTAGAGACATTATTAAAATGAGGAAAGAGCTTTTTCAACACAAGCAAAGAAGGATGGCCCATTCGGCAGTGTGCTTCAAAAGGTGTCTGAAAACTGGAACATGCAACAGACTTAGGCACCTGAGTATCCAAGATATAGAAACCTCCCAACTCATGTCCTTTACCAATAATCTTCTTCGTCATAAGATCCTGAAATAGACAATGATCGGGAAAAAATGATATGCAACAATTCATAGCACGAGTGAGTTTGCTCACAGATAGTAAGTTAAAGGAAAATTGTGGTAAACTCAACAATTCATAGCACGAGTGAGTTTGCTCATAGATAGTAAGTTAAAGGAAAATTGTAGTAAACTCAAAACAGAAAATAGAGAAATCTGAGAAGTGGGATTAATAGTGCCAGAGCGAAGAACACATGACTTAGAACCATCAACAAAAGTAACATTTGTAGGGGATGTGTATGGTTGATAAGTTGAGAAGAGATTAAGATTACTTGTCATGTAATCTGTGGCACCAGAATCTATGACCCAATTGGAAGATGAGGAAAGGAGATGAAGCCTTTAATGCCTCCTGGTACTGAGTAAATTTTGCAAATTCATCTGCAGAGACTGTAATTTTCTTCTCAAAGGAAGAGCCATCAGTAGAGTTAGTGGAGGCAATGTGTGCAAAAGGTTTCCTCAGGTTGCGATTTTGCAATTCCTTACAAGTGCGCTTCGTATGACCCGGCTCATGACAATAATAGCACACAACTCCCCCTGAATTATGCCCGCGAATATCACCCCCCCCCCCCCCCCCCCCCCTCTTTCCTATAGGTGGAAGAGCGGCCTGTATTTTGGCTGACAAGAGTACTAGTAGGATGAGAAGAAGTAACAGATAACGGATTTTCTGTGCGAAGTATCCGAGTAAAGGTTTCCTGCAAAGAGGAAATCTCAGGACTAGAGAGGATCTAAGATTTGACAGTATCAAATTCTGGACGAAGACCTGCTAAAAAACTCATTCCTACCATTTGTTCTCGTTGAGTCTGTTGTACTTTCACATCAGGGCTAAATGACAATAAGGCATTCAGTTCCTCATATGTTTTCTTGAAGCTCATAAGATAAGCAGTAAGGGACAACTCTTGTTGTTCAGTACGATAAAAACCTTTGCAGACCTCATAGATACGAGAAATATTCCCCTTTCCAGAATACATAGATTCCAAGTAACTCATCAACTCTTTAACATATTCATAATGATCAACCAGATTGATAATCTCACTATCAATGGAATTTCTAAGCTGCAAAAATATCCTAACATCATCACGCAACCATACTTGTCTAGTGTTATCATTTGGTGGATCTTCAGTAAGATGGTCTTCTTTTTCAATACTTCGCAAATATACTCGCACCGTTTTGCTCCAAGCCATAAAATTATTCCCATTAAGTTTACGTTCCGTGATCTTAGTTGTCACAGGAATCATATCAACAACCGGAAATTTTAAGCTTTTATCATCCATTTCAAACAGCAAAAGAAAAATTCTCACAATAGTAACAAAGAAAAAATAGCCAATCATAGTGTACCCGGAAAAAAAATGTAAAATCCAAGCCACCGACGAGATCGACCCACAAATGCCAACCAACAGACACCTAGACCAACACGTCGTCGGCCATGAAGCACAACACCGCACCAATCTAATCCATAAGAAGACCCACACGAGTTGAACGACAACTTCGAAACGCACCAACTCAATCAACTCCGACAAGCCAAATGACTCCGGTGAACCAACGCGACCAACCAACAACAACCTCAAAAGACCACAAACAACCCAGCGACACCACAAAAACCCAACACGGATCAGACACACTACTTCAATCAAACTGAACAAACCTCCGGCCAATCACCACATGCGACCAACTCCAACAACCATAACAAAACCCGTTTCCCAAGATGATGTATTCAACCAATGCAACACCAAAGGAGAGTAGAACGGACTTACCAACAGCGCGTCGAAGCTTCTGGTGGGCGAAGAGTTGACACACGCGCCCCCACGCGCCGTCGACGAAAGGGGAAAGCGAAACCCTAAAGTGGCGCTTGAGCCTCACGCGCCGGTTGTCTGGGGCTTTGGTTTCGGGGTTCGGCCGGTCGGAGGCTAGTCTTTCCTCCTAGACTGGTGGTGTCGAAAAAAAAAGATCCCAATAGTGCTTGCTCTCAAGGGCAGCAAGTCCTTATTCACAGGACAAGATGGAAAAAAAATTTCTTACATATGCCTATGCTCTGATACCATATAATTTGAAAGAAATACTAATCTTATTTCATTTCTTTTCATATAGGAATTGATGTCTATATATACGGGATTGATCTATGTATTTTAGAAAATAAGATCCTCTAATAATAGCTAGTTAATAACACACATTAATGTAAGATATTATACATTAATATACATATTATAACATTTAGCAACTACACTAACAGAGGCCTTAATGTGATGCAACTTAAAAGGTTCATGTCCTGAAATGAAATTATGTCAAGTTTTGGTACCAAAATGAACATTTTAAAAAGTTCAGGTATCCCTAGTGGCTTTACAACCCCCACCCACCCCAAAACAAGTGTTCACACAACTCAAGCACAAGATCTCACGCAATTTGCTACAGGAGTTCCTTAGCCTTAATCATTCAGCCAACCCCAATGGTTACAAAAATCCAGTATAGTCAAGACACTAAGATTTAAAAATTCAGAAATCTACTTCAAAGGTCAAAAGGAAATGTAATTGTTCCTTCTTTCAATGATAAAAAATAACAATTTGGAAAGAAGAGAGGAAAACATTTTTTTTTTTTGGATTTATGCCCAACCGATAATGCTTCATCACAATTGAAAAAAAAAACCCGTTAGCCCTCCTCTCCTCCACTTCAACTGCTATACAGTCCTTTAGTCCACTCATAAAAATTGTAATCCCTTGTTCCTGGGAGAGAGAAGTAACTTGTGCTGCCAATTGCTCGAATCTGCACTAATAGCTTTCAACAGACCCAAGTTGTTTCAATGTAGACAGTTCCCAAAGCCTGTTGCTTCGTAATAGAGGTCCAAAATGCATATTTCATAATGACCCTAACTCCGTCCACAATAAAATGGGATGATCCTACTCCAACTTCAAATACCACAATTGGGCATTTACCCTTCACGTGAAAAAAATTGTTCCCATCTAATTAGCCACCCTAAAGTTTCTGAACTTCCATCGTACTTTGAGAAGTCCAATTTGGCTTGGCTAACTTCAGTGCAACCACTGCCCGACTTCCACACATACATTCTACCATCTCCCTCTCCACCATAACTTGCTTCAGCCTTGCCCTCCAAGGACCGACCATCACCTCCTTTTGACATATTGGCGATTTGCTCCTATAGTTGTTGCTATTGCATCTACAGACGTGCCCTATCCTACATGTACAAGGCCAAAAAGTCTCAAATTGCTGCTCAAGTTTTGTTAAATCTTTCGTAAAAATGGCTCTAATACCAAAATTGATACAAGAGTAAGTTTGTGATCAGGTAATACTAATAGGTTGACTAACCGATAGTTCAGGTTCAATTTGGAATTTGGATGACTTTCTTCCATGCTTGCCTATGTTGAAATTTGGTTTGGGCTCATTATAGACAACACAAGGATCTTGTCAGTTTCTGGATTAGTATTTTTGTGGAAAATAGGATACTCTGTCTTTCATTTCCTTTGCCTTTCATCACTGCAACACAACAGATACAAGGCACCAGTTATTTCAGACAAATTTCCCCTATTTGCTCTCTTAACTGTTACTCAAAAACACTCACACCACCGGGGCATAACTGCCATACAGATCAGCCCCTTATACATGACACAACCAAAAAACAAGGAATTACAGACACAACATCACACATCACATACAATACAACACATCAGGCAAAAATTCTAATACAGACACCAACTACTGAAGCAACTGCTTGTTATTTAATTGCTTCTACTCTTCTGCTGCTACTTCCTACGGCGAACATAAACATATTTGAGAGGCGCAATCAACTTCCTAACATCCCTCCTCTCAGTTTTCCATTCCAAATGAGCATCCCATTGAACGCAGATCGCCGTCTACAGGCTGTTGTCAATGACATTTTTTTCCCCCTTTTCTGCTCACTTGCCAGCTAGCCTTGTTTGCTTCTGTTATTGATCAATCTGGCCATAACATTACTGCATGTTCACCTTTTATTGTCCTCTTCTATTTTCTACCATTCAGTGCCTTGTATCCATCAGGTTTTGTCCCATTTGTTTTTTATGGTGGCAGTCATATGGTGTATGCTGCCTTTATTCACCCTGAGGACAAGGCACTTTTGAGAGGGGAAGTATTGATATAACCCTCTGTAGTTCCTGATATTTTGTTACTTTGATTTTTTTTATTTTATTAGTTTTCTATTATTGCTGTTATTCAGTACTTCTTGATAATTCTTAAAGTTTCTAGACATAGTTAGTTACTTCACCTTGTCTAAAGTAGGGAGTCTATAAATAGGCAAAGTCAGTTAATTGAGTGAAAACTTAGATACTTCACCTTGTATATCCAGATATTTTCTCTAGTTAAGTGAAAGCTTAGAGTGAGCATTTTGCACGTGTGATCCCTAAGTAAGCAACTTGTGCTCATGGACCTTCATAATTGAAGGTGTTTGTGTGTTCTCTTCTTACTCCAATTAATAAAATCAGTCATTAGATTGCTCCTCAAACCCATCTTCTATCACTATCCCTCAAGCCAAAGGTGGTAGAGATATAACACATCTCCTGTGAAGTGATAGTACCTGACTTTTTCCAAATTTTTGGCTTTTACCTTTCTAAACAAACTCCAAAAATGAAGTAACAGTTACTTCTATATCCTTCCAACAAAAAGAGTAGAGGGGGGAACAGAACTGAAAAGTGAGTATCAAGTCTTTGATAAAACTACTTGCTTAGTGCAGAACAGTAAAGGCATGGACATCTTACATATGCTTCTTTCCTATCTTCTTCTTATCCTATTCCCACCTTGAGGATGCGCTATGTATATAAGGATAATTAGTCTCTAGATTGTCACAAGCCACCACAGTAACAAAAGGGCATAAGATTCAAACCAGTAAGTACCCTAATGGATTTCATTGGCATGTACACTTAAAACCCACATTTCATTTCATTTTCAAATCAACTTGATCTGTCCCTCTAAGTCAAACTTTGTTTCAATAATGAAATGTGATCCTAACAAACATGGACCAATGCACTCCAATTTATTATTTGCAGAATATCCACTAGGCTCCCCAGAATATTGAAATAATATCCTCATTTCATTTTCCCTGAAGAAACATTTGGAGTAGCTTTCTCTGCAGTTCACAAGGATTTCCTAAGGATATAGGCATGGATGACCCCCACAAATGAGCTAGCATATCTACATTTGAAGCAACATTTTTGAAGCATATTTCTCCATTTTTGGCAATGACAGCTGCTGAATAAGATATACCAAGACACATAATATTGACCTGAATAAGCAGGAAACCACCCGCCTGTTACATTCAAAATGGATCACAATGAAAAAAGAAAAGGATAGAGAAGGTTAAGACCAATAACAGCAAGAAAATAATGTAAGCATAAATTGCAAAATTCATCCAGACAGCACATGTACTATCCAAACCTAAGGAAGCGGTGAAATTTCAAACCTTGACTGAATTTTGATCGAGCTGTAGCGCTTTCCTACAATCATCCTCAACTTTCACCCAATCACTGGCAATTGTACAAAAGAAAAGACAAAAAAGTGAAAGTCCACCTCACAGTAGAGGATGATAATACTCCCACAAATTTCCATGAAATAGCAAAAGGGCTGAAAATGGTTAAGCCCACTGGGCAAAGAAAGAAGCAGCATAACAGAGTTAGAGTTCATACATACTTCCGCTTGCGATGACAAAGAGCACGGTTTGTCCAATAGACAGCTACATTTGGGCATAGAGTGATAGCCTTTACAGATAATCAACATAAAATGAGATGTAAGATGAATAAACAAATCTAGACATCATTTTCCGAGCATTATTTGAAACAAAACTAAATTGATAAACCCAAACGCGCAATTAAATTAACCGAATTTCACAAAACCCTACAAAGATAGCACAAGAAATTGCTACACTGAACCAAATATAACATAAATCAACGCATATGATATGTCACGTTTAATCAAGTTTGTAACTTTTACCACAAATACGAACTCAACAGTAAAACAGAACAGATTACGAAAAAACCACAACCAGATGTCATTTTCTCACTCTTTTCTCTATTTCATACAGATTCGCACGTATAGTACTAGACAATCCAAATTGCAGCCACATTATAGATTGGAAAAAGAAATCTATTAATTGAATGCATAAAGCAAAGAACTAAAACTGGGTACATTGCAAGTTCAAATAGTGGAAAAAGAAAATGGACTACATTAAAAACACAGAAATAAAACAAAATAAAGGGTCGGTACTAAAGAAAAAGCACCTCGGTATAGGCATCGATAGCAGCAGCAAAGCGATTTTTGCTGTAATACTCGTTCCCGTCTTTCCTCAACCTTTCTGCTTGTCTCTGTGCCGCCGTGTTCGGTCCCATCTCTCTCTCTCTTTCCCTCTCTGTGATCAGGGGGAAAAAAAAAAATCAAGAATGCCTCCCTGTGTTCAAAAGAATCAAAACAGAACAGCAGAAGGCCTAAAGACACAAACACAACAATCAGTCACACGAAAGAATGGGGGAAAGGCGAGAGTCAAGTCGGGCCGGCTCGAAAAAATGTTGATCCTTTCTTCGAAAAAATGTTCTCTTTCTTGTTTGTTTGTGGAATAAAAAGCCTTCTTCCAGTTCCAGCCAAAAGGGTTTTCTGAATTTAATACCCATATTTATTATTATACATTATACATTAATAGAAAATCTAGGAAATTTTTATAAGTTTTTTTCTTTTTAATTTCTTTCTCTAAAAAGCATATTTTTATATTTTTCTCTGAATTATGGAGCCAATAGCTGGTGAATTTCATCTTTAGGATTTATTTGTTGATGTTTGGAAAATATTTAGTCTACGTTTGATGTGTTTTAGTTTTCAAATTAAACATTTGAATAGGTTATATATTATTTGTGTCACATTATTTGAAATTAGTATATTTCTATTGATGAAAGATTGTTAAACGAATTAACGGAATATTGCAAGACTCTGACCGAGGAATATAAAGATTGGAAATTGGGAGTTGCTTATTTTAAAGATAGATAATTTAGGAAGATGGGTTCTTCTTTTTGGATAAAGAAAATTTTGTGCAGCATTTTACAAGCTAGAAAAAAAAAAGGATAAAAACAGATAATAGAAAAAAAAATTCTAAATTTATTCAAGCTTGAAAAAAAAAAGATATAAACAGCTAATCAAGAAAAAAATTCTAAATTTATAAGAAATTTTTTATGTAACTCGTATGACAAATTGAAAGACATTAATGTTTTATATTTATACAAATCTTACTTTAATAGATTTTGATCTCAAAGCGGTTAAAACAAGATGCTAAATGAAATCATAATAGTCGACCTAAATAAAATCTGAAGTTTAATTCATCTACCTATGAGACATTTTTATTTTATCTTGTCCCTATAATATTTACTTATATATTGATATTACTAACAACAATATATGCACATGATTTACTTTAGTGCCATGATCATAACTAGTCACATCAATAGAAATGGGTTGAGTTTATGTGTAAGTATCCCTCTAATCCACATAGAATAAATATCAATATTTTATCCATCAATTACATATAAAACATGATGAGATAGAATTGTATAGACTAAAAAAAAGATTTAAAATCAACTAAAAATTCTAAATTCTTTTTTGGTTTTCCACTTTCTTATTTTAGAATCTACTTTTTTATTTCAAAATTTAAATTAAAAAAAAAAAGAAATCGAAATTAAAAACATAGTTCATATTTTATTATAATCCAAAGGGGGTGATGGGAGCCCTATTTTTCCTCTTTTTAAAATCTAAATCGTAGAATGAAAAGAAAATGAAAAAAAAAAATCCTCAACAAAAATGTGGTGAGTAACTTAGTCAATCTTTAGTATTCATAAGATATAAAGATATCATTTGTTTGATTATGTTTATTCATATATAATATAATCAACCCGCCTTATCTTAAGACCAATATGGAAAACCACTTTGTCTATCTAAGTTAATGCTCTTGTAAGTTAAAATCAAACCCCAAAATCTTAAGTAGCCTACCATGCATAGCTATTGATTATCAATACTATAAAAGATATAGGGAGAAGGGACTGTACTAACATGACAAATTAAACCATTCAATCATAATCAAATATGATCAATACTTTAAAATAGTGATTTTCCTTTTTCAAAAAAAAAACTTAAAATGTATATTTATCTATTGGTAGTCATTTCTGATTGGCCCCTCAACCCATTGAAATGCCCATTTCCCCCAAGCCTAAAAGCTTTTAGTTTAATCCATACCCATCCTTCTAGTAGAGGACAAGTAAGCAACTAGAAAAGTCATATCCTTACAAGATAGCTAAAGAGTCATGAGTAGCCACAATGCTCGAAAGGTCTAGCAAATGTCAAATACATTTGATGGTACTTAGTACCTATAGGTTCAGGGGGCATAGGCAAAAGTCAATCAAATGTTCATCCCCTAGAAGCCCATATAAGTTAAGGACTCCCCCTCAAACAAGAAGTGAGAAAAGTGATACTTGAACACACTATGCACTCTCTTTTTTTAAATGTTGTTGCCATAATCTCTCCACACCACTACACCATATTGACTCAAGCATCTAAATAGCAACACCAAAGTATCCTCTTGTGCACTATGATAGTCTACGTCTATTCATCTTGTAGGCTCAAGGTGCGAGGGTATCAGGATCATGCATTAATGTTACCTATCTAAAACTATATTGTAGGAGCTTTTTTAGGGGGGGAAATGCATTTTTGGGAAATTTTTGTAAAAAAAGGTGGGAAAAGGTGCATTGTGAGCTTAGAGATTATTATAAACATTACAATAGTATTGAATGCTACAATGTAATTTGCTCTAAATTCAATATTCAACTTAAAATATAAATTTTTCCTACTACAATAAGTTTCATTCAATAAAATACCCAATAGAATACATAGTCCACTTTGGCATCTACTATATCTAGATGTTGGGTTAAAAAATATATCGAATGGTTCCTTTCTCCCCTTTAGTTGAGTATGCTCTCTTTTTTGGGAGTTCCTTAACCCATGCAAGGGTATTGTAATCCTCTACTTTCTCAACTTGTTCTCCTCTCTATTTGCCCACCAAGTTCATCCTTAGCTCCCACCTTCCTCTTAACACTAACTAAAACCTTAACCAAACTCCTTAATCTAAACCTTAGCCTTCACTTATTAACATCCTTTAGCTCTTCCTCGACCATTTGATAAGTTTCTAACCTAAAAACAAGCACATATAGATATCTTGTTAGCTTAGTCATTAAAAGGAAAGGTATGATCGAAGTTTTGAGCCGTGACGCATTTTGACTTGATTAGGCCACTCCCCTTTCCCTTACTCGTATTGGTGTTACATCTTGTCCTTATGTATGAAAAATCCTAAATTTCTAAATAAAGTCAATGGAATTAAGAAGAAAATTTTGGAGACAATTAAGAAAAGATTTACAAAATTGAAGGTTAAATTTTTCTAAATAACCTTTACCTTCAAACTTGGTTTTATAAAAATTAACTCCAAAATAACCTAGTGACCCTAAAAAAATATATATATCCAAGAGTCTAATTAAATGAATCAAATCATTAAGGAATTATTTGGATTCAATTAAAAAAGAGAAAACTAAGTTTGGATATCAATTTCATAAAATGAATATTTTGTCCCTAAACTTGATTTAGAATCTTTAAAGTTGGTTGAAATCACTAAATAACTTAATTAAAGTTATTTGAAGTCATTTTAAATTATTGATAGTGATCTCTTGAAATTTTGAGATAATTTACAAAAAATAATCACTTTCATTCTTGAAGACATTTTTTATCGAAATTGGATATGAAATTTCTTATAGACCTTAAATATAGCTCTAAGAACTTAATTAGGTAAATAAAACTGATTACAAAATATTTGGAGACAATTGAAAAATTAAAATTAAAATTCAAAAATCAATTAGGTAAGATGGAAAAAATGCCTCTAAGCTTATCTTGTAGAAGAGTAACTAATTAATTTAAATTCCAATAGCATTTTAGGAAAAAGGAAGCATCATTTGCAACTGGAGTAAATGAAAGAAATCAAGTAAAAAACAATACTAAAATAGGCTAAATAAGGAGACATATGTCACATTATGCTACAACCCACTAACCCTATGGTCTTATTTGTCCTTAACCTTAAACATTTACAAAATCCTACTAACTCTTGTAGTCCCATTTGCTCTTACCCTTAAACCCTCACTAAACCCTACTATAAAAACCCATTTTAAGACAGAAAATTGCAGCCCCCATCTCCTTCATTTTTTTTTTTTTAAAAAAAGGTAAGAAGAAACCCACAACTCAAGCTTAAACTTTAAACATTCTTCTAAGTCAATTCCATCTTATCCTAATCCTTTTCTTGTAAGTTCTAGGTTACAAATTAAGTAAGATTTTAAGAAAAGAGGGGGTATCTTATGTGTGATTTTAGTGTGAAGGTAAGTAAGAAAATGACTTGATTCAAGTGGATTTTAGTTTGTAGATTGTAAATTTACGTAATGTATGATGTTTATTTTAAAGGAAATCAATTGGGAATTTGGGAAAAAGTCATCTTGGAGATGGGTAGGCATGGTGGGGAAAAGATTTGAGTGTTTTTTGGATCTCCAACAAGATAAATTCAAAATCTTGTTTAAGTTAGTGGTTTAAGATAGTTATAAATGATTGAACTTGATCATTTGATGATTTTTTTAATGCTAAGGAGACATTAAAATGTACTCTTGTTGCTGCCACCTATATTGACTGTTCTTGAATGTCATTGGATGATTTAAGAGTTGATATAAGATTTAATGTGCTATATATGTTGTTGGGTATTGGATTTAATAGTAGAAAACAAAATTAATGCATAATAATTGAAGATATGATTAAGTATTATTGTTGATGCCACTATTGAAGATGAAATTAGGATTTGATTTTCTTGCTAATTCTATTTTGGATGATAAATGATGATAAATTGATAATTGGAATATGAATATGTGATGTATGGAGTGGTTTGGTGGTTAATTAATAGATATGATATGTGGAAGGTTGGAGTTTAGTATTAGGATTAAATTGATGGATGAATGAGTTGATTTAATTGATAAATTATGAATCTCCAGCAAGTTAATGTGTTCTTAGAGTGATATGTTTGATGAAAATTGAAATTACTTAATAAATATTAAATTTGGTGAAGTTTAGGGATTGAATAGACTTGAATTTATGATTTTTTTGCACGATTTATTAATGTGAATAATTTTAAAAATTTTGATGTATTATGTTTATTTTGAGTAAGTTTGATGAAATTATCATTTAATTATAAATAGAAGTTAGATTTGATGTACAATGAGATTTAGAAGTGAAGATGTATAGCAATTAGACTGCTTAAATGGATGAAAATAACTTGGTGCATACTCTGTTTTGGTTTTTGCTTGAAAATGAAAAATAAATGAGGCATTAGACATTAGAAAGGAGTTAAAAAAAGTAGGCTTTGGTTTGAAGTGATTTGAACATAGATTAAATGAATTATGAGCTCTTAAAGTTGAAAATTCGTAATTAAAATTGGTCTGATAGTTTAAAAGCTCTAAATGAAACAATATGAGGATTTTTATGTCAAAATGGGTAGTACAAGTGGTAAGAAAGCAAATGGCTTTTATTTCACTTGATTTAGACTTAAATTATATAAGTTATGAGCATTTAAAATTAAGACTTTTAACTATAACGAATTAGAAATTTAATTAATGATTGGTTTAAATAAATTGGGTTAAGGTCGGCCCAATCACAAGTTGGTCCAACCAAATAGGCCTAAAGACCACCCTCTTACCCTCCCTTTTGGTGGCTCATATAATTAAGCGTAATTTAATTAAAAGGACTTAATTAACTTAACTATTCTAATTGGATCAAAATAGAATTTGACATGATAATGTGAATCCAATAACTTATGAGCCTAAGATTCAAAGTCTAAAATGTAATTGGGCCCATTTCTTCCTAAAACGCATACCCTCATTAAGTCTTGGCACGATAAATAACTCAATCGAGTTTCAAATCAATTCAAGGCCTAAATCGAATTAACTGATTAAAATGAACTAGATATAAACCTAATAAAATAAAATGAACTTACATAACTATAATAAAACCCAAATGGGCTCAAGATTTAAAACATACTTGAACCAATTAATCTTTAGGGCTTATACCTTAAAGGGGACCTAGCAAATAAATTGAAACTAATCAGGCCTTCAACCCTATATGGCCCTAAATTAACTAAGGACTTAAAATGGAATTGAAATTGGACTTAATAATCCATTGAGCCTAAAATATAACAAATATGATTAATTAAACACAGTGAGTCTAGGTTAATTAAAATAGATGAAAATAACCTAATTGAACTTAAAATGGAATTAATAATTATAACTTAACTTAACTAAATTAATTGGGACTAGTGGGCTTAATTCTAAACATAATTAGGCTCACTATTCTTAAAAGGATTCAAATACTCTAGTTGGGTTTTAAGCAAAACTAGACTTAAAATTTAAATAATTTATAGGTTTAAATGACTAAACCCTAAATGGTTTAGGCCATAATTAGCTAAAGGTAATCGGGCTTAGGTAATCTTAATTAGGCTCATAACTAGTATGGGCTTTAAATAGCCCAAACCAACCTTAGAATAGAATTTAACCATTTGAAATAATCAACTAACTCAAAATTTTTTCTTTTATTTCATAAAATCAATTCGATCAACTCAATTGGAACTTGGATTGTGATTTGGTAATTGTTGACTTTTCAAGTATGTAGTAACTTGTGTGTTGTGTGTTGGTTAGAAAAATTAACCAAACTAAGAATCAACCCAACTAAATAACTACTTGTTGCTCGTGCATGGTTACTTGAGTCAGCAAGTGACAAACTTTGGATTGAGATTATGATTATGATCATATACTCTGAAATGACACGGTAGTTAAGTACTTAAGCCGTCAAAGGTGACTTAGCGGGTAATTAATAAGTGAAAACATGTTGGATAATGGACATTATAAGTGAAGAGAAGGTATATTGGGTGTAATCAGGGGATATGGATCTTGATGGGCTATATGATATAGCTAGATTGTGATCAATGGAGCCATGTAACAGTGGGTTCACTTATACAAGGTTACTTAGGTACACGATTTTTGATAACGTGGAGTCTAGCAGCTTCCATCTATCCTTGATATCCGCTATGGTGGAATTAGACTCCATGTCTTTGATCATGATGTCTGGACTTATGAGTACTTTTGTGTTGGATGTTTAAATACGATAATTAATTGAGTTAAATGATTATGTATTGCATTAGTTGTAGGCCTGCTTGACATGCTTGTATGTGTTTATGTTATTGTGTATTAGACTCTCGTGACTCACTCTCCTTTTTCTTTTTTGGTGAGAATATTTCCTATCCACTTTATAATTTGATGGGTTATGCCCTCAAGAAAGAGATCTGGGATGAGACCACGAATATAAACTACGTTGATTTCTATTACGACTAAGTTTTGTTTTGTTTTCAAACAATATTTTATATTTTAGTTTGTATTTAAGCTTATTGGGAGTTGTTTGTGACTTTATGGTTTGTTTCTCTTTTTTGGATGTATTTTGTAGGCTTTATAGGTTCTAGGACTTAAAAGTAGCTTTTTTTTGTTTAACCACACATTTTCATGATAGATAATCTATTAGAAGTTTTCGAAAATTTAATGATTCACTAACATGTTTTCAAAAACCAATAAATGATTTTAAGATTCAAAAATTGGTTTAAAAATAAACTTAATAATTATAGTTTTATATATATTTTTTAAGTAAGGTATGTAGTAAATCATTAATATTATAATAGTTTTAGAACGTGACAGTGTATTTTTTTTTTCAGTCGAGTTTAACTCTCTCGATGTTATATGCTTTTTATAGCGTTTCTTTTTGTCTTATGTATTGGGTGTTTTGGTTCGTTGGCTTGTTGCTTCAAACTTTTTTTTTTTTCTTTTGCAGTGTGCGTTGGCCTTTTCATTGTACCCATAGGTTTTCTACTCCTTATGCTTCTTCTCTTTATGCACATTAGTCCACCTCCCTTGCGCTCGTTTGCTTTGGTCTTTTTATGCAAATGAATAGAATAATCAACATTCATAACACAAAAGTTGCCAATAGCAAAGAAATAAAACTTTGGTGTTTTTTTAATTTTAAGTATATAATGTTTGGCTTCAAATAGATGGAAAAAAAATAAAGGTAAAAATTACACATCTTTTTATTAAAAGACTAAATCCCTATTAATATAAAAAGAGATTAAATACAAATTAGATATCAATTAAATACAAATGAGATATGAATAATATAAATACAAAAGGCAAATAATACAAACGAGCCTTAGTAAAAAAATCATACAAATGGAGCAATAGATTGAATAGCCACTTTTGAGAAATAGAAAATGTGACCCTTGGATTGGGTAGAAAATCTTATTTTCTTTAAAAGCTACTTACTATCTAATTAGTATAAATTTACATTAGTCCAACATTGTTGCTTTTGTTGGATTTAATATAAGTTAATCCGTTTCTTCCACCAATATATATTATATATTATATATTATATATTATTTATACTCAATGGTCAGCAGACGAAATCGGATGATGCAGGTGAAGGTACTAAGAATATAGATGAGTGAGAGCGGTTAACTTAGTTTCAATTTCAAGTTTGAAAATCTAAAATCTAATTTATAATTATTTTACTTATTTTGATTAAGCATTTATTGAAACTTCATTTCAACTCAATCTCCATTATATTGACTTAATCCAACTCGAGGTCACCAATGAATACTTCGAAGAATTTGAGATTGGAATCATAAGCCAACAAAGTAAGTAAAGCTCAGACTTGAATAGGGGTTGCAGTCCCGATATACCAACTCCACAAATGTGATGCAGATGGGTTCATTTATACACCCAAACCTCTGCACAAACTCAAGTAAATAAATTGCAGTAGGATAAATAAAATTGGAAGCAGACGGATTTTGAATCTAAATTCATCTGGTTTAGCACGTGCGTTAGAACTAAGGTGCGTTCATAAACCACAGTAATTATGCATCCTCAGCTAAATCTACTCGTCAGACGTATCTGAGCATTCTTGTTCCAAGAAAGCAACCATTTATCCTCTTAGTGCATTCAGTTCGCCCGCATAAACAACCAGTCCAGGATCTGTAAGATCTATCCAGAAGCAAGACTCCAGGGGTGTACCAATGACTGCTAGAAACTGTAAGATCATGAATGAAAACTCGATGTACCGACGACCTTTCTTCGTAGGTCTAAACTGGTACAAATGCCCGGACAAAACCATCATAAAAAGAAGTGCTCCTGGCTTCAGCAATGTTTGGGGATTCTTGCAACAGCACACCTACCCCTCTCCATATTGATAAACCATACAACTAAAGAATCATGTACAGATTGATTTCCTTCAATAACTCCAAACAGATATTGAATTTGAGGAACCAAATATTTCTATCCAATTGGGTTTTCTATACTTGGAATTTCACAAATTAAAGACCAAGAACTTTTATATGGATGGAGTCTCCTGAATCAAACATATCACCAATAATTTTTTTTCCTCACCGAAATGACATGACATGATGGACTTACCGCAATTCAGTGAAAAAAATATAAAATGGCTAAGGCACGCACCCCATTGCTCAAGAAAAGAAATTTCAAGGGGCAATAAAGTTAACAGAAAGCATCTGACAAAATGGTCCAGCAAAACTTGGGGCAAAAGCGATAAACTGTCTTAAAGATTGCTCCATTACGTCTTGAAAAACTGTTGCATCTAAAGCTCACTCGTCTTCCTGGCTGCGCAACCTAGCTAGCTTGTTGGTGACAACTACATCAAGCTGTGCTGCACGCTCCACAATCGCCTTTCTCTTGTGGGTAGACACATTATGTGCTATCTCAGCACAGTATGTCCTGGCAAAAGCCAAAATAGTAAGAATGGCAGAACACAGAGAATAAGTTAACACCAAAATTGGACTGGAGAATACACAAGACACAAAACAAAGGAGTGGTCATCCACCTATTGTGCATCATTAAAAGTTCCAACTCCTGGACATTGTGCACAACAAACTTCTTAAATCCATTGGGAAGGTAGTGACGTGTCTTCTTGTCTGAACCATAACCAATGTTGGGCATCAAAGTGCATCCTTTGAACTTTCTCCTGACACGTGAATCAATACCCTTGGGCCTCCTCCAGTTTGTCTGTCAATCAAAAAGTAACCAATTGCAAGAGTTATTGAATGCCTTCTCTACAAAGCAAGAAAAAAGTTTCTGAAACACCATTCATGCTGCCATCAAAGCCACAAACAAAACCACAAAATACATATAACAGCCAATATCCTTGATGGACACATTGAATATATAATAATCATCACCTTTCTTATTTGATTTTCCTAAATCCCATGATAACTGAAGCATTTCATTAAACTTTCTAAGCTTTCTGGCTTCAACTCATCACCACAGCAGGCCAAGTATGAAGAAACCTAAGAGAAGATTCTATGACAAAGCACGTGTTGCTCCATTGAAGATAATTGCAACTTCAAAACACCAAAAATATAAGCAGGAACAATATCACAGGAATGATAATGCAAGAGTATTCCACAACATCGCGATTTTCATTAACAACTCTCTCTTGCACTTGTCCATTTTAGTACAGAAAAAATAAATCCAATTGGATGTTCTCTCTTTTAATATTCTGTCTGGACAGAATCAAAAGATCTATCAAAATTATCCAGGCTCCAGCAAGAGACCAGCAGAAGACATAAGCTTCCTGGCATTTTTTCTAGACATACTTCGTGTTAAATAGAATGCCCTCCTTCTACGTTTCTCTAACATTCTTTCTTTGATGAGTTGGGAAAATATTATCATAACTAAAGCTAAAAAACTTTTTTTTATTCATTCAGTTAAGAGGTCGCTGCCGTAATTGGCCTGGGCAGATGAGTCATCTTTTTTTCACAAGGCGATTCATTACAACCTCATCCAGATGCCAAATTAGACTAAAACAGAAAACTTAATTATCAATCTAATCACTAGCTTAAGAAACCCTATAAAGCAAAACACCTTTTACATATACCATTCGAACCAAAAATCAGAACAATTAATCTCAAACATATGAGTTACGACATGACTTTTTCGCTACATAGTACTAAAATCAACCAGTCCCAACATAACCATAAATAAATAAAGCACAAACCTTGACAGCGATCTTCCTGTCACTTTGTGGCCTCTTGAACTGCTTCACACGCTTCTTCACGATCTTCTTCGTCAACAAAGGAACCGCCATTTTACCTACAATAACAGAAACCCAAAAGAAATGGTTAATTAAAAACGAAAAGAGCAATAAAGCCATATTTGTAAGGGAGTTGGTACCTGGAGAGAAGACAGGCGGCCGAGAAGAGCTGATTGGAAAATGAAGTGGCTGCTAGGTTAAAAGGGAAGAATGGGCTAGCAATTTAGGGTTTTGAAAGTTGTTAGATCAGTTGTTAGTGGGCTTGGCTGAGTCCACAAAAGACTTGAAGTCGAAACTTTGTGTATTTTTTTTAAAAAGAAATAAAATTATTAGTGGTGAGAAAAAAAGGACCAAAACAAACAAATCCATAAACCAAATCAAATCAAACCAAATATATATATTTTTTTCCTTTTTGCAATTTGATTTGAAAAATTTATAATCCAAACTAAACCGAAAATTTATGGTTGGCTTAGAAGGATAATTTAAACTAAATCATAAAATTGAATTAAACCATTTTGAAAAATCCTAATGATGTTTTACTTGTAACTAACCAATTTTTTTTGTTATAATATAACATTAAAAAAATTTAGTTTATATTTATTGAAAAATATATGTATTAAAAATTTTATAACCATAATTTAGCAAATATATATACTGGTCAACTCAAAATTTATATTGTATTTTAACTTGAGAAATAAATTAGTTGTATTACTTATTTAAATTTTTTTAGTTGCTTGATTATTAATTTTATTTATTTCTTATATGACATTAATATATGTTACTATTAAATAAATTTAATACTGCTCATATGAAATTACATATTAAGCAAATATGCATTCTTAGAAAATAAAATATAGTTTAATTTGTAAACCAAACCAAAATTTTATGACTTGGAAAAAAAAATCTAAAATTGAATCATATAGTTCTGTTTGAAGCAATAAAAAAAAAAAATTGCATTTTTATGATTTGGAGAAAAATCCGGACTAATTTGATTTGTGTCCACCCCTAAAAATTATGCCACATTTTGTTTGCAAAATTAAATAAGATGAGAATAGAATTGCAATATATAAAAAAAATGTACTAGAAAAGTAATAGCTATTTATTGTAATTTTTTCAAATTTTATAGCGACAACAATTTCATTAAATAGTTATTTTATCAACTAAACAAAAGAATGTGTTTTCGATTTGCATGGGATGAATAGCAAATTTATTCAATCCCTATGGAATCCAATTTGCTCCATTTCAACAATAATCATGCCACTACTCATTTACAAATTAACATTCTTTTAGAAATATATAATTTAACAAATTTTGTTAAATTAATCACTTTAATACTACTTATTAATATAAGATATAGGAGCAAAATTTGTTAATATATATATATATATATATATATATATATATATATATATAATTTTCTTGAGTAATAATATAAAATTTGATAGGAGCAAAATTCAATATGAGAAAAATTTAATATCTTTATTGATATAAAACAATATAAGAAAATACTTGAGTAAATTGCTAATAAACTTTTTTATATTTATTCCACATACACTTAGTCCTCCATCTATAATGTTGGACACTTAGATCTAGATTCTTAAAAATCATATTTTCAAACTTGATAACAATAATAAAAAGTTTTAAAAAATAATTAAAAATAACAATAAGTATAACAAAATATTTAAAAAAGTAAAAACAAAAGATGCAAGTTGTCATTTTTTATTTTATGTATTTTTAAAATTTTAAATTTTTATTACTTTATAGTTATATAAGGGTTTGAAACGCATCTTTAAAAATTTAAAGGTTTTTGTTTTTTTTTTTTTTAATTTTATGTTAGAAAAAGATTTTGTTAACGAGTATTTTGAAATATTTATTAAGAGCTTAAAATGAAACTATTCATATATATATATATATATATATATATATATATATATATATATATATTATAACATTGATTACAAGGTTTTTCTTTTTCTTTTTTTTTTTTTTTTTGGTTGGGGGTGGTGGTGTGGGGTTGGCTAGGGGTTCACATATGCATGGAAAGATGTGAAGTTACTTTATTTGATTTTTTAATAAGTGTTCACAAGGTATCTATTTAGGAATCTAAATCACATAAAGCAAATACAAAAGATATAATTACAAATTATTAGAATAATTATATAAGCTAATCAGCATATTAGTGTATACTTGATAGCTACAATAATATATATATATACAATGTGAGCAAAAAATGCTCACTTTAATCTTGCTCAATCGAGTATTTTTTATAAGTTAGCTAGTAATGCGTATGTCATGATTTACAAATACGATAGAGAAAAGGTTTTGATAGTTGTATATCTATATTTATATTACTAGCAGCCAACAAACTTATGGTGTGTGTGCTAGGAAAAAAAAAATAAAAATCATTTATATTAAAATGTTAATCACTTATATGGAAACCATTTATATTTGATAGTTATATATATAAATTTAGGGGTGTAATTGGGATTACAAGATGTGGAGTTCAAAAGAGTTGGTATTGGTTATAACAATTTAGTTTAAAATTATTCAAAGAAAAAACATGAAATTTACCTAACAAGAAACTTAATCTATTTGCTTGTTTTCTCTCTCATATAATTGTAGGTGAACACTTTTCCAAATATAAACTACTCTAAATTTCTCTCTCTAATTGGAAGTAGTTATTATCCAAATAAAAATTAAAAATAGTTTTCTTTTGGTATTTTTTTATTTTTATAGTGAAAAATATGTCCATTTCATTTATACTATGATTCTATTTTTCTCTCTTGGTATTATTATAGGTGAGCAATTTTCCAAATATAAACTACTTTGAATTTCTCTCTCTAATTGGAAGTAGTTATTATCCAAATAAAAATTAAAAATAGTTTTCTTTTTAAAACATATCTTTTGGTATTTTGGTTTTTCTTATAGTGAAAAATATGTTCATTTTCATTTATACTATGATTCTATTTTTCTCTCTTGGTATAATTGTAGGTAAGTAGTTTTCCAAATATAAGCTACTTTGAATTTCTCTTTCTAATTGAAAGTATTTATTATCCAAATAAAAATTTAAAATAGTTTTCTTTTTAAAATAAACCTTATGATAGTTTGGTTTTCCTTATAGTAAAAAATAAGTTCGTTTTCATTTCTACTATAATTCTATTTTTCTCTCTTGATCTACCATGATACAAAATTGTAAATTATCTCTCTTTCAACTTCTATTTTTGATATAATAAAAATAATGTCTTTTCTCTTATTTCTCATCTTTCTTTTAAGTAATTATGGTAAGGGCATAGAAGTGCACTTTGTGGCATTTGTGACCGTAAATGATGAAAAAACATAAAACCTCACCAAAGATTTTCCTTTCAACTTGTGTTAATTTTGGCTTTGCCAAGGTTCCTTTTTTTTTTTTTTTTCTCTTAATGAATAAGTTAATTTCATGTAGTTATGAAATTTTGAATTTTGTTTGATATATTTTTTATTGTTTAAACAAAAAATAAAAGCTATTTGATTTATTATTCAATAAAGAATATGAGATGTGGTTTTATTAGTGTTTTTTTGCATTTTATTTATTTTTTAAAGAATTTATCTAATTGCACTTATGTTTTGGTGTAGGATGGAGAATTACTAGTTTAACACCACTCTTAAAATAAATTCATTTTATTAGTCATATTGAGGAGAAGTGAAAGCCAAATTACTGAGAGAGAATATTATTCATTAGGATGTTAATGGATGAGTAATAAGATATATTTTACTTAATGTTATACTAGGTTTTTGGAGGTGGTTGAATCACTTGTAAAAAAAAAAGAACTTAAGCTATAGGGGCGATTGAGGTTGCTTTGGTATAGCCATTCTGATGCCTAAGTAGTGATAGATAATAAGTGTTTGAGAGTGCAGAGAGTCAAAAGTCCTTTATCTGAAGTCTTCAACTTCTATTTATAGATATTATGAGTAATCTTTATATGAGAAGTGCATTAACTCTCAAGATCTTCTTTAGGTATTGTTGGGGGGGGGGGGGGGGGGTGGTGTTGTTGTATCTTTAATAAGCTTATTTCCTTATTTGTATCATTTGTTTGTACTTATCCATTGTGAGAATGTGCATGAGCGATCCAAGTTTGAGGTTGGGAAGTGTAAATTCGAATTTAGGTAGTTTTGTGCTACAATTAGGGATGGGAAAAAAAAATTGAATTGTAAATCAGACTAGACTGGATCTCATCGAATTGTAAATTAGGTTTGAATTGTCTTTTTAGGTTTGAAAAAATTACGAATTAAATTGAACTATTTTTTTTAGGTTTGAAAAAATTATGAACTGAATTGAACCACTTCAAACCGAATTGAACCATGAGATGTAAAGAAAAAGAAAATGGTAGTAAAAATCTAGAAAATGTATGATTAAAAAAGAGGATTTTAGGTTGCTTATTTAATTTTTCCTCTTACTTAGTTTTTATCAAGGAACTTACTATTTTTTTATTTTATATTTTCACTTATTGACTAACATAGAAATCATAATTACGTTAAGAGAGATAATGAAACCTTATTAAATATATCAAATGAGTATTAAAGATGATGAATGATATTGGCAAAATGATAATAGATTTTTTTTTTTTTTCATGTCAAGTATAATTTTCCTCTACTTATTGACTTGTATATAAAATAAAATTAATAACATATGTAAAAACAATTTGAATTTAATAGTGAACTAAACTGTTTTTCAGGTTTGAAAAAATTATGAACTGAGTTGTATAGTTAGGTTAGATTTAGGGAAAAAAAAACACAATATATGGTTTGGTTTGATTTGAGGGACGAACCATACTGAACTGAATTGTGCTCACCCTTAGTAGGAATGGTTTGGCATGAGTGAGTGGAGCTTGGACAAAGGTCTAAGTGGGCTAAAATGAACTTTGGGGGTTCATGCTAGTTACAAGTTGGTAAAGAGAGTTGGCAATATGGATGCTTAAGGTCTTAAAGATGAGCCAAAGCATTTTAAGGATTGCGCATATTGAGAGTTATGAGCTCTGTGTCATAACTTCCGACCTCTTGGTGAGGGGAATGGAAACATCTTTAAGTGGCCAAGTAAGTAGATGACTGAGTTGGATCTCTTAGTGGTAAATATAATAAAGGCTACATGATCTATTGAGGAAAATTGAATAGTTGGCTCCATGATGATTGTGACAAGAAGCGCATTAATCATCGCAAAAGTTTTTTATACCGACTTGATGTGAAGTGTTACGGTGCTTCATGGAGTGGTGTTGTTGGAGACGACTCAGAATTCAAGGGGTTATGTGTCTCTTGAGCAAGCATTAATTTACTTTGTCTTTTGGGCGTGTGAATGCATGTACATTAAATGTCTTGCACAGTTGTTGATGCTTTGTTAATTAAGATACAAGTAGGAAAACACATACAAGTATGATATATACTATTGGTTTAAATTGTGAACCATGTGTCAAGATTAGGTTAGAGGATGTCTCATTACGTCCTTTTAGTGGCCGTTTCTTTGTTCTCTGTACACTTGCCTATATATATCAATCGTCTTTGCCATGCCTACACTTTTGCCATTTCTTCAAAGTTTTTGAATTTGTTTAAGTAAAATCCCTTTCTTTACATTTTTCAAATCTCTTCAAATTCACTATTTGATCCGAACTTCATCTCAAACCAAGTAAGCATGGCATCTTCTTCTTCCTCTAGTACCTAAACTAACAAAGAGGGGAGAGACATTCCCCCCTAGGTGGCAGCCGAAGGGACGATGTCAAATGTTGTGTTGGGTTTTTGGAGGTGGTTGAATCACTTGTAAAAGAGAAAGAAGTTGGGTTATGGGAGGGTGCCTGAGGTTGCTTTAGTGTGGTCACTTTGATGCCTAAGTTAGCATAGGTGATAGATAATAAGTGTTTGAGAGTGTACAGAGTTAAAAGTCCTTTACTTAGTAGTTTTCAACTTTTATTTGATTGCCCCCTTTTCTTATTTGTATCATTCATTCATATTTATCTATTGTGAGGATGTATATGAGTAATCTAAGCTCAATGTCGAGAAGTGCAAATTTCAATCTAGGTAGTTCTATGCTGAAATGGTTTGGAACAAGTTGACATGGGCAAGTAGAGCTTGGACAGAGGTCAAAGTGAGCTGAAATGGGCATTAGGGGTTTATGCCCAAAATGCTTTAGGGACATGAATTATAATGATGTGCATATTTCCCAATGCAGAATACAATAACCGCAATCCCGATTCCAACAAACACAATATTCAAACCTATAATCAAATATAAGAATAAATAGTGTCTAAGCCCTTACCAGATGTTATGTACTAGTAAAGGATTAGCCATAACATGGAATGGTTGATACAACACACAACAGTTTTGATGCCGTCACTTGCCACAATCAAAGATTGATAAGAGTTGAGAGGAAAACTTAAAGAGTTCAATTTCAATGTTCAACAATCTGTGTGTTCGAGTGTCCTAAAACAAATGTAAAATATAATGAAAATTCAAAGCAAATCGACTCAAGTAAGTCGTTGGCTTTGAAAGGGAAAGCCGTTGGCTTATAAAAGATACATAACCAGCTTAGATATTTAGGCCGTCGGACTATGTGGCCGGCTTAAGAAGAAAAGTGGTTGGCCTTGAGGGCTGGCTTAAGTTCTACGTTGTCGGCTTTGAGAGCCGGCCTAAATGAAGTATTACTGGTCTTAAATCCTCGAGTGTTGTCCTGAAGTAATAACAAGTACATTCGATTAAAAATGAAAATAATAATGTAAAATGTATGAATAAATTATATGGTGTTCTTTAGGTTCCATATGATTAAGTAAAACCCTCATAGTAAGGTTTTGCAATCCTTTGGCTCTAGCTCGAGTGATGGGTCCTGTAACTGGAAGGATTTGATTCTTATCATCTCTTCGAGCTTGTGGAAGATTTGCCCTCAAATTTGATGGTTCTTCATGAAAGTCTTTTGATGGATAGGGTGACAGGTTTGTAATATTGGAAGTAGCAAAAACATTGTATTCTCTTGGTAGCTCCACCCTATAAGCGTTGTTGTTGATGCACTGCAATATCTTAAATGGTCTATCTGCTCTAGGTGAAAGTTTTTATGACTTCTTGTGAGGAAACCTTTCCTTGCTAAGATGAATTCAAACTAGATCGCTTGGATTATAAATCTTTGTTTTCCTGCTTTTGTTGCCTTGAAGTTTTTGTTGCTCTTAAGTTTTCTGAAGATGCTTAGAAGCCTTTTGATGAAGCTTTTGAATTTCCTTTGCACGCTCCACTTCAGTCAAACTTTCTTCCTTTGTTGCCAGATTAGTTCTTAAATCCAATGGTAGGGTAGGATTGTAGCCATACATGACTTCAAAGGGAGACTTACCGATTGAACTATGAGTAGACCTATTGTAAGCGAACTCAACAATAGGAAGACATAAGTCTCAATTAGTAAGATTCTTGCCAACTATTGCTCTTAGTAATGAACAAAGAATACGATTGATAACCTCAATTTGGCCATCTGTTTGGGGATGACGGGATGTACTATACATGAGTTTAGTACCAAGCCGTTTCCAAAGTGTCTTCTAGAAGAAATTGAGGAATTTAGTATCTCTGTTAAATACTATGCTGTGGGGAACACCATGCAATTTTATAAATTCCTACATAAAAAGATTAGCAATAAAAAGGGCGTCATCTGTTTTGTGACAAGGCACAAAGTGTGACATTTTGTTGAAACGATCGATGATCACCATGATAGAGTCTTTGCCTCTCTGTGTCCTGGGAAGACTTAAGACAAAATCCATACTGACATCGTTCCAAGGCTATGTAGGTAGAGGTAAAGGCATATATTCACCCCAGGTTTCTTTATTTCCTTTCACCCTTTTAAAAACACCACATCTCTTTAACATCCTGTGGAAATCCTTTAACATACCTTTCCAGTAGAAATGTTCTTTTAACAACTCTAAAGTTTTCTTTTCACCAAAATGTCTAGATAACCCTCCAGCATGAGCTTCCCTAACCAATAATTCCTTAACAGAACCACAGGATATACATAATTTTCCTACTCTACATAGAAAACCATTTACCACATAATATCTATCCACCACGTGTCCTCTCAAACATCTCTCGACTATCAACTTAAAGTAATCATCATGAACATACTGTTTCTTTATCAACTCAAACCTGATTGTAATGAAGTGATAAGTACATATTTGCGTGACAATGCATCGGCTCATTTTGACAAACGTTGCTGACCTTTGAAGTGTTTCAAATATTCATGGTCCGTATAAATAATAGACTCCTTAGGAAGAAGATAGTGTTGCTAAGTCATCAATGCTCTCACTAAGGAGTAGAATTCCTTATCATATACTGAGTAATTTAGAGATGCACCACTTAGTTTCTCACTGAAATAGGCAATGGGTCTTCTTTCTTACATCAATATAGCACCAATTCTTACCCTAGAGGCATCACACTCCAATTCAAAAGTTTTGTCAAAATTAGGTAATGCTAACACCAGAGCACTAGTTAACCTTGCCTTTACTTCCTTAAAGCTCTTCTAGGCCCGTTTTCCTTAAACAAAAGGAACATTCTTTTTTGTTAACTCAGTCAATGGACTGACGATGCTACTAAAGTTCTGGACAAAACGCTTATAGAAAGAAGCCAACCCATGGAAAGACGATGTGCCTAAAACCAAGATTAAGCACATACAAAACAAATTTGAAAGATAATCAAACAATGTCAATCAAACTAGTCTTAATCTCTTGAACAATGGCGTCAATTTCCAATGAATGTAACCAATTCTTCAATCATGATGTAATCAATCTTAGATCCAAATATGATGATGCTCTGATACCAAAAAGATGATGTGATCAAAACTAAGCCCAAGCATATGCAAATGAATTAAAGAAACAACCTCAACTCACACATATAAACCGGTTTAAAAAGATCATGAATTACGTGAACCTTAATGGAGTTTTGATGAAATCCGAAGGTCAAAAGATGCAATTAACAATCCATCAATGTAATCTTCACCAAATAACAACAAATACAAGTGAACTCCACGTGAATTACACTAAAGAAGACTAGATCTAATGCCATGATTTCAACTTCTTCCTACAATACCCATTCACGTCACAAATGAAGATGATGATAACAAATACTAAAACAATCAATCTTATAACAAGATAATTGATCACAAATGCAATAAAAAATCTGACCAAGAACATCCGAGTCAATCCTAGATATGACTCACTAGTGATGAAAAGGAAACACAACAAAGAAGGAATTGATATTACTCACAATTACCCTTTATTGCACTCGCCACAATTTCAACTATTGGAAATTGAAATTGATAAGAGAAATTGGATTTAGGAAAACCTTAAGCCCTCTCACGAAAATATGAAGTGTATTTTGAAAATTTTAGCCCCCTCAAACCCTACTTTAAGTAAGTATTTATCCTTGCTACCCCTAGGGTTAAAAAATGGACAAAAATAACAGTCATCACTATTTTATTTGGACACTATGCTGCTATATGCCCAAATCCCATGCATTTAAAGCACTTGATCTGGCGTGCTTTTCTACTAGTAGATCTGGGAACAGTCTACCTCACATCTGGCGTTATTACCTCTTTACCCTTACCAGTAGGCAAATTTTCTCTAATAGTATTTAGGGTAGTTTTGTCCACTGCTCTTGCTGCCTCACCTACTGCCTTTGTTCCCCCTGATCGACCGTTAACTACTATGAGTCTAGTAATAGCATTGGGCCTACTGCTTGGAGCCCTAAATAATTTGGACCTCCTTTGCCTCTCCACTTTCAAGGCCAACCGAATAGCCTCATCAAGTGTACTATAGCGCTGCAGCTCAACAACACACGCTATTTCATATTTTAAGCCTGAGACGAAGAGTGCTACGGTTTATTCCGGAGGTTCAACGGACCCACACCTAATCATGAGGGTTTCAAATTCCTGCACATAATCATCCACTATCTTGCCTCCTTGCCTCAAGGTCTGTAGTCGTATAAACAATTCTTGTTTGTAGTGCTTAGGAATGAACCTTTTTCTCAATACCCTTTTCATATCCCTCCATGTCTGAATCTCAGCCTCTCCATCCCTACGCCTGCTGATAATCAGATTCTTCCACCATAATGCAGCGTATCCTATAAACTCGACAGCAGCCAATCGGACCCCGGTATTATCATCGATCTCATAGCATTCAAAGAAACCCTCAACCTTGTCCTCCCGATCTAAATAATCATTAGCTGATCCCTTGCCATCATAAGAAGGCATCTGCAGTTTCACATACTCCAAGCCCCGAGGTGGCCTGAAATCCCTATTCTGATATGGATTAGCCCAAAAATTGTCATCCCTTTCTTCCCTGTATGGAAGATGTTCCTCACCCATCCTTCTATTCAGATTTCCATCTCCCACTACTCTATCTCTCTGAGGATTCTGTGGAGCTACCCGAGGTGATGCCTGATGGTTTACCACTGGTGGTTGTGGTAATGTCATTTTGTCAATCCTAGTTGCCAGAGTAGCAACTATGGTAGTAAGATCCTGGAGCTGTTCTTCTAAAGTCTTCCTACTTGCAACATTATGACCTTGACCTCCACCAACCTGACTATTGGCTTTATCGCCAATTCCCTCATTCACGCTATCAGTCGACATAATTGTAGACTCGGTATATTGAACCTCAAAGACAATTTGAAGCAAATGAGCACACCTCACAACCACACTGCTTTTAATGCCACACAATAGCCACTACAAAAGGAAAACACACAACTCCACTTAACTTCCCTCACGGCACACGTATGCTATTACAATCCACGTGTAGCACTTTTCTCCACAACAAATTAACACATCACGGTGCAACACTCCTATAATCCATAAGACACTCACTTAACAATACAATTCCACGCTAAAATTACTCACACCGTCACTAATACAATACAAACATAATGCACTTAATTCAAACAAACCATAAGATGTTGTAATCCTTCACTACACACAACATTAATACTTCATGGTTGAGCTCTTCAATTCCACGGCAACAACAACAAAATGGAACCAAATAATGATACTTCTCCAAATGGCAAGTAATTGATTCCAACTAGTTAATGCGCATTCAAAGTAATTAACACACGATAACTCTATAACTAATGTTTGATTTGAATTCAAAAATAGTTTCCTAATTCTCCACGCCACTTGAAGAAATCTGCCAAGGAAATGACTCTTCCAATTCCAAAACGTCAAGTAATCAACATACACTCATCAACAAGCTTCAACTATTTGAATCCCTAAATGATGGAATTCAATTCAAGAACCTCCTCTTCTTCCTCAAGCAAATAACTCACGGTAAGGATGAAGACAACAACTTAATTTTCTGAATTTCAATTCAAATTAAGAGCTTCCCTTATCTTCTTCAACAAATCAATCACGGCAAGGATGAGGTAACAAAATTCAATTTTTCCGAAAATCCACTTCCCTTAACTAATCACAATGATCATTTCCCTTTAATCAATCACAGTCACTCAAGAGGAATAAAACAATTATAAAAACTCCATGTCTACATCAACAAACAACAATCATAACACCTTAACAACATAATCAATTACTCCAATTTCCTCTCCTACAATTTGGTTCAAAATGGTAAGACAACGACCTTTAATTTTCAAACTCAATTGACAAATCCCTTCTCACAAACCTCAAGCTCTGATACCAAAAGATGATGTGCCTAAAACCAAGATTAAGCACATACAAAACCAATTTGAAAGACAATCAAACAATGTCAATCAAACTAGTCTTAATCTCATGAACAATGGTATCAATTTCAAATGAATGTAACCAATTCTTCAATCATGATGTAATCAATCTTAGATCCAAATATGATGATGCTTTGGTACCAAAAAGATGATGTGCTCAAAACCAACCCCAAGCACATGCAAATGAATCAAAGAAACAACCTCAACTCACACATATAAATCGGTTCAAAAAGATCATGAATTGCGTGAACCTTAATGGAGTTTTGATGAAATCTGAAGGTCAAAAGATGCAATTAACAATCCATCAATGTAATCTTCACCAAATAACAAAAAATACAAGTGAACTCCACGTGAATTACACTAAAGAAGACTAGATCTAATGCCATGATTTCAACTTCTTCCTACAATACCCATTCACGTCACAAATGAAGATGATGATAACAAATACTAAAACAATCAATCTTATAACAAGATAATTGATCACAAATGCAATAAAAAATTTGACCAAGAACATCCAAATCAATCCTAGATATGACTCACTAGTGATGAAAAGGAAACGCAACAAAGAAGGAATTGATATTACTCACAATTACCCTTTATTGCACTCGCCACAATTTCAACTATTGGAAATTGAAATTGATAAGAGAAATTGGATTTAGGGAAACCCTAAGCCCTCTCACGAAAATGTGAAGTGTATTCTGAAAATTTGGTCTCCTCAAACCCTACTTTAAGCAAGTATTTATACTTGCTACCCCTAGGGTTATAAAATGGACAAAAATTACAAGTTTGCCACTTTTAAGGTGGCCGGTCCTAAATGGGAATTACAATAAAAATGAAAGTGTCCTAAAAGAAAATACAACATAAAATTGTCCATAGAACAATTACAAAGTACAAAAATATCATAAGTCTTCATGAGCCAATGCTTCGGAATGGAAATAATCGCAGCGGATCTTTGATTGTAATTCTGAAGATGTCCCATGTCCATCAATTAGTGTAGGACATATTGGCATCCCATGGAGAATTATTATTATACCTGTAAGATTATTTCTCAAATATTTATTAGAATAAAAGATATAAAGTAAAAATATAAGCAATTTGGTCCATTAGCCAAATCTAGTTCTGAAGGTATAGACGGAGCTGGAAAATTTCTCATCAAAACTTCTCACCTCAGTAGCTGGTTGCGGGGTTGGCCATTCCATGACAGCTCTTACCTTTTCTTCATCCACTCTAACACCAGAACCCATTACAACAAACCCAAGAAATGTTACCTTAGATCGATAGAAAGAACACTTCTTAAGATTTTCGTACAACTGCTATTTCCTCAATAATGAGAAAACTGCTTGTAAATGTTCCACATGACTTTCCAAATTCCTGCTATAAATCAAAATGTCATCAAAATAAACAACAACAAATTTTCCCAGAAAGTCTCTCATGACATGGTTCATTAGCCTCATAAAAGTACTAGAAGCATTGGTCAACCCAAATGGCATGACCATCCACTCATACAAGCCATGGTGTGTTTTAAAAGCGGTTTTCCACTTATTTCCTCCCTTCATACGAATTTGGTGATATCCGCTTTTAAGATTCACCTTGGAGAATACCTATGCACCATGCGGTTCATCTAACATATCATCAAGTCGAGGAATGGGATACCTGTATTTGATGGTAATTTTGTTGATGGCTTTGTTGTCAATACACATCCTCCATGTGCCATCCTTCTTGGGAACAAGAAGTGTAGGAACAACACAAAGACTAGTACTCTCCCTAACAAAACCCCTTTCCACCAGTTCATCTACCTAACGCTTTAACTCTGTAGCTTCTTCTGGATTCATGCGATACGCAGGCTTATTTAGTAAGACTAATCCAGGCTGAAAATTAATGGCATGTTTAATGCCTCTCATAGGTGGTAATCCCTCAGGTAATTCATCTGGAAATAAGTCCATGTACTCATCTAGTATCTGGTTCACCATTGGTGGCAACTGCTCACAAGCATCCATCTCTAGTACATATCTCAACTGTAATATGTAAACTAGCCTCTCTTCCTCTATCGCTTCCTCTAGTTTATGTTGTCCCACTAGCAATGTCTTCTTTTTACCAGCCTTATTAATTTGTCTCCGTGCCTTTTGTACTTCAGTAAGTGACATGGGATTCAATACTATGCGTTTGTCCTCCTTTTGAAAAACATAAGTATTCCAAAAACCATCATGTAACAGCTTCCTATCATACAACCAGGGTCTGCTAAGCAGTATATGTGATGCACACATTGGAAGAGTGTCACAAATAATTTCATCATGGTACTCCCTTATGCTAAATGGGACCTTAGCCCTCCGAGTGACATGCAAACTACTTTGTTCACTTAACTAATGTAGTTTGTAAGGCTTAGGATGTTGGGTAGTGACTAGTTTTAATTTGGTCACTAACAAAGCAGCCACTACATTAGTATAACTATCTCCATCAATCATAATAGCACAAAGATTACCTTGGATCCTGTAGGAAATGTGAAACAGGTTCTCCCTCTACTCATCCTCATTAACAAGAAAGGTAGTCATCGCTCTGTGTAATACATTGATGGACATATATTAGTCATTTCCCTTATCCTCATGCACCTCAGCATCTGCATCACCATAATACTCATCCAATATAGTTGGCAAATATGTGGAATCGTGCATGTCTTCTTCTTCTTCCTCTCTCTTAATCTCCATGGCAGTCATAACTCTTCAGTTTGGACACTAAGCAACCATATGCCTAAAACCTAGACATTTAAAACATTTGATCTGGCTACCATCTGCTTGTTCTCATACCCAACAACTGTTTTTCCTTTCCAAGCAAATTCTTTCTCCACTTAACATCTGGCACAACTACATTCTTCTCCACATTTCTATTATATACCCCTTTATGAAACCGTTTACCCTTTGTCCCAAATAGTTTTGTAGAAGATCCATACTTGTTACTCACTGCCTTAAAAGGGTTGGAATGCCTCTGCCTTTCCACTTTCAAAGCTAACTAGATCGCTTCATCAAGGGAGTCATATTGTTGCAACTCTACTATGTAAGCAATTTCATATTTTAGACTAGACACAAATCGGTCCATAGTTTGTTCAGGAGGTTCGACTGCTCTACAGTGGATCATCAGTGTCTCAAACTCCTAGATATACTCATCTACAGTTTTGCTTCCTTGTCTCAGTGTTTGTAGATGCATGAATAGCTTCTACCTGTAATGTTTGGGGTAAACCTCTTTCTCAGAACTCTTTTCATTTCTTACTAAGTATGAATCTCAACATCACTATCTCTCCTCCTATTGGACACAAGGTTCTTCCACCACAAAGCGACATACCCTATAAACTCAACTACTGCAAGATGGACTCGAGTATGGTGATTAATTTCATAACATCCAAAGAACCCTTTCACCTTATCTTCCCAGTCAAGATAATTTTCTGTAGACTCCCTTCTAGCAAATGAAGGAATCTACAATTTTACATACTTTAGACCCTTAGGCGGTCTAAACTCATGGTTAGGATAATGTTCATCCCCAAAATTATCATCCCTCTCCTCTTTGCAAGCATGATACTCCCTTCCAACTAGTCTGCCCTTGTTTCCTCCTACTGCCCCTTCTCTACCTACAACATTAAGGGCTACCTTAGGTAGAGGTGCTTGTGGATTGGCCACGGGCTGTTAGGGTAAGGTCATTTGATCGACCCGTGTTACTAGATTAGCAACAATAGTAGTCAGGTCCTGCAACTACTCTTCTACAGTTCTTTTTCCACCTATAGTACGATAACCCTGAATTCTCCCTCCAACCTGACTGTTAGACTCGTTCCCGATTCCTCTATTAACACTGTCATTTGGCATGTTTAATAGCAATTGCAACTTAATACAGAAATTTCACATGACCATGTAGGTAGGCCGTGTATCTCTCAATATAGGTTTTATATTCAACGCGATCAAAACATGACCATGTAGGTAGGCCATGTATCTCTCATTTTAACACGGTCGAAACACGACCGTGTTGGGAGGTCGTATATCTCTCAATATGAGTTTTGTATTCAACATGATCAAAATACGACCGTGTTGAGAGGCTATGTATCTCTTGGTAATTTCTATGAACCCTATTTTCTTTACTCCAAATTTTCCTAAACTTGATTCTCTTTATTTCTATGCTTATTTTAATCCTTAAAACATATATTATCTATTTAAATTACATGGATTAGATTACTTACTTCAATAATTCTACAAGTTGCATCCTTGAGTCGTTGATTCCCATTCTCGTTATGTCTTTTTCTCCAATTTCGAGTTCTAGTTCACACAAGTATTGAAAAGTGATTAGATTATCCATTCCATCTATAAAAATCACCAATTCACTACCTTTCTTACCTAATTTTACTTGGAATCATCCTTGTAGTTTGATAATCTGCCTTTTTCCCTTTGGAGAGTCTGTGTTGTTACTATGAGGGAGTGAAAAAGAGGAAGGCTAGGTCAATTTGGAGTATTTATACTATGACCATAAAAAGATCCATTTGACCCTTAAATTTTTACGAAATCCCCATCTTAGCCTTGGTTTTTATGTTATAATGTTATAATAGAAATATTAAAAATTTCATGTATTACATTCTCCACCCCCCCTATAAAAACTTTCGTCCTCAAAAGTACCTGATTTTGGAAGAAATCTGGATACTTCTTCCTCATTTCTGCTTCTAGTTCCCACGTCGCTTCTCTTTTTATTTGGTTAGTCCATTGCACCTTGTAAACACCCCATTTTTGCCCCTTAATCACAAATAATATTTAATTTTTCATTTTTTCAATTTTTCTTCTATTTTGCAAAAATAAAAGAAAAAATATTAAATAAATAAAATAAATAGGAATAATACACCAATTTTGGAAAATGATGATAGAAAAAATAATAAAAGATGTTAAATAATTTTTACAAATTTTTTGAATTTCAAAATAATATAAAAATAATAAAAATTGCAACGCATATGTATGATTTGTGATTAATAAAAAAAATGAGAAAGTGGGCTAGCCTAGTTGGTCCGGGCTTCGGCCTTAGTGTGCGTGGGGGGGGGGGGGGGGGGGGGGGGGGGGGGTTGCTTTGTCAGGGGTTCGAAACGTGAGGGAAGCAAATCCGCATTTTGCAATTTTTTCCTCACCTAAGACACGTATCGGCTTTTGATTGGACGGAGGGAGTGCATGCGACGAGCACGTAATCATCTTTAACCTTCGTCCAAAACGATCGCCAGCCACGGGAAAAAACGGAATCCACCATTTTGATACGATTTTTTGCACAAATTCAACAAATCTTTAACAAAAATAAGATAAACATCATCCAATTAACACAAATCATAACAAAATCAAAGATTTACACGAATTTAGAGCAAATCGGAGATGGGTTTTAATCGTGGATACGATTCGAGCCTATCGAAGGGAAATCTGAGCTTATCCAGCTCGATTTCTAGTGCCTATAAATAGAGCACAATGGGGGGAGAGCTAAATCACGGATTGAAAGTGAGAAAAGAGTGAAAAATCAGAGGTTTCGAAGCTCGCCGGAGTTCCTCTTAGCTGCGATCGCCGACCAAGCTACGAATCACCACCTGGAGGAGTTTGTGAAGAAATCCATCACCACAGTTGGATTACCTACCCTTGGAAAGCTTAAAAGCAGCCCTCAACCACCTTTGGAAGCCACCGGAACGCCGCTGACGAGGATCCTCCGACTGCCATGACCCAACCTGACTTGACCCGATTCGACCCACGATTCTCATCCAGGTTAGTTAATTTTATTTATTTATTTATTTTATTCATTTGTATTTATTTACTTTAATTATCCATTTATTTAGTTATTTTATTAGAAATAAAGAATTTTTTTTAATAATCCAAAAAAAAGAAAGATTTTTCTTTTTAGATTTTGATTAGGTTTTAGATTTTTGATAAGTAAATAAATATGTCTAATATAAAATAAAAAAATAAAAAAATGAAAAATAATGAAAATCAATATTAAATAAAGGTAGATTAATAAATAATGAATTATTTTATCACTTAGAATTTTTTTTTTTAGAATAAATCCAAAATTGGTTTTCCTTAAATCAAAGTTTTTTTGAAAAGAAAAAAAAATATTAAAGTTTAAGTTTAGAATTTCTTTTAAAATCTTAAAAATGATAACAAACGTAAACTTGGGGTGTTTTCATAATTAAAACTTAAACTAATCCATTAAAGTTTTATAAAAAAGCGAACTACAGCTTGTTTGATCCCGAATAGCGGGTACATAGGCACCCTTATGGGGCAACTCTAAAAAGAATAAAAAAAATCATTTTCCAAATCATTATTAGTGCAATTTTTAACATCTTCTTTTTTATAAGAAAAAAAAAAGATATTGAAACATGACTCAAATTTCAGAAGGATAAGGTGGTAACTTTAAAGTTTTAATAGGATAGCCCCCGAGTTGAGAATCTCTGCTTTTTTCTTTCTTCTTTTTCATTTATAAAAATAAAAGAGGAGATTTCGTCAACTAGTTGTCTAAATTAGAATTAATCCGCTCAATTAGTTATAATTTAATAATTTTTCCCAACTTCAATTCGGTGGTGACTCCAAATAAATAATAAGATTCTTAGTTCAAGTCGATGATTTATATTGGATGAGCATAGGATCCAATATGAATCGGATTAGGAACGTAAATGAAAAATTTAAAATTAGACTCGGCATACCTTAACATAGGGGATTGTTTTCCGTCTTAGTACTCGTTCCTTAGTATCCAAGATTCTAATTGGCCTTTCCACATACGTCAAGTTGGCTGCACATTTAGTGGTTCCAAAGCCAATATTTGATACGTGAGAGAAAGATAGATGATGGGGCTAGAGTTAGTACAAGAAGTAGTAGATAAGGTGAAACTAATTAGGTAGAAAATTCAGACAGTCTAGTCTCGACAAAAGAGCTACGTAGACAAGAGAAGATGCCCTTTGGAATTTCGAGTGGGAGATAAGGTCTTGTTGAGGATTTCTCCAATAAAAGGAGTGATCAGATTTGAGTTGAGAGGAAAGCTAAACTCAAGGTATATAGGCCCATTTGAGATCTTGGAAAGAATAGGTATAGTGGCTTACAGGTTAGCTCTTCCACCAAATTTAGCTAAATTGCATGATGTATTCCATGTATCTATGCTAAGGAAGTATGTACCCAAGGAAAATAGAAATGGAATTTGACTGTAGGCATTGGAACCATGTTTTTGTTGCCTTCTTTAAAGTTCCTGGGAAGGCTTTGCAGATAATCGCATTAGAGACGTTGAGGAGGTTCATCTGAGAGTGTAATAGTTGAGATGCTTGGTTGGATCAGTCGTCTTGTCGTAAAATTCCAACTGTGGAATTCTCACATGTGTGGGGAGTTGCTCGTCTTGAATATCTTGGGTAAAAGGGGAGTTACCAATGTTAAACATATCTCATGGGTCAAGTTTCTTTGCATCTTTCAACTTTTTGAGGCGTTTGATTATATTGTCTATATCATTTATAGACTGATTAGCTAAAGATCTTGTAGATTGTGCTTTAGAATTATCGTTGTGATTATTGTGTCATTCGTCCCTTCAGTTGGAGGCTTAACTTAGATTTTGTGGCATGTTCCCGTAGCATTGTGAAATACTGTCACCATTCTACTCACTTTGAGGTTGAGAGTGTTGTTGGGAGCAGTTATTGATTTCATTAACCTGGTCTTTCCAGCGACGGCTTTTAGCCAACAAATTGGCAAGTTGTTTCTTAAGTCTTGCAATCCTATCTTCATCTTCCTACATTACAAAAGGTGGGATTAGAGGAGCTATAGGGTGATTGTTTCTAAAAGTTGGTGGATTGTGGTCATCGGGGACGTTCTTACTTAATTTTTTTCTTGATCTTGTGCTAGCTATAGTTGTAGTTGGCTTTAACATGGTAGACTCCAATTGTTGATTGCTCCTACTGCCTGGACGTGGTCTTAGACTAAGTCACACTTTTGGATTTAGTGAAATTCAACCAGCAAGGTAAACAAATGTGAGCTATTGGAACGCTGGAGCTGTCTCCGGTGCTTAGACTCTGACACTTAAGTTAGAGAAGCAGTGTAGGGGTAAGGTAATCAAAGTGTGTAAAGGGTATTGGATGATCTTACCTGAATGGAGGGACCTCCTTTTATAATGTTAAGGAAGTTTTATTTTAGGCAAGTAAATCTTTCTTGAAGATGCCCCAATTATAATAGGAAATACTTGTTTCAAGCGTATTATTCCAAAGATTTAAATTACTTTTATATTTTATTTTGACCAATTTTAGGCACTTTCTTATTTTGTGACTAGATTAAAGTAGAATGGGTCTTTAAGGCTTAAGCCAAAATAGGCATGTAACACTTAACCCCCAACTCTTATTAGTGCCATAGGACTAATGAGAGTAGAGATTGGGCTTTATTTATTTATTGAACTTATGATGGATAGGGAGGACGTATTTGACCTAGGGAAAGGTTAGGGAAAGGATGGGTCGACCTTGGTGTTTCAAGGCTTAAAACCATGATGTCCACCAAACTGTGGGATGTCTCATATGAGCTATTGGAGATGAGAAGTAGGGTGCTTGAGATATGACGTTGACTTAAGGCTAGTCATTATTAGCCAAGTCATGGCGAATAGCTTCCTTGTTTTGAAGATCGAAACCGAGCTTTGAAGGAGGTGAAAAGGTTTGCTGTGAATGCCTCCGTCCTTTCATCTTTCATTTTCAAATTATGTTTGCACATGCAAATCTATGCATTTAATGCAATAAGTGATGGGGGGTTTGAGGTACTTGTAGGGCTGAAATAATCTCATCCCTTTGTTTTATTAGGTGATAGGTGGTGCGATCTCGAACTGTATAAAAAAATGGACATGTCCTTTATAACTGCCTATATAAGGCATGGGAACATCAATTCTCATACTTTTCGCACTTCTCATATAGCATATTCTTACAACTTTAAACGTTCTTGTGCTTACTTGATCTCATCCAATTGATGTCACAAATGCATTACTAGTTCTTAAAAAGGATATATGTCATGATAAAATGGATACATGACTTATGGCATTACTTGAAAAAATTACTATAGTATACAATGGATATATGTCTTTTTTGTGTAATAGTTTGACATATATTAGATCTTTCATTCCTTGCATTCATACTTCCAATTTTAAGATATGTTGTTACCCATTTATCACAATTAAGTATTTTTTTTAGTAATTTCTATATTATCTGAATTTTTTTGTGTTCACTAAATATTTTATTATTCTAATTATCTTACTATTCAAATTATAGTATTTTTGTAACTAATGTTTAATGAGTGCTGTTGTATTTATGTACTTAATTGAAATTCTCAATTAATACTAATCTCCTTTTCTAATTTAAGTTTCCTTCTTAATAATTCTTATTTTGTACAATTTTTCAACTCTAAAGCATTAAGCTAATAGTGTCTTCATGTGTATATGTTATTAAGAGTAATTTTTTAAAAAAATTTTTATTTGTTTACCAAGAGTAAAAGAGTTATATTGCTAGATTGAGTTTTTTTTTTTTTGTAAGGATTTTAATCTAGTAGATGATGTGTGTATGAATTGCAAAATATATTGTAGGCAATATATTCATCTATTGGGACATGAGTGATGTAAATAATTCATACCAGCACACATGTACTTGTTGTCTCAACGGCTATCACTTTGTTGCTCAACTTAACACTTTCTTAGTTTCATCAATCCTCTAGCAATTTCTTAGAGTGTAAAATTGGATAAAGAAAAAATTGTTTCAAACCATAATTGTCTCTACTTTTATGAATGGGAGGAAATTAACTTTTTTTTTTCCCTAAGTAGCATATCAATATAATGGTTCGTGAAATAGAAGAATAAGAAATTGCCATTAGACAAAGTGAAACAAAGGAGAAAATATGGTGAGAACACAAAGTCATAGTAGTTTTCCATGTTAGCAAATTGTGGTTTTGCAAGATATTTATGACATGTTTCGTTGACTTCATAATGATATAAAAGAATTATGGTTGTCAAAATCGTGATTTTACTTGGAATTGAATAGTATAAAATCGATAGAATCATATATCTAAACTCATAATTACACCAAAACTTTATACCTAAATGATTTTTCTTCCATTTTGATTATAAAAAACTTCATAAAATTGCAAATTCGTAGAATTGTATAATTAACTCGTGATTTTAACAACCATGAAAAGAATGACTATTCCTCACTTGCAAACCTTTTCCTGCATTTGGTTGATGAAATGGCCATTTAACGAAATTGTGTTATTAGTGAAAAATGAGAAATTACTTCCTTTATAGGACCAAGAAAATAGCTATTCATTAGTTTTTAAGCATATTTTCATACCTATTTATGAGCTTTAAAACAATTGTAAGAAATAGCTATTGTTTCTTAATTTCATCCCCAAAGAATTTCAATTCTATTTCTATCTTATTCCATTTAATAAACCAAACATGCCATTAAAGTGACATGTGTGGCATTTTTCTTTTTTTTCCTTTTTCTTTATTTTTTAGTGGAGATAATGACTATTAGAGAGTGGTAAAATTGTAAATAGATCCAAAAAGCAATACCAAATTTTTAAATTTCATGCATAGATGATGTGCCTAAAATAGGGGTTAAGCACATATAATTGGAACAAATTATAAACCTCAATGCACTTGTTCAATCGTGGCTCAAAACTCCAATAATTTGCGTAAACCCTAATGGAGAGCAATGAAATCCGAATGCTCTAACTTGCAAAGTAACAATTCCACAAGGATAAAATCCTTCAAACAACACTAAATGCAGATGAGTGCTACGTGAATTACACACAAAACAGCAAGAACTAATTTAAAGATCCACTTTCCCAACAAAGTGATCCTTGATTTAAATGAAACTAAATTGAAGGTTAAAACTTAAGGGCTAAAACCAACCAATTGTAACAACATGTAATCTAATTCAGTCAATAACAAATCCAATTCAACCCTAGATACAACTTACTAGTGATGAAAAGGAAATTGCAACAAGAAAAATTTGATATTACTTACAAATTAGCCTTGAAGCCACTCGCCACAACCTCAAATTGGGATTTGAAATTGATAAGAGCAATTTATGGAATTAGGCAACCCTAACCCTCAATACGCGAAGTGTGTCTATTCTGAAAATTTTGCAAAAGTTCCTCAAAACCCTACTTAAACAAATATTTATACTTGCTCCATTTAAGGTTAAAAAATCCACAAAATTACAACTATACCACTTTTAGGGTGGCCGATCCTAAAACTTAATTACAACCAAATAAAAAGTATCCTAAAAGCTTACACATAAATAATCCAAAGAAATAAGTACAAATAAAAATAGTCTTCATCATGTTAGCTCTTCCATAGGATTCATTGGCCTACCTCATCGCCGGTTTAAGTCGGTCCATAGATAACCCACAAGCTGAGTCTTAGTGAGTTTGTCCATCGCCCTGTAAAGCATGATAAGTGTGTCTTTTGGAATATACAATATATGAATAAGAGAAAAGAGGTTAGTAAACAAATAATTCCTAGGTAGATTTGCTCAAAATGGGCCATCATCGCCAAGATTTGAAATCCTTTAGCTCTTGCCCTAATGATAAGTTTTGTCGGATTTTGATTCCTATCAATACAATTTTATTAAGTGGGTGTGAAGACTAAAGTAGTTGTATTCTCTTAATAATAATAGGTTTTGCATTAACAATTTTTTTTAAACTTTTCACAAATAAATAACACTTTTTTTTTTCGGTTCCACATGATGGGAAGCAAAACTATATACACAAGTACCTAATTTATGTGAATGGGAGATGCAACTTCTTGTTAGATAATTGGACCAACGTCTTGCAGGACAATCAAATCTTTGTTGCTTAGTCATGGTTTATCTTCGAGCTTGACTACGACTTCTCCAATAAGATCTTCTTGAACCCATTTGATGTACAAAAAAAATGAAGAGTTTGATCTTTCATTTGATTCCATCGTAAATGTAAAAGAAGATAATACAAAGTTAAATAAGTAGTAAAATTGATATGCAATGTGAAGGTTATAAATGATAATTGAATTTAATGCAAGGAACCACCCAACAACACATTATACTATTTGGAAAATTTTAAAATTGAGGGCCTTTTGCAGTCCATAATGCAACAAGATAATTATTGACATACAAATGATACTAAACATTTAAAGGCATGAATTATGGTAAAATTGGTTGAATAATATTATTATCTTCTTCTTTAATAAGAAGGAAGAGTGACTTTTTTCATGGCATATCAAATTAATATGGGGGTGAGAAGATAGTATACAAAGAGGATCACGTTACATAGAACATATGAAAAGACTTCTATCATTGTCTACATGTTGTATTGTACTCATATGTTATCTTTTTGTTTGCAAATAAATGAATATTTACAATAATAGCATCATTAAATGATGCATTTTTCTATTTAACTACTCCCTACACTTGTTAAACTTTTGCCATAAAAGGAAATTGATATTTCAACTATTTTTCTAAGTTGTATAAACAACAATCCTACATTAATTTCCAAATGAACTGTCTATGTACTATTACCCTTTGTCAAAATTGTAATTACAATAATAGAAACAATCATTCATCCATCGAAGCAAAAATATATCTATCTTATTCCATCAAGAAAAAAAAAGAAAAAAAAAACTAGCTTCTTTATACTAAGGAAAAAAAGGAGTTTTCTTTCCACTCTTAATACACTCTCTCACAAAAGCATTTCAGTCTTTATTAGGTGCAAATATATGGCTAAATATAGGATTTTTTTGGTGGGGCCATAGATAGTGTCAAGAATGTTGGCTTTCCTAAATCAACTTGTTTAGTCTTCTAATTCTATGTTACACAAGCCATCTCACTGTCACTTTTATTGTTCATATTTTTAACTCGAGATTAATCTCATAGAACAAAAAATCGAGACCTACAAAGCAAATACATAGTAAAAGTTAGCAAAAAATAAATCAAAATGTAAAATGAAAACATATAAAAACTTAAGAAATAGTAGTGATGATATTTAACTATTTCATACTTTTTTGATACGGATATGTTATCTAAAGAGTGTTGGGGAAAAATATTTAAGTAAATAAACCAATTTTTTTTTGTCTAGATGGGGCCGTAAAGAATATACAAACACCTAATATACTTTGTTTTAATTTTTTTTGTTAAAATTTTTTGCTATACATATATGTAATGCAAATGTAATATCATCAACGCTTTGTTTTATTGGGTTGCTGGATACATATCTAGAGACGAAATTTAAAGACAAAACTATTTCATTGTGTTGTTGAATATATATCTAGAGACGAAATTTAAAGACCAAGCTAAGTCCCAAAATAATAATTTATTGAGCGAATTATAACTTTCTCTGTCACCCATAATATAAGTTAGCTAGTAACCTACATGCCATGATTTGGAGAAAAGGATTTGATAGCTGTACACGTTATTAAAGCACAAATTTTACGGATGGTATGGTATCTTAGCTGACTTCTTGTGGGGCCAAATATAATATATATAGGCTATCGGGCACAAAACAACAAACCTTAGCAAAACCAAGTCATACACAATTAAAATACACTAATAGTATTTAGTTGTCATTATTTTATAATATTAAATTAGTTAAAATATTTAGTTCCTTATTTAGTTTGTATATTAGATTATATCACCAAACAAACACACTACTAATAGTTCTTTTAATAATTAAGGATTTGATTTTTCTAAAAGATAATTTAGCTGAATAACGGTGTTTTTTTAAATTATTTTTTCTCTGTCCAAATAAAGAAAACTTGTAGATATTTATAGATATTTAACTATTAATGTCATCCATTCAATCGCATTGAATTCCTCTTAATAAGAAGCATACTTGAACTATACATGTAACCAAGCTCAATAAAAGCTTTCTATAAGTGTGTAAGCCTCTAACCCATTTCAATGAGCTTTACTTTAAGCTCCTCATATCAAAGGTGTTAAAAAAAAAAAAAGAAAAAAAAAAAAGCTATTTTGTTGGAGAATCCTCTCCTATTACGTAACTTAACCAGTGTGGTCCCTAATTATGCATCCAACACTAGGATTTACAGAGGGAGGGATTCACAGCCCTCTCATAGTTAAAGTCTGAACCATCCTAGAGTCAGAGGTACCCCATTTAAAAGTGAACCTGTCCTGTTCCATTGGGATTGAATCTTAATATTTCAAGTTAAGTTCCATGCAAAGGCATTATAAAACTCTGGAAATCAGGATTTTTGACTGGTCGAGCTATCCTAACTAAATGCCCCCAAAAAATACACAATAAGTAGTCTTAATTCGACTATACTCTTTTGAGACGTTGGTTAAAAGAGAGTTTGGAGAGAATTTTGAAACCCCATAGACGCATTAAGAGTTGTTGTAAGCATTTTCAGCAAATGGGCATTTCGTGAATATATATATATATATAGGTACTCAAAACAGGTTCCTCCTCTCAAAAGTCCACACAATAAGCATCCGCATCGATGTTTTTTATTTCCGTTCCCACCAAATTTACAATGAACCGAGATCCATTTGGGAACCAATTTCATCTTCGAGATTTTGCAAAGGCATTCCAGATCCAGTCATAATTCTCATTAGAGTCCTCATGCCCAGCTTTTGTAGTAATCTCCCCAATCCAATCCCATTTCCATGTAATATGACCCTCCTCTATTATTGAATCTTTCTGTCAAGAAGATGCTACCTAATAGATTGTTTATTTTTTATTTATTTTTTGTTTTTTCTTCAATAATAATTAATATAAAGTGGATTGCTTAAAAAAGTTAGAAAGTATTTAAGGAAGTAAAAAAGTACCTTCCTCTTTCCTCCATTTCATTTTTACGCAAAAAAAATTCTTTCTAAACGCACCAATTATTATTCTTCTTCTTCAATTCCTTTTCTTTTTTCTTTCGTTCTTTCTTTCTCTCTTTTTTTTTTCTCTTTTTCAAAAATCAAATCCATTTGTTCCGTTTCTGATTTTTTGACACAATAAAGCTTTCCATCTCTACAAAGGCGAGTTCGAGTGATGGGTATAGGAGGAGTTGGTAGTTACCTTTTCGATGTTAGATCGGGCTTACCGGAGAAGAGTCGAGCATCGAAAGCTTTATAGCCATACTACGGTACAGGTAACTTATAAACTTGTTATTTTTGTTACGTTTATTGTCTAAATGCTTCTAGGAATGAGTTTTGCAAGTTGAACGGTAGCTAAATGCATGTACGTAAGTAGAGTTTTTAAAATTCGTTATTAGCGTGTTTGCATGGAAACGTGGGTGCTTTTGGTGGAAATTTAGTACTTAAAGAGCTGTCGAACGCCTGTTCAATGGCATGATAAAAATATACTCAGTTTATGCAAATGTATGCTTTCACTTTCATGGCTGTTATGGCTATACTTTTCAAAAAATTGGTGAGTCTAAACATTCAATTTGAAGAACGAAAAGGTTAAATGTGCATCATAAGAGGTATATTTACAATCTGCATTTTAATCTATACACAGTAATATATGATTGGATGCAGATGGGAAAGATATACACTAAATTTAATACATTATTAGGGATAGTCATCAGCAATTAAGATGTAATATCTTTGTTACTATCGTATTGTCTTATGGTGGCAAAAGATGATACCATTATTACCCCCATCAAACTCGCAAAGCAAGACTCAAATACTACCATTGCTCGTCGACGCACTTTGGCCTTCACTCAATGAATAAGTTCTAATTTTTATTTTAAGAAGAATTAAATTTGATAAAAACTATTTTATAATAATTTTCAAAACTTTATGTAATATACTTAAAGCTTTAGTTCAGAAGCAGGTAATAGCAAAGGCAAAAAGTGACCTATGAACCCTTATTATCAAACTTAAAAGTTTTTAGTGAGTTACCGTGATATACTTTACCTTAATCTTATAAATAACTGTTAATACTTTTCTATAAGGTTTTACTCAAATAGGATGGCATAATTAGTAAATATGAGAATTACATATTTTTATTTCAACTTTTTACTATATATATATATTCCCAATTACATATTATAAAGTTAGGAGAAGGGAAATTTGAATTTGTTTCATTTCAAAGGGAGAACAGTGTTTATGCAAATTACATTATAAAGCCTTAGCAACTTTTTACTTATCAAGATCAATATTGATGCCTAAATCTCAAATACAATAGATGAAGCTTGTAACGACTAGCACACAAAGTACAATAAAATTGAAAGATTATCTGAAGAGAAATCCAACCAAAGCCGCCCTCAATTGAGCAGCAATACACCACCTAGGGTTCTCCTCAATTAGGCTTAGTTTCACCAGGCCTTTTTCCTAATCTCCTTACTCTGTTTTCACTATAATAGAAAAGGTTTTCCCTTCTAACTAACTCCACAATCTTCCGCCCACCTTATTTATATTCACATTTGACCTATCTCTCCCAAATTATAACACTGCCCTTAACTTCGTACCCTACGCATATACTCCAACATACTTCCAACTGCACACCTATAACCGCATACAAATAAGCATACAGACCTAACGCATTCACCACATGCACAATACAACACGATACAACCAAATACACAACTACTATTTAACATAGTACACAGCCACTTAAGTAATCATGAATGAGGCATTCGCCTCTTATAGACCCTCAATAAAGGTCTATAAACCCTCGGGTGCGTATCAAAGTTGTAATAGGAGGTGTGATTACCAATGACATGGGCCGTTGGATAGTTGGATTTGGAAGGAAATAGGAAAAATTGATATCCTATCTGCTGAACTATGGGGAATCTACTAGGCATCAAATATTGTAATATGATGGGATTCAATAAACTCGAGCTGAATACGGATTCAACAGTGGCAGCACACTTATTAGACCAAACAGCTAAACCAAATCTTAAGATCAAATTTGCTAATGTTTTCTTTGCTTGCAGGCAAGAACTCCAGCGCCTCTGTGAGGTTAAAATATTCTATGCGCCTAGAGAAAGCCACATCCTAGCAGACTGTATGGCAAATCACATGCATGAAGCTAAAACTAGAGATCTGATAGTCTTTGTTCCTCTGAACTGCATGTAAACTTCTCGTTAAAGATGCTGCGGGATATGGCACTGTACGTGTAAAGAGATTAGAAGACTGCGTGTAACTAAATAAGCAAGATGCTGCTGCAACTTGTAGAGTCTCAGTGCATGTAATATATGCTAAGTTTTGGTGGTTGTGCTGTTTTGTATTTCGGCCGGTGTTCTACTTGTTATGGAGTCTTTTAAGTTTATTAGAGTCTTATGTGTATGGAATTTCTCTGTGTCTGTAATGTACTGATGAACCCTAAGTACATCTTCTGCTGTTTCAATAATTTCCCTTTCTCACCAAAAAAAAAAAAAAAGAATTTATAGAAAGGACAAGAACAATATTGAATTAAAGAACGCAGCCACCAAAGAAATTTAGTTCCAGCAGAAATGCATTCATTATGTCCACGGCAATGAAGGCACCAAAGTCCAACCACATGTCCAACTGGGAAATATCCAAGTACCAGCCCATCATTAAATGAAGCCAAGCCACGGTAAATCTTAAGGTCCTCGCACCGGTGAAGTTATTGAGTCCAGCCACGATCCAACGTGAAGCAGAACCACAGTTCGGCAATTTATAAAAATACATTTTCTTTCCGTTCTATTTAGATGCTTATTTTTTTTTTAAAATCACGATATTTTTTTTTTATTTTTACAAATTAGGATTTACATTATTTTTTAAACCCATAATTAGGACTTACAATATTCCTATTGATTTTTTAATCCATCATTTATACGTAACAACTCTTAGTTAGTCTATGATAATATTTTAAATAAAGAATTACTATTAAATAGTAATAATAATATAAAAAAAGAAAAAAAAGGGTCAACTTACGAACTGTGAACACATACACATGTGAAATGTCTTTACTTTATGAGTAGATACGGTGGACTTGGACCATATTTTAAACCTAAAAGTTAGCATCCTTGTTCCTGTTCAATTTTTTAGGTGGGAAATTTTAGTGTAATAAGTATTTTTTCCACTATAGGTACTGTTTATTTTCCCGAATTGACAGAACACATGCCTTTGTTGAATGACCAAAACTAAAAAGTAGAACCACGTAAACGAGTGGAATTCCATTCTAAACGAAACTGTCTAACGCTCCAAGCAGTTGGTAGAAACTATCTTTGATTGCCATAGAGTTTCCAATTTACACTCCCACCTTTTCTTTCTCGCTTTTTATTATGTGGACGTTATTGTACCAATGATATAATGTACCCGGCCATCCTTCAACTTTTATTAGAATCTACATCTATAATGCCATAGGTTTGGGGTTCTATGATCATCTACATATTTTCAATATATGTGAGGTATACTTTATACTAAATATATAACGTTACAAGCTATCAAATATAAATACAAGTAAATTTGATAGATATAAACGAAAACCATCCACATCAATCTAACTTATAAACCATTTTCTAGCTCAACACTCTGGAAGAATCGTGAGACATTTATCCATCTAATAAATATTGGTTACCTTAGAAATGATACGGTAACCTTAATAATAATCGACCAGAGTCTTAATTCTCTTATAGGGATTGCGCATAAGTTTTGAAGAGCTCCCAGGTATCATTTTTCAACATTTTAGAAACAACAATACCTTTCTGTGCAAACCGAATATTGCTTTTAAGTATAACTAAAATATTGAAACATAATAAAACAATTGTCGTATTTTCTTATTATATCGTGTTTATTGTTATTTTATTTTCTTACTATATAGTGCTTTTTTTTGTTATTTTAAAGTTATTTTGTGTTTTTCATCTCAGTTTATTATATTTCTATATTTTAGTTATGCTTAAAATTGAAATATATTTGACTTGCACAATTTAATTATTATGATTTTCAAGTACACGTATATGGAAAGATAAAGGTATCACTATTCGTGAAATGTTGAAATATATATTCATTTTGTTGATTGTATAAATGTGTATAAATATCTATATATCGATAAATTTATAAATAAAAACACAAGAAAATAGTTGGGCTTGAATATAGGAAAAAATAAAACAATTTGCACGTAAAACGAACAAGCTTAAAGCTTGCGTTGTAATATAGTCAATGGATAAGGATAATTTTAGCCATATATATTTATAAACGAGGGATTCTAGTAGGAGTAGTTACGTAAGTATCATGTAGGTATCGTATTGCACATGATTTTAAAGAAATGACATAAAGATGGCACGTAATGAGATGACTAGTTAGAGAGTGGCATGGAGGAGAAATAGGCAATCTCAAGAGTTTTAAATGCAAAAGTAATAGATAAGGGGGGCTAAAGGGATCTCAAACATCAACCTTGCAGTTTTTGGGCAATGGAGACTGTTCTTTGCTTGAGCTCTTATTTGAGGAACACTGTTAATCTGATCTCTAGAATATAGAAAATTCTCTAATGAGGAGAAATAACTAAGTATTTATAGACTCTTGGACCTGATGACATTCGTTAGATCACATTAGTGATCAATGGACAAGATGGAGTTTGCTTATTCTAGGGTTATCCTAATAAGTTTACTATAGGCTTAAGGCTAGTAGCCTTCCTTATAAGTGCATGAGCTTGTTTGAGAATGGTTAGATGTAGACGATTTGTCCGACGATCATTGTTCCAAGCTCACTAAGCTAATTCTCATTAAGTCATCTTAATAATTGGATCGGACTCTTTAGGCCTTGTCACAAAGCCCAATGAGTCAAGCCAAATAATTGATAAGCTTAACCTAATATATTTAGTCCTTTACATTTTTACCTCCTGACCAAAGTCCTTTAAACAAAGTCAAAAGGGTTTAAACATTAAATAAGCCTTTATAATAGCTAGGAAATTGCTTAGCGAATACGTGCTTGTGAAATAGCTACATTGCTGCTGTATTCATGTTTGCACGATTTATATTACAAGAGTCCGACACTAACACTGCATATAATTTAGTTTTTTCTCTCAGTGCGCAAGCTTGTAGCATCATTTAATTGCGCATATCACCTTTGGCCAATCAAAAATAGATATTGCTAGCAACATATGATGGTGGCTGGATGAGTAGGATTAACCTTTAAAAAAAATGCCGTGATATTTCCTGCAATATAATTGTTAATCTTAGATTTTCAACAGGTTTCTCTATGCTCTTCATATGTTGTTGAATGTCTCAAATGCATATGTAATAATCTTCTTTATGTTTTCCATAGAAAAAGAAAGAAAGAATATCTTAGTTTGAAATTTTTTTTATCAGCCTAGTAGACCATTAAAACACACAAATTTGAACATAAAAAATGCAGCAAACAGCAAAGTGGTTTAGTCTTAACTATAATGAACTAAAATCAGTCTTTTTGGATATATTATAAACTCCATAATTCTACATAGCTAAAAAATTATGACTCTTCAAAGCTCTTTGTACGGAGATGCATCAATATCAAAACATAATTAATCTTAAATCCTACCACATGCTTTCAAATCTTCTCTAACTTAGCCAAATCTTATCACATATCACCACCATACCAATACAAATTTTATTATCATAATTTAAACCCATTTAATCCCAATAGTAAAATCTTTAAACTCTATCAGCAAATCTCTTCAGATTAGATATATATATCTTCGTGGTATGTACTTTCCCCATCCGAGTTCGCTTGGCTCTACTCTAAATTGGTGACAACGGCTTCGCTCTTTCTTCTTTTCCTTTTTTTTTTTTTTTTTTTAGTTCCGTTTTCATAATTTTTGTTGGTCCTTTGACAGGTTGTAGGAGGTTGGATTTCGGACATCAACGGCTGCAACTTCTCTAACTCCTCATCAACTAATCACAGCAGTAAATTCAACAACCCTTCTTTTTTTTTTTCGGAGTTTGCAAGACACTCGCCTCACCTTGCCGGAGAAAGAGGCGATGTCATGAGACCTATAGAATCTTTGGTTTTCCAAATGGGTATATTGATTTTGATATGTGTCAATCATCTACTCTAGAAGGGGGCAAATATCCATTCTTCGTATTTCGATTGATTGTCCAGAGGCAGTTGTATTCTTTTAACCAATAATCTAGATAGCTATTCAGCAACTATTTCCCTCGACAGTGAAGCGAGAATTTTTTGTTCCTGTTCTGCCGAAATAGTGGAATTATCTCAGGTTATTGCGTTCTCCAAACTAAACGCACTGTTCTTTCTTTAGAAAAGGCAATATTTATGTCTTGATACGAGGTTCAACCTCATCATTCAGTAGTGTCGTGTGTCAAATACGGCTTCTTGTCTCGTTCTCAATGATGATTAACTCTGAGCAAGTGTTTTTTTTTGAATTAATGTGACGAAAAGCGAATGGTTTGAAACTTCTTTGACTTCCAAAGAATGGTTGGTGCTCTATCAGACGTGGTTACTTATAACACCCTCATCGATGCCTATTGCCGCTTTGTGAATATTGATGTTGGATGCACGGTTTTGCAACGAATGAAAGAAGCTGGGATACGCCCAGATATTCATTCCAGTGATACTCGGTAACTTCTTTATTCACAATAAGGGGAAAACAATCGGCATAAAACTTTTTGAAACCTCCAATAGAGAATATTAAACTTTTTACATCTTCCCCGTTAGTAGAAGGCCACATTGACGAGCATACATTTTCCCAGAGTTTCTCTTCTTTAGAGATAGAACAAAAGACTGCACAAGCACATGCTGCACTGGCCAATGTTTGGCCATCAAGACACCGCAATATGTCATAGAAAAGATCACCATTAAGCGATGTCATACTCTCTCTATGTGTCATTGGCAATGCCATCGGCTTACCTTTTATCGGTGAGAGCCATATATCTACTATCACCTCATCAAAGTTGAGCCATTATTACCATGTTCTGTTTTTGGCATTAGAAGAACTTAAACAAGAAACAACTAAGGAAAATGAAGAACTTTTTTTTGTGGCTAAAGTCGAGAGTAGATTAGGACTTTGATGGAAGAAGAAGAAGCCAAAAGTGCAAAAGTGTACGTGATTATTTCATGTATACTTCCATTTTTATTTTATTATATATATATATAATCTTCTTCACTTTTTTAGGCTCCATCTTGACATTGATAATACTGTGAATTGATGGGGAATGGTACATAAGTAATCAAGCAAAGAGACTTATTGGTATACTTAGATGGACATTTACTGCCAATCTCGACTCCTCGGGATACGTGGTTGGATGAGACTATCTTTAAAGATACCTTTTGAGATAAAATCAAACATCAAAAGCTCTATGCGATGGCTCATATTGATGATATGCGTTGCTTTATTGGATGTGATCCTCATGCTAGCTCAAGAGATACCATCATTGCAAATTCGATCTTGTACTTTAGGAATAAAAGAAGGGAACTTCCTCTCTCTATCACCCAGTTTGAGTTCCTTAGGTAGCCATCCGTCAAGTGGAAATCTTGGGTAGAATACATCATCTTAAAGTTAGAGTATGTGACTCTTTTGGAGAAGGTTGGCGTCTTTCATGCCTTCACTGCTTCTACTCGCCTATGGTTCCGACATATGAGTGGGTCAGAAGTGTGGTGGGTAATCATCTGCCAATGGGGTACTTAGACTCACATATTCATCACTTCTTGGGAGCAAATCATCCCGAAATTGGAGGATGTGGTCATTTTCCTAAGCTTGAATAGTTTTGGGTAAACCAATATCACTTCTACTAAAGTGTCTTATAAGGAGCATAGTTTTCAAGTATCCTTATTGGATGCCATGAAGGTTACTTGCAACAGTAGGAGGAAGTCGTACTTCTCTTCTTAGCTTGCATTCTTTTTTTAGAAGCAAAGAGAAGATGGGCCTCGGGTTTTTGGCCTGGCTTGTGGACAAGAGTAAGTACTCTTATCCATTGTCAAGTATACCATTATGGTTGTGTACTTATGTGTGCACTTCCCCCCCCCCCCCCCCCCCCTTTTTTTTTTCATTTCTACAGGCATGAACTTACAACTTTTGTAGCATATTGACTATCCTTGCTTGTGTTCCCTAGAGGACCAAAAGAAGGTGTAAGCACCTGACTATTTTCCTTAGCCATATAAATTACTTAAGGTGAGTACTTCACACTAAGTCCCTTTTACTTAAGCTCTTTGTATCGACACTTGGATCTGTATCACATGGCTTCTGTTCATTTAAAAGGCTGCTATGTGACTGTATCACATGTAAACCTAGTATTCATCCAACTTTTCTTTTGTGAGCAGTTTTGGAAACACTTTACCCCTCCTTTCGATGGGGTTAGATCCAACCTTACTCTTCCTAGAGCATAGGCTTGGGTCAAATGAACTATTGAATAGGCACTCTTGTAGCTTATTGATATTGAGAGTGAATTTATATTTCTCCCTTATGTGAAAAGACTCGTTGGTTATGAAGACAGGAGCGGATTATATCCTTCAGGCTCAAAGAATGAGGTAACTTTAATAGATAAACGTAAGAGTTTCGACGACTTTGAGGCAAGATTTATTTTATGGTGTACTCTAGGGGGTCTACCCTCCCTCCTTGACAGTAAAGACTTCTTTGAGTGCTATTTGGAGCAAAGGGTTGTGGCATATTCACTCTCGTTGGGTGACTTTAGAAACATTCACCCAAAAGTGTGTCAGCTATTCTTTCCTTCTGTAAGTCACTCCAAGGTTGCTTGCTTTCACTTAAGTAAGTGATACACTTCGTGCACCTACTGTGTATTGTTGGGAGTTTTGCCTTAAATTGCTACCTAAGCCTATTGTTGATGCCCGAGGAGCTAATGAACAAGTGGATTAGCAATTAGCATCTCCTGTTGATGAGGAATCAAGGAGATCCTTTAAGAATAAACACCTTTGTCTTCCATCAGTAGATCTTAGATACGCTAAGCGTGCACTTATTCAGGAAGTAGCATCTTTGTATGTTTCTTGCTATTATTTATGTGTAAGTATTCCTTTTCACCAATCCCCCTTATCTGTCATGTGTATGTAGGTTGAGATAGGCTCTAAAGTTCACTCTAACACTTCTGATGATGATTCGACGACTGTTTCAATTCAAGTTAATGATGATCAAGACTTAGTGAATTATGAGGAGTCACTGGTTGAAGATAACAGAGGTGACAGTGATGACATTGAAGGGTTACATGACTCTATTGAAACTAGAGTAGTTACTACTAGTGCTAATGAGTTGGTCATAGAGATAGACAAGGGTGACGATAACACCAATGATGGTGACCATGTTAGTGCACTGCTTTGCTCGAGTACATATGAAGATAAGTTGTATGTAGCACTTACTAATATCCTTCCTCCTCTAGTTGCTACCATGTCTCATCGAGATAAGGAAGTAACTCCAAAGATCTATGTTGTGTTAGAGGAGACTACATCCTTTCAAGAGTTTACTATGTCTTCCTAGTTATTGGAATCATTGGAGACCCTTGATGCTATGGACAAAGATTTTTAGGCTGAGTCTCTTGTGTTAAAGACTGAGCTAGCTTGCATTATGGTGAAGATATCGGGGGGAGGCTATGCTATTACTAAACAGACCTTGGAATTATTTGTTAGACATAGAACTTAAGTAGTTGATTAAGTGCATTGAGGGAGTTAGCCTTATGAGATTTAAGATTAACAGCTTAGAGCCCGTTGCTGTTAAAGCCAAGAGACTGTTGAGCTATTATATTGTCAAGAGACAACATGATGAGCTAATGGGTAAGGTGCAGGAGTTACAAGAAGTAGTTAAGGCAACCAATCTTGAGACGAAGACACTTTTAGGAGATACAAACCTTAAGTCCTTAGTAGACCTAAATTGTCTTCCTTAGTTTAGTATAATTATACTCTTTGTTTTTTCATTTCAAAGCATTGTATTGGAATCAACAAAGTTATTTCTCTTTATTTTTCTCTCTCGTAGTTATCACTTATTTACTTATACTTGCCATGAGTGATGCTAGTCACAATCACATAGAATTTATTTAAGATTCCCACTTTGGTGTAAACTTTAGTGTTGGAGTATCTCACTACACATGCTCTATTATGTGAAGTACAATGTCGCCTTGTTGAAAGAATTGTTTCCTGACCAAACGATCATAAGCTACACTTAACCACTGTCAATAATTGGTAAGGTGACGCTTGACAGTATCTCATCTCTCTTCTAGAGCTTCAAGATCGAGCATGTGTAGAGTATTTAGTTCTAACTTGGCATTGATGGCCGGTCTTATAAATGGAACTAAGACTTTCATAGGCATCATCGCCTTGTAACCATATATTAAAGAGAAGGAGGTGGCCTGAGTGGGGCTTCGCTTAGATGTCCTATATGCCCATAGTGCTAATGGCAGCTTTTCATGCCATTCTTTATGATTTGCATACACTATAAGACTGGGTACTTTTAGAGGAGTCTTATTCATTACTTTCGCTTGGCCATTTCCCTTTGGGTAGTAAGGTGTAGACTTCACATGATTGATGCTATAGGAGGCCAATAATTGTTGTACATGCGAGTTGATGAAGGGTGTGCCATTGTTTGAAAGAATGCGCTTTGGGATTCTAAAGCAGCAGATGACGTGTTCTTTTATGAAGCTTGCCACTACTGGTCCTGTAGCTTTCTTTAACGAGATTAACTCTACTAAGATCCAAATGCATCTCCTAGATGGTGATTATATTGGACTAATCAAGTCAAATGCCCACGTATGGAAAGGCCATGGAGTAGTCAGGCTATGTAGTGCAATGGTGGGAGCATGAATTGCATTATTGTGTTGCTAGCATGTGACACACCTCCTGGTAAAGTTGAATGCATCATTTTCCACTGTAGGCCAGTAGTTACCTAAGCCCAATAGGTGGTAGTACAACTTCCTTCCTCCTTAATGTTCCCTACCATCTCTAGAGTGGGCTTCAGTTAGCACAGTCTCCATTTTAGGTGGTGCCATAGACCTAAAGGCTTGTCCCATGAATGATACACTATATAGTTGGTCTTAATGCATAATGTACTTCCTTACCTTGCGCTTTACTATGCGAGCATAAGTGCTATTTGTAGGTAAGGTGCCATTTTTCAAATAGTCTATGTAAGGGAATCTCTAATTGTTGGTACTTGCTACAAAGTTGCATTCTCCTTGATTAGGAAGCTCAGAGCATTTTGGATAGCTTATTTGTATTTGAGAAGCATCTTTGGCCATAGTTGGCTAATAATACCTTGTGTGCTATATCTAGTGGGACAAGGATGGGCCTTCCTTTTTGTACTAGATTTTGTGGTATTTGTCCAACTTTAGGTGTGCTTCCTTTACACAAATACATTGTGATAAGATGCCTTCTAAACCCTTGAAGTATAGGATGCCATTAATGTGAATGAATTTTTTTAAGGTTGTTATAAAGGTTGCACTAGGATGCGCTAGTTGGCCCTTGCTGGGAGTGCACCGGTCATTTAGTGTTTCCTCTTCTTCATCTAGCAACTACAGAGCTATGCATGGAGCAAACTTTTTGATGACTTGAATATATAAACCATTTTCTTTGGCTTGAATAGGAACTTTGAAGGCCAATGTTGCTAGTGCATTTACATAATGGTTGGGTGATTGTTTGGTGTGCTCATATCTCATTGAATTGAACTTGCTGACCAAAGATTGCACTATAGTCCTGTAAGGTGTTAGTGCTGGTTCTTGGAGAGCAAATTCGCCATTGGCTTGCTTGATAATCAGGTTTGAATCACCGTAGATGCATAAGTGAGATGCTTTAGCATTTTGCACGGAAATGAGTCCAAGCAAGAAAGCCTGATACTCGGCCTCATTATTGATATAATGGAAGTTTAACTTAAATGCTAGTGGCATCTCTTAACCTTAAAAAAACATCAATACTACTCTGATTCCTTGCCTGGTATTAATAGAGGAGCCATCAAATTGTACCTACCATTCTCCACCTAATTCTGCCCTTATGGAGTCCTCATGAAACTCTATTAGGATCATATCCATGGCATAAGTCCCATGTATCGCAAGAAAATGGGCTAAGAGGTCTACTAGAGCCCGAGACTTAATAGCCTTAAAACAACATAATCATAATGTCAAACTTTGATAGAAGGAGCAACAATTTTGTAATCCATCTTGATAGAGCCGGTTGTGATAGTAAGTATTATATTGGGTTAGAGTGAGTGATAAGGTTGACTTTATGCACCAAGAAATAGTGGCGTAACTTTTGTATAGTAAATACCAGTGCGAGATAATGCTTCTCACAAGCCAAATAATTGACTTCACTCCCTTGAAGGGATCAACTTAGGTAGTATACAGACTGCTCCTTACCCTTAAGTTCTTGTGCAAGTAAAGCCCTAATGGACTTATCAGTAGATGTCAAGTAGAGAATCATTGGTAATCCTTTGACAAGCATTGTCATCGTCTGTAGAGAAGTGAGTATATCCTTTACCTTCTTAATGGAATCCTCTTGTAATTGCCCTACTCGAATAGTGCTCCTTTCTTCATGAGCTGTTGTAAGGGATAAGAGATCTCGGCTAGTGCAGGGACAAATTGCCTAATATAAGAGACCTCCTCATGAATGTTTTTAATTCCTTCGAGTTAATAGGTGAGAGCATGGATCATATAGCTTGCACCTTTGCTGGATCGACATCGATCCCTTTCCTGTGAATTACAAATCTAAAGAATTTTCCTAATGCTACATTATAGATGCACTTTAGTGGGTTCATGTACAGCTTATACAATCAGTATTGCTTAAAAAACCTTCTATAGATGTATCAAGTGATCCGGCTTTCGCCTTGACTTAATAACTATGTCATCCACATAATCCTCCATGAAGTCATGTATCATATCGTGAAAGATAGTAGTCATTGCTCTTTGATAAGTAACACTTGCATTCTTAAGTGTGAAGGGTATAATAGTATAGTAAAAATTCCCTATTGGTATCTTGAAGGGAATATACTCAGGATCTTTAATGACCATCTTGATTTGATTATAGTTGCTAAAACCATCCATAAATGAGAACAATTCATGTCCAGCTGTAGCATCTACTAACATGTCAATATTTGGAAATGGGAAATCATCCTTTGGGCAAGCCTTATTGAGATTACAAAAATCTATACAAACTCGTATATAACCATTTTTCACCGGCATGATATTAGCCAACCACGTGGGGTGCTCAATTGGCTTGATAAAGCTAACTTAGAGCAACTTCTCAATTTCTTCTTTGATTTAGATCTCAACTTTTGGGTGAAAAACTCATTGTCTTTGTTTTATTGGCTTAACTTTAGCTGTAATGTTCAATCTATGTACCATTAGATTGAGGTTTAGTCATGGCATTTCATGGTAGGTCCATGTAAACATGTCTCTATACTCCCTTAACAATTCCACTAGGTGGATCTTAAGCTTATGCAAGAGATCCTTGCTAAAGATAGGTCTCGGAGACTTCCCCAGTCTCACTAGATATAACTCTTTAATCCTGTTAACTTGTGGCTTGAGGTGATCTTACATCTTTGAAGGGGCAGGTTAGGTTTCTTGTATTGGTATGGGATTTAATGAAAACAAGCAAGCTTCTTTGGATCCATCTTCTTTAGATCCTGTAGACCATTATAAGTAGTATACCCTTTGCCCATTTTCTCCGATGAAACTTTCTATTCCCTTATTCTTTTTTTCTTTTTCTTGCCCCCACGGGAGCCTTGCATTGTCTTCTTTTTCTTGGGTTTCCCTTAAGTCTCCTCCTAAGTGGGTAGTGGTGTGCTAAAGGCTTTTGCAATAGCAGTCTCTCCCTCTTCGGCATATTCATCAAAGAATGCGGGCTCAATGAGGTATAACTCATTGTACTCAAATAGATTGTTTATAGCAGGAATGAATATGTCCTTCACTTTCCAATGGCTCTTAATGCACTGGTGCCATGTTGAGGGTATGAGGTTGTGATCATCTAGCCACTTCCTTTTAAGTAGTAGATGCTAGGATACGAGTGCATCAATCACGTAAAACCGTGTAGAGCCCTATATACCCTAATGTGTTTGTAGATGCATTAGTGAAACTATTTACAGCAATGGGTTATCTCATGAGGCGCTGGTTATCTGTCCCTACATCCTTGAATGTAGACATCGGCATTATATTTATAAAGGAGCTATTGTCTATGAATGTCCTCTTAATGGGATGCCCAATGAGCATGTTTTCCACATAAAGATGATGGTTGTGATTGGGATTCTTAGTGCACATGTTTGCATTTATAAAAAGTATCGCATTCTCATGTGCATTGGTCATTCTTCATATAGGCTGCGTTAGACTGCACTCCCCATATTATCTCTCAGCGATTTGGGTAAGTGCAATTGTTGCTGCAAGCTGTGCATCCTCATTAAACCATAACAAGTCAAATTTGTTTTTTGAAATTAGCCATCTTCATTAGGGCGACAACCTTTGGTGGGCATGTGCCTTCATCTTTTTTAGTAGGAGCCTCTTGCTCGCTTCATGTCTTAGTATGTGACATATTTCCTTCTTCGGTGCTAGGATCATGGTTGAGAGCATATGTAGTACCCCGCTAATTATTGTGTGCAGGAAGTGGATTATTACGAACATCGTTATTTTCTATGATAAGTTCTCCATTATAGACCCTATCATTAAAAATGTTCTTCAAAGTCCAACACTCATTTGTAGGGTAACCTACGGTCCTATGATATTTGCAAAACTTAGGATCATTCTTCTCGTTTTACATCGATAAACGATCTACCCTTGGGAGCTTGACATTCTTATCTCGCAACCATTAGTCAAGTAGAGCATGTACCTTTCCCATTGGGCATGAGAAAGAAGGAGTTGATGCAGAGCCTTGTGATCTATCATTTCTTGGCTTCTTGTTGTCTCTAGAAGTCTTAACTTGGGTTGACCTGGTAGATGTTGCTCATTTTCGAAACCTTCCATTTTCTCCTCATTACCTTGTAATGGAGTTGTTAGTTCTTCTCGCTATCTCAATAAGTATAGAAAAGGAACTTAGATTGAGATTTTCCAAGTGGATCGTATACTTGGTCAACATCCCTTGGATATAAATTTCCACTAACTCTCTCTCATCACATACGTCTTAGATGTCTAAGGTTCACTTTCTAAAGCACTTTACATAATCCATCAAGTCTTTCTTTGGGTTCTAACATGTTCCTCCTATATCTGTTATCATGACTTGTTCTTGGGTAGAGAAGAATTTCTCTAAGAATAGCTTGCACGTAAACCCCCATGAATTGACTGACTCTATAGAGAGATTGACATACCAAGTATATGTTTGTTCGGTCAGCAACTTGGAGAATTCTTTAAGCTTCAAGTCATCATCCAGCCTGTATACTTCCAAGTTCTAGATAAACTCGTGTAAATTTTCTTTGACACTCCCTTTCTTACCATTGAATAGGATGAACTTATGACTAACATAGTCCTTGGGGTAAGGTTTTTCAGCAATACGCTAATGATAAGGGAGTCTTAACTTTGACACTTCCATAGTTGACTTTGCATGTATTTCTTTTAAGTATATGTCCAAGTCTTTCTTCGTGACAAAAGAGGTCCTAGGAGTAGATACTATAGAAATGGGTGTAGGGGTAGGTTGATAGCTAGATCCACTAAGAGTATTGGGAAGGGGAACGTTTGGTGAAGGGATCTGTTCTTAAGGAATGTTCTTCTCATCAATGAGAGGATTAGTTGGAGGAACTGCATGCAATGAAGTTACATGGACGGTGCCTTACTACACAGCAATGCTAGTGTTTGGCAAAGCCACACCTTATTGTACGGTAATAGTGGCAACCGACCTTATGATAAGTAGAGCAAGCATAGTCATGAGTTGTACACAGGGGTATTGTGAATTGCCCTGATTGGTATTCTACGGCATTTGAGGTAGGTTTTGCTCTATTAGTTCAGTGTTAAGATATTTTTCTTGAGAAGTATTATTAGATGGTCTGCTCTTCCTAGGAGATACTATTACTCTTTTATCACTTAACTTTGATCCCCAACGGAGTCGCCAAAATGTAATTGAGGAGTTCTAGTAGGAGTAGTCATGTGTATCACATGGGTATTGCATTGCACGTGACTTTAGAGAAGTGATGTAGACATGGTACGTGATGAGATGACTAGGGAGAAAGTGGTAGGGAGGAAAAATAGGTAATTTCAAGAGTTTCAAATGCATAAGTGACAGACAAGGGAGCAAAAGAGACCTTAAATATCAATCTTGCAATTCTTGAGCAATGCAAAATGTTCTTAGTCCAAACTCTTATTTGATCTTTAAGAATTCTCAATGGAATGCTGTTTTTTTTTATCTCTAGAATTTGGAAAATCCTGTAATAAGAAAGAATGGCTAAGTAGTTATAGATCCTTAGACTTAATGACATTTGTTAAATTATCTTAGTGATTAACGGACGAGATGGAGTTTTGTTCATTTTAGAGTTATTCTAATAAGGTTGTTATAAGCCCAAGGCTAATAGCCTTTCTTATAAGTGTATAAGCTTGTCTGAGAATAGTTGGATGCGAACGACTAGTCTAACGATCCCTGTTCCGAGCCTACCAAACCAAATCTTTTTGAGTCATCCCAATAATTGAACCAAACTCACTAACCTCTATGATATAGCCTAATGAGTTACCAATGAGTTAAGCTAAATAATTAATAAGTTTATTCTAATATATTTATATAATATTTTTAGGCTTCTATAATATTTTATCTATTCTTTAATTAGTAATAGACTTTCTAAGTTATTTTATTGAGATATCGCCGGTGTATCGTTTGCATCTAATGAAATACACACGTAACACATCGTCCTAAGGATGCTCACACGTGATTGAAGCATTGGAAACTTGACCTGCTTGCTTGCAGGCGTTGAGATCCGTTTACATGGTCATTACGAATTGATCACGTGCCGTGTGCCACACTCTACATCGAAAATTGGCATCCTACCGCTAAAACCTAAAGCCGACTCAATCCAATAATTGTTATTGGCTGATCTACATCCCATACTCGATCCTACATTAAGAATGGATGTCCCACGACACGCAATCTCAATCGCACTATTGTAATATTCGGTCGATCAAATTGATTCCCCAATTTCTTATTTGAGTTAATGGTTGGTTCTCACCTTTATTAATTCTTTATAGTTATAGTTTTAATAAGAAAATGATATAAATTTAATCCTTAATGTTTATCATATTTTTTATTTTAATTTTAAATTTTTTATTTTTTACATTTGAGTTATTAATATTTATAAATAATTTTTTTTAATGATAACAATAACTTTTTTATTAGAGAATGAAATATAGTATGATTTGATTGATTGAAATATTAATTTAATTAAATATATATATATATATTTAGTTCAAGTAAATTATTTTAAAAAAGATGGAAAATTTAGAAAATTAAAAAACATACAAAATAAATAAAAGTTACATAATATATATATTATTTAAGTAAATAATTGAAAAAAAATAAAAATTCAAAAAAATTATAAAAAAGCAAGAACTTCAAAAAAGAAGAAAAAGGGAAATCTAGCCACCCTAGGGCAAGGGGTGGCCCATGATTTTTTTTTTTTTTTTTTTTACTTTTGAACCTTTTTTGCTTTTTTCAAAATTTTCATTTTTTATTAATACGCTTAAATAATATTTATATGCATATACATATTATTATCTTAATTTAAATTTAATTCTATATATTTTTTATTTTTTCCCATTTTTCCTATTTTTTTATTTTTTTTGAATTTTTAATCTTTTTTATCATGTCACTTAAAATAGTATATTATTATTATTTTGACTGATTAAATCATGTCATATGTTATTTTCTAACAAAAAAGTTAATGCCATTGTTGTTGATTGCTCTAGTTGTTGTGGGTTGATCTTGGGTCGAATTAAGTTTTCAGTTTAACAAAATCGACCTACAAGATGAATAAACGTGAGCTATTGAGTATTAGATACATGATTATCGCTCAAGTGACAAAAGCAAGATAATGATGTGCCAATCAAACTTGTGAAGAATATTCGATGTCTTACTTGGTTGGAGCAATCGCCTATTTATAGTGTTAAAGTAGTATGATATTTTTAGCACGTAAATATTTCCTAAACAAAGACCTATTTATTCTAGTTTAAATTCAGTAGAGTGTGTTCTTAGGAGAGTTAAATTACTTTCATTATCTGTCTTGACCAATTTAGACACTTTTTTAGTTCGGTGCTAGGCTTAGTTGAGATGGGCCCTAGGGCCTAAGGCTACATTAATATATAATAGTTGTTAAAAAGACTCATTTGTAGACATTTACATATATTGAGCACTCGAATTTAAAAATAAAATAGTTTAAGATTGAAATAGAAGAAATGGTGAACATTGAAAACTAAATTTCTACTTTTCCCTTTTAACTAAAACCTTTAATTTAACCACTTTAGTTGATTATGCTTTTACAGTTCCCATATTCATCTATTCAAAGGTCATTGAACATAGCTCATCTAATTTAGGTATTAATCCTATTCAATCACTAACCGTTTAAATATTCATTAGCTTATATTAAGTTAATTAACTCTTAATCTAGATTACTAATTTGATTTACTCAATTAAACAAATTTAGTCTATTAATTACCTTAATCAAGCTCTTATTCATGGTCTTTCATGATTCCTAAACAAATTTAAAAGATGAAGCAAATGACACTTAGATAGGTTGGTTAAGGAATCACTAACATTCTTTGGTATTAATCGAGCTCCTCTTTGGTTCATAATGAAGCTAAAGTATGTCCCAAAAATGGTAGCAAAACCTCTTAATAAGGGAGTTATAATAAGGGTTTAACTATATTTGGATTTTAGAAAGCTAAAAGTTAATGTAAATAATGAAGTACCATCTACCTTACATCTAGATTAATTATATGGAGTATTTAAGAAAATTTATTGAATGGCTTTTACATATCAGTTGACAACAATTCAAACTATAGTGTAGTCATTTAAAAGTAACTACATGGTATAATCACTTCTCCCAATTATAAAAAAAATCACTTTGATTACAATAAAATAAAGTCCATTAATAGTAAAAGAGACTGTCAATAACTTTTGGGAAGCTGTCAACCTTTTTTTTTTAATAATAAATCATCCCAAATTATAATTAAACAAAGATTGTATATAATAAAAGTGACTATACTATGTTGATAAGCTGTTTTAGCCAAAGGTCCAAGTCCATCTCAAACCCATATGCAACTTTCCACAAGGGATTGGCCATGTGTTCAAGTGGCACCCTAACTGTTCTTTTCCATGGCTCTTAAATTTCAATCAATTGCAAATAAGACTTACTGCAAATCGTTAATTTTTATAATTGCCTATTCTTTCACTACTTGGACACTCCAAATATACAACCAAAGGTATACTCCATGTTATCCATAACCAATTGCTCATCAATAACTAAGGTCGTTTATGGGTTTAGGAATTAAAATTTTGAAACCCACTTGCTTACTTTATACTTGTTTCTCTACTTTCACTTATATTCTAACTTGAACGTTGGAATGATGATGTCGAATAGCCTCAATATCCCCAAAATTCATTATTTCCTTGTATTCTATAGGTTCACACATCTCTTTTGAATTTTCTAAACAACATACTATATATCTACTCTTTAATGATTGCAACATAAAACTTCACCACAAAGGGTGCTGTATATTTAGGCAAATCATCTTCGAAGTCGTTGGACGCATTGCATGGGAGCATATGGCAACTGCGCGCTTCGCCATCACCGGTTGCAACAGTTTGGTAAATGGAACACATATTGCCACATGCTGCTTTATTGAACGTATAGCTTAGTTCATCCGTTGAACTTAAAGTCAAACCGCCCCGGCCGAAAGCCCCAAAAACCTATTCTGATAAAATCCAGGCCTATTCCTATAAGTTAGATCCCTTACTTTATGAATCGTTTTTAACGTGTGGGATCCTTATCAACCGTAAATTTGTCCGCCAAAAGGCAAATATGGTTTAAATAAGTTAAATGTTGATTAAAGAGGATAATTATTCTTTTTTTTTTTTTGTGATCTAACTGCATCTTAAACTGTGTAATACTAATTTAAGGGGTGTATAATGAATAAAATATGAGATAACAAATTCCTGCTTAATTCAATACTCAGTAGACTAATTTGAAACTCTTTAGTTTCAGTCCAACGTTTTTTTTTTTTTTTTTTCAGTTTTCAGAATTTGTATAAATTAATTTTACGAAATTTATAATAAAATTAATCAATATTTACACCGCAGACTCTTTAGCTCACTTGCCATCAATCATAGATAAAATGATGGAGACAGACACCACAAGTAACAAAGCAAGTATACAAGCTGAATCTCGTAGCATTAATTTTGTTCTTTACACCGTAGTTCAAAGAAGATCCAACTTGAATGGGATAGTGATCCGAGCCATGATCAGATTGGAGATGTATATATGACATTTTTCTCTCTCTCTCTGTTTTTTTAAGGAGAGTATGGATTTGCCAAGTATATCATATATCTAATGATACTACTGATTTAAATTAATAAATCCATTTGTGGACATGCTTGGTTGATTTGACAAAAAAAAATTTGTAGTTTGAAAATTTAACACGTGTATTCATTCATCCCATTAGCTTGCTTAGGAAAAACAAAACAAAAAAAAAAGAAAGAAAGAAAAATTATTGGCTTATATTCTTTATGGATATCTTATTGTTATTTTATAAACTTATCTTAAGCTATTATGATATCGATTTATTTCTAATTTCAGTTAAGGATGTATTAAATAGATATATAAGTTAGCGAATAGATTCACAACCTAGTTAACAAATAAGTCAAAGTATGCACATTTTGTAAAGCGAATATATGGGATTAACTTATAGGACTTGTTGCAAATGAACCATACCGTGGAGTTAGGTTCTCCAACACGAAATATGTAGGAAGTCACGCATGAAATTAGCAACCCCAAAATTTATCTTTTTACTAGAAATTGCACCCCACAAAACTAAAAATTAAAACTAAGACGCTTTGGACAGATTGATAGTCAAGAAACAATTTACTGCCAGTAACTGTGATTGTAATTTGCCAAGTCGGCAAGAAAATCCACACATAAGATATCTTGCCATTCTCATGTGTCACGTCACCATTCATTGGCACGATCCCATGAGTGCTTCCACAAACCCACCCCCCCACCCGCTTTCTCTTTCTTGAACTCTATAAAAACCTACACCCTCAATGCCTCCATACACCACCACCATCGCCACAATGGTGTCTTCTTTATCTTCCTTCTTCGTTCTCTTTGCCCTCTCCTTGCTCTTCTCTCTACTCACAATCCCATCTCACTCTCTCACTTGCACATCCCAGTCCTCGTCCCTCAAAAGGTCCTACACAAACTGCACCGACCTCTCCGCACTCAACGCCACTCTCCACTACTCATACGACTCAACTAACTCTTCCCTCTCCATCGCCTACACTGCGAAACCTGCCGACTCCGGCGCCTGGATCTCATGGGCCATTAACCCTACCTCCACTGGCATGGTCGGTGCACAAGCTCTAATGGCCCTTAAAACCTCCTCTGGCACCATCGTACCAAAAACCTACAATATCTCCAGCTACCAATCTATCGTCGAATCCAAGCTCTCCTTCGATGTTTGGGACTTCAGCGCCGAGGGAATGGGCGATACAATGAGGATATTCGCCACTGTGAAGGTGCCAGAAGACGCCGAGAGTGTTAACCAGGTTTGGCAGATCGGTGGGGCTGTAAATGGGGGTCACCCCAGTGCCCATCCGATGAAACCGGAAAATAAGAAATCGAAAGGGTCTTTGCAGTTGAAGTTGTCTTCTTCTTCGCCGGCACTGGCGCCTGGAACAAATAACGGGACTGCACCGGCTTCGGATTCGTCTGGCTTTTCAAGTGTTAGGGTATTGAGGAATGGTGAGATAAGATTGGTTTTGAGCTTTTTGGCGGGGGTGTTGGTTGCCGGTGTGTTTTAGATTGTGTTCATGATGGATGTTTTTTTTTTTTTGTTAATTTTTATTTCTTTTAAATTGTGATTCTGAGTGAAAGGAGACATTTTCGGGGAGTAGAAATTAAATTACCACTTTAATTTTTAAGCTCGGTTCATAATAATTGATTTTAGGTTTTTTTTTTTTTTAATTTTTTCCCACTATTATTGGTGTTATACACGTGTCGGTGTTTGCGAGATTAATAAAAAGTCGATAGGAAGAATGGGGCGGTGGTATATCGATTGATTGGACCCTCTTCGTCGGAGAAATGCTTGGAATAATCTTGAGCAAGTTTATGAACGTATTTATTTATTTTTTTCCCTCATAATATTTTTATCAAATCTATAAAATTACAGTGCAGATTCTTTGTCGGCTAAGAACACTTTATATTGATATTTACTCATATATAGAGCTAGACATTAGAAGTTACAGTCTAACTATAATTAATATACTATCTATTACTAGAAGAAACATAGGTAGAATATAGTATTTCGATATGAACTTAATAAAAATTTAATTAAATTTATGAATTAATCGAATCAAATATTATAATAATACTCATACTACATAAATATCTCTAACCCAAAATCGAACTTGATTAAGCTATTCTCTAATATTACTTGCAATGGAAGGATGAGTCGGTCTGGTTACTCGATATTTCTATACTATGCCTTTTATAGACATAATGTCTCTCTCCCTTAGTTTAAAATAGGCCATCATCTCAGGAAAGGGAGGGGTTACTAAAGTAGACTTTTTTTGTTTTTTTGGATAATTTACTAAAGTAGACTTTTAGATAAAGTAAATGTCACAATTTTATTTACTTTTCAATAACAAAGCAAATAATGATATCGAGTAGTATTCTTTTGAAACCAGAAAGAGAATTTACAAATGATATTTTTACAAGAGAATCAGAACATCGGGATTCTGTCCTTGCCGGCTTACAGGACATAGAGCTCTAACTACTTTTTTTTTTTTTTTTGGAACAGTGGAAACGTGAGCTTTGCTTAGCATTTTTATTTTTTATTTTATATAATTAGAGGTAGATATCATTGTGATTCTAAACTGATTTGGAATTATTGAGTTACAGATTAGAGATTCGGAAAATAAGGTTCAAAATTGTATGATTAATTTATGGGTTAGTTCATTGAAACCGATTAGTTATGAATTGATTTTGAACATATAATTATTTTTTTCTTTTTTATTAAAATTTTTAATTTTATTATTTTTTCTTTTGTTCTTAATTTTTTTTTTTTGGTTTATATTAATTTTTCTTTTGATACAATTGATCATCCAAAAATTTACAAATTAAATTGGTCATCTCTTTACGTAAAGTACTTTAGTCTTGATCTCCATATATTTCTAAATTGGACCAGGTAATTGTGGAAAATAAAGGATGAGCTATTGCTGGTGTCATGCTTAACATCATCACTCTCACTTTCAACCTCAGAAAAAGTGAGTGAAATTAGAGCAGCTCGCTCTGGCAGTTGGCAGTTGCCACTTGGATTTTTCTGCTCCATGAAAACAGGTCCGCATGATTTAGGCGTAGACTGTATGTATGTGGACAGCTTAGGCAACAGCCAATTAAATGTATCATCAATTCGGGAGTTGTATACATTACGTTCCAATTAAAGTAGTCGTTCGGTTCATTTACCGCTATTCAATTTTTGTCATCCCCCTTATAATACAAGCTCCTGACACATATAAAAGGAAATATACGAATTTTCTGTTGACTCGACATACTACATGTAGCATTTAAAATACTTATTACTAGAAAAACATATTAAAAAGAAAACGTAAATTGCAATTATATTTAGAATGACGAAGGACCCTCATAAAATCATCTAACATAATGCTAAAACAAATGCAAAGCTGATAGAAAGTAATTTTGAAGATTTAAAATTATAATTTCAAAGATAATATTTCAACCCTTTACAATTAATGATGATCGAGTTGCTATTATATATTTGTTCTTAGTTGCATTTTGAATTTATTAGCATTTTCAGTCAAATTTAACCATATATGTTTTTATGATAAAGTAAAGTAAAACTAATTTAGTAAAAATTGACGGTTTCGGCTAGTTAGTGGAGTAAAACGTGGAAAGTAGGTATCTTTCTCAAGGGTTTTATCAGGGAGTTAAAGTTTATAATGTATAGGATTTTATTAGTGAATTAAAGTCAAATATAATCATATACCTACTTCATGTATATGTGTTATGTTTACATATTTTACAAAGGTTTTAAGTATATATATCTTTTATGAGAATCGTAAGCGTTGATAGGCATTTTTGTACTTGGATCCCCAAATCCCAATTTGATCTTCCCAAGCCCAAGATTGAGTTCCATGAACCAAATCGAAACTCTCAAATCCTAATCAAGCCTGTTGAACAAGAAGCATAATTAGCAGAGGTCAAACCAAACACTAGTATAACCTAAAATATGTACTTGTGCACACCCAAATGAGCTAAAGGTCGAGTCAACTATACTTTACTAGAAATTAGATAAGGAATGCAAAGAAGACACTGAATTGAATAGATAAGGAAGAATCTCATTCAAAGATTCTTATCCCACAAAATCCGAAGTAGATTTTGAAAACATTAATCATCCTTCCTAAAATGATTCGGTCTTATTCTTTATAAATAGAGGATGGGACTGTATAGTAAAGGATTCAAACTTTTACACACTTGAAACCTATTATTCGTCTTGATTCTAAAAACAATCTTATGCATTAGAGTAGTGATGTTGGAGCACTCTCTGGTACCCTTTTATAGCTTGTTTTTCCTCTTTTATAGGACCGCTATTAAAAATCTCAACACAACAATAAGTATATGTAAAAAATGCTAATAAAAAACTTCCAATGACGTTTTTAAGGAATGTAATATATTTAGGTTATGGTAATACAACCATTTTTTAAACTAACTCAAAGTTCATAAGATATTTCTTTGTATGATTATCTAGATGGGCAAAAAGATGTTTTAGTATTGGTTCCTCTATTTTATTTATTTATTTTTTAACCAAAGAATATGTATATCATTAATAAAATATATCAAATCATGAGACAAAATAAACCAATATAGATGGTTTTGCTAGCAAAGTTTTAATTTAGGGATGATCTAAAAAGAAAATACAAGCTATTGAAAATATGATGAGCAACACCCTTCATTTTATTAGGAAAAGAAATCAAGGGAGGAAGGAGAGAGAGAGTGTGTGTGTTGTGGTTCATCAATTAATAGTATAGATTTGGTAAAATTTTTGGGTTGACAATTCACTTTAACGTGTTTTGTCTTGGCTTTAGGTTTAGATGAGTTTAAGTTGTAATGTGATCCATCACCTAAACCTAAACTTCATTTGTTCAATTAGCATTTTCCTATTTAACTCATTTGTTGATTAAGAAAATTCTAAAATGAATATATTTTATCTATCAAATCATTATTCAAAGGACATATCTCTAGTATTGTCTTTAATTTACTTAATGTACTATGGTAGAAATTATGTTGAAAGCCACACTAAGCTTGCAAAAATAACTTTATATTTGCTAAATGTATGGAAACTTTATTGAAAACATAATAGTTCAAGACTCCAATAATTAGTTTAGACTTTAAATACTATCTAACTTAAACAAAAACTTATGCAATAATTACTCTATAGTTTATTACACATGATAACTTGATTAACTGAAACAAAAATTGATTAATACATTTTCATTTTAGTCTTATAAAAAATACTAAGTAGATTTACTAATGAGGTGAGCTCTCAATATGGTACAACAAAATGGATGTGTATTAAAAAAAAAGAAAGAAAGAAGTTTAAAACATATTATACTTTGGGTGTGTGTGTGTTTTCCCCCCCCTTCTAAATGTTAGAAATTTAAATATTGAAGGAAATAAACAATTAAAAGTTTTATTCTTATAGAGATAGAGTCAAAGAGGATGAAGACGATGATGATAACTAAAGAAAGCAACGGTAGCTTGTGAAATTGACACAGCGTAACACGTGAGATTAAGTAGGATTTTTATCTCAAATTGTTGATTATGTGAATACCTGGTGTGCAATCTTCAAATATCAATTGATTATATGAATTCCTTGATATTTGGCATCCAAATTCAATAATTTTATGAATTTGAGAATTTAGGAGCAAAATAGAGCAATGATGGTTCAAAATTTTGATAATATTCAATAATGATCTCTGTCCAATGCCCTAGGGCATACAGATAATAGTAGACATAAAGCTACCAAAAATAGAATATAATAATTTTTTAAAAATGGAAATGTCTAAAATTTGCCAAAAATAGAAATGCCTAAAACTTAAGGACATGTAGAAAATTAGAAGACAAATAGAATGCCTCGAATGACACTCAAAATAGAAGTGTCTATAAAAAGTTATAGCTAATATAAAAGTTACAAAAAATAACAAATTTGACTGTTTAAAGAACTAAACGAAGGAATTTGCCTTAAAAACAGCATAGCTCCACCAAAGGTGTTGACTTTTTCGAGTTAGCTCCTTTGCTTCAAAATAAGGTGTAGAAATCAAGAAATCACAACCGACTCAATTTTGTCTCATTTCGCCATGTACCTGTTTGCTAATACCTGCACCTCATTAGAAACAAATGGTGAAGAGCCTAATGGATGACATGCAGGGTAGGTGTGAAGAGAGATGCATAGGTAGATATTAGGGAAGTAACTAGAAGAAGAAGGAGCATAAAATTAAACTATAAATACTAGAAATCTTAATCTTAAATGAGTTTAGGAGTCAAATCCACACATGTGTATAGGTCACGTTTATTAATTAAATGGGCTTTTAAATGGGTTTAAATACCGAACTTGAACTTGAATTTGAACACATTTATAAATGGGTATAATTGTTCATTAATTGTATCAAGGTTTTTAGAAAAAAGGGAAATCAAATTGGAGTTTTATGTTACTTATATATATATATATATATATATATATATAGAGAGAGAGAGAGAGAGAGAGAGAGAGAGAGAGAGAGAGCTATGTGTTTTAGGTCAAGTATGAGATATTTTTAGTATTTACCTAAAAAGATTCCCTTAAGCTTAAACCATTAAGTATTTAATCAAAACCATAATTCTAGGTTGTGATCATAATTTTATTTATGGATATGATGATTGTGTTATATATATATATATAATATGTATGTATATGTATATTATATCGGGTGTTATTAATATTTGTTGAGTATATGTATACATGTTAGGGTTAGAGAGAGAGAGAGAGAGAGAGAGAGAGAGAGAGAGAGAGCTATGTGTTTTAGGTCAAGACGATTTTAGTTATTGTTTGAGTTAGTTAAGCTAAAAGAACTAAATCACCTAAAATAGTTATAAGATATTTTTAGTATTTACCTAAAAAAATTCCCTTAAGCTTAAACTATTAAGTATTTAATCAAAACCATAATTCTAGGTTGTGATCATAATTTTATTTATGGATATGATGATTGTGTTATATATATATATAATATGTATATTATATCGGTTTTATTAATAATTGTGATTTGTTGAGTATAGTTTTTTAGGAGCTAATATGTGATTGATTACTTCTTGTTTTGTACATGTTAGGGTTAGATAATGACGAACCTAATATAAAGTGAAAATCCAATTGTTTGTTACTTGTGCTTGGGAGAGGCTAAAGAGATTTGGGGCGGTTGAGTTTAGATTTCCATTGAGTGGTTGGTATGATTGTTGCAAGTAGCATCATATAGGGAGATTTGGTTAGTCAGCTATTGACATTTTCAGGGAATTGTTGACCTTAGTAAGATCATGAATTAGGTTTGTGTATGGAGAAGAATCTCTAAGTGAGTCACATTGGTAGTTATGTAATGTCTTTAAGGACGCTTGTAGTGGACTAGCACACTAATGGCTAATCTGGTGTTGTCTTGGGACAACATAGCTTTTGGTTTTGGTATTGATTTCATATCAGAGTATTATGAGTAGAGTTGTATAAGTGAATTAAATGGTCTAACATAGCTTAGCCTAAGTCATTTTAGCCTACAGGTTAAATGAGCCAACCCATTGTGCTTATTTAATATTTAGACTAAAATTTGTTAGACCATCCTAATCTACATAGGTTAATGGGTTAAATCGGCTAAGTTAAGAGTTAAATAGGCTAGTCTATTGACATAGCCCATTTAACTCATTTATATGTTTTGGTTGGTTAGACAAGCCAATCTAACTTGTGTGACCCGTTTATGACATTTTAGTAGGTTACATAAGTTATAGCTAGCACTCAATCCATAAATAATAGATTTTCTTTTCTTTTCTTAATTAAAATTGTATAAAATGAAAGACAATAATACTTTCTTGTTAACTAAAAGAATCCAGATTAATTTTGATGCTAATGGCCATATATACTTGTGATTAGATGTGGCATAGTTACTAATAGACAAGTAACTCAAGACTAAAGGCACAAATAGTAGCAATTAAAAGGCTGAGAAATGCATGTGACAATCTTTTTCATGTAAAAATTCCTCATAAAACTAATTTTGTTTTCAAAAGAAAAAGATATGTGAAAATGATATAGGAAGTACTTTTGTACAGATTCACATTAACGATGTTTAATCTCTTTCAAGGATAAAATAATCTCTTCTCATTATGTGGTTCTCTAGGCTTTTTTTTTTCTTTTTTCTTTTTCCCTTTCAATTCTCCTAAATACATAAGCATTTACATACTGATAAGTGCTCATTTAGACATATATATATATATATTAAGTGAGATTTAATATTTTTTACCTTGACTTTGGCATATTTTTGAAGAATTTAAATTTAATTGAGTAATATTTTGATTTTAGGACTTTGATGGATGGTGGAATGAAAAAGGAAGAAAATGAATCCAATTTTACTTAATTCGAAGCTAAATTGAAGAAGTTATGAAGGTTTGAAGTTAGACATGACCTAGACATGATCATGCCCAGGTCTTATTGAAGTTAAAGCTTCATAGATTTAGACATAACCTAGACATGACCGTGTCTAAAAGTTGTGTATTTTTCTGATCTAACAGATTTAAACATGACCTATAGACATGACTATGTCTAGGTTATGTCTGCTAGAACAATAATTTTTACACGAATTTGAGCTATAAAGTGGACATGACCTGAAGCACGACCATGCTGGACAGCATGTTGACAAAAAAATGCACAGTTTCTGACATGAATTACGTAAATAGAAGAGGACTTTACATATATTAGATTTAGACCGTATTTGTTTCTATTGTTATAAGGTTTTGAGAGGAAAAGACAACTACTTCCTTTAACTTCAAGAATTTAAGGTTTTTACTTGTTTTTATTGATTTTCTTGATGATGCATGTCATTACATCATTGACAAATTCAATTCCCAATACGTTTAACGCTTAATTTCCTTAGTATCTAGACTTATGGAACTTAGGGTTATTATGTGACTTGAGATTTTCTTGTAATATCAATGAATTCTTTTGTTTATTAATTCATGCATATGTTCTTTATTTTGATTGGCATAATATTGCTACCATATTAATCCATCTATTTGATATTATATATCAAGATTGAGAAATCTGCTATATAATTAGATTTTGCATTTGTGAAGAGAATTGATATAATCTTATAGATAAGTTACATGTTTCTTCTAGAATTATTTATCTTAGTTATAGGAATTTGTTGTTTTTAATGCAATCTTTTACTTATGCTATTGTGAAGAGATTCAGATAGGTAATTTTAAGATTAGGGTTTAGCAAGCTTGAGAAAGTTGTTAAACCAAGTTAGAAATTCCCCCGATTAATGAATTATAAGAAGGAATTGAATGCGTTTTGTTAGTATCACATAATAATATCTAGGGAAAGCAAGGTTTAGATACTAGTTTTGTGATAGGAATCAAAATCCGTCAAGATTTATCATTAGGGCAAGAGCTAAAGGATTTCAAATCTTCGTGATGAGGGCTCATTTTGAGCACATCGACCCCGGAATTATTTGTTTACTAACCTCTTTTCTCTTATTCATGTATTGTATATTTCAACATGCACACTTATCATGCTTTACAGGGTGATGGATAAACTCACTAAGACTCAGCTTGTGGGTTATCCATAGATCGACCTAAACCAGCGATGTGCTGGGTCGACGAATCCTATGAAAGAGCTAGTATGATGAAGGCTATTTTTATTTATAATTATTTCTTTGGACTATTTATGTGTAAGCTTTTGAGACACTTTTTATTTGGTTGTAATTGGGTTTTAGGACCAGCCACCCTAAAAGTGGCATAGTTGTAATTTTGTAGACTTTTTAACCTTAAAGAGAGCAAGTATAAATACTTGCTTAAGTAGGGTTTTGAGAGGTAGCAAAAAATTTTCAAAAATAGAAACACTTCATGTGTGAGGTTAGGATTTTTCCTAAAATCCAAATTGCTCTTATCAATTTTAATACCAAAAATTGAAATTGTGGCGAATTGCAACAAAGAGAAATTGTGAGTAATATCAATTCATTTTTATTGTGTTTCCATTTCATCACTAGTGAGTTATATCTAGGGTTGATTAGGATTGTTCTTGATCAGATTTTGATTTCATTTGAAATTATTCTATCATGTTATAAAATTGATTGGTTTTGACATTAGTTCTAACCATCAAATTTGCTATATTTTGTGGTATGGATTACCTTATTGGGAAGGAGGAATACGACCTTGTTTTTTATTGTTGATGATTGGTAATCTCTTGGGATTTTAAGTTGATTTAATGATTTAATTAAGGATTTCATCATTTTGATTTTCATTACCTTAAAATATAGCCTTCGGATCATCTTTCATATTTAGGGTTCACGCAATTTTTGTACCCCTTGGAACCAAATTGATCTTGTCATTTTAGTGATTGTTGATTGATTCAATTACATGTGCTTAAACCTCCCTTTTAGGCACATCATAATTTGGTATCGGAGCATTAGTTAAGAGAAGGGATTTAGTGTTGGTTGAATTCGTGATCTTCATTGACAATTAGGGTTCTTCACTTTTGATCCGAATTGTTGAAGAGAACTTGAGTATTTGATTGTGTTGTTGAAGTGATATAATTGTTCCTTGTTCTTGTAGATGTGGAGTATTTGTAATATTCCTTGTCTCCTTGAGTTGGCCGCGATTGCTTAAGGGGAAGTGATCCTTGTGATCATTAGAGGAAGTTGAAATTTGAAGTCTAGAAGACTAGTGTTCAATTGTTGAAGTGGATTGGTGTTGTGTGCATTTTCGAAAATTGGAGGAGTAACATTTGTGATTTTAGATTTAAATTCCAGATTTGAAGTTGAGTGAAGAATAGGAAAACATTTGAAATTCAAACATCTATTAACTTGAAGTAGTTATTGAGTAGCATTAAGGATTGTTGTTTGAATTTGAATTGTTTTACCTTTTATGGAGAAGGTTGCATTTAGTGGAATTATTTGAATTGTTATCACTGCCTTTGTTGTGAGGTTTTCAGTGTAAGGGGATTCAACAAGAAGTGTTGTGTGTGTTAAGGCAAGGAAGTGATACATTTGAAGTATTGTATTGTTACTTGAGGGAGTGCACCGTGTGTGTGTTTAGTGTGAGTGGCGGTGTGACTTGTTGTGTGTGTGTAGTGTGAATGGCGGTGTGATTTGTTGGGTGTGTGTAAGTGTGAGTGACGGTGTGAATTGTTGTATGTGTGAAGTAGTGTTAAGTGATCTTGACGTGGACGTGAGGAGTAAGAGTGTTGATCCTTTATGATCAATTGGAGAAATGTGAATTGTGTAGTGTATTTTCGGAAGTGAGGAGTAGCAAATTGTAATTTTCAGATTTGAATTTCAGAATTGAAGTGTTAAGAAGCAATTTGAAAGTTTAAAACACACATTAAGTAATTGTTTAATTGTGTGTCATTTAAATTTGAAATAACTCCTTACCATTTGTGGAACCTTGCACTTATTGAACTCCTTTTGAATGTGAAAGTTGAGCTGCCTTTTTGTATTGAAGTTGCGATTTAATGTTTGTATGGAAGTGGGGAAAGTGCACTGTGGCTTGAAGTAGTGTGTATGTAGTGTTGTATTTTTTGTAAATTTAGTAAAGGGTGTTAACATTTGGTGTTGGTTGTTGTATGTCTTGTCAAGCTACTTGTTGTTAGTGGTGTGAACATTATTGAACCATGAGTAAAGGGGAAGTTGTGTGGCGGTAAATGGTGTGTTGTGTATATGTTTAATTGCTACCAATTGTGTATTTAAGTGGTGAGAAGTTAAGACAAGAATAAGGAAAGTTGAGTAGTAGAATTTGAAATTCAAATAAGTCATTAAAGTGTGAAAGTAATTAAACTAATTACTTAAACACTTGTAGTTGAATTTAATTCTATCTACTTGAAAGTAGTTGAGTGTACTTCATTTGTGGCTTGGTTATGTACTTGAACCGTAAAAGTGTAAGGATAATTATTGTGTTGTTGGGTTTGAACACAATCATGTCTAGTGAAATGTTTCATTTTGCTAATTTATTGTGTCAGACATTGACTACATTTACTACTAAGGATGGTGAATAAAGGGAAAACTTGTTCCATATTTCTTGTAAGGTACAAGGAAATTTATGTGTCCTTATAGTTGATGGTGGTAGTTGTACCAATGTGGTAATAGCATCGTTAGTATCGAAACTAAGACTTGCCACTACTCCACATCCTGAACCATATAAATTGCATTGGCTTAGTGATAAGGAGAGTTTGCATGTGACCCAAAGAGCTAGGGTACCTTTTTGTGTAGGGGATAAATATTGTGATGAAATTGAGTGTGATATTCTACCTATGTGTGCATCCCATATATTGCTTGGCAGGCCTTGGTTATATGACATGAGGGTCTTACATGATGGCTTTAGGAATACTTATGTATTCCAGAAGGAGGGAAAACGTATTTTTTTGAATCCGATGTCGCCTTCAGAGGTCCAAAAGGTTCAGCAACAGATCCGTAGACCATCAGAGATTCCTGAGAATCACAACCACATAAACCAACCTTTAGAGGGCCACATTGTGCAAAAGCAGACATGCCAACCTTCAGAGGTTCATGAGGCTCCTAGTTCATGAGCCAACATACAAAGGGTAACATTTGTTAGACACAAATGTACCAACCATCAGATGATCCTGAGGGTGAGAGTGATATGAGTAGATCACAAGAGGGCCAAACTATTTAGAGACATTTGTATCCACCTTCAGAGGTTTCAGAGGGCTATAAGTGGTTGAGCTAACCATCAGAGGGCCATGAGGGTCAACGACATACATATGAGTTAGAAAAGGAGGAAACAAAATAAGTGGAACGAGTTAAGACAAGGGAGACCTCAGTGGATAATGGGTCATTATTTGGGTTGCAGATGAGATACATTCTAGAAATGGATGAGAGAAAACAAACACCCCCTGTGGTATTTCAAATATTGGGATTTTGCAGTGATACTTTTTCAGGTGGCTTGCTAGTAGGAAATAAAGTCTCTACTACATTTAATTTGCCAGATTTGAGGACAAATCTTTTTGAGGCCCGAGGAGATGATAGGAATCAAAATCCGTCAAGACCTATCATTAGGGCAAGAGCTAAAGGATTTCAAATCTTGGCGATGAGGGCCCATTTTGAGCACATCGACCTCGGAATTATTTGTTTACTAACCTCTTTTCTCTTATTCATGTATTGTATATTTCAACATGCACATTTATCATGCTTTATAGGGCGATGGACAAACTCACAAAAACTCAGCTTGTGGGTTATCCATGGATCGACCTAAACTGGCGATGAGCTAAGCCGACGAATCCTATGGAAGAGCTAACATGATGAAGACTATTTTTATTTATAATTATTTCTTTGGACTATTTATATGTAAGCTTTTGAGACACTTTTTATTTGGTTGTAATTGAGTTTTAGGATCGACCATCCTAAAAGTGGCATAGTTGTAATTTTATGGACTTTTTAACCCTAAAGAGAGCAAGTATAAATACTTGCTTAAGTAAGGTTTTGAGAGGTAGCAAAAAAATTTCAGAAATAGAAACACTTCATGTGTGAGGCTAGGGTTTTTCCTAAAATCCAAATTGCTCTTATCAATTTCAATACCAAGAATTGAAATTGTGGCGAGTTGCAACAAAGAGAAATTGTGAGTAATATCAATTCCTTTTTGTTGTGTTTCCTTTTCATCACTAGTGAGTTATATCTAGGGTTGATTAGGATTATTCTTGGTTCGATTTTGATTTCATTTGAAATCATTTTATCGTGTTATAAAATTGATTGGTTTTGACATTAGTTCTAACCATCAAATTTGCTATATTTTGTGGTGTGGATTACCTTTTTGGGAAGGAGGAATACGACCATGTTTTTGATTGTTGATGATTGATAATCTCTTGGGATTTTAAGTTGATTTAGTGATTCAATTAAGGATTTCATCATTGTGATTTTCATTACCTTGAAATATAGCCTTCAGATCATCTTTCATATTTAGGGTTCATGCAATTTTTGTGCCCCTTAGAACTGAATTGATCTTGTCATTTTAGTGATTGTTGATTGATTCAATTACATGTGCTTAAACCCCCCTTTTAGGCACATCATTTTGCTAACTTGAAGTTAAATTTAATTTGAATTGTTTTTCTATCTTTCAACAAAATCTTAGTTCTTTAATTAGTATTTCATTACAGTTTTTAGTTTAATCCAATTCCATAATTTACCAATTAGATAATAGAGTGATTATTAGTATTAGTACTTGAAATCTCTATAGGATGATATTCATACTTTTATACACTATATTACAAAATTTGATAGGTACACTTGCCTAATATTGAGTTTTTGGTATTGTTGCCAAGGATTTTGATATTAAAATACTATTCACTTTATTAATTTAACTTTTTTTTTCTTGCTTTTGCTTTATTCATTTATTTTATTTTATTTTATTCTATTTTATTTTTTTTAATGAATGACTAAAAATAATCTACTAGACATACTGATATTTGATTCAAAAGTTGAAAGGATAGTAAGGCGATTACGAAAGACAGTGTGACAAATAGTGGAGGAACTAAATCAAGGATCTCCTCTAAGAATTAAGATAGAAGAGGAGTTAGTAATCATGGGTGATGAAAATCAGAACTAACAGCGGATGATGTTTGATTACTCCAAACCTTCTTTAGTTGGTGTCAACTCTAGTATGTAAGGCCACCTGTCACTGTTAATAACTTTCAAATTCAACCCCATATAATTTAGATGGTGCAACAATTTGTCCAATTTGATGGATTACAGGATGAAGACCCCAATGCTCACATTTTTAATTTTCTGGAGATTTGTGATACGTTTTAGATAAATGAAGCTTCATATGACGCAATAAAATTGTGGCTTTTTCCTTCTTCATTTAGAGGCTAGGTAAACCAATGGCCGAATTCACTTCAAGAGGATCTATCATGACTTGGGATGATATAGCTTAGAAGTTTTTGGGAATATACTTTCCACTTGCTAAGACTGCCAAACTTTAAAAGGACATATCATCCTATGCTCAACTAGAGGCTAAGACCTTATATAACACTTAGGAGAGATATAAGGAGTTATTGAGGAGATGGCCACATCGTGACCTACCACTTTGGATGCAGATTCAAACTTTCTATAATTGTTTAAATCTATTGACTAGGCAAATGATAGATGTTGCTGCAGGAGGAATATTGAATATGAAAACACCTAAAGAGGTTTAGTCTTTAATTGAGAACATGGCTATAAGTAGTTCTCAATGGGAAGGTGCTAGGTTGAGAAATAGAGTAGCAGGCATTTATGAAGTGGATGCAGTGAAAAACTTAGCCAATAAGGTTGATGCCATAAGTAGAAAGTTAGATGCACTTTCTATGAATCCAAAGTGTCTCTTGAGAGAAGTTGATCCAAAAAATCAGTGGGAACAGGTTGACTACTTAGGAAACTCCACTAGGTTACAAAATAGCCCCTATAGCAACACTTACAACCTAGGGTGGAGAAATCATCCGAACTTTTCTTGGAGTAATTAGGATCAAAATCAATAGAGAATGAACTTACCTCCCTTAAGATTTCAGTCACCCCCACCACAACAGATAAGATCAGGTTTGGAAGAACTTTTAACTAAATTTATTCAAACTAATGGGCTAGATTACAGAGTATGTAAACTTCTTCAAGGAATTAAGAAGCCTCCATTTGTAACCTGGAAAATCCAGTGGGACAACTTACAAAGATAATGGTTAAAAGACAACAAGGGACATTATTAGGAAACATCAAGACAAATCCTATAGAGCATGTGAAAGGAGTAACCCTTAGAAGTGGAAGGGAGTTGCAGGTTGAATAGAAAAATATAGAAGGTTTAGTAAGGAATGAAGAGTAAGTTAATGGAAAAAGAAAAGATAGAGCTACCAAAAGTGAAGGAATCTAGACCACTTATACCCTATCCTCGACGCTTGAAGAAAGACCGCTTTGATGAACAATTTAGTAAGTTCCTTGACATTTTTAAGTAGTTACATATTAACTTACCTTTTGTTGATGCTTTATCGCAGATGCCCAAGTATGCCAAGTACTTGAAGGATTTGTTATCCAATAAGAGGAAGCTAGAGTTGATGTTAATTGCAAAATTGAATGAAGAATACTCAGCGCTGATGTAAAAGAAGTTGCCATGAAAATTAAAGGATCCAGGGAGTTTTACTCTACCTTGTCTTATTAGCAATTTATCAATAAGTGAAGCTCTAGTTGATCTAAGTGTAAATGCCACATCATATCTTTAAAAAAGTTAAGATTAGGGAACCTTAAACCAATATATATGAGCATTCAATTAGTCGATAGATCCGTTAAGTATCCTATCAATATTATTGAAGATGTGTTGGTTAAGGTAGGTACATTCATTTTTCCCGTGCACTTCATAATTCTAGATATAGATGAGGACATTGAAGTACCACTAATTTTAGGTCACCCTTTCCTAGCTACTTCTAGGGTAGTTACAGATGTAGGAAATCAAACATTAACTCTAAAAGTTGGGGTTGAAGAGAGAACTTTCAAAATGCCTGACAAAATTCAATAACCCCTTAAAGGTAACGATACTTGTTATTTCCTAAATACATCTAACCTACTTGTTTCTACTTGTGTGTAGGATGGCATTTACACAAACCCAGTTCAACAACCTCTCATTCATGGTGAGAAAAAAGGTCTAAGTAAATTTAAGCAATTTAAGTATCAAAATTTTCGTGGTTGTCCACCTGATTACAAAAGATAAGTGTGTTGAGCTAACGATGTTAAACAAAAGCACTTCTTGGGAAGCAACTCAAGTTTGTTTGTTTGTTTGTTTTTTTTTTTTTATAGTAAATTTCCTTAGTTTAGTTTGATTTAATTAGATTTATAACAATATTTTTTTTTCTTTTAACTACTTTATTTTAGTTTCAGTTCCTCTTTACATTTTTGTGGCTTTTACATGTTTAGAGCATTCAAGATCAACTACTTTACATGTTGAGCTCCGTTTGTAATGGAAGAGATGCTATGTTCAAGGGAGTATTGGTTCTTTTTCCCCACTACCTTCATCCATTGCTTTTGTGTTTTCTTTGATTCTTATTCTGTTAATTTTTCTTTTTATTCGTACATTGTGGACATTTTATGATTTAAAGTGTGGGAAAGGGAGTTATAAATGTGTAGTTAATTAAAGAAATCAAAATTTTGCTTGTTTAACCTAAAAATCATAAAGTTGCAATTTTGAAAAGGAAAATAACTCCCTAGATAGTTTAGAACACTTGATCAAAGTTTTGAGCTTTGAGATTTAAAGATTTGAAGAACATCAATATTTGGAAATTAGTCATGAACTTCTTTTGATTTTACTTTGATGTATACTTTTTCCTTTTTAGTATACACTATAGTTCTTAATAAATAGTATTACTTATTCTTTGAAAATTTTTGGAAAAAAATCAATAGAGTAAAAAAATGAAATAAATAAATTGAAAAAAAAAATTAAATAAAGTTTAGCTGTGGGCTTCATGAGTAATTAAGCCCATGGGGTGCCTTCTTTGTGTGGAATAATGCTTGTTAACTTAAGTAAAGAACTCAGGATTATCTATTGAAAACTTGTTAAAAGGGTCAAGAGAAAAGTCCATATTAAAGCTAAACGTAAGTAAATAAGTTTTATTAAATAAAGGTAGTTGATGATTTGAAGGGATATCTTAAAACCTAGTAGCCTAAGATCGTTTGTTCTAGGACTTACTAATTGAAAGAAAAAAAGAAAGAAAAAAAAGAGAAATGATTAAGGGATAAGTGGATATATTTACCTTGGATTATAATGTTTAACAAAATCAAAGAAGGGGGTGTATACATTTTAGTAAAATTAGTAAAGCGTTTATGACTTTTTTTTTATTTAGGAGATGATTATTCAGGTTTCAATTTTCTCATATGTTCAAGAAAGTTGGTTAAGTGAAAAATATAAGCGTTAAAGTTAATTTTCTTTTAAAGTGCAAGTTAATTTAGAGTTTGGCTCTCATGCTATTATAAGGTTAAATAAGAATTAATTTGATTGATTTCTTAAATAATAGTAATTTGATCAAGTGTTTCTTATCCTCCTATTTAATTTGATTAATTTTCTTGAGTAAAAGCAAATGCTTAAGTGTGGGGCAGTTTTATAAGTGCTTAATTAGGTAAGTGAGATTTAACATGTTTTTCCCTCAATTTTGGAATTTTTTTGAAGAATTTAAATTTTAATCAAGTAATATTTTGATTTTAAGACTTTGATGGATAGTGGAATGAAAAAGGAAGAAAATGAATCCAATTTTACTCAATTCGAAGCTCAATTAAAGAACTTATGAAGGTTTGAAGTTAGACATGACCTAGATATGACTATTTCTAGGTCCCACTTAAGTTGAAGCTTCATAGATTTAGACATGACCTAGACATGACTATGTCTAAAGGTCGTGTATCTTTCTAATCTAATAGATTTAGACAGGACCTATAGACAAGAGTGTGTCTAGGTTGTGTCTGTCAAAATGTTAATTTTTACACAAATTTGAGCTAAGAAGTGAACATGACTTAAAGCACGACTGTATTGGATAGCATGTTGACCCTAAAACACATAGTTTCTGACATGAATTATATGTATAGAAGAGGATTTTACATAGATTAGATTTACACCATATTTGTTTCTATTGTTCAAGGGTTTTTGAGAGGAAAAGACGACTACTTCCTTTAACTTCAAGAATTTAGGGTTCTTATTTGTTTTTATTGATTTTCTTGATGATGCATGTCATTACATCATTGATAAATTCAATTCCCAATATGTTTAGTACTTAATTTCCTTAGTATCTAGACTTGTGGAACCTAAGGTTATTATGTGACTTAAGATTTTCTTGTAATATTGATGGGAAATTTTCCAGCACCATAGATGCTCTCAGAACTCAATTTGGATGATGATCTAAATCGCTTATATTTTACTCTATTTTTTTATTTAATAAATATTTGAGTAATAATCTTATAGGTACAATAATATTTCTCCATGGGATGCCAAATGATTTATATTAGTTGATGGCCACGGGACATCAACAGATTTGCATCTAAAGGCTCGCTGCAATTGATTTCACTTCGAAGCATTGGCTCTTGAAGATTTATATTATTTTTGTACTTTTTAATTGTTATTGGACCATTCTATGTTGTAATTTTCTTTTGGGACACTTTCATTTGTTTGTAATTTTCATTTAGGACCGGCTACCTTAAAAGTGGCATAGTTGTAATTTTATGGACTTTCTAACCCTAAAGGGAGCAAGTATAAATACTTGCTTAAGTAGGGTTTTAGGGAGACCAATTTTCATATTAAAACACATCGCTTTTACGTGAGAGAGCTTAAGGTTATCCTAGTTCAATTTCCTCTTATCAATTTCAATCCCAAGAGTTGAGATTGTGGCGAGTGCAACAATTGAAATTGTGAGTTATATCAATTTCTAATTGTTGTGTTTTCTTTTCTTCTATAGTGTGTAATATTTAGGGTTGGATTGAAACATTTCTTTGTCAGATTTAAGTTAGTATCAATTCAAAATAGTGTGATTATTTTGAGTACTTATCATACTTGTTATTTACCATAAGTACTTATCATACTTGTTATTTACCATCAACAATTGCTTGTCATTTTGAACCGTGAGTTGCATTGTTATAAAAGGGGATCTCGGAAGTGATTCTTGTTGTTGTTCTTGAATTCATGTGGCAATTTGAGTTTGATTAGTGAGTTTTTAAGGACTTGATCATTGTGGTTTAATAATTTATAAATTATTGAATTTGGATCTCCTTGCACCCCTTTAGGAATTACGAAATTTCTAGCCTATTGAACCAATTTAGTTTATTGCATTTAGGGTTGGTTTTCGTTCCATTTGATTATGGTTAATCCCCTTTTAGGCACATCATCTTTTTGGTATAAGAGCAATCAAATTTGGATACTTAAGATTGATCACATCCTCGTTTGAAGAATTGGTTATAAACATTGAGAATTGACGCTATTTGGAAGCTAGTTTGATTGTTTATTGATAGAGCCATTTTATACTCAATCTTTATAGTATGAAGTGTGTTAATTTATTATAGATTTTATAGAAATCATAAGGAAATGGTACTTAATTCTATTATGGTGATAAATTAGGTTAAATGGAGTCAAGGGTGCTAATTCAAGTAAATTAGAGAAGTCATCTACAACTTGGATCAAAGACAAGGATTTACACTGCTGGAGGAAAAGTACATGGGCGTGTAGTTGAAGTACACGGCCGTGTACTTAGTTTTGAAGCCACAGGAAACTACACGGTTGCAGTACACGGCCGTGTATCTGTTTTGAAGAATCCACGGGAAAATATACGGTTGAAGTACACGACCGTGTATCTGTCTAGAAGGAGGCACGTTTTGAAGCACGTCCATGGTGAAAACCGTGCTATACACTGCACAAGAAGGTGGAAATGTGGACTTCCAATAGAGAGAGACACGGCTCGTGATCTAGCCTTGGTGGAAACCGTGCTTGAAGCCATGGTCGAAGTTGAAATGGAAGACGTGCCAAGGATGAGAAATTGTGGAACATCAACTAGAGGATGGCACGACTTGAGATCTAGCCGTGGTACACACTGGACACGGAAGATGATATGTGAATTACACACAGAGGAAGGCACGGCTTGACCCACGACCTTGTGGTAGGGCGTGCCAGGCGGACGATTATTCACTCCTCGAGATTTACATCAAAAAGGAAAGATACTTTCATATCTTGCTAGCAAAAGATCACCTGCCATTCCTTTAACAATATAAATAGAACTAACCCTAGAGGGTTAGAAAAATCTTGGATCATCTTAGAGACAAGAAGGAAAGAAGGAGGCAGAGCAGGCAGCCAGGAACAGAGGCTTGTTATGTTTTTATTTTTAATTTTCGTTTTGATTATGAACATGCGTAGCTAAGCAACTTTTTCTAGCCAAAGGGTCATAGAAGTTTGATTTTCCACGAATTGTGAGATCTAATTGATTTGTATTTAATCTATTCTTTGTTTTTAGATATTCATATATCTTCTGAACGTCTTGTCATTATTATCTTTTTTGATTGGTATGAATTAGAGCTCTTCTACTCAATTAGCAAGTTAATATATTATCATCTAGCACGTCAAATCCGTAATTGTTTGATAGTTCTAGTCTCGGTGACACAATAACATGTTTGATTATAAAATAGATGATCGAATTCATGTTATGGAGATGTATGATCTTGTTTAAATAGGTTATCTTATAATCTACTGGCATGAATTGGTGGTCTCTCTTGTTTTTAATGCTATTGATAGATTAAATCCTAAGAGCTTGTTTAGGGTTGTCTAATCGATAAGAGAAGTAATCAAAGAGCTTGTTTTGATTATCGAAGAAGTAAGGAGAGATAGGTTATTAGAGCTTGTTAATAACCATAACCAGTTTATCTAGAAATAAGAATAGAAAACATTTGCATCGATGATCAATTCCTAGAATTAAACTATCTTGATTCCTTTGGCTAGGCTTTTATCAATATTCGATTTTATTATCTTATTTCAATATTATTTTGATTCACAAACAAAACCCCCCCATTTTTCTTTTCCTCTTTATTCGCTTTGAATAGAAATATATTTAACCAATCCCTATGGATACGACCCTACTCACTACTATATGCAAATCATATCATTGTCTAGGAGTAGGTTTTTATTTTTGTTGGATTCGACACCCATCAAATTTTGGCGCCGCTGCTGGGGATTGGTGTCAAATTTATTTCTATTCTTGTATGACTCGTTCTTCTCAGACAGGTGAACTCACTTATAATCCAGAGATTGAGAAGACTCTTAAGAGGCTGCGAAGAGAAGCTAGATCACCCCCTGGACTGAACTTGGTATCGGATTTGTCTGATTCATCCATTGATTCTGAAAAAGAAGATGATATGGCAAATCCCGAAAGAACATTGCGAGAATTGGCTGCACCGGATGTGAATCAACAACCACTTTGTATTCACTATCCCGAACTAGCTGTTGAATTCGAGTTGAAATCTGGGTTAATACATCTGCTACCCACCTTTCATGGTCTTGAGAATGAAGATCCTCACAAACATTTGAAAGAGTTTCATATAGTGTGTTCTAGTATGAGGCCGCAAGGAATAACCGATGATCAAATCAAGCTACGTGCTTTTCCATTCTCTTTAAGTACTAAAGCTAAAGATTGGTTGTTTTATTTACCTCCAGGTTCTATAACCACTTGGACAGATATGGTGAGACTCTTCTTGGATAAATTTTTCCCCGCATCTAGAGCTGCTGGTATAAGAAGAGAAATTTGTGGTATCAAACAGAGGGACACCGAGACTCTTCATGAGTATTGGGAGAGGTTCAAGTAACTCTGTACAAGCTGTCCACAACATGGGGTATCTGAACAACTTCTCATCCAATACTTCTATGAAGGCTTGCTTCCAATGGAGAGGAAGATGATGGATGCTGCAAGCGGAGGTGCCATAGTAAACAAAACCCCTGGTCAAGCTAGGGAATTGATCTCCATTATGGCTGCTAATTCGCAACAATTTGGGTATAGGCATGATACATCTTCAAGGAAGGTAAATGAGGTAAGTGTTTCTAACCTTGAACATCAAATTTCTAACCTAACCTCCCTTGTGCAGCAGCTAGCTCTTGGAAATACCTAGCAGGTGAAGGCTTGTGGAATTTATGCTGCTCTTAATCATCCTACCGACATGTGCCCCACATTGCAAGATGACAATCATGAACACGCCAATGCTGTAGGAGGATTCCCGGGACAGCCACAAAGGAAATATGATCCCTACTCGAATACTTACAATCCTGGATGGAGGGATTATCCTAACTTCCGGTATGGCAATAACCCACAACATTTCCAACAATTCCAGCCTGAGCCATCAAACCAAATACCCAAAGTTCCTTCCACTTCAGGTATGTCTCTTAAGGAAATTGTTAAATCTCTTGCTGTTAATACAAAACAATTTTAGGATGAGACAAAACAGAGCATTCAAAACTTGGAGAATCAGGTGAGCCAACTTACTTCTGCTGTAAATAGGTTAGAAACTCAAGGTAAGTTACCTTCTCAAACTATTACAAATCCGAAGCAAAGCGTTAATGCAATTACCTTGAGAAGTGGAACAGAATTACAGGGATCAAACAAGATTAGACACCCATCTAATCTTGAGGAAGAGACTAAGAAAGAAATTTCAACTCCGAGCCAGCAGGACAACCAGAGTAGAGGGTCTCTAGTAGAGCCATCAAAGGTCATGTTGACACCACCTCCTTTTCCTTCTAGATTAGCGAAAACCAAGAATGAAGCGGAAGAAAAAGAGATTCTGGAAACTTTTCGAAAAGTTGAGGTAAATATTCCTTTGCTGGATGCAATTAAGCAAGTACCTCGTTATGCTAAATTTCTCAAAGAATTGTGCACTAACAAAAGAAAGCTGAAAGGTAATGAAAAGATTAGTGTGGGTGAGAATGTTTCAGCTATTCTTCAGAAGAAGCTTCCTCTTAAATGTAAGGACCCAGGTATGTTTACCATTCCTTGCAAAATAGGTAATCTTGGAATCGCTAAAGCCATGTGTGATCTAGGAGCGTCGATCAATGTCATGCCTTTGTCTGTTTATCAACGTTTGAATGTTGGTCCCTTGAAGGAAACAAGAGTTATTGTTCAACTTGCTGACAGGTCCAATGTTTATCCCGAGGGAGTTCTAGAGGATGTTTTAGTTCAAGTTAATGGGTTGGTTTTTCCTGCTGATTTTTATGTGCTTGACATGGAAGATAATGATTCCCACAATCCATCACTGATATTATTAGGGCGACCATTCCTTGAGACATCCAAGACGAAAATTGATGTAAATGATGGTACCCTCACTATGGAATTTGATGGTGAAATGATTAAATTTAACATTTATGATGCCATGAAACATCCTAGCAATATATCTCATGTTTTTGTTGCGGATGTTATTAACCCATCACCACAGGCACCAAAGCTGGAATCAAAACCCTTAACCGAACATCTAGCTAGGAACGTCTAGCCAAAGACGTTAAAGAAAGGCGCTTCATGGGAGGCAACCCATGTCAAAAAAAAATAAAATTAATTTAGTTTAGTTTTGTTTTGATTTTAGTTTTGTTTTGATTCTTTCTTGTGGATTAGCTGCAGCAAGGATACATATCATCAGATGACACTCTCTAGTGCTTAAGGGGAGACTCCAAATACCAGGGAAGTACCAGTATTTCCTTTCTCTTATTCTCTAATGTTCCTTGTGTTGTTAATTCCTCTTTAATTGTACTGAATTAGGAACAGTGAGGACACTGTTCAAGCTAAGTGTGGGGGAGAGGATAATAAAATATAGAGAATAGAGAATTGACTCATACTTTGAAACTTTGAATGTTTGTCCTTAAGCAATTTTAAGCCAATTTTTTTTCAAAATTATCATGAAATCTGGAGATTGTACTAAATGTTGTAATAAGCATCTACAAAATGTGAAATTGACTTGTTTAAATGCTTTACTCACCTACTGTTGTGATTAGAATACTTGGTTAAAATTAAGTAGTGAAATCTTTAAGAAACAAATTTACCTTGTATTTAGCTTTAGAATTGGAAGTTTAAGAGTAAGTCGAGTCCTTAAGTGAAAAATAAACAAGTTTACTTCTAGGATATATTAGCTACTATATACTCTTTGAAGTTGTTTGTGAAACAATCATAACACTTAGTGAAAAAAAAAAATCAAGCATAGCCATTACTCCAATGATTCAACTAATTGAGTTAAGAGTATTCAAACTTGAATGTTAGAGTGAGGAAGAGTCCGTAGGGGTATCTCAAAACCCGGTCACTTGAGTGACGAGCTCGGGATGTGCCGACTCAATGAACTCACTATAACGATAAGGGCGAAAAAGGAGAAAGTTCATGAAAAGAAGCGGGCAAAAACCCGTCAAAATAGATGCTTGATTAAATCAAAAGAACATGAATGTAAACATTCATTAAATAAAACAAGACTTATAATAAAAAGGGAGAATATCTAGCAAAGAGTTGATACCATATGCTTTTACTTTATGCTGCAAGGATTATATGTTTGCTAATATCTAATGAAGTTTAATTGGGTGTTTTTCCCTAGTGGATTAAGTATTTACTTTTGGAATAAAAAATTCTTTTGCTAAACATGAGGATTAAAGTTTGTTTTGTTTAGATTAGCTATTAAATTTTTTCCATGGTAATTTGATCACATGAAACTAGTTTGGTTGAAGTAGTAGACATTAAAATTACAAGTCATGAATTACAAATGAATAGATGCTTGGAATGATGAAAATAAATTTTTGTATAATCTATGACGGATTTCTCAATTGATTTGATTCATTTGCTTGAGGACAAGCAAGAGTTTAAGTGTGGGGGAATTTGGTAGAGCCATTTTATACTCAATCTTTATAGTATGAAGTGTGTTAATTTATTATAGATTTTATAGAAATCATAAGGAAATGGTACTTAATTCTATTATGGTGATAAATCAGGTTAAATGGAGTCAAGGGTGCTAATTCAAGTAAATTAGAGAAGTCATCTAACTTGGATCAAAGACAAGGATTTACACCGCCGAAGGAAAAGTACATGGGTGTGTAGTTGAAGTACACGGCTGTGTACTTAGTTTTGAAGCCACAGGAAACTACACGGTTGCAGTATATGACCGTGTATCTGTTTTGAAGAATCCACGGGAAAATACACGGTTGAAGTACACGACCGTGTATCTGTCTAGAAGGAGGCACGTTTTGAAGCATGGCCATGGTGAAAACCGTGCTATACACTGCATAAGAAGGTGGAAACGTGGACTTCCAACAGAGAGAGACACGGCTCGTGATCTGGCCTTGGTGGAAACCGTGCTTGAAGCCGTGGTCGAAGTTGAAATGGAAGACGTGCCAAGGATGAGAAATTGTGGAACATCAACCAGAGGATGGCACGACTTGAGATCTAGCCGTGGTTGAAGCCGTGGTACACACTGGACACGGAAGATGATATGTGAATTACACACAGAGGAAGGCACGGCTTGACCCACGGCCGTGTGGTAGGGCATGCCAGGCGGACGATTATTCACTCCTCGAGATTTACATAAAAAAAAGGAAAGATATCTTCGTATCTTGCTAGCAAAAGATCACCTGCCATTCTTTTAACAATATAAATAGAACTAACCTTAGAGGGTTAGAAAAATCTTGGATCATCTTAGAGACAAGAAGGAAAGAAGGAGGCAAAGTAGGCAGCCGGGAATAGAGGCTTGTTATGTTTTTATTTTTAATTTTCGTTTTGATTATGAACATGCGTAGCTAAGCAACTTTTTCTAGCCAAAGGGTCATAGAAGTTTGATTTTCCACGAATTGTGAGATCTAATTGATTTGTATTTAATCTATTCTTTGTTTTTAGATATTCATATATCTTCTGAACGTCTTGTCATTATTATTTTTGTTGATTGGTATGAATTAGAGCTCTTCTACTCAATTAGCAAGTTAATATATTGTCATCTAGCACGTCAAATCCGTAATTGTTTGATAGTTCTAGTCTCGGTGACACAATAACATGTTTGATTATAAAATAGATGATCGAATTCATGTTATGGAGATGTATGATCTTGTTTAAATAGGTTATCTTATAATCTACTGGCATGAATTGGTGGTCTCTCTTGTTTTTAATGCTATTGATAGATTAAATCCTAAGAGCTTGTTTAGGGTTGTTTAATCGATAAGAGAAGTAATCAAAGAGCTTGTTTTGATTATCGAAGAAGTAAGGAGAGATAGGTTATTAGAGCTTGTTAATAACCATAACCAGTTTATCTAGAAATAAAAATAGAAAACATTTGCATCGATGATCAATTCCTAGAATTAAACTATCTTGATTCCTTTGGCTAGGCTTTTGTCAATATTCGATTTTATTATCTTATTTCAATATTATTTTGATTCACAAACAAAACCCCCCCATTTTTCTTTTCCTCTTTATTCGCTTTGAATAGAAATATATTTAATCAATCCATGTGGATACGACCCTACTCACTACTATACGCAAATCATATCATTGTCTAGGAGTAGGTTTTTATTTTTGTTGGATTCGACACCCATCATTTATCAAATTGGTTTTCCATGTGCTTAATCTTGGTTTTTAGGCACATCAAATATTCAATGAATTCTTATGCTTATTAATTTATTTATGTGTTCTTTATTTTAATTGGCTTAATATTGCTACCATACTAATGCATCCATTTGATATTATATATTGAGATTGAGAAATCTGATATATGATTAGATCTTGCATGTGTGAAGAGAATTGATGTAATCTTAAAGATAAGTTACATGGTTCTTCTGAAATTATTTATCCTAGTTATGGGAATTTGTTGTTCTTAATGCAATCTTTTACTTATGCTATTGTGAAAAGATTCGGATAGTTGATTTTAAGATTAAGGTTTAGTAAGCTTGAGAACGTTGTTAAACCAAGTTAGGAATTCTCCTGGTTAATGAATTATAAGAATGAATTGAATGTGTTTTGTTAGTATCACATAATAATACCTGGGGGAAGTAAGGTCTAGATACTAGTTTTGCTAACTTGAAGTTAAATTTAATTGGAATTGTTTTTCCGTCTTTCAACAGAATCTTAGTTCTTTAGTTAGCATTTTATTACAGTTTTTATTTAATCCAATTCAATAATTTACGAGTTAGATAATAGAGTGATTATTAGTATTAGTACTCGAAATCTCTATGGGATGATATTCGTATTTTTATACACTATATTATAAAATTTGATTGGTACATTTGCCTAACATCACATGACTACACAAGATAGTTACAAATAGGCAAGCAAGATAGTGGATCTAATTTGCTATTCTGCCAAATGCAATGTTCAAATGGTATAAATCAATCAACATTGACTTCAGGAATGAAAGAGCATAATCCATCTAAAGCTACCTTTAAATCTCTATTCTGATTCATCTTTTGTTTCTCAGCAATCATATTTAATTCATTTAAGAAATGTTCCCATCACTAAAATTAGATGCCTTATAAGCTTTAGACTCATAATCCACATTGATGTGTTGGATAGTAGTGTTGTTGCTAATAGTATGATCCATTCTAAAAATACATTAAAAAATAGAAAGTGAGAATATAATGATATTGCATATAATACTTAAGTAATCTAACTCATGTCAAGAAACAATAAAAGAAAATTTGCTTGCTTTGGTTGTGTTATATGCCTAAATCGGCTTATGGTCTTAGGGCCCATCTTATTTGAGCATGACTATAGGATAGGAAAGTGCCTAAACTGATAGGCATATATTAGGAATGTAATCTAAATCCTTTAAAGAACATGCGTTGAGTGGATATCTCCTATCATAACTAGGGTGTCTTTTAAAAGATTTACTTACTTAAAATATAACATCCTCATAACACTATAAAAAGAAGTCCTTCCAATTAGGTAATTCATCTAATACTCTTTACACACTTAGATTGCCATATTGTTAAGCTGCTTCTTTGGCTTAAGTGTTAGAGTCCAAGCATTGGAGACACCTTAGGTGCCCTAGATAGCTCATGTTTGTTCATCTTGCAAGTTGGGCCTTATCAAGTTGAAGAATTGATATAGCCAAAGATTGCATTGAGGCAACTACAACAATCAACAATTGGCACTTACCGTCTTAAAGCCAATTATGACAATAGCTGGCACGAGATCTAGAAGAAACTTTGGCAAGAATGTTTTAGATGACCACAACCGACCAATTATTGAAAACAATCACCCTTAAACACCGTTAGTATAAAGTATTATCTTAGGTGCAATTGGGGAATGAAGACAGGGTTGCAAGACTCAAGACTCGAGAGGTAACTTATAAACTTATTGGTTGAAAATCGTCATTTAAGAGACTATGCCAACAAAATTAATGAGCACTCCCAATGACATTCTCAGCTATGTAGTGAGTAGTAGGGCAGTAGTGCTTCATAACACCATAGGAACATGCCACCAAATTTGAATAGGGCCCTTAACCTAAGGGGCAAATAGAACAATAACATGAACGACAATTCTGAGGCACAATCTACCAGATCCTTAACTGATCAATCTATTGATAATATAGACAATATGATCAAATGTCTTAACAAGCTCAAAGACATAAAGCAGCCTAATCTATATGATATGTTTACTATTAGGAACTTTCCCTTCACTTAGGAGATTTAAGATGAGTAGCTCCCTATACATGTCCACATTCCCCAGTTGGAGTTTTATGATGGGGAGACTAACCCCACCAACTCAAATGAACCTCCTTAGTTTCTTTGATGCCATAGCTTGTAAGGCCTTTTCATGAACTTTAAAGAAGGTAGTACGGACATGGTTTTGAGGCCTCAGGCCAAACTTTATCTCCAATTTTTTATAGCTCACCATGCAATTTTATTAGCATCTCTTGACAAGTAAGATGCTTAAATGGGATTCCTCAACTCTCCATCTTGTACAATAGATGCAAGATGAAACACTTTAAGATTATATCTTTAGGTTTGACCGAGTAATGCTTGAGACACCTAATGCTGATATGAGTGTAGCTCTCAATGCATTAATTAATGGAGTAAAGGGATCCTTGTTCTTCTACTCCTTACCCTCCACAAGCTTAAAAATTTTGGGGAGTTCTAAGAAAGGGTTGCTAATTACATTGCTCGGGAAGATGCCATACTAATAAGACGCCAGGTCAAGCAAGGATCCTTTGACAAGAAGAAGAATGGTAAGGATTAACCCTCGATAAAAGATAGGCTTAGTTTGGTCATGTGATGTGCCTAATTCCAAGCTTAAGCACAATCAAAAGAATCAAGGAAAACACCTCAATTCACAAAACACAAACCGGTTCACTTGAGGGCAATTTCACGTGCACACCTTGTAGATTTTGATGGAAATTGTTTGTCAAATGATTCAATTGTAATCTCTAATGATAATATTAACCAAATAACCACAAGAGAACATGAAGTTCACGTAAAATCATATCTAAAGGAAGCAATAAAGACAAGCACAAAACCGTGATCTCAAATCCTTCCAATAATGCCAATTCACGCCAATCACTAAGAAGCATTCAATCTTAATGAACAATCAACCTTTACAAGATGATTATCCACAAATTACAATCACTAATAAGTCCAAGAAAGATTCAAATCAACCCTAGATATGACTCACTAGAGAAGAAATGAACAACAACAAAGATGAATCGATATTACTCACGATTTCTCCTTGTTGCACTAGCCACAATTCCAACTTCTTGGGATTGAAATTGATAAGAGAATTTTGGAATTAGGAAACCCTAAGCCCTCTCACGAAATGTGAAGTGTTTATTCTGCAAAAATAAGCCTCCTCAAACCCTCTCTTAAGCAAGTATTTATACTTGCTACTCCTAGGGTTAAAAAGTGCTCAAAATTACAAGTTTGCCACTTTTAAGGTGGCTAACTCTAAATGAAAGTTACAAAGAAATAAAAGTGTCCCAAAACCAAAATACAACCAAAATAGTTCATAAAAGTTTAAATATATAAAAGAAATGGTCTTCAAGATGCCGGTCTTCTATAGGATCCATCGGACCAACTCATCGCCGGTTCAGGTCGGTCCATGGATAACCCACGATCTGAGTCTGAGGGAGTTCGTCCATTGCCCTATAGAATATGATAAGTGTGCCTGTTGGAAAACACAATACAAGAATAATAGAAAAGAGGTTAATATATAAATAATTCCGAGGTCGATCTGCTCAAAATGGGCCCTCAACGCCAAGATTTGAAATCCTTTAGTTCTTGCCCTAATGATAGGTTTTGTCGGATTTTTATTCCTATCATCTCCTCGGGACTCAAAAAGATTTGTCCTCAAATCTAGTAGATCAAATGCAGTAGAGACTTTGTTTCCTCCTAGCAAGTCACCTGAAGAAATATTTCTGCAGAATCCCAATATCTGAAATACTACAGGTGGTGATTGTCTTCTCTCCTCCATTTCCAGGATGTATCTCTTCTGCAACACAAATAATGACCCATTATCCACTAAAGTTACCCCTGCATCAACCTGTTCCACTGAAACTGTTTCCTCTTTTTCTAACTCATCTGTATGTTGCTGATCCTCATGGTCTTCTAATGGTTGGCCCAACTGCTCATTACCCTCTAAAACCTCTGAAGGTGAACATAACTGTCTCTGAACAGTCTGGCTCTCTGGTGGTCTGCTCGTCTGACTATAATCATCAGGATCCTTTGAAGGTTGGCACATCGGTGTCTGACAAATTTTATGCTCTAAGGGTTGGCTTGTGTCACTAGAGCCCTCAAGAACCTTTGACGGTTGGCATACTTAAGTCTGCACAATTTGGTCCTCCCAGTCTAGGTAATCATCTGCGGAACCCCTACCATCAAATGAAGGCATCTGTAGCTTCGCACACTCTGATCCTCGAGGTGGTCTAAATTCCCTGTCCGGGTATGGATTAAGCCTAAAATTATCATCTTTATCTTCCCTAAGAGCATGATAATCTCCCTTTACTCTAGGTGGCGCCTGAAGGTTTACCACAGGTGGTGGTGGCAATGTCATCCTATCGATCCTTGTTGCTAATGTAGCAACAATTTTGGTAAGGTCCCGAAGTTGTTCATCTAGAGTTCTTCCATTTGTATTTCGACGACTTGGTCTGCTACCCACTTGGTTATTAGCCTCATTGCCAATATACCCATTCACACTATCATATGACATGTTTGTGGATGCGATTTATCTAAAGTACAAATGCAATCTCAAATAATTTGTAGCACATTCCCTTCACTTCACCACGTCATAATAACAAGTTTGGATAACCACACACACACTTGTACACTCACGGTGCAACAAGTCACCAATGCAATAAATACTACTTATCACTTCAAGTATATTAGACTAAGTGAAGCACAAATAAATACTTCAAAGTAGTTAAGAAATTAAATTCAACTCACAAGTGTTGAAGTAATAAGTTCAATTACTTTCACACTTTAATGTTTGTTTTTGAATTCAAATTCTACTACTTCAATTTTCCTTTCTTGCCACGGTTTCACACATACAATTGATCTTGATGTGCAACACCTTTAATCCACATAAATCCACAAATTTACACCACCACACACACCCTCAATCACGATGCACTCACTCCACCAATAACTCCATGGCAACAACACAAACAACAACAACAATTAAGATGTATCACTTCCACGGCAACAACAAGGTGAATATTGATTACAAGTAGTCTTCAACTTCCACGGCAAATAATGAAGACAAAAGATTAATAAGTAGCCTTCCCAAAATGAATTCCGAATCCCACTATAGGCAGCAACTTTCAATTTGAAATTCAAATAACTTCACTTATTGCAAGCCTTCCTCAATTGGTAACAATGAATTCAAATTCAAAAAGCAATCATTAACTCCCACAACTTAATTGCATATGATTTGAATTCAAATAATTCCTTACTAATCAAACTTAATGTAATCTAAAAATTGTACTTCACCAATTCAGAATTACACAATGGAATTCAAAGACAACAAACAACACAACTCTTCACGCCACAAGCTACTTCACGGCAACAATTGGTAAGTTTTACAATTTAAAACAATTGCTAAAGTAAACTTCACTTTGTACTTCTGCTCTTCCACGTGAATTAGTGTCCACAAAGTGATATAATAACCTTCCCAAACCAACTCCAACAATCAGCAAATCAAATCTCAATCCAAAGTAATTTCGCAATCTCAAACAACAACAACAACACAATTGCGGTTTTCACTTGATCAATCCTAATTGATGATCACTTACACGAAATTGAATACAACCAATTCCCTTCTCTCAACAAGAGCTCTGATACCAAAATATGATGTGCCTAATTCCAAGCTTAAGCATAATCAAAATAATCAAGGAAAACACCTCAATTCACAAAACACAAACCGATTCACTTGAGGGCAATTTCACGTGCACACCTTGTAGATTTTGATGGAAATTGTTGTTCAAATGATTCAATTGTAATCTCTAATGATAATATTAACCAAATAACCACAAGAGAACATGAAGTTCTCATAAAATCAGATCTAGAGGAAGCAATAAAGACAAGTACAAAACCGTGATCTCAAATCCTTCCAATAATGCCAATTCACGCCAATCACTAAGAAGCATTCAATCTCAATGAACAATCAACCTTTACAAGATGATTATCCACAAATTACAATCACTAATAAGTCCAAGAAAGATTCAAATCAACCCTAGATATGACTCACTAGAGAAGAAATGAACAACAACAAAGATGAATCGATATTACTCACGATTTCTCCTTGTTGCACTAGCCACAATTCTAACTTATTGGGATTGAAATTGATAAGAGAATTTTGGAATTAGGAAACCCTAAGCCCTCTCACGAAATGTGAAGTTTTTGTTCTACAAAAATAAGCCTCCTCAAACCCTCTCTTAAGCAAGTATTTATACTTGCTACTCCTAGGGTTAAAAAGTGCTTAAAATTACAAGTTTGCCACTTTTAAGGTGGCTAACCCTAAATGAAAGTTACAAAGAAATAAAAGTGTCCCAAAACCAAAATACAACCAAAATAGTTCATAAAAGTTTAAATATATAAAAGAAATGGTCTTCAAGATGCCGGTCTTCTATAGGATCCATCGGCCCAACTCATCGCCGGTTCAAGTCGGTCCATGGATAACCCACAATCTGAGTCTAAGGGAGTTCGTCCATTGCCCTATAGAATATGATAAGTGTGCCTGTTGGAAAACACAATACAAGAATAATAGAAAAGAGGTTAATATATAAATAATTCCGGGGTCGATCTGCTCAAAATGGGCCCTCAACACCAAGATTTGAAATCCTTCAGTTCTTGCCCTAATGATAGGTTTTGTCGGATTTTTATTCCTATCATCATGGATGGTAATGGGTCTGCTCGAAATGGTAATGGCAACAAAAAACATGCCATCCTTTTCTATAAGTATCACATTGCACTTAAAAAGCCTCATGTTAACATCTTTATGAAGATACAAGACTATCGCATTATCACTTGATTTGACAAGATAAGGAACAATTCTGCTAGAAGAAACTCTAATAAATATTGTGATTTCCATAAAGCTAAGGATCACACTACTGAAAATTGTATATGGTTAAAGAATGCCCTTGAAGCCTTTATCAAACAAGAATATTTACAAGAGTATGTCATAGAGAATGATAAGCCTTCGAAGCGAGGAAGAAGGGAGGAAAGAGAAGAAATGGAGCAAGAGCAAGAAGTCTACCCTACCTAAGGCACAATTAACGCGATTATCGAAGGGCTTGTTGTAAGAGGACGATCCACCTTCTAGAGTATGACTTACACCAATCACAAAGCTACTGGAATGTACTCAGCACTTAGATGAAACACCCTACAGTGGACACTATAATCACTTTTTTTGACAAAGACCTTAAAAGCTTAATGTTTTCTCATGATGATGCCCTTGTGATCCAAGCTTAAATTGCTGATTTTGATGTTTGCAAAATTTTGATTGACAACGGCAGCTCTACAAACATTATGTATAATAAAGCATATAATCAAATGAAAGATTAGGTTGAGGAAAAGCTTAAACTATACGATAACAAGCTTTTTGGCTTCAATAACCAACCTATAAAGCTAGAAGGCATCATAACTCTCCTTGTAAAGTTTGGAGATGGACTTAACATGATGCAGTTCCTAGTCAATTTCCTCATTGTCAATTCATATTCCCCTTACAATTCCATCTTATGGTGCCCATTGTAAAATACAATAGGAATGATAGCCTTTACGAAGCATCTAAAGGCCAAGTTTATTACTTCTATAGGTGTCGATGTTTGTAATGGTGACTCGTAGGCATATAAGAATTTGTATCTATAGGCCCTCTCCCAAGGGAGGTCCTTGTAATGGAATTCACCATTGAGGAAAAATTGGGATCAAGAGGGGAACCTACAAAAGAGACAAAGGAGATTCAAATTAGCAGCTCGCTTGAACAAACTATGAAAATTGGTACAATGGTCTTGATCGAGCTTCATTAGCAACTGATTACCTTCCTCCAAGCCAATATAGATGTTTTGATGTGCCTAAAATCAAGATTAAGCACATGCAATTGGAGCAATTTGTAAACCTCAATGACTAGTCCAATTTTAGTTCAAAACTACTAGAAATGGCGTGATTCCTATTGGAGTGCAAGTAGATCCGAATGCTATAACTTACAAATTAATAATCCACAATGATCAAATTCTTCAAAACAACACTAAACAAACTTGAATGCCACGTGAATTCAACAAAAACAACAAGAATCAATCCAAGATCTCCTTTCCCCATAAAATGATCCACGGTTCAAATGAAGCAAAATTGATGGTTAGAATTAATGTCAAAATCGATCAATCTTATAACATGATAAAATGATTACAATTGAAATCAAAATCTGCCCAAGAACAATCTTAATCAACCCTAGATATAACTTACTAATGATGGAAAGGAAACACAACCAAAAGGAATTGATATTACTCACAATTTCTCTTTCTTGTAACTCGCCACAATTTCAATTCTTGGTATTGAAATTGATAAGAGCAATTTGGATTTTAGGAAAACCCTAACCTCACACGTGAAGTGTTTCCTATTTCTAAAATTTTTTTGTTACTCCTCAAAACCCTACTTAAGTAAGTATTTATACTCGCTCCCTTTAAGGTTGAAAAATTCACAAAATTACAACTATGCCACTTTTAGGGTGGCCAGTCCTAAAAGATAATTACAAGCAAATGAAAGTGTCCAAAAAAGATTACAACATAAATAGTCCAAGTAAATAATAATTACAAATAAAAATAGTCTTCATCATGCTAGCTCTTCCATAGGATTCGTTGGCCCAACTCGTCGCCGGTTTGGGTCGGTCCATGGATAACCCACAAGCTAAGTCTTAGTGAGTTTGTCCATCGCCCTGTAAAGCATGATAAGTGTGCCTGTTGGAATATACAATACATGAATAAGAGAAAAGAGGTTAGTAAACAAATAATTCTCAGGTCGATGTGCTCAAAATGGGCCCTCATCGCCAAGATTTGAAATCCTTTGGTTCTTGCCCTAATGATAGGTCTTGATGGATTTTGATTCCTATCATATTTTTGCTTGGTCACCCTATGACATGCCCAAGATTCCATCGAAGGTGATTACACGTAGGTTAAATATTGATCCCAACAAAAAGGTGTTCAAGCAAAAGAAGAGGCATTTTGCACTAGAGCGAAAGGTAGCTATAGAAGAAGAGGTGCAAAACCTTTTAAAGGTTAGATTTATATGAGAAAAGCTTTACCTTACATGGCTAGCTAACTACGTATTGGTAAAGAACTGATCTCAACAAAGTCTATCCAAAAGATTGTTTCCTAATCCTTCGAATTGGTTAATAAGTTGATTCAACCTCGAGCCACGCTCTATTGAGCTTCATGGATTCTTTTTTAGGGTATAATCAAAACCGGATGCATGAGCTTGACTAAGTCCACACCTCCTTTGTCACCAACTTTAGACGCATATTGCTATAATGTTATGCCCTTTAAACTAAAGAATGTCATTGCAACATACCGGAGATTGGTGATAAAAATCTTCATATACCAAATCAATTGTAATTTAGAAGTTTATGTTGATGACATGATTGTGAAGAGCAAGGAGTCTCATAAGCACCTTATGGACCTAGAGGAGACATTCTAAACATAGTGACAATATAGCATGAAATTGACCCCTTAGAAGTGCGTCTTTAGTGCAACATTTGGTAAATTTCTCAACTTCATGGTTATTTCACGAGGGATTGAAGCTAACCTTGAGAAGATTAGGGCGATTTTAGACATGTAGCTTCCCAAGATAGTTAAGGAAGTACAAAGACTAACAGAGCGGATCATTGTATTAAACAAGTTTGTCCCTAGGCTAATAGAAAAATGTACCCCATTCTTCAACGTCTTGAAGAATCCAATAGATTTTCAATGGACTAATGAGTGTTAAGAAGCCTTTGATGAGCTAAAGCACTTCCTTATGATACCTCTAATCTCGTCTTAGCCCATTATAGGGGAGGAACTCTATCTTTACCTCTCCATTTCTAGCTGAGTTCTCTCCTTTATATTTGTTTGATTAAACGATAAAGAGCACCAACTAGTGTATTATGTGAGCCACATCTTACAGGGCTCGAAAATCGGATACTCCAAGTTAGAGGAATCTACCCTAACTATAGTCATCTCGACATGGAAGCTACACCCATATTTTGAGGCTCATCTTATAGTGGTCTTAACCAACTAGCCTTTGAGGCAAACTCTTCAAAATCCAAACACGTCGAGTAAGATAGTTCATTATACCTTGAAGCTCAGTGTATACAATGTCTAATGCCGACTATGTGAAGCTATAAAAGCATAAGTGTTAGCCCATTGATGATTATTAAAAGCCCACTTGGGCACTCTACATTGATAGCTTATCCATTAAGGGAGGGAGTGGAGTGAGGTTTGTATTACGTGGCCTCTATAGAGTTAATATTCAGCACACTCTAAAGTTTAGATTCTTAAATAATAATAATAGAGCAAAGTATGAAGATCTCATTGTTGGATTAAAACTAGTGAAGGGAATAGGCACGAAAAAGGTTGAGATTTTCTCTGATTCATAGCTTATAGTCCGATTGGTTAATAGAGTGTAAGCTAAAAAGATGAAATCCTATGGTTAAGGCTTGAGCAGTACTTTGATCAGAATTATTATTTTGTTTGTAAGCATTAGCAGCAGTAATCATTTGATTGATGATAGATAAGATTTGATATTCTGCAATACCATCTATATTCCATTCGTATATGCCTTTTCCATCATATACATTCGAGGAATTATAATTTCTTTCTTTAAACGTAGTGTCTGGAGGCAAAGGCTTTGGGTACCAGTTTCTATGTTCAGATCTTGAGCAGTTATTTTGCCAATATTGACCTTTTTAGAAAATTGATCAACTAGAGCATTTACTTCTTAATCAATGGTATCAACTGTTTTTAATCCTTTTAAGTTTTTAATCAATAGTTGACCTATTTTTGAATAATTTTTTAATTTAAATTTTTTTATATTTTTATCAATTATAAGAGGGTATATTGGCTTGACAACTTTTTTATAGGAGTTTTACCTTTATCTTTCTTTTGATCAAAATTTTCTGTAAATAGGTTTAATATTTTTTCTATTTGCATACCTATCGTATGCAAAGTTTGATTAGTATAGTTATTTTGGGATCTAGTACTAGCTAGTTCATAATTCTCTATTGAGGTGTCTAAATAGAGCAACTTTGATACTAGTTTCACTTAATTGAACATTTATTTCTTAAAGAGGTGGATGGGTTAAATAGATGGAATTGGTATTAGTTTCCCATTTCTTAACAGTTTTGTTTAATGTTTGAACATAGTATCGTTTGTTTCGACCAAAATTTTCTTTCATCCATTGGAAAAATGGAACAGTCATCCTAAGATGATTTTCCATATCAAAATACTATAGGTTTCTTATGGCTTTTGTTTCTTCCTTTTTATAAGTCTTAAAGAATTTATTTTTATTTTTCTTATCTTTTTGGGAATAAAAATCTGTCCTAGAAAGTCTTTATCAAATATGAAGGGTTCTTCTGAGCCAATTGTATTTAACTCATTGATTTGAGAAAGGGTTGGAGAATTTAGTCGATAGATTGGTTCAGGAATATTTAGTTAGAAGTCTACTCCCAATTTGATTAGATCAAGTTGAATATTAGGTTTTACTGGAATTTCTAGCTTAGGTTTTGAGTTTTGATAAATGTTTCTAAGTTTTTCAAGTTTATCTAGTTCCTTCTGTAGACTTAGGGTTTTATTAGGAACATTGCTTAGAATAGGAGATTGAACTAAATATGGTGGAGCAGAAGGAGCAGTTGGCTCTTTTCTTGTGATGAATGGAAATCTAATTTTAATGCTTCCATCATCAAACCTTTAAACAAGAGAAGGATTATGATTTGAAATAGAGGGTCGAGGTGGTAAAGCCTCTTCTAATAAGCATTCATTTAGGAGTTTAATATCATCCAAACTTAGCGGTTTTGGAGTAAAACTTTTGGTATTTTGGGGATTTGATTCAAGTAAAATGGTCTCTCCTTTAGGAGATAACCTTTTAGCTTTTAGAGAAATTGTTGATTTCATAGCCTTGTAATATATCCTATATATTAAGGCTATGGTCTTAGTCCCTTCCACATAATTATCATTTTGGGACTGATTATGTAGTAACAGACTGTCTAAAACTCTTGGATCATCTAAACTTACAGTGAAGCTTGGGTAGCACTATGTATACCACGGACCTTTATGTAAGTTAGTTTGGAGCATAGACAAGGTTGATTCATGAAAATCAGTATCTATAGCATCTCTTAACCATACTAAGACAGGTTGATTGATACTAGATCGAGGTAGTGGAACAACAAAAAGTTGAATTAATCCTATATGAATAAAATTATATTTCTTTTCTATACTTGATCAGAGAGGCTATTGACAAAAGGTTAAGGGCCTCATGTTTTCCAATTAACCTTATAGTGTTTTCTACGGTTTTGATTATATAATCATGTTTGAGACTAAAGCTTCCTATTTGGTAAATGGATTTTGGATGTTCTTTTGGAATTGACCATTTTCTTAAATCTTACTCTATTTCTACTATTTTAACTTCATTTTATTGTGGACATCTTGGTCAAAATGACTAAAGTCCATATCATTGATCATCTTAGAGGTAGAAGAAGATCCTAAATTTGTTCTTTTGAACAGTTCCATTACTACAAACAATTTTTTCTTAGGCCTGACAAGCCATTAGCAGAAACTAGTGTAGTACAGTTATGTCTGCTGATCAACAATCTCATTGCCTCTCCTCTCGGGTCTTACTGTTGAGACCACAAACCACCTACTCTAGGTGATTACTACGTAGGGTGTTAATGGCTTAAGAAACTATGGTTTATGCCTATCTCTTCTCTCTCTAAAATGAATATGAACATGGCTCTAATACCATTTCTGTCAAAGATATTAATCAACAAGAATATTCAAAATATAGAAAATAATATGAAGAAATAATATAAACAAAAGGTTTATAGAAAGCAACTAAAGAAAGTCTACAAGATAACTAGAAAGTTCTTACAAAAGATAATTGAAAATACTTTAAAAAGATACAAAAGCTAGTTGATACAAAGGAGATGCAGAGAATATAAAGAAAGTGTTTGTGATGTGCTTAAATGATCAAATTCAAGCACATGAAACCAATTGAAGAACCACTTCAACAAATCCCAAAAAATGGCATGAAGAACAATTTCCAAATGAACCTTAATTCACGAAAATGGAAACCAAATGGATATATGGAACAATCAATTGCAAGAATAGCAATGGTTAATAAAGGAAATGAACTAAGATTCCAATTTAAATTGAAAATTTTCAAATCTAAAAATAAAACCCTAAATTCACGTGAACCAAAGGAAACAACAAAAAGCACCTAGACATGACTCACTAAGTACAATTTATAAAACAACAAGAAATGATTAATATTACTCACAATCACTCAAGTTGGTTCTCACCACAATTTCAATGATGAAATTGATAAGAGATCAATGGCAATGCAAGGGGACTCCTCACGGCCACAAGAATGTGTTTTTTTCAAATGATCAAAAGTCTTCCTAAAAACCCTAGTTAGCAAGTATTTATACTTGCTCTAATTAGGGTTAAAATGTCCAAATATTTACGTCTATGCCCCTAATGTGGCCGATCCTAATTCAACAAATACAAGCAAATAAAAATGTCCCAAAATGATTACAAAGTAACTGGTTAAAAAAAAAAATAAATACAAATATGGTCTTCAAAGAGCTGTTTTTTCAAGTCAAGCAAGTAAATTTGTTGGTCCAATTCATCTTCGGTTTAGGTCGGTCCATGAATAACCCACAAGCTGAGTCTTAGTGAGTTTGTCCATCGCCTTGTAAAACCCAATAAGTATGTCCGCTGGAATACACAACACATAAGTAATAGAAAAGAGGTTAGTATACAAATATTTCCAGGGTCGGTTTGTTCAAAGAGGACCCTCATTGCCAATTTTTGAAATCCTTTAGCTCTTGCCCTAGTGATAGGTTTTGTAGGATTTGATTCCTATAAGTTTGAGTGTTTTGTATATTGAATGCTCTCTCTTTTCAAAAATCTAATGTTTCGCTAAAATATTTTCAAAATCTAATGAATAATTCTAAGGTCCTAAAATTGGTTTAGAAACCCACTTAATAATCGTAGCCTAAGTAGTGTCATAGTGGTTTTGGTGTATAACTCTTTCCAAAATCATAAACGATTTACAAAATCTAAAACCTCCTTTAATTTTTAAAAACTCATAACTTCCTTAAATCTTATCTAAATTAGAAACTGCAAGTAGCATTGTGATCCTCGTGAGGAGTACTTCATAACAAGACTAGATTTGAAAGATAAAAGTTGAGCTTGACGTTTGAAGTCAGATCGAAACAAACATAAAACGTTTAGTTCTAAATTTCTATTCAAGGAACGATTTGTAAGATTGATTTTATTGAATTTTTGATAAGTTTAGTTAGTTAAATCTATAGTTTACTTGTTGTTCTTAAATCCTAAGTGAGAATTTTGATTTCTCACAACTTCCCAAAGAATATTTTAAACCTTAAAACAATAAGGTCAAGATGGGTGAGAAATTCGATAAATTACTACGATGCATGTTATTGCTCATGTTGATGTGCTAGATGTGGTTTGAATGATGCTATTTATAGGATATGTGTGTGTGTGTGTGTGTGAATTAAGTGAAGTAATGATGTGAAAATATAGCCTTATGCAATTGGTAGGTGCTAGGCTAACCTCAATAATTTCTTCCATTCCCAAGCTCTACTTAACTATATAGTTTATTCCAACATTAATGTCAATGAAAATTCTTATCTATGATCTTTCATCCTTCACAAGCCATAAGCAAAATATAGGTGAACATATAATAATAATAATGATGATGATGATAAACAACCAAGTCTCCTAAAGTGAAGAATGGAAATAATATATTTGCTTGATGGGAATGTGTATGTCGTGAATGCAATGCTAAGTAATTGAATTGTTTGATGAGCTATAATTTTTCTATGATTATTAATGATAGTGGAATAATTGATTGTTACTATAAATCATGTTTGATCACCTCTAAATAAATTAATTAAAGGATTTACTTAATATAAATGTAAATGTATTGTACAAGACACTACATTAATTCAATCTAAAGATCATCACTGCTACATGGTAAGTGGACAGCTTTGCTCCGAGAGGGAGAAATTTTGCAACATCATATGAGAACTACTAACTTGAGAATTGTCTATGCATTTGTGGAAGTTTCCCATAAAAAGAGTCCCCCTACTGTTTTGGTTTTGTGAGCTTCTTATGCTACAACCCACTAACCTTTGTGGTCTCATTGGCCCTTACCCTTAAACCTTTACTAGATCTTACTAAACCTTGTAGTCCCATTTGCTTTTACCTTTAAACCCTCACTAAACCTTATTATAAAAACCCATTTTGGGATAGAAAATTCTAGCTCCCATCTCCTTCATTTAAAAAAAAAAAAACATAAAGGTAAGAAGAAACCCACAACTCAAGCTTAAACCTTAAATATTCTTCTAGCTCAATTCCATCTTATCTAGTTACTAATTCAAATTCTTTTCTTATAAGTTTTATGATATGAATCAAAATCCGTCAAGACCTATCATTAGGGCAAGAGCTAAAGGATTTCAAATCTTGGTGATGTGGGCCCATTTTGAGCACATTAACCCCAGAATTATTTGTTTACTAATCTCTTTTCTCTTATTCATGTATTGTATATTCCAATAGGCACACTTATCATGCTTTACAGGGCGATGAACAAACTCACTAAGACTCAGCTTGTGGGTTATCCATGGACTGACCTAAACCAACGATGAGCTGGGCCGACGAGTCTTATGGAAGAGCTAGCATGATGAAGACTATTTTTATTTATAATTATTTCTTTGGACTATTTATGTTGTAATCTTTCTTTTGGGACACTTTCATTTCCTTGTAATTATGTTGTTTAGGACCGGCTACCCTAAAAGTGGCATGGTTGTAATTTTGTGAACTTTTTAACCCTAAAGGGAGCAAGTATAAATACTTGCTTAAGTAGGGTTTTTGGAGAATAATGTTTTTCAGAATAGACCTCACATATTACGTGAGAGGGTTAGGGTTTCTTCCTAATTCATTTGCTCTTATCAATTTCAATACCAAGAATTGGAATTGTGGTGAGTGCAACAAGGAGAAATTGTGAGTAATATCAATTCCTTTTTGTTGTGTTTCTTTTTCATCACTAGTGAGTTAAATCTAAGGTTGAATTGGATTTTTTCTTAGTCAGATTTGATTGCATTTGTAATCAAATTCTTATTGCTTAATTGATTTGTTTTAGCCTTGGTTTTTAACCTTCAATTTAGCCTCATTTGAACCGTGGATCATTTTGTTTGGGAAGTGGATCACGGAATTGAAACTTATTGTTCTTGTGTAATTTTTTCACGTGGATTTACTTATGATTAGTATTATATCAGAGGAAATTATCTTTGTGGAATTGTAATTACAACTTTGAGCATTCAGATCTCATTGCATCTTCTTTAGGGTTCATGCAATTTCTAGTAACTTGAACCGAAATTGATTTAGTGCATTTAAGGATTATAATTTGCTCCAATTGTATGTGCTTAACTCCTAATTTAGGCACGTCATCTTTTGGTATCACAGTTGCACATACTTGGTTCATTTCAATATTGATCACGTGGTGTTGTGGAATTGGTTATAGATCTTGAGAATTGACACCATTGTTCATGTGATTGGAAGCTAGTTTGATTGACATTGTCTAATTGTCTTTCAAATTGGTTTTGCATGTGCTTAATCTTGGTTTTAGGCACATCATAATTTGGTATCAAAGCTTGAGGTTGTGAGAAGGGATTATTTGATTTTGATTTTGGAAATTTTAGGGTTCTTGATTTTTCATCTTGATCCGAAATATTGAAAAGTGAAATTGAGTTGTTTGATGTTGTTGATTGAAGTTGCGTAATTGTCTTGATTGAGGAGTTGAACTTGCTACTTGTTGAAGTGAATTTTGAGGTCTCGTTGAAGCTCCATTTGGTTGTTAATTTTCGTGAAAAGAAGAGGAGTAGTAGCATATCTTGTGATTCAAAACTCATAACTTGAAGTTGCCTCAATTGTGAAGAAGTGGAGGTGTATTTTACTTGTTTTGTTTTTCGGACATAAGGGGGCTTAGTGTGCATTTTCAGAATTGAGAGTTTAGATTTAAGGAAGCTATTTAAATTTCAAAGCACACATTAAGTAATAGAAGTACTTGTGTGTTCATTTGAATTTGAAAGTGGCTCCTTACCATTTGTGGAAAGATTGCAATAATTGAACTCATTTGAATTTTGAATTGAGTTGCCTTGTTTGTAATTTGTGGTTTGGAAAGTGTATTTGAAGTGGAGAAGTGCAAGTGTGGAAGAGTGTGTGTGTGTGTGCTGCACCGTGTGTAAAAAGGTATGTGTGTGTGGCGTTGTGTGTATGTTGATTGAAGAAATTGCAATGTGGTGTCCTTGAGCTTGCCGTGAGGAAGAGTAGTGTTTATTTGTGATCATTTGTGATCACTTGGAAAAAGTGGAAAATTTGAAAACAAAGAAGAGCAAAAGGAGAGTTGATGATTTCGGAATTATAGTTTGAATTTTGAAAGCAAAGGAGAGTGAATGGAGTGTTGATGATTTCAAAATTGTGGTTGTCTTTTACCATTTCCAGATTTGAAGAGTGGAGAAAAGGAAATTATTTCAAGTTCAAACACCATTTTTTTTTTAAGTTGAAAGAAGTTATTGTTTGATAGTTGAGTAAATGACTATTTGAATTTGAATTTACTTCTTACTATTTGTAGAAGAGATTGCATTTAAAGTGGAATTTGAATTTGTTGCTGCATTGTTTGTAAGTGGCGATGTGAAGTGAGTTGTTGTGAGTGGCCAATTGGAGTTATATTATGAAGGAGTGTTGCAACGTGAAGTGTGAGTGTGTTAACAAGAAGGTATTGCACATAAAGTAAGTTGTGGTGAAGTTAGTGCACCATAAGTGAATTGTTGATTGTGTGTGTATATGTGGCGGTATGAATGTGTAAGTGAGGGAATTGCCACTTGTGAATTTGTGCATTTGTGTGTAATGTAAGGTGCTGCACATTGTGGTTATTTGTAGTGTGAAACCGTGACAAGAAAAGGAAGGTTTGAGTAGTAGAATTTGAATTCAAAAACAAACATTAAAGTATGAAAGTAATTGAACTAATTACTTAAACACTTGTAGTTGAATTTAATTCTATCTACTTGAAAGTAGTTGAGTATACTTCATTTGTGGCTTGGTATTGTACTTAAACTATGGAAGTGTCAGGATAATTATTGTGTTGTTGGGTTTGAACACAATCATGTTTAGTGAAATGTTTCATTATACTAATGTATTGCACCGGATATTGACTACTTTTACTATTAAGGATGATGAACAAAGAAAAAATTTGTTCCATACTTCTTGTAGGGTACAAGGAAATTTATGTGTTCTTATAGTTGATGGTGGTAGTTGTACCAATGTGGTAGCAGTATCGTTAGTATCGAAACTAAAACTTGCCACTACTCCACATCCTAAATCGTATAAATTGCATTGGCTTAGTGATCAAGGGAGTTTGCATGTGACCCAAAGAGTTATGGTACCTTTCAGTGTAGGGGATAAATACTGCGATGAAATCGAGTGTGATATTTTACCTATGTGTGCATCCCATATATTGCTTGGCAGGCCTTGGTTATATGATAGGAGGGTCTTACATAATGACTTCAAGAATACTTATGTATTTCAAAAGGAGAAAAAACATATTATTCTAAATCCGATGTCGCCTTCAGAGGTCCAAAAGGTTCAGCAACAGATCCATAAACCATCAGAGATTCCTGAGAATCACAACCATAAGAACTAACCTTCAGAGGGCCACATTGTGGAAAAGTAGACATGCCAACCTTCAAAGGGTCACATTGTGCAGAAGCAGACATGCCAACCTTCAGAGGTACTAGAGGCTCATGAGCAATTGAGTAAACCATTGGAGAATTATGAGGGTTAGAGTCAGATGAGCCCATCATTAGAGAGCCAGACTGTTCATAGACAATTGTGTTCACCTTCAGAGGTTTCAAAGGGCCATGAGCAGTCAAACCCACCATTAGAGGGCCATGAGGGTCAACGCCATACAGATGAGCTAGAGAAAGAGAAAACAATTTCAGTGTAACGGGTTGAGACGGGGGAGACCTTAGTGGATAATGGGTCATTATTTGTATTGCAAATAAGATACATCCTAGAAATGGAGGAGAGAAAACAATCACCCCCTATGGTATTTCAGATATTAGGATTCTGCAATAATACTTCTTTAGGTGGCTTGCTAGGAGGAACCAGAGTCTCTACTGCATTTGATTTGTCAAATTTGAAGACAAATCTTTTTGAGGCCCGAGGAGATGATAGGAATCAAAATCCATCAACACCTATCATTAGGGCAAGAGCCAAAGGATTTCAAATCTTGGTGATGAGGGCCCATTTTGAGCACATCGACCATGGAATTATTTGTTTACTAACCTCTTTTCTCTTATTTATGTATTGTATATTCCAACAGGCACACTTATCATGCTTTATAGGCAATGGACAAACTCACTAAGACTCAACTTGTAGGTTATCCATAAACCGGCCTAAACCGGCGATGAGTTGGACCGACGAATCTTATGGAAGAGCTAGTATGATGAAGACTATTTTTATTTATAATTATTTCTTTGGACTATTTATGTTGTAATATTTCTTTTAAGAAACTTTCATTTGCTTATAATTATGTTTTTTAGGACCGGCCACCCTAAAAGTGACATAGTTATAATTTTGTGAATTTTTTAACCCTAAAGGGAGCAAGTATAAATACTTGCTTAAGTAGGGTTTTTGGGAGAGAATTTTTTTAGAATAGACTTCACATATTACGTGAGAGGGTTAGGGTTTCTTCTTAATTCATTTGCTCTTATCAATTTCAATACCAAGAATTGGAATTGTGGTGAGTGCAACAAGGAGAAATTATGAGTAATATCAATTCCTTTTTGTTGTGTTTCCTTTTTATCAATAGTGAGTTATATCTAGGGTTGAATTGAATGTTTTCTTGGTCAGATTTGATTACATTTGTAATCAAATTCCTATTGCTTAATTAATTGGTTTTAGCCTTGGTTTTTAACCTTCAATTTAGCCTCATTTGAACCGTGGATCATTTTGTTTAGGAAGTGGATCATGGAAATGAAACTTGTTGTTCTTGTGTAATTTTTTCACATGGATTTACTTGTGATTAGTGTTATATTGGAGGAAATTATCTTTGTGGAATTGTAATTACAACTTTGAACATTCGGATCTCATTGCATCTTCACTAGGGTTCATGCAATTTCTAGTAACTTGAACCGAAATTGGTTTAGTGCATTTGAGGATTATAATTTGCTCCAATTGTATGTGCTTAACTCCTAATTTAGGCACATCACCTTTTGGTATCATAGCTGCACATACTTGGTTCATTTCAATATTGATCACATGGTTTTGTGGAATTGGTTATAGATCTTGAGAATTGACGCCATTATTCATGTGATTGGAAGCTAGTTTGATTAACATTGTCTAATTGTATTTCAAATTGGTTTTGCATGTGCTTAATCTTGGTTTTAGGCACATCATTTTAGGTCAAGAATTAAGTAGGATTTTAAGAAAGGAGGGGGCATCTTATGTGTGATTTAGGAGTTTGGGGAAAACATCATCTTGGAGAAGGGTAGGCATGGTTAGGAAAAGATTTGAGTATTTTTTGGATCTCTAACACAATAAGATCAAAATCTTATTTAAGTTAATGATTTAGGATAGTTATAAATGATTGAACTTGATGATTTGAGGATTTTTTGAATATTAAGGATACATGGAAATGTACTCTTATTGTCATCACCTATATTGAGTGTTCTTGAATGTCATTTGATGATTTAAGAGTTGATCTAGGATTTAATGTACTATATGTGTTGTTGGGATCGAATTTAGTAGTAGAAAACAAGATTAATGCATGATAATTGAAGATATGATTAAGTATTACTATTGACGCCGCTATTGGAGATGAAATTAGGATTTTATTTTCTTGCTAATTCTGTTTTGGATTATATAAGATGATAAATTGATAATTGGAGTATTGATATGTGATGTACAGAGTAGTTTTGGTGGTTAATTAGTAGATATGACATGTAGAAGGTTGGAATTTAGTATTAGGATTAAATTAGTGGATGAATGAGTTGATTTAATTGATAAATTATGAATTTTCAATAGGTTGCTATGTTCTTAGAGTGATCTATTTGATGCAAATTGAAGTTACTTGATAAATATTAAGTTTGTGAAGTTTAGAGATGAATTGGGTTAAATTAGAGGATTGAATAGAATTAAAACTATTATTTTTTTGCATGATTTAATAATGTGAATCATTTCTTTTAAATTTTGATGTATTACGTTTATTTTGAATAAGTTTGATGAAGTTATCATTTAATTATAAATAAAAGTTAGATTGGATGTAACATGAGCTGAAAAGTGAAGATGTATAGCGATTGGACTGGCTAAATGGATGAAAATAATTTGTTGCATAATTTGTTTGGATTACTCTATTTTGGAAATATTTTTTTACTTGAAAATGAAAAATAAATTATGTATTAGACATTAGGAAGGACTAGAAATAAGTGGGTTTTGGTTTGAAGTGATTTGAACCTAAATTGAATAAGATACGAGCTCTTAAAGTTAAAAATTCGTAATTAAATTTGGTCTAATAGTTTAAAGGCTCTAAATAAAATAAAATAAGGCTTTTTATGTTAAAATGGGTAGTGCAAGTGGTAATGAAACAAATGACTTTAATTTCACTTAATTTGGGTTGAAATTGTGTAAGTTATGACTAGTTAAAATTAAGACCTTTAATTCTAACAATGTAAAAATTTAGTTAATGAGTGGTTTAATTAAACTAGGTCAAGGTCGGCCCAATCATAGGTTGGCCCAACCAATAGGCTTAAGGACCACCCTCTTATCCTTCTTTTGGGGTGATCCATGTAATTAAACATAATTTGATTAAATGGACTTAATTAACTTAACTATAATAATTGGGCCAAATAGAATTTGACATGATAATGTGAACCCAATAACTTATGAGCCTAAGATTCAAAATCCAAAATATAATTGGGCCCATTTCTTCCTAAAGCCCATATCCTAAATGAGCCTTAACTTAATAAATAACTCTATCGAGTCTCAAATCAATTTAAGGCTTAAATCAAATTAACTAATTAAAATGAACTAGATATAAGCTTGATAAAATAAAATAAACTTATATAACTATAATAAAACCCAAATAGGCTCAAGATTCAAAACAACTTGAACAAATTAATCTTTAAAGCCTATATCCTGAATGGGCCTTAGCAAACAAATTGAACCTAATTTGGCCTTCAACCCTACATGGCCATAATTAACTAATGACTTAAAATGGAATTGAAATTAGACCTAATAATCAATTAGGCCTAAAATCTAACAAATAGGAATAATTAAATGCAATGGTTCTAGGTTAATTAAAATAGATAAAAGTAACCTAATTGGACTTAAAATAGAATTAATGAATATAACTAAACTTAACTAAATTAATTAGGACTAGTAGGCCTAATTCTAAACATAATTAGGCCTACTATTCTTAAAGGGTTTCAAACACTCTAGTCAGGTTTTGAGTAAAACTAAACTTTAAAATTTAAATAACTTATTAAGTTTAAATGATTAAATCCTAAAAGGTTCAAGCTATAATTAGTTAAAGCTAATTGGACCTAGGTAATCCTAATTAGGCTCATAACTAATATGGGCCTTAAATAGCCTAAACTAATCTTAGAATAGAATCTAACCACTTAGGATAATCAACTGACTCAAATTTTCTCTTTCTTTTCATAAAATCAATTCAATAAACTAAATTGGAACTCAGATTGTGATTCGAGAATTGTTAGCCTTTTAGGTATGTAGTAACTTATGTGTTGCGTGTTGGGTTAGAAAAATTAATTGGACTAATAATCAACTCAACTAAATAACTACTTGTTTCTTATGCATGGTTACTTGACTCAGCAAGTAACAAACCTTATATTAAGATTATGATTGTAGTCATATACGTCGAAATGATACAGTAGTTATGTGCTTAAGCCACTAAGGGTGGCTCAGCAAGTAGCTGATAAGTAAAAACACGTCGGATAATAGGCACTGAAAGTGGAGAGAAGGTACATTGGGTGTAATATGAGGATATGGGTCATAAAGGGCTATATGATATAGCTAGATTGTGATCGATGGGGCCACGTAGCAATAGGTTCACTTAGACAAGGTTACTTAGGTACATAGTTTTTGGCAACATGGAGTCTAGCTATTCTCGTCAACCTCTAATGTCCACAACAGTGGAATTAGACCTCATGTCTCCGATCATGATGTCCAGAGTCATGAGTACTCATGTGTTAAATGTTTAAATACGATAATTAATTGAGTTAAATGATTGTCTATTGCATGAGTTGTAAGCCTACTTAGCATGTGTGTATGTGTTTATGTTACTACATATTAGGCTCTCATGGCTAGGGCCGGTAATGCGGGCCGTCTAGGCCGGCCCGCCCCGACCCCCACCGGCCCGTGGGTCATCGCGGGTTGGCCCGCAAGGTTGGCGGGTCTGAAAAGTCGACCCGCCCCGCCCCGCGGGCCAACCCGCGATGACCCGCAAAATTTTTTTTTTTTTCCTTATGTAAATAATTAAAAAAATAACCTAAAACCAAATTGAATACATGAATTGATCTCATTTAAGCTAGCCACTACATGTGAATTAACCCTAGTGAACATCTATGCCATACACACATATATATATTGTGCGCGTAATTTGTTAAATTTTTATTAGATTCATGCAAACATATAACTTAGAAATAAAAAAGATGCCCTTACATATATTTTTATAGTTTTTAATGAAATTCCCATTATAAGTATTAAAAGATTGAAGACAATACCAAAAAGTTTTTAGTAGGTATAATTTCTCTATGGTGTTCACCACCTCAATTATTTTTGGTACAAGTATGAATTCTTAATGACAATTCATTATATTGACCAATGTTTGTAACAATAGTTTGTAAACAAAGTAAATTAGATTAGTTGACATTTAAGTTACTCTCTCTCTCTCTTTTTCTTATTATAAAAATGATGCTTGAATAGAGACTTCAATTTATATGTAATTACTCTTAAATCCCATTCTTATACGATAAAAAAAATAACCTAAAACGATAATCAAGCAATTATGATAAAGTACTTTTCAGTTTTTACTAATTACATAGGAAAATAAATATAATAATGAAGCAGATAAAATTACATATATAAATCAATCATCACTATCATAATCATCAATAACTAAATTGGAGTCTCCTTTCGATGAAGTAGTCGTAGTCCCACCCACACTCCCATTGTCTTCTTCTTGATCTACAATTTATGAGATTACACATATAATTAGGAATATATTATATTAGGGTGAATACATTAAAAGAAAATATTGGGAATAGAACAAAAAAAAATTACCTTCACATGCAAATCCTTGTAACCAATTTCGTGTATAAATGAGAGCTTCTAGATTGGCTGGAAGCATAGAACTGCGATACTTATTAAGTACACGAGCGCCGATACTGAAAGCTGACTCCGACGCTATAGTAGTAATTGGAATGCTAAGCACATCGGAGGCCATGATAGATAAATCAGGATATCTCTGGCTTTGACTCTTCCAATGTTGTAACACATCTAATTCTGAGTAGAAGTCTATATCCATTACTGGCTCATCTAGATAAATATCTAAAGAAGATTTACTAGAACTTTGTACTTCTACTTGACGGTATCGGAATTCCTACATTATTAAGAAAAAACTATTTACATACCAATATATATTACAAAAAAAACAATTGAGGAAATAAAAAATTATTAAACTTACCACTAATGTAGCAAAATCAATCTCCAAGCCCTTTCTAGCTCTATGTGTTGCTGCTCCCTTACTGCTGCTACCTCCAGATGTGTCTTGTGTTTGAGAAGATGATCCAACTTGATTGCTTCTACTTCTAGATATGTGATCTGTTTTGCTCTTCTCATATTCTCTATAAAGTTTATATAACTTGCTTTTTATATGAGCCATCTTCTCTTCACAAGTGAGGGGATCAAGTTTGTTAAAACAGAAGCTCAAAAAATCAAATTTCATTCGATGATCAAAGATTGCTCCAAGTGAAAGGATAACACTATAATCACTCCAATACTTATCGAACTTCTGTTTCATTCTAATGGACATCTCCCTTATGACATGATCTTCACTATTTAAATTTTCATTGAGCAAACGTTCAATCCTCCATACTTGCAAAAAATAGTGGTTTGATGTTGGATATGATGATCCTGACATCAAATTGGTGATACTATGAAACGAGCTCAAAAACTTGCATATCTTTTCTGCTCTTTCCCACTCATCAATGGTTGGACAGTATTTGTAATGACGATCATTCAATTGAAAGCAAGAAAAAGCACGTCGATACCTGAGTGCGCTATCAAGCATAAGATAAGTGGAATTCCATCTAGTAGTTACATCCAAGCGCAAACCGATATTCATATCAATGTTGCCAACCTGTTCAACACACTCCAAAAACTGTTTCATTCTACTCTCAGAACCCTTCACATACTTCACACTTTCCCTTACTTTGTGCAATGCTTCACTACTTACATCCAATCCTTCTTTAACAATCAAGTGAAGAATATGAGCACAACATCTAATATGAAAAAACTCACCACCACATAACAAACTATGTTGTAAATTCAATTGCTCTTTCAGAAAATCTTGCATACAATCATTTGCAGATGCATTATCCAATGTAAGGGAGAATATCTTCCTATCTATGCCCCAATCTTTCAAAAATTCAAATACCTTTTTCGACAACTCAAACCCTGAGTGAAGAGGGGGCATTTTAGAAAAAGCAAGAATTTTATTATTCAATTTCCAATTGGCATCCACATAATGTGCAATCAAACAAATATATCCCTCACTAGTAGAAGCGGTCCATACATCAGAGGTCAAGCATACTTTCCCTGGAATTTTTTGCAAAATTTGTTTCAAATTCTCCTTCTGAGTCAAATATAAATTCCAAACATCTGATGTAGCAGTTTTTCTACTAATTGGCTTATAATCGGGATTATATAGTCTTATAAACTGTGTAATCCTCCTATATTCAACAAATGAAAATGGCAGATCATGCTCAATAATAGCCATAGCCATGACCTCACGAGCAAATTTAGGATCAGGTTTTCTTGATCTTAACTTCCCCGCATGATCAATTATCATGTCACCAACATCATGATATCTAGGAATTTGACTCAAATGACACTTCTCTATATGTTGACGTAAAGATGAAGTTCCATGTGAATGTGTTCCAATCACATATTCCTTCTCACATGCTTTACACTTAGCCCTATTTTTACCATCATTCCCAATACCAATTTTTGTAAATAATTCCTAAACTTGAGAAGAAGAGCTACCTACTCGAGCCTTCTTACCTGCATGTTCTTCAGATTGAGAAGATCATGGTTGTAGATTGTCGTTATGCCCACCAACTTCAGATACATAATCCACATTAATAGGTTCCATTGCAGCCTCGTTACTTAAAGGATCCATTCTGTAAATATAAAAAAATGTTATTAGTAGTAGTTAAATATATGTAAATAATTAAATATAGCCACCACACACCACACGGCCACCACCACCACCCTACTCTCCATTCTCCATTCTCCATTCTCCATTCACCATGCCTCCACCACCACCGGTGTCACTCACCCCACCCCACACGGCCCACCACCCCCCACGGCCACACCACACGGCCACCACCACCACCCTACTATCCAATCTCCATTCACCAAGCCTCCACCACCACCACCACCGGTGTCACTCACCCACCCCCACCCCACACGGCCCACCTCCCCCCACGGCCACCACACCACACGGTCCACACCCCACATGGCCACCACACCATACGCCACCACGCCACACGGCCACACCACACCACACGGCCCACACCACCACGCCACACGGCCAAACCACCAGCCACACATAATACAGTAGAGGACAATAGTAGAGAATTGTTTTACCATAATTAACAACGTCTAAAAGGTGGCCGGCGGTGGTGGCGCGACGTCGGTCTAGCTGCGGAGTACATGGGGTACACGGACGGTGGGGTGGGCTGCTAGCTGCGGTGGAACTTGTACAACCTGGCCGTGTGGGCTGCTGCCAGCTGCTGCCTGCGTGCGGGCTGCGGACGAGGTGCACGGAGCCATGGACGGACGACGGTACCACTGCGACTGCGAGCTGCGACTTTGCGATTTGCGAAGGACGAGGTGCACGGACGACCGTGTTATGTGTGGAGTGTGGACTGTGGTGTCTAGTGTGTGTGTGTGTGTTTGACTTCTTCTGGTTCTGGCTTCTACGCACCACGGCCCGTGGCCATTTCAATTTCAACCGCAGCTGCTGCAGCACCCGTCGGCGGCGTCACTTCAACCGATCATCTCAGTCGGCGGCAGCGGTGCAGGGCATGGCAGCTTGTCACGCCGTCCTCGTCAAGTCTAAGTCGTCATGTCTAGCAGGTTGTGCATGTCATGTCCAGCCGTTGCAGAACTGCAGAAGTTCCGGCGGGTTGGCCTGCAACCCGCGGGGATTGCCCGCCCCGCCCCGCGGGCCAAAATGGCCTGCACCCCTACGGGTCAAATTTTTTTTGCCCGCCCTGCATATTTTTGCGAGCGGGGTGGGTCAGTCCGCGAACACGCCCCGCAATTCCCACCCCTACTCATGGCTCACTCTCCTTTTTCTTTTTTAGGTGAGGATATTTCCGATCCACTTTATAATTCGATGGGTTATGGCTTCAAGGAAAAGACTTGGGATGAGACCACGAATATAGACTATGTCAAATTCTATTACGACTGAGTTTTGTTTTGTTTTGTTTTCAAATTATATTTTATATTTTACTTTTATACATAAACTTATTGGAAGATATCTATAGCTCTATGGCTTGTTTCCATTTTTTGGATTATTTTGTGGGCCCTATAGGTTTTAGGATTTAGAATACATTTTCCTGTTTATCCATGCATTTTCATGATAAATAATCTATCAAAAGTTTTCAAAATTTTAATGATTCACCAAAATGTAATAAAAAAACTAACCAATGATTTCAAGGTTCTAAAATTGCTTTAGAAACCTACTTAATAATTATAGTCATATGTATTCTACTTAAGTAGGGTATATAGTGAACCGTCAACACCATAATGGTTTCAGGATGTGATAGCGTATTTTTTTTTTAAGTAATGTTTAACTTTGTCTATATTATATGCTTTTTACAACATTTCTTTTTATCCTATCTACTAGGTGTTTTGGTTTGTTGGCTTGCTGCTTCAAACTTCCTTTTCCTTTGCAGTGCTTGTTGACCTTTTGAATGTATCCATAGGTTTTCTATTCCTTATGCTTCTTCTCTTTATGCACATTGTGCCTCTTCCCTTGCACTTGTTTGCTTTAGTCTTTTTATGCAAATGAATAGAATAATCAACATTCATAACACAAAATTTGCCATTGGTAGAGAAATAAAACTTAGTGATCTTTTTTTCTTTTTTTTTTTTAAGTATCTAGTGTTTGGCTCCAAATAGATGGAAAAAGATATAGATAAAAATTATACATATCTCCTTATTAAAAAACTTAATCTCTATTAAAATAAAAACATATCAAATATAAATTAGGCATAGATGAGATATGAATAAGATATACAAAAGGTAAATAATCCAAATAGAGACTTAGTAAAAAAACATCATACAAATGGAGCAATAGATTGAATAGCTAGTTTTGAGAAATAGCAAATGTGATTCTTGGATTGGGTTGAAAATCTTATATCTTCTTTAAAAGCTACTTACTATCTAATTGGTATATATTTACATTAGTCAAACATTGTAGCTTTTGTTGGATTTAATATAAGTTAATCCATTTCTTCGACCGATATATATTATATATTATATATTTTTTATATTCAATTTTCAGCAGACGAAACCGGATGATGCAGGTGAAGGTTCTAAGAATATAAATGAGTAAAATCGGTTAACTTAGTTTCAATTTCAAGTCTGAAAATCCAAAAGCTATTTACAATTTTGATTAAGCATATATTGAAACTTTGATTCAACTCAATCTCCATTATATTAACTTAATCCAACTCGAGGTCATCAATGAATACTTCGAAGAGTTTGAGATTGGATTCATAAACTAGCATAGTAACTAAAGCTGAGACTTGAATCGGGGTTTCAGTCACGATATACCAACTTGACAAATTTGATGCAGATGGGTTCATTTATACACCCAAACCTCTGCACAAACTCAAGTAAATAAATGGCAATAGAATGGCTAAAATTGGAAGCAGAAGGATTTTGAGTCTATCTTCATCTTGTTTAGTACGTGCGTTAGAACTAAGGTGCGTTCATAAACCACAGTACTTATGCATCCTCAGCTAATTCTACTCGTCAGAAGTATCTGAGCATTCAACTCTGATTGTTCCAAGAAAGTAACTATTTCTCCTTAGTGCATTCAGTTCGCGTGCATAAACAACCAATCCAGGATCTGTAAAACCTATCCAGAAGCAAGACTCCACGGGTGTACCAATGATTGCCAGAAACTGTAAGATCATCAATGAAAACTCGATGTACCGACGACCTTTTCTTCGTAGGTCTAAAATGGTACAAATGCCTGGACAAAACTACCATACAAAGAAGTGCTCCTGGCTTCAGCAATGTTTTGGGGATTCCTGCAACAGCACACCTACCCCTCTCTATAGTGATAAACCATACAACTAAAGAATTAAGTACAGATTGATTTTCTTCAATAACTCCAAACAAATATTGAATTTGAGGAACCAAATATTTCTATTCAATTGGGTTTTCTATGCTTGGAATTTCACAAATTAAAGACCAAGCGCTTTTATATGGATGGAATTTCCTAAATCAAACATATCACCAATAATTTTTTTTCCTCACCGAAATGACATGACATGATGGACTTTACCGCAATTCAGTGAAAAAATATAAAATGGCTAAAAGGCCCGCACCCCATTGCTCAAGAAAAGAAATTTCGAAGGGCAATAAAATTAACAGAAAGCATCTGACAAAATGATTTCATCATCAAACATGATGGTCCAGCAAAACTTAGGGCAAAAGCGATAAACTGTCTTAAAGATACTGACACTAATAAACCAATTGCTCTATTAAGTCTTGAAAAACTGTTGCATCTAAGCTCACTCGTCTTCCTGGCTGCGCAACCTAGCTAGCTTGTTGGTGACAACTACATCAAGCTGTGCTGCACGCTCCACAATCGCCTTTCTCTTGCAGGTAGACACATTATGTGCTATCTCAGCACAGTATGTCCTGGCAAAAGCCAAAATAGTAAGAATGGCAGAACACGGAGAATAAATTAACACCAAAATTGGACAGGAGAATACACAAGACACAAAACAAAGGAGTGATCATCCACCTATTGTGCATCATCAAAAGTTCCAACTCCTGGACATTGTGCACAACAAACTTCTTAAATCCATTGGGAAGGTAGTGACGTGTCTTCTTGTCTGAACCATAACCAATGTTGGGCATCAAAGTGCATCCTTTGAACTTTCTCCTGACACGTGAATCAATACCCTTAGGCCTCCTCCAGTTTGTCTGTCAATCACAAAGTAACCAATTGCAAGAGTTATCAAATGACTTCTCTACAAAGCAAGATAAAAGTTTCTCAAACACCATACATGTTGCCATCAAAGCCACAAACAAGACTGCAAAATGCATATAACAGCCAATATCCTTGATGGACACATTGAATATATAATAATCATCACCTTTCTTATTCAATTTTCCTAAATCCCATGATAACTGAAGCAATTCATTAAACTTTCTAAGCTTTCTCGCTTCAACTCATCACGACAGCAGGCCAAGTATGAAGAAACCTAAGAGAAGATTCTATGACAAAGCACGTGTTGCTCCATTGAAGGTAATTGAAACTTCAAAACACCAAAAATATAAGCAGGAACAATATCACAGGAATGATAATGCAAGAGTATTACACAACATCACGATTTTAATTAAAAACTCTCTGTTGCACTTGTCCATTTTAGTGAAGAAAAAATAAATCCAATGGGATGTTCTCTCTTTTAATATAACATTCTGCCTGGACAGAATCAAAAGATCTATCAAAATTATCCAGGCTCCAGCAAGAGACCAATGCCCCTGGCATTTTTTTCTAGACATGTTTCGTGTTAAATAGGATGCCTCCTTTCTAAGTTTCTATAACATTCTTTCTTTGATGAATTGGGAAAATATCATCATAACTGAAGCTAAAAACTTTTTTTTATTCCTTTAGTTAAGAGGTCACTGCCGTAATTGGCCTGGGCAGATGAGTCATCTTTTTTCACAAGGCGATTCATTACAACCGCATCCAGATGCCAAATTAGACTAAAACAGAAAAATTAATTATCAATCTAATCACTAGCTCAAGAAACCCTATAAAGCAAAACACTTTTACAAATACCATTCGAACCAAAAAATCAGAACAATTAATCTCAAATATATACGACTTACGACATGAATTTATCGCTATATGGTACTAAAATCAACCAGTCTCGACATAACCATATATAAATAAAGCACAAACCTTGACAGCGATTTTCCTGTCACTTTGTGGCCTCTTGAACTGCTTCACACGCTTCTTCACGATCTTCTTCGTCAACAAAGGAACCGCCATTTTACCTACAACAACAGAAACCCCGAAAGGAATGGTTAATTAAAAACGCAAAGAGCAATGAAGCCATACGTGTAAGTGAGTTCGTACCTGCAGAGAAGACAGGCGGCCGAAGAGCTGGTTGGAAAATGAAGTGGCTGCTAGGGTTAAAAGGGCAGAATGGGTCGGCATTTTAAGGTTCTGAAAGTTGTTGGACCAGTTATTAGTGGGCTTGGGCTGAGTCCACAAAAGGCTTGAACTCATGTCAGTTTGGAAATTTTGTGTTTTTTTATATTGTGTGACTTTTAGGGGAAAAAAGAAAGAAAGAAAAGAAATAAAATTATTAGGGGTGAGAAAAAAACTAACTAAACCAAACAAATCCACTAACCAAATCAAATCAAACCAAAAATATGTTTTTTTTTTCCTTTTTGCAATTTGGTATGAAAAATCTCCAATGCAAATCAAATTATTGGTTTAGAGGGATAATTTAAACCAAATCATAAAATTGAATCAAATCGTTTTGAAAAAATCTAATCATATTTTAATTGTAACTAAAGAAAATTTTTGTTATAATATAATATTTAAAAAAAAATAGTTTATATTTATTGAAAAGTATATGTATTTAAAGTTTACAACCATAATTTAACAAATATGTATATTGCTTGACTCAAATTTTATATTATATGTTAACATAAAGAATAAATTAGTTGTATTACATATTTAAAATTTTTTTGTTGATTGAAATTAACTTTATTAATTTTTTACACGATATCAATGTATATTATTATTAAATGAATTTAGTACTGTTCATATGAAATTACATGTTAAGCAAATATACATTCTTAGATAATAAAATATAGTTTAATTCATAAACCAAACTGAAATTTTATAACTTGAAAAAAAATCTAAAACCAAATAGTATGGTTTTGTTTGACACGATGAAAAACAAAATTGCATTTTTATGGTTTGGAGGAAAATCAGAACTAATTCAACCCGTATCCACCCCTAAAAGTTATGCCACATTTTGTTTGCAAAATTAAGTAAGATGAGAATAGAACTGCAATATATAAAAAATGTAATAGAAAAGTAATAACTATTTATTTTAATTTTTTCAAATTACATAACAACAATAATTCCATTAAATAGTTATTCTATCAACCAAACACAATAATATGTTTTAGATTTGCATGGGATAAATAGCAAATTTATTCAATCCCTATGAAATCTAATGTACTCCATTTCAATAATAATCATGCCACTACTCATCTACGAATTAACATTCTTTTAGACATATATAATTTAATAAATTTTGTTAAATTAATCACTTTAATACTACTTATTAATATAATATAATATGATATAATATAATATAATATTTGATAGGAGCAAATTTTAATATCTTTGTTGATTTAAAACAATCTAAGAAAATAGTTGAGTAAATTGCTAATAAACTTTTTTATATTTATTTCACATACACTTAATCCTCTATCTATGATGTTGGGCACTTATATATATATATATATTACAAGTTTTTTTTTTTTTTTTTTGTGGTGGGGGAAGGGGGTTGGTGTGGTTGGTTAGGGGTTACCATATGCATGGAAAGATGAGTTACTATATTTGACTTTTTAATAAGTGCTCACAAGGTATCTATTTAGGAATCCAAATCACATAAAGCAAATATGAAGGGTATATTTACAAATTATTAAAATAATTATATAAGCTAATCAACATATTAATGTATACTTGATAGCTATAATAATCTATATATATACAATGTGGGCGAAAAATGCTCACTTTAATCTTGCTAGATTGAGTATTTTTTATGAGTTAGCTAGTAGTTTTTATGTCATGGTTTGCAAATACGATGGAGAAAAGTATTTGATAATTGTATATCTATATTTATATTACTAGCTACCAACACACTTACGATGTGTGTGCTAGGAAAAATATATAAAAATCATTAATATTGAAATGTGAATTACTTATATATGAACCATTTATATTTGATAGTTATACATATATATATATATTAAACCAATACCTACTCTTTTGGACTCTACATCTTCCAATCCCAATTATACCCCTAAATATATTTAAAAAAAATTAAACCAACAATTCGGCTTAAAATTATTCTAGGCAAAAAATGAAATTTACGTAACCAAAAACTTAATCTATTTGCTTGTTTTCTCTCACATATAATTGTAGGTGAATAGTTCTCCAAATATAAAACTACTCTAAATTTCTCTCTCTGATTAGAAGTAGTTATTATCTAAATAAAAAATAAAAACAGTTTTCTTTTTAAAGCATATCTTTTGGTATTTTGGTTTTTTATTTTTTATTTTTATAGTGAAAAATATGTTCATTTTCATTTATATAATGATTCTATTTTTCTCTCTTGGTATAATTATAGGTGAGCAGTTTTTCAAATATAAGCTAATTTGAATTTCTCTCTCTAATTGGAAGTAGTTATTACCCAAGTCAAAATTAAAAATAATTTACTTTTTAAAACATATCTTTTAGTATTTTGGTTTTTCTTATAGTGAAAAATATGTTCATTTTCATTTATACTATGATTCTATTTTTCTCTCTTGGTATAATTGTAGGTGAGTAGTTTTTTCAAATATTAGCTACTTCAAATTTCTTTTTCTAATTGAAAGTAATTATTATCTAAATACAAAATTAAAAGCATTTTTCTTTTTAAAATTGACCTTATGATATTTTGGTTTTCCTTATAGTAAAAAATATGTTCATTTTCATTTCTACTATAATTCTATTTTTCTCTCTCAATCTACCATGATGCAAAATTGTAAGTCATTTCCCTCTTTTAGCTTCTATTTTTGATATAATAAAAAGAGTGTCTTTTCTCTTATTTCTCATCTTTCTTTTAAGTAATTATGGTAAGGGCATAGAAGTGCACTTTATGGCATTTGTTACCGTGAATGATGAAAAACCATAAAACCTCACCAAAGATTCTCCTTTCAACTTGTGTTAATTTTTTATTTGTGAATGTTCCTTTTTTAATGAATAAGTTAACTTCATGTAGTTAAGACATTTTGAATTTTTTTGATATATTTTTTATTGTTTAAACAAAAAATAAAAGCTAATTGATTTATAATTCAATAAAGAATATGAGATGTGGTTTTATTAGTGTTTTTTTGCATTTTATTTTATTTTTTTAAGAATTTATCTAATTGCACTTATGTTTTGGTGTAGGATGGAGAATTACTAGTTCAACACCACTCTTAAAATAAATTCATTTTATTGGTCATACCAAGGAGAAGTGAAAGCTAAGTCAATGAGAGAGAATATTCTTCATTAGGACATTTATGGATGAGTAATAAGATGTATTTTACTTAATGTTGTACTTGGTTTCTAGAGCTAGTTGAATCACTAATAAAAAAAGAAGAAGTTAAGCTATGGGGGTGATTGAGATTGCTTTGGGAAGGCCATTCTGATACCTAAGTAGTGATAGATAATAAGTGTCTGAGAGTATAGAGAGTCAAAAGTCCTTTATCCGATAGTCTTCAACTTCTATTTATAGGGATTGTGGATAATCTTCATATGGGAAGTACATTAACTCTCAAGATTTTCTTTGGGTATTCTGGGGTATGCATCTTTAGCTGGCCTATTTCTTTATTTGTATCATTTGTTCATACTAATCCATTATGAGAATGTGCATGAGTGATCCAAGTTTGAGGTTAGGAAGTGCGAATTCGAATTTGGGCAGTTTTGAGCTGGACTTAGGCGTTGGCAAAAAAAAACTGAACCATTAATTAGACCAGACTAGATTGCATCAAACTGTAAATTAGGTTTGAATTGTTTTTTTAGGTTTGAAAAATTTACGAATTGAATTGAACCTTTTTTTTTTTTTAGGTTCAAAAAAATTATGAACCAAATTGAACTACTTTAAACTGAATTAAATCATGAGAAGTAAAGAAAAAGAAAATGGCAGTAAAAATCTAAAGAATGTATGATTAAAAAAGAGGATTTTATGTTGCTTATTTAATTTTTCCTCTTATTTGGTTTTTATCAAGTAACTTACTATTTTTTTATTTTATATTTTTACTTATCGACTAATATAAAAATCATAATTATGTTAAAAGAGATAATAAAACCTTATTAAATATATCAAATAAGTATTAAATATGATGAACGATATTAGAAAAATGATAACAAATTATTTTTTTTATGTCAAGTATAATTTTCATGACTTATTGACTTGTATACAAAATAAAATTAATAACATATGTAAAAATGGTTTGAACGGTGAACTGAACATTTGAACCATTTTTTCCAAGTTCAAAAAAATTGCAAATAAGGTTGTATGGTTAGGTTCGATTTAGAAAAAAAAAAAAAAACAAAACCATAATATATAGTTCGGTTTGATTCGAGGGATAAACCGTATCGAACTGAACTGTACCCACCTTTAGTTGGAACGGTTTAGAATAGGTTAACATGACTGAGTGGAGCTTGGATAGAGGTTTAAGTGGGCTAAAACAAGTTTTGGGGGTTCATGCTAGTGACAGGTTGGTAAAGAGACTTGACAACTATATGGACACCTAAGGTCTTAAAGATGAGCCAAAGCATTTAAAGGATTGCCACATATTGAGAGTTACGAGCTCCGTATCACAACTTCCAACCTCTTGGTGAGGGGAATGGAAACATCTTTAAGTGGCCAAGTTAACCTACATAGCATGCACCATTTCCGAATGGATGTGTCACTAGGCAACTTAACTTACATAGCGAAGTTATCCACTATGTCTACTTATGGAGCTAAGGATCCCCTCATCAAATCTGCTCCAAATGCTTTGATGTGACTAATAAACCATACCATTAGCAAGGTGGGCCTTTCCTTGAACATGCCATGACATTGTCACTTCACGAAATTCAGGGACTAGATTTGTTCTACCAATATTATCGGGATGTTGCTAGAAAGTGGGAGATTAACACAGCCGCCCTGAAATGGACGTTAGATCACCTTTATGGGAAGAGAACAATTGCAAATGCTGCCAGTATAAATGCATTGATGCGGTTCCTTTGCCAGTCATCATATCCTCCATAAAAAATGTCTCGTCTATCGAGGTAGGCTAATGAGTACGTATACCAACTGCCTAATGTGAAAAATTGGATACACTTGTCCTTGCATTCAGTCAATGCTTCAATTATTTCACTTTTCCTGACCCCTAACAGGTGATAGAATATGTTCACGGGCTAAGCTTCCAAGTTTGGGGTCACTATTCCATTTTCGATGGCAAGGGCCCTAAGTAATTAAGTATACTCCTCTAAGGTAGGCACCAACTTGTAAGGCTCGAAATCGAATGATGATGACTCAGGATCCCAAAATTGGGACATAGCTCTGATCAGATCCTACTTAAGTTGTACCTTCATTAGAGACATCACTGGGTCGATCTTCTACATAATGCAATCCCGATGTTCTTGATTGAATGTATTAAACCACCTATGCAAGGTTTCTGCAGGATAAGCATACTGGTCCATGCAGATTCCATTGACATACCTTGTGTAGCGACCCACCTACTAGGTCTGATTCTTGAACCTGTTCCAATATTCCTGTAACTATCCTTGGTACCTGTAGGTGTGTTGCTATGCCGTCTCTGAATTAGAGATAAGGAAAATTCTGCTAATATTGAACCTGTAACTCCAACCTATGTGAAATTTTATAAACGTCCTGTAAAATGGCGCTAACAACGCTATTATTTAATATCCACATCATATCTAAACACATGTATTTAAAATCTCCTGTCACATCATACATCATATATATATACCATCGGGATCTGCATTCCCGGTAAGTAGGCATGGCCCATGATTAATCCTGTAGCCTTAAGTGGCTCAAAAGATTACAAATCCAACCTTATACACACAAATATTTACATTACAATATGAAGATTAACACCTATAGATCTTATTACAAATAACAGAGGTTCCAAAATAAAACTGAGGGCTTCTTTGCATCTATTGACGCTCTCCAAAAACCCGAGTCTCCAACAACTTATTCTTCAGTACCTGTACCTAAGGTTAGCAAAAACACTAACCCCTCAGCTTCTTAAGAAGCAAAGTGAGTATAAAATCAAGTAACCTAATAAAAACAAACAACAAAATCACATAATAGTAATCAACAATATTATCAAATACCTCGAAGTGATTACTCAAGCAAGCAAGTTTTCAACTCAAGTTATACTCGCAAGAAACCCAATTCAATTTATTACATTTTAACATCATCATGATCTTACTTAGTGATATTTTCCCTGTAATTCCATTTTTGCTAAACTCATAACCTTTTCATTGGAGACCATTTCAATCACTCCTGTTTACTCACAGGTCACAAATATTTTTCAATTAATCCAGGCAAAGCCTGTCAACTGGTAGATAAACTACCCTCATGTACTTTTCAAAACTTAACGTTTTCTCAACCAATTAAGACATCCTTATATACTCTTTTTAGTTAGAAATATCTAGTTCGCCTTTCACCTGCCTCAAACAAAAGGGGTGACTAGATCCCCATAGGTCACTAAACCGGGTCGGTCCATCGACCATGCCTCAAACCCATCCGGGTCGACTCAAAGGTCGTACCACAAACTTACTAGGCAGGGAACAAGACTTTTCTTACATTAAGTGTTTTAGGTTAGTAGGTACTTATAGCCTAACTCCCATTTTATTATCCATTTAGATATTTCATCGTTACCAAGACAATAATAGTATAAACTCAACCAGCCATATAAACCCCATCTAATAAGCTAAAAATAACCCAGCATTACATCACAATCATTAAGCATTCGATAGTTTAAGTTCATTACATCACATACAATCAAGAATAGTATAATCAAATCCCGCACCCAACTCTAGGATTTTCTAGAATGTTCCCTTTTTTTTCTCATAATCCAATCATATCATGACACACAACCAGCCATCAGTAAACCATTAATTCAAAAATCCTCCTGCATTGATCACAGTAAGTGATCGTACAGGGTAATTTCAGCCAACAATAAGTAGTCTACATTATCAACCACTTGTACCCAAGAGAAAAGTTAAGGGGGTACTCACCTAAAACAATATATGCCAACCCAAACAGTCGCACCAGCCAAGTTCTTTGTCCTCCTTACTCAACAGAAATACCTGAATCATCAGTATACCAATCAATGTTACCTCATTCGCTCTATTGAACCCTAAATTGCTAATTCAGTATTCCAAACCCTTAAATTCCATCCTAACCTCGTATAATCCACCATTTTCCTACAATTTCTAATTCATATACATACGGGTATATTACGCTCTATTATATATTAATGTAATTAAATTTCGACATGATTCTATATTGAATCGTATGGTTCTAAATTATCATAATCTTGCACCGAGCACTCCCGTTTTTGTTTCGTAACTAACCCAAGCTTCTCAAAATCATATTATGCTTCAATGAACCTCAAATAAACATCAAATTCAATTAATCAAATCAAATTCTCTAATTTTGCTAAGGATTTAATTCGGCCAGAACAGGGTAATTATCTTGAAAAATTCACTAAAAATAGAAAACGACTCCAATCTGAACAATTATTGATTTGGTGATCTAATAAATCATATAAGGATCTTGTATACTAAAAATTAAATAAAAAATACATCATTTGACCTATTTAGTTTCCAATTTAATTTACGACCAAAACAGAGCATTTCTTAAGGATCACATATTTGGGAATCAAATTTCAGAAAAATAAAATTATCAAATTAATATTCATACAAAATTATGTCAGAATACCAATAATAATAATTTTTCATCAACATTTGATATTTTTAACAAAAATAGGAAGTTTCGGGCGTTACCGATGGCTGCTTCGTTCACCGGCCTCCGGCCACCAATGTCGGCAACCACTATGTCGGTCGGAATCCTCTCCCACCCAAAACCTTAACCCTAGCTTGGCCTAGCAGCAGATTTACCCAACCCCCTTCGAACGAACAAACAAAATTCTCCCTACTTAATTTGATTTTTTGTTCTTCAATTTCTTCAAATTCTTGTTGCATCCTACTTCAATCTTGTTCTTCTTCCTATCATAATGATTGCATGTTGGAAATTCCAACTTCAATTTGCCCAGAAAATTCGGATGAAATGGAGAGGGTTTTGGTTTCTTTTTTTTCTAATTTTTTGATGATTTGATTTTCTCTCTCCCTATTCTAATTTCTATATATATATATATATATATATAATATTACTTACTTTTTCTGACATTGAGGGTGCTATTCTGTATTTGTTTTTGTTTTTTTTTTCCTTCCTCTTTTATTTATTTTCTTTTTAGTTATAATATAATATAATATAATATATTATGTACATTTGTTTTACATATATATATATATAATATATGCCCATATAATTTATATTATTATTATTATTATTATTATTTATATATATATTATTTTATTTTATTTTTAGCATATAACATATATATATATATTATTTTAATTTTAACATTATTACTTAAGTTTTGGTCCTCACGCCTTGACTGGTTTTTGGTTTGGTTTTCCATTTTACTAGAGATTACAAAAAGAAAACAGGAAATTTTACAAAACTGAAGAAATACAAGGAGAAGAGATTACAAAGAGTATGATTTTGAACATTAACAGAATCGTAGCTTTACGCTTACGGTGCCACGTTACTTTTTATTTGCAGAAACAAACAAGACAAAAAAAAAAAGAATAGATAGAGAAAATAAATAAAAAGCACACCCATGGGAATGAGGATAAGTTCTAAAGGTCTTCCGGCTTTATAACTGGTGGTTACATCGAAGCCTGGAGCGGAATCGCCTAATAGTAGTCAAGCTGTGGTATATACCACTACAACTTAATAGATACATAATGGCATTCCATCCTAATTTTCTAAATGACCAGGTCCGACCATATCTAGACATGCATAGAAAAAGGAACTTTCATAGTGGCCCATTAAGCCCTCTTTCCTTTTTTTCTTTTTTTTTTCTACATAACTCAAAACTTGGTTAGTACCAATATTTACAAAAAAAAATAAAAAATAAAAAATTTAGAAGGTATAGATTAAAATAAGAAAGACATATACAAGAAATTAAAGACCCTTTAGACATATTAAAGAAAATTGCTACATGGCTAGCCCACTTTTAAAAATAAACACCATGGGTTCCCCCATGGAGTCACCATCCTATCGAGTCTAGTTTTTTTTTTTTTAACCATTTTTCTTAATTTTAATCTATACTAAATCCTACCCATTCAATATAGATTACTCGACTAAATTAAGGAAAATTAATTTTTAAAAGGAGTTGCTACCAACCTAAGTTGGAAAATAAAGTTAAGGTTAATTAGGTGAATTAACCTTAGCTAACTACTAGTATACGAGTTTTCCTAAAATATATTTTAGAAAGATATGAATCAAAGATACTAGATTTGTGGGCTAACATATTAAAACCTAAACAGTTATCACGTAGAATTTTCAAAAATATTTACTAAAAGGCCTTTATATTTCTATCTTTTATTTATCTACTACTATGTACTATAATATACTATTTATTATTATTATTTTCATGTTTTTATGTTTTTATAATTTTTTGAATCTATGTAAAAAAAATCTAAAATCTAGAGTTTATTACAATAATTTTTTTTAGTTTTTATTTTATTTAAAAAAATTTAATTTTAATTTTATTTAAATTTTTAAAGGTTTTATCTTCTTTTTTTAAGTTTTTCTTTCATTATTTTATTTAATTTTTCCAAACCTAAAGATTTTAGTTTATTATGATTATTTTTCCTAACCTAAAGTTTTTATTTTATAATGATTTCCCCAAAGGTGCCTACATACCTGCTAGCTAGAATCAAACTGATGTGCCTAAAATCCAAAGCACATGTACACAATCCAATTGGAAAATTCAACAACGTAAAATCCTTAAATTGGTGTGATGAAATGGAATTCCACTTAAGCAAAAGACCAAATGGAATTATGAACAACAAGAATGTAAATGTTCAATGGGAAATCACGTAATTTATACTAGGAAGCAATTACAAAAATTGAATTGATCAAAATCTGAAAATTACATCTAAATCACGTAAATAAAAGAAATCACAAATTGCACCTAGATATAACTCACTAAATACAATTTGCTAATAACAAATAGAAGATTGATATTACTCACAATCTACACTTGTCGAATCTCACCACAATTTCATAAAAAATTGATAAGAGATCTTTGATTTGCAAGGGACACCCTCACAGCACAAAGTGTGTATTTTTCTCAAAATGTTAAAAGCTCCTTATAAACCCTGGTTAGCAAGTATTTATACTTGCTCCTATTAGGGTAAAAATCTCATGAAAATTACAAATAAGCCACTTAGGTGACCAGTTCCAAGAAAAGAAATTACAAATGCTAAATGAAATGGCTGGTTCTCAAAACAACAATTATAAGTACAAGGTTCTTCAAGTGGCCGGTTCTTCAATTCAATTGAGTAATTTGTTGGACCAATTCTTCTTTGGTTTATGTCAGTCCATGAATAACTTACAAGCTGAGTTTTAGTGAGTTTGTCCATCACCCTGTAAAACTTGACAAGTATGCCTTTAGAATGCATAACAAATAAGTAATAGAAAAGAAGTTAGTATACAAGTATTTTCGAGGTCGGTTTGTTCAAAGAGGACCCTCATCACCAAATTTTGTAATTCTTTGGCTCTTCCCCTAGTGATAGGTCCTATAGGATTTTGATTCCTATCACAAACTGTCCATAGTTCGCTTTTTCTTTTATAAAATTTTTAATCTATTGGTTAATTTTATTTAATAGAAAAGCATCGGGTTTACGTTATTTAATCAAATTAATTTTTATTAAGAAAATACCTAAAATGGCTTAAATTATTAGATTATTATTCTTGGAAAATCTAAAATAACCTAAGTTTAGGAAAACCACATATTAAATTTTTATTTAGAAAAATTCTAAGTGATAAAACCCTAAGATACTAGATTTTAATAAAAAGTATTTTTATCTTTCATTTTTTCATTATTTATTTTTATTTATAGTAATATTTTTATTTATTTTTATTTTTCTAAATTTTTCATTGTATTATTTTTATTTTCTATTTATTTTATTATTTTTTTATATTTTATATTTTATATTTTATTTTTATTTATATATATTATTATTTTATTTATATATCTATTTAAATTTTAGCTTATAAAAAATTATTTATTTCATCTTTTTATTTATTTTTATTTTTTTACTAAAGACTTTTAATTAATAATTTTTTATGTTTATTTTTCGCCATGGAGTGATGGTATACACCATGACAACCCGATGTGTACTTTATTATTTTTTTAATTATAAATAAGTCTAAAAAAAATCTAATAATAATTATATAAAAAAGAAATAAAATAAAATAAAATGTAAAAAAAAAACCAACCGGATTATTGTGTATACACGGGACGGGTTGCAGGTTGAATCGGGTTGTGGGTCAGGTCAAGTTAGGTTAAGGGTAGCTGTGGCAGGGCTCTTCATCGACGACGATCCAGCAATCGTTAGGGTAGTTGATAGGTGCTTTCCTAGATTTTTTGGGGTGGAGAATTGATTAATGGTGTTGTTTTTGCCTAAAAACTAGCCTAGGATGGCAGTTCAAAGGTAGCCGAGAGTGATGGTTGTGGTGGTTTTTCGATCTCGCTGATCCAAGCAAAATTGGATCAAAAGATGGGGTTTTCCCTCTTCTACATGACATAAGGAGTTTACTGGCGCCTAAATGGTGGCTTAAAGTTGTGTATAGGTGGAGCTATCTTAGAGAGAAGGTGGCGGTCGATAGTGGCGTCTTAGAGAGAGAAAATGCAAGGTTGAAGCTTACCGATGTGGTTTTTTCCAACCTTTGCTTTTGTGGATCCCATGGTATTTATAGGTACCATCAACGAGCTCCAAGGACACTGGATCGACATAAGTCATATCTTTAACCAAAAATCCATTTTCGTCCTATCTTTGATCTGGTGTAGATTTAAGATAATCCTTAATTTTTTGGTTGAAATAGGATAAGATTGTATCAGTTTATGATGAGGATTGAAGTGGTTTGATTATCATCGACACAGTGGAATTCTTCCCTCTTTTTTTTTTTTTTTCCGATTGCTATCCGGAGCTAGGAGACGATCATGTGCCTCGCACATGATCCGCCTCAGCCAATAGGATGCTACTGCGTGGCAGCTATAAGAAAAATAAAATAAAATAGCACAAAGTGCCCATTATAATATTCAAACCCAAGACCTATACGCTATAAATTCCACATAGTCATAAACACGAACCAGTTAAGCTGGCCATTTTCTTGATTTATTATTGTAATTAATTTTTATATAAGCTAATGATCCTAATTAATTTTTATTGATTTTGAGGTTCTCGAACTTAATTTAAAGTCTCATATTTCCTTATTTTTATTGAAAATGTTCACAATTTTTATTAATTTTTGTTATTTGTTATTTTTTATCATTTTTAAAAGTTTTTCCATTTACTCTCATATTTTTTTTTTCTTTTTCTTTTTCTTTTTTCTTTTTTATTGTCTTTATTATGTATTTTTTTTATAAACCAAGCTTTTTATTATTGCTATTATTTTTTTTCATTATTTATTTATTTTTTATTTATATGTTTCAAACAAATCTAGACAGAGCAAAAATAAGGTGTCTACACTTATAACTTGAATAAGTTTTCTATCTTCAATGAGATTCACTCGTAAGGTTACATCCTAATTGGGGTTAGATTACTCCACAACACTTAGTTAGTTAGTCAGCATGATTTAGAATAAGATGTAAAAGAAAGAATGTTAGAATCTATTGGTTCCCTCCTATGTTCGCTTCAGCAAAAGCATGCGAGAGAGGAATAAAGGAGTAGTCAAACATAAAACATACCCCATCATATGAAAAGATGAATTTATACTAAGATTAAACTAAACTAAGCTAAACTAAATTAAAATACTCATATTCATCATTCCTTTAATGGAAGAACCAACTAGAAATATGAAGAAGAGCAAGGAGCAAAGTGCAAAATGCAAAAGTTGACAATCAATAGAAAAGACTTGGATCCTTCTAGTTAGTAACAATTCTAAAAAACAAATAAAGATTAGATACTAACATGATAAAACAAACACACACAAGAACTAATTTAGTAAATATGCTTGGAGCAAATAAATACCCCATGCGTGGGTGTAATTGGCATTGTATAAGTGATAGTAATCAAAATCCTACAAGACTTATCATTAGGGCAAGAACCAAAGGATTTCAAATCTTGGTGATGAGGGTCTTGTTTGAACAAACTAACCCCGAAATTATTTGTATAATAACATCTTTTCTATTATTTATGTGTTGTGTATTCCAGTAGGCATACTTATCGAGTTTTACGGGGCGATGGACAAACTCACTAAGACTCAGCTTGTGGGTTATTCATGGATCGACCTAAACCAAAGATGAGTTGGACCAACAAATTCAATTGAAGAACTAGCTTGTTGAAGACTATTTTTGTAATTGTTATTTTTATCTTTGAATCAGTTACTTTGTAATCATTTTGGGACATTTTATTTGGTTGTAATTGTTGGACTTAAGACCGGCCACCTTTAGTGGCATAGATGTAATTGTTTTGTCATTTTAACTCTAAGTGGAGCAAGTATAAATACTTGCTAAAGTAGGGTTTGTAGGGGCTTTTTGAACAATATTTTTCAAATTGGAAAATGTGAGGGTTGCCTCCATTTTTCACATACTCTTATCATTTCTTGAGTGAAGTGTGGCAAGTGGGATTTGATTCTTATTGTACGTAACAGCAACAACGTCAAATCCCAATTCTCTACTAGTGAGTCATATCTGGTGAAGAATTAGTTTATCTTTTATTGTAATTTTCACGCAATTTTAGGGTTGGAATTAAATTGATCTCATATCCTTTTGATTGTGTTAGTGAAATCCATTTCGGAAATTGCAAGTTGTGAATTGTAATTATTATTGTGACTTGCGTGATTATCCTTTGACATTTAGGGGTTCACGCCATTTGGGGATTTGGTGATTGAAGTTGTTCAATTTGTTATTTGAATGTGCTTTAGCCAATTAAGCACATCATAATTTGGTATCAGAGCAAGTTGTTCAAACAGTTAGGGTTCATTTAGAGTTTGTTCTTCATGCCAATTTTGGGATTTGTTGAAATGGTTTTTCAATTGGTTTCATGTGCTTGAATTTGATCATTTAGGCACATCAATAAGTGTTCAAAAGAAATGGCCTTCTTTGGAAGTAAATCTAAATATTCATAAATTTAGTACCCAAGTTTTAACCAATAATCCAACTTTACAAAATTTACCCTTTCCAAGTAAGATGACTGGTTTGAAGAATGGTACAATCATGATGGTTCAACTAATAGATACTAAAGACTATATATTAGGACTAATGAGGACAAATGATCCTGCAAGCACATCAAGTAGTTCATAAATGAAACCAGACATTTTGCATAATCAAATCAAAAGCTAAGATAGAACACTATCCTAATCCTCATCTTACATGGAACCCTTCTTAAGCACCAAACGATATACTTAGAAATGCAATTGAGAAAAAGTATGAAATCAATAGACTTGTATAGAACTAATGGAGTTGTAAACTTGTAGAATCATATACCTAAACACGTAATTCTACAAAAGTTTTATATCTATACAATTCCACATCCATTTTTACCAAGGAAAAGCTCATAAAATTGTCCGTTCCCCTTATAGCAAACATGATCCTCCTTATAAGACAAAATAACCAATAAACAAGCCAATAAACTTCTTCACGGGCCAAATAAAAACTCTATGTTAGAGTAAACACGATGCATTATCCACTTAAACAATCATCCACAATTGCCATTCTCAAGCAACAAGAGCAAAAAAAATCAACTAAATTCACATAAACAAATATTGAGAAATTTCTAAGAGTGATAGTGGGTTAAAAAAGGAGAAAGGTAATTGCCTTGCAAGTGTAGGGATAGTCATGGTGCTCTCTAGTTGATCATGTCATCTCCAATCCACAAATATGAGGTCACTACTAGTGAAGGATTAGAGAAGCGAAAAGCATACATCAATGCTAAAGGAAGGGTAAAGAGCAAGAGAAAGTTTCATTTACAATATGTTTGAGAAGAGGGAAAAAAATAGAAAGGACAGAAGGTGTGGAAAAGATTTAAAGATGAAAGAAAATAAAAGGAAATAATGAATACATTTTCTTGTTTGGATTGAAAGAAAGAAAGAGGAATTAATATGAAAGGAATGATTTTCAAAATAATATTAAAAATACTTTAAACTATTTAATTATTATATCTAAAAAAAAGAATATAAGAATTTAAAAAGAATATAATTATTTATTAGCATTCTAATTCCTAAAATACAACTCATTTCTTTTAATAAAATGATTTTTCTCTTTAAATGGTGACTTGGATCTTTCTCTAAATTTCACTCTCTCTTTTTATCTCTTTCCTTTCGGCTTTCTTTTTTTTCTTTCTTTCTTTATATATCTAATGTTCTCTTTCACCTAGAATTCCAATTTTCACTTTGAAATAACAAGATAATATAATATTATTTTATATCCACTCTTTATGAATTGCTAAACAATGGAAAATTAGTAAAACTTGATAACCGATCAAATTTAAAAGTATTCAAATTCTAGGATTTACCTATAAAGATTAAAAAGCCAATGATTTTTTCTTAATATTCTCACTATTTCAATTCCTTTTTTTCATATTTTCTATTTTTTTTTTATAAAAAATCTAATCATGCAACAATCTCATGGATTCGAGCCACGAAATTGTATCGTTTCTCCTCTTTGGAAATTCTCAATGATTTAATTCATAACGAGTTAAGCAAACCAACCACAACTAATCCAGTTCAGGGACCATCCAAACAAATGTTTTTAGAATGATATCCACTCTACATACACACAAGATAAGGAAAAAGACAAAGAATAAATAATTTTATCTCAGAAGGAAGTATTTGTAGCTCCCTCGGGAACCAAAATCGCTGCTTTTTCGATCATCACAAAAATATGTCTATTCATACAATCAAATAGCCAAATAAACATACATCCATGCAAAGATGGTTGTTTCAATGCTTTTATCTCGATGCATGGCATTAAAAAAATAAAAATAAAAGAAAAAAAAACTTGTTTTCAATGTATTATAGGAAAATAAAATTGGATGCTAAAGAAAAAATAGAACAATTGAGATTGAGGATCCCTGTGGAATTTGAGTGTAATGTACCGGAGACCTACCCAATGCATGAATTAAAGTGCCTTGTTTGAGGTCAAAAGCTATCCTGCTTTCAACTTATGTGTTTATGAGCAAGATGTATATGTTAAAAAAAAATGGTTAAATATAATATATATTAATAATAAAAACTATCATAAGAACTAAAAGTGTGTGATTTCCACAACTTAATTTCTAAAATTTAATCTCTTCAACTAAAATGGAAAATGTGATACATAGAAAATTAAAAAACTATCAAAATGAATAAAAACTACTGATTTTTTGGAATTAACATTTAACTATATATGAGATGAGGGACAATTTAAATTTGAAGAGTAATTGAAACAATTTAATGGTAAATAGTTAAAGTTTGAGAGGTTTGATACCAAAAACCACTCTCTTGTGCTATTGATATTAAAAGTTAATTTACATAAATTATAAAAACTTATATTTATTATATGTTTTAATTCTATATTCTAATTCTACAAACCATCTAATAATTTTAGAAAAAATTATGAATTTGATAACCTTAAGAAGCCCTCCATTATAAGCCTCCTTATAATGCACACTAGGTTATTGTTTAAATCGAATTTTTTTCTACTTTTTATTTTTAAAAAATAACAAAATTTTCAAAAAATAAAAATTGGGTCACGAAGTAAATTTATAGAAGCCAAGTAAGTATTCCAATAGAAATATACCGATCGTAGAAGAACGGAAAATTTTTCTTGTATTTTAGGCATACTTGCTACATTCAATGAAGTATCTCAATGCCAACGCCAACAGTATAGGGAAAATAGCAAGATAAAACTCAAGAACTAAAAGACATGCCTATTATTAAAAGCTAGCGAATCAGTTCTTACAAAGTGAACGCTATGACAGACCAATAATGATGGGAACAAACAAAAGATGAAAGAAGGATTGGCTAGTTAAGTTGGGACAACACACTAGGTCTTAAAGACTTACATTATTTCAATATGTCTTCTTGCTAAACCACGATGGAGTGCATATTCTAGTAATATTGCAATCTCAACCTACATGCTTAAAGGTATCTAATTTCCAAGCATTTCCTTTACACACGCAAGTAAGGATTCTCGTGACTTTTAGGGTTAGATTAGCATCTTATTGGGTCGTGATTTATTGTTAAATGGGCTTTTTATGGCAAAAGGTGTTGGCAAGAAGTTTTGGTTGCGTGGTTGACAATTGGCTTTCATGTTGAAGGATTGCAACTGAAATTTTGCCCAAATTTGCATGTTGTGGAGCATAAAGCTGCAGCTTCCATTTGATTTGGGATGATTCGGCAATGGAGCTAGAGATTAATATTTTTTAAGCAAATTATTTATTATAATTCATTTTTTTAAATCAAATCTAATCATACAATTTGATTATTTAGATTTATATTTTATAAAAATTAATATATATCAAAAGTTTACTATTACTTATACGGTACTGATTAATCCATGATGCCAACTTATGCACAATTTAAGGTTTTATCTATTTATTTATTTTTTAAATAACAGTAGACTGATCATCTTTATGGCTCGGAAGGTGCAGAGTCCTTGCGTTGCAGAGCCGGCAGGCCAAGGTACTGGATTTCAGTCCCTCAAAGAGCAGTGTGTTAGGTTAACTTATAAATTATATTAGCACGCGCTGGTGCATAGAAGTTTGAACACATGGTTTAAGCAGATTCAACAAAGTGCTACTGCCTCTGTATATGCTTGTCAGAGGTCAGAACTCAGAACTGTTTTTCCAGCTCATAAAAATAAATAATAAAGTTACAGTATAAAATATGAAATTCATAAGAGTAATAGCGTCTAAATTTTCAACGGCCCCTCAACATAGTATAGTATTTCCAATCTACTTTAAAAAGAAAGAAAAAAAATGCAACTATCCATTTAACGTTTTCTTGTCATCTCATCTTTGTAATTGTTTATATATATATATATATATGTTGTTAATAATTTAGTAGACTTATTTTAAGCGATTAACTCTTATTAATAGGTTTTAGTAAGATGTCACGATGGGATAATAGTTGATACTTAGTGATTTATATGAATAATTTATATTTATGTTATTAATTTAATTTTATATCCTACTATCTTCTTATTTTTATCTCTTTTCTAGTAACCATTTGCATAGTTATCTACTATTATTATTTCGTCATTAGTCTCGCTAGTCATCATCATTCTTATCCACTTTGACTTTGTTTTGTAAGAATAGTATTGGTAGGTTTTTTTTTTTCATCTATATTCTAATTTCCAATGTTAAAAAAAAAATAGCATAGCATTATTTATTTAAAACTTCTATATATATCCATTTAGTCATATCTTATTAAAGTAATTAGTTGGTATTTTTAGTAAAACTGATTGAAATGTATTTATAGCTTTTTATTTAAATCAATTAGATAATATTGTGAATTAACTTGCAAAACAATTATATCATAAATTTTTATTTAAATTAATCACATGGTAATTTGAGTCAAATGTTTTTGTCAGACTTATTCGTATATTTAACTTACAAATCAAAAACTATTTTACAAGTCTAAGTATAGTTTTCAATACAATTTCTTTTGTAAGCATTAAGGAAATTAAAAATGATATTGGCATTTTTAGATAGAGACTTAATAATTATAATATATTTATTTAAAAAATTTTAATCGATAAATGGGTTGGATTCAACTATGAAACACGTTTGTTAAATAGTCATGTTAGATTATGGATTTAAGTTTTCATATAAAATTAATAAATGGATTTTATTATAAATTAAAAAAATTTTAAATACAAACTCATTTAGATACATATATAAAACATGACTCATTAATTGTTTTATGCAAGATATGCAAAATAAACATTCTAGGATACATGAAATTCTCAACCACTACTGACCAGACAATAATAAATGCAAAGCATCTTGGTTGTCAAGAAGATAAACAATTACTATAATATTGTCTTGATATTGCATATATCGGAAACCTTACATAGCTTTTCGATGCACATTCGGGAATCAGGATCTTCTACAGAATTCTCTAAGCAATGTGTCTCGGAGCTAAGAATTTGGTGGGGATAGCACATATGAGCAACCCACCTATAAGCATCTAAATGATTTCTGATCCTGATAAAAACCCAATATTACCCTTGCAAATATCTCAATAAAACAACCCAAGAGGCAAAAACTTTATTGGGACATTGAAGTATTTTTCATATGTGGATCCATGAATTTGGTAGCATAAGAGTGGTCTTTGTAAGCAATATGTCGGTCGGTAACGTAGGGGACCTCATGGTCATAAGAGTTGTGCTCCTCTGATACAAATTATAATATTTGTCCAGTATGGTTATCAATCCAAATCGACCACAATTCAATTTCACTCCCATCTTTCTTCTCACTCATATTCCCTTGTGGTTTTTATCTCTTATTCAAAATTCCGACAAGAAACTGAATGGCCAAGCCCAAGTGTACTAAATTGTGCAATTTTCTTCTGGTTTTCTTCTGCTTGGTTCTTGCAGCATCACCTGTACAAGGTCATATTCATCTTATACTCTCTCTCCTTCCTTTAAAAAACCTGTGTTCTTGTTGGGTTTATCTTGTCTTCCATGTTACTTTGGCTTTTATTTATTTATTTGGTCTTTTTCTCTTCTTATGTTTTGTGGTGCATTATCCCATGTAAAAGTAACCTTTTTTGGGTGTCATCGTGTTCCATTGCCAAATTGGGCTCTTACAGCGGCAACCAGTGCTGATGCCTTTTCTTGTAATATTGCAGGTTCAAGAATTAAAAATGAGCTTCCTTATCATCCAACTTTATCACACGGATTAACCAAACTTCAGGTAATCCCCTCTAAAGCTTTTTTTTTTTTTTTTAATTCTTTCTTAATTTGAAATTAGCAAAACATATAACACTTTGAAGTTCTCGAGTTAATTAAAACATTCTACATAGGACTTGAAAAATTTTAGACGTTAAATGTTACGTGATGTCGAGTTTATTTTCGATCCTGAAACCATTTTTGCCATTTTCTCCTTAAAAAACGTCAGGGTAAGAAGATGAAGGAAGGGGAGGTGAACAGGAATTCAAGGAGGCTAATGATAGGTTCTACAAGACCAATCTGCACTTACAACGAATGCAGAGGATGCAGGCACAGATGCATAGCGGAACAAGTTCCGGTTGAAGGGAATGACCCTATGAATAGTGCTTATCATTACAGATGTGTTTGTCATAGGTAATTATATTAATTATATAGTACAATTAAGTTTTCCTTGTTCCTATATTTAGAGAATTCATATGAGGTTTGGATAATGCTATGAGCACTACCTTAATTTACGTATCGAATCCAACGTATTTGTCTGCTCATGATAGCTGCCTAACGTGTCAATTTTCATGGTAGTAGAAAATTTTGGAAGATTAACACAAGTGGTAGTTTTCCTCTGATATGCAGTTAATTTTCTATTCACTGTACTTCGATTATTATAATGATTCTCGAGTTTCATAAATGTTTGTGTGTAGTTATTCTTATTTTCCTTAACTTTCGTGCTCGTTTTCCCACAAATTTAGTCAACTATATTATTCGTTACTTCATTCTCTTCCTCTCGTTTACACGAGATAATGCACAATTTGCTCATATTGAATTGAGCGGTACAATCAGTTGCAGGAACATTAATCTTCATGGTGATAATACATCAATATACGCGTTGAATTACTATATATGTTTTGGTTTGATACGGAAAAGAAGGTGTAACAAAACGTGATGCCATGGCTTTTCCTTCATCTATGACTGTGTATTACATTGTAATGCATATGGAGAAAACAACGGAAAATTTTTGAGACACGATAGAGAAAAGATGAGTTTATATATGGGGTTTATAATCATCATTAGGAATCTCCCTATTTATACATTGATTTGTTAGTGAGTGTGTTGGCATCTCTTCTAGGCAGAGATCACAATAAACCAAGTCACAGTCGAAAACAATACTTAAGCTACTGTATAATTAAAAAGATTTAAGTTGCACATCATTATTACTTATATCTAATAATACTCTCGGTGCAATATAACTATCTATTTTACGTAATATTATAGCATAAATCTATTATATCAAGATATCAATTGACGTCCATTACATGAAACTATTCAATTCATGGGGAAATATGATGTATGAGTACTCAAAATTTGGGCAACCAACATTGGATTCCATGATGAATCTACGTAATTAGCGTTGATTTGCCTCATAATTTCCATTGATCCAAAAGTAGGGTCACATGGTGCATTGATAATTATTATATATTTGTAAAAGAAGGGTGTTTCTCAAGGTGAAGTTTAAATATATGCGGACAAGACATAAGACAAGGTATTTGTTCTCACGTTGTGAATGTCACTCTATAGGAAATATTCATACGTACGCCCTGTTACTCCAAAGGGAAATTAAGGTTACCATGCTCTATATCTAGGGGCAGCCCTTCAAAAGGGCGAGGCTAATGAAGAAGCATGCTCCTGGTCCATTAGCACACGAAATCATGAACTAGGAGTGGTCCCAAATGATGAGACAGCAGTCACATGGAGCAATTTGTTTGAGCCTAGTCTTTTTGCACAAAATGGCCAAAATTGAATTAAATGAAGCCAAAATACAAATAAGTGGCAGAGGTCCCATTCTAGGAAAGCAAACACCATTAAAACTTGCCTGCACTGTTATATCATTTTTCAAGTGCATTTTGATCGCCTTCTTTATGACTTGGTGCCCTAATTTTTCAGAGTACTACTAAAATATGGAGCTGCCAAAAACCACCTCATCTCAAAGCAAACCCATTCTTGATTGTTTCCATCCATGCATAGACAACGAGAGGACAATAATCATTGCTCCAGGACATAAAACGTTGCTTCAAATCTCTGTGGTAATAAATGTGAGGAACTGACAAGGACATTTATTAATAGCGGTGGTCCTAATTATAGGGTATATTTGTTTTTTCTAGTAACCATAGGGTATGCTAGTTAGATAAGAGCATAAGGAAAGTGCAAAGCACCATTAATTATATTTAAAGTCTAAAAAGTTATTGAAAATAATGTACATTTGGTATTTGAATATTAGATCCTTTTTTAAATTAAATATCTAGACTTTTTTAGTATCAATTTCAAAATCCAATTGAACTATTTGATGTCAAGTCACTACTAGAAGCAACTTCATCACCCCTTTGTCAAACATATTGATACTACAAACCTATAAAATTATAACACATCTCACAAACAACATAATTAACTTTAAAATGCCAACTAGGCTTGTAGATATATCCTTAGAAAACATTATGAGAAAGAAAACAAATATAATACTAAATAAATATTAAATTATCTTCAATTATCATAAAACAATATTGAATTTAAATAAAACAAATTCAACGAAACAAATTAAAAAGGACAATTAAACTACTTGCAACCTAATAGCTTGTGCACTTCACTATCATAGCAATTTTATTTTAGCTTTATTTCTTATAAAATAGTTATTATGATGTTTAATTGTATTTTAGGCCTATAATAGTCATTCCATATGAATCCATATTATAAAAAATATTCAATAGTCAATCATTACTCAAACCTATGAATAAAAATTCAATAATAGAGTTGATTCTTTTCCCAAAGTACCCTCATTAAAATTAAAATCAAACAAATGAAAATCTTATTATAACTATATTCCATTCTTCAGTGACAACTATTACATTACAGTCATATTTCATTTAATGGAAGTAAAAGAGCAATACATGAAATATTAACTCTGGAAGGAAAAAAAACTCTAGCTTGACCAACTCTAGTGAGTATTAAGGATTTGGCTTGATAAACTTAGAAGACACTAGCTGTCACAACCTAAATCCTAAGGTCAAAACAACCCGCCACATGTCCCATTTAAGTAAAACACACCAAGGCTCACTAACCAATTATTCAATCTAATTTTAATTTTAATTTGTGAAATCTTTCATTAATTTTGAAAACATTTGTTAAGATATTTTTTTGGTTGCAATACCAGATTTTATTTTATAAAATCAACCATAAAATTTATGTCTGATTTATTTTGAAAAACATTTAGTTGATTTGTAGTGTGAAGACCCAATGACGTGCAAAACCCTAGGTATGTCAAATCTAAAACCCAATGATCATAATTGAAATTGGAATTCCTACGAATCATCTTGAACAAGTTATAATTCGTAACTAGACCCCAACCACACCTATTGATTGAAACCTAAGCTATCAATGATTTCCCCAAAAGTTTGTGTTGAAGAAAACCGTGGAGTTCTTTCTTAAAGAACAAGAGAGAGCTTTTCCATGAAAAGATATATTTTCAATAATATGATAATTGTCTTTTGTTTCCACCTATTGCCGTGATATATAATGCTATTACATGACAAAAGACTATCCAAAGTTTCCAAACATAGCTAAACCGGCCTTCCTTCCTAATGACTGAAATCTTCTAACTAAAGATACTAAAACACAAACCAAACAAATAAAACAAATCATAACACATAAAATTGAGTGCTTCTCAGTTTTCAATTCAAGTTTCCTATTTTTTAAACTAATTTATTCTAAGACTTCTATATCCTTGTATCCCTCAATGGGAACGTGAATCAAGTTAATAAATGTTGGTTCTCCTTTAGTGTATCTTGGTTCATTCGGTTGTAGGTTCATGACTAGTCCTTGTAAAACTTCGTTCATCCGCTTAACTCTAGCTCGGGTCATTGGGCTTCTAATACCTTGCAATGGATCTTGGGATTTTGGTTCCTTCCTCTTAGATGCTAGTTGATCCTCATCATTCCCTCCTTCCTCGAAAAGATTCGTCTTCGAATCACCTACATCATAAAGAGTAAGATCAGAAACATTAAAAGCTGTGCTTACATTACCATAGTGATTTGGCAAGTTAATCTTGTAAGTGTTGTCATTAATGCGCTCTACTATTTGGAAAGATCCATCTCCCCTGGGATGCAATTTAGACTTCCGCTGCTCTGCAAATATTTCCTTTCTCAAATGTACCCAAACCTAATCTCTTGGATGAAACACGGTCATGACACGTCCCTTATTGGCCTGACGAGCATAGTGCTCTTTTTTCTTCTCAATGTTAGTCCGAACCTGAGCATGCAATTCCCTAACAAATTCTGCCTTTTTCTTTCCATCAATATCAACAAAGTTGTTAGTAGGTAAAGGAAAAATATCCAATGGGGTCAAGGGATTAAACCCATATACAACTTCAAATGGAGAATATGATGTAGTGGAATGTATTGTCCTATTATATGCAAATTCTATATGAGGCAAGCATGTCTCTCATTGTTTCAAGTTCTTATGAAGCACAACACACAACAATGTTAAGAGTGTCCTATTGACTACTTCTGTCTGATCATCAGTTTGAGGATGTACAACAGTGGAAAACAATAACTTGGTGCCTAGCCTATTTCATAGAGTATGCTAAAAGTGGCTCAAAAATTGTACACCCCTATCACTCACAATAGATTTAGGTAAATCATGTAACTGTACAATCTCTTTAAAGAACAAATCAGCAATATGTCGTGCATCATTAGTTTTAGAACAGGCAATGAAATGAGCTATCTTACTAAACCTATCAACAACAACAAATATGTTATCTTTGCTACTTTGAGATCGTGGTAATCCTAATATGAAATCCATAGAGGTATCAGTTCAAGGCTGATTAGGCACAGATAATGGAAGATATTCCCCATGGGGCATCACTCTGGACTTAGCCTTTCTACATGCATTGCACTCATCGCACATATTTTATACATCATGTTTCATCTTAGGCCAATAAAAATGTTCATGCAAAATGTCCAAAGTTTTCCTAACACCAAAGTGTCCCATTAAATCGCCACTATGTGTCTCCCTCACCAATAGTTCACGTATGGAACTTTTTGGCACACATAACCTATCTTTCTTAAACAAATACCCATCATGCTTATAAAAGTCCGCATATCTAGATTCAGAATAAGTGGCCCAAATTTGACCAAAATTAGCATCATTCTCATACAATTCTTTCATACATTCAAATCCAAGCAGTTTAGTATGTAAGGAAGTCAAAAGAGAGTACCTTCGAGATAGTGCATCGGCCACTACGCTTTCCTTCCCTTGCTTGTACTTAATTACGTATGGAAAGGTCTTAATGAACTCCAACCACTTAGCGTGCCTCTTATTCAACTTATCTTGAGTTTTCAGGTACTTTAAAATCTCATGATCTGAATGAATGATAAACTCCTTAGGCTATAAGTAGTGTTGCCACATTTGCGGTGTCCTTACTAACGCATACAATTCCTTGTCATACACAGGGTAATTTAAAGCAGCACCATTGAGTTTCTCACTAAAGTATGTGATTGGCTTAGAATCCTGCATCAATACACCACTAATACTTTTCCCGGAAGCATCACATTCAATCTCAAATACTTTCTCAAAATTAGGTAATACTAATAAAGGTACGTTAGTTAACTTACCTTTCAGAGTTTGGAACACTTGCTCATGTACTTCAGTCCACTTGAAGTCGACATTCTTCTTAACAAGGTCATTGAGAGGAGTAGCTATGGAATTGAAGTCCCTCACAAATCTCCTATAAAAACTTGCTAAGCCATGGAAGCTCCTGACCTCATTGGCATTCTTTGGTGTTGGCCATTCTCGAATCGCCTTTACTTTCTCCTCATCTATGGCTATTCCATTTGCGCCTACAATAAAGCCAAGAAAAACCACATTTTCCATATAAAAAGTGCAATTCTTTAAATTAACATACAACTAGTTTTCCCTCAAAACATTAAACACACACTACAGATGCTGCACATGATCATCTAATGTCCTACTGTAAATTAGAATGTCATCAAAGTAGACAACAACAAATTTTCCAATAAATTGACACAGAACATGATTCATTAGCTTCATAAAAGTGCTAGGTGCGTTTGTTAACCTAAAAGGTATTACCATCCATTCATATAACCCATGTTTAGTCTTAAAAGTAGTTTTCCATTCATCCTCATCTTTTATACGAATTTGGTAATAGCCATTCTTTAAATCAATTTTGGAAAATAAATAGGCACCATGTAATTTGTCAAGCATATCATCTAATCTAGGAATAGGATATCTATACTTAACCGTTATCATGTTAATTGCTTAGCAGTCGACACACATTCGTCATGTCCCATCCTTCTTAGGAACCAAGATGACAGGAACTGAACATGGACTGAGGCTTTCCCTTACAAACCCTTTCTCCATTAAATCATCAACCTACCTTTGAATTTCCTTTACCTCCTCAAGATTAGTTCTGTAAGTTAGTCGATTAGGAATAGATGCACCGGGCAAGAAATCAATATGATGCTCGATACCTTGTAGTGGAGGTAAGCCCTACGGTACTTCTCTAGGAAACAAGTCTTCATATTCCTGTAAAAGAGACACCACCATATTAGGCAACGAAGAGTTAATGTCAGTATTAGTAAAATAAACATCCTTATACATAAGTACAAGTAGTTGTTTCCTTGCTAACATTGTACTCTTAACCTCACTTTTTCTAGCAATTTTCTCTCCTCTCAGTGTTTCAAACTCTTTTCCCTCATGGCTCACCAGTGTTTGTTTCTCACTCTTTTCTTTCTTCTCAACCTTCTCTCACACACTCACGTGTTTCTCTCTGAATTCTTTTATAATCCTCAGTTGATCCTCGCAAGCTTCCCATGGTTTCTGTGGAGTTAAAACCACCTTCCTTTTGTTTAGAACAAAAGAACATTGGTTCTTATACCCATCGTACATCACCTTCCTATCGAACTGCCATGGTTAACCCAGTAATAGGTGATTAACCTTCATGGGAACTACATCACACATCAACTCATCTCGATAACTCCTTATGGAAAAAGCAATAAGAACTTACCTGGTCACCTTCACTTCCCCACACTCATTCAACCATTGCAACCGATATGGATTAAGATGTTTCACAACCTTCAATCGCATCTTATCAACCAACAAGGTGCTAGCAACGTTAGTGCAGCTGCTACTATCAATGATGAAGCTACATACCTTGTTTTGCATGTGACACCAGGTATGAAAGATGTGTTCACGTTGAACCCTTTCACCATCATCCTACGGTTGAGCATTGAGGACTTGTCTTGTAACATATAGCTCGCCACTCACGGGTCCCTCCAAGTCGACATCATCATACTCCGCTGAGGATGATGTATCATCTTCCTCAGAACTAATACTCTTCACATCTCCATTGTCGTAAATGATCATAGCCTTTGGTTTGGACACTGAGATGCAATATGTCCAAATCCCTAACACCTGAAACATTTAATATCACGAGTTCTTGAAGATGGTTTAGAGTCAGTTTTACCTTTAAAAGCAGCAACTGGACTCTTAGCTTTCACGTCCTCTTTAGGCTTCAAATCTATAGGATTCTTCTTCCAATTGGACTTCCATGAAGAGTTGGAAGTTGTCCCAGACTTTGGATTGCTCTTATACTTCAATTGTCTCTCTACTTTAATCGCCCTATGTAACAACTCCATATCTAAGTAGTGATGCAAATTCACCACGTTAGCAATCTCCCTATTCGACCCATTAATGAACCTAGCCATAGTAGCCTCATCATCTTCCTCCACTCTGGCTCTAATCATAGCTATTTTCATTTCTTTATAATAGTCCTCTACACTCTTGGACCCCTGTGTCAACCCTTGATACTTCCTGAGCAAATCCTTATGATAATGACTAGGGATAAACCGCTTCTGCATAATGGTCTCCATCTCATCCCAGGTACTAATAGGTCTCTCTCCACACCTATGTCTATTATGTACTAGCTAGTCCTACCATATATTAGCATAATCTGAAAATTTAACTGCAGTCAATTTAACCTTTTTCTCCTTAGCATAATTGTGGCACTCAAATACATGATCTACCTTTCTCTCCCACTCCAAGTATAACTCTAGATCATTCTTTTCCTGAAAACGAGGGTATTTTCATTTTAATACTTCCCAAGTTACTGTCTTGCCTCTAAGTGTTCCCTCTCTCCCTTATATAATTATACTCTCCTGAATCCGTTTCTTCACCCTCTTCTATCCTAACTCCTCCCCTCAAGGGTCTACTCACACCTCGCTTGACAATAGTACTGCTAGACGGTTCTCTACTCTACTCCATCTTATCCATCCTCTCATGGATTTGTTCTAACTCACCACTCAAAATTCTCTTCATCTCCTTCATCAACGAATTAAACATCAACCGATTTTCCCCTCCTCCATTCTCACCTCCAGTTGGATTTTTTCCTGACATATTTCTACAGTTAAGAAAAGAGATTAGTAACACAAATATATATCTCACAATTCACTCGTGTGTTGCTTACAATAGTAATGTCCTCACAATTCACTCATGTTTAGCTCACATTAATAATGTTCTCACAACCTGCTCTTACAATTCTTTGATATGAACTCGGATTGAGAAACTTCCTCAATGCAAACCACTAAGAAAATCTATTAATTAACTATTGGTTCCAAGTCACGGCAAGCAAGGATACAATCACGAATTAATTGATATGACAAGACTCACTACAAAAAAAAATCTGAAACACAAGCCAAGAGATATCCACAACATAAATTAGGAAAGTAGAATATTGCATTAAGATGTAATGGAAGACAATGTAATTTGGTTACAATATGGAAAAGGTAAGATAGTGTTGAAGGTAAGAATTGGAAAGTGTATTTGTATCACTTGAGTATGTGATTTCAAGCATGAATTTTTTTTTTTGTCTTGTAATTAGGAATTGAATATTCCATGGCTGAATTCAATTTTTTTTTATATGACTTTCCAAGAACAAGGAACAAGAATTAAAGATTAGATTTCAATTTGCTAAAATAACAAACTATTGTTGTCAGTCACCAATAGGCTTTTTATGACCGAATTAGATTTTTTTTAAAACGAATTTCTAGGGTATGAATGAACAAACAATTAACAAAGGATAGATGTTACTTGATTCAAGAAGCCGAAGCTCTAATACCATAATGCGTGAAACCCTAGGTTTATCAAACCTAAAACCTGACAGTCGTAATTGAAATCGAAATTCCCACAAATCATCTTGAACAAGTTATAATTCGTAACTAGACCCCAACCACACTTGTTGATTGAAACCTAAGCTATCAATGATTTCCCCAAGTGTTTGTGTTGAAGAAAACCGTGGAGTTCTTTCTCAAAGAACAAGAGAGATTTTCCATGAAAAGATATGTTTTCAATAATATGATAATTATCTTTCGTTTCCACCTATTGTCGTGATATATAATGCTATCACATGACAAAAGAATATCTAAAGTTTCCAAACATAGCTAAACTGGCCTTCCTTCTTAATGATTGAAATCTTCTAACTAAATATACTAAAACACAAACCAAACAAATAAAACAAATCATAACACATAAAATTGAGTGCTTCTCCCATTTCGGTTCAAGTTTCCTATTTTTCAAACTAATTTATTCTAAGACTTCTATATCCTTGCATCCCTCCATGGAAACGTGAATCAAGTTGATAAATGTTGGTTCTCGTTTAGTGTAACTTGGTTCCTTTGCTTGAGGTCTATGACTAATCCTTGTAAAGCTTTGTTCATCTGCTTAGCTTTAGCTCGGGTCATTGTGCCTCCAATACCTTGCAATGGATATTGGGATTTTGGTTCCTTCCTCTTAGGTGCTAGTTGATCCTCATCACCCAATAAGTGATAGAACCATCAAAATGTCTGAAGTGATAACTTAGGCTCAAAAGGCCTAAACCAAAAGTCGAAGTCCAATCCAAAGTCTGAGTACATACAAAACCACAAAATCCAATTTAAGTCTCATTATTTGAAATACAAAGTTTAGATGAAAAGGAGTCTAGTAAACAAGGCTCTACTTTTCATCCCAAACAAAATCTCATGTAAGGTCCTCAAAATCAGATCTGTAACCACAAGCATCATAAATATAGTCAACATACAAATCATCACCTAAAAAGGATATGAAAAAGAAGTGAATCACAAGACCCAATACGAGAATGCCTTAACCACACACCATGCCACTCATAAGTAAGCCTAGACTCTAATGTAGTAGATAAGATTCATTTAGTTATTTAATATAAGTGTAGCAAGTAGCACACTTCTGGCATCTCAAAAGTTAAAGTAACTTATAAATCCGCAACACGACATGGAGACGAGGGATCTAATTCATCATAGCAATATCAGCGGTTAACATGAATGGCTAAATTCATATCTAATGACAACAAAAAATCTAAGTCTCATATGGAAGTCATCATGAGAATCTGCCACTAGTGACTACAGTTCGTTGTTAACATATTATACATGAGGCCTACAACTCCATATAACACCCTCTAATGCATCATTTCATACCTAATAACTGTACCTCACAATTCCTTCCTATCGATTACCCACTACACCACCTATAGTGGTTTAGGTGCCTAATTTACTGTATCAACCTAGAATTTATGACCAAAGTCGTAAACCCAGTTTAAGGGTGTCGTTCGCTGACCTGAAATGACCACATACAAGCAATTACACACATTTATTAGCTAAGTTAAATTATTAGTCATTTTTTATCTATCTATAAGCACACACAACACATAATTTGTCAAACTGCATACCTACAAATCCCACGATCACAATCCAAGCCATGTGTCATAAACTTAGGCCAGCTCAAAAATGCATATGCAATAAAGATTAATAGTTAATTACTTGTCCTTAATAGAAATAATATCGTAATTCTATCAAGTAAACTTATTAGTTTGTATTCAATTTTAATGCTTTATAAATTGTAGATAGTTGTAATATTAATATTTATTTGATTATTATTTAATTACTAATTAGATAAATTTATTTAATTAGTATTTAGTTGCAATAAGGCCCATTGGGCTCAACTTAATACGCAACTAAATATGTTCCTTTAGGCTAGTAAATCCATTTAGTGTTACTAAATGGGCCCACTTCCTTAGCCTTATTTATTAATTATACTAATTTCATTAATCAATTAGTGATTTGGCTTATTAATCAAATCGGTTCAAAGGTAGTGAATCGATTAAGATGAAATTGAACTGATGGGTGTCGAATCCAACAAAAATAAAACCTACTCCTAGATAATTATATGATTTGCATATAGTGGTGAGTAGGGTCGAATCCACAGAGATTGGTTAAACTTATTTCTATTCAAGGAGAATAAAAGGGAAAAGAAAAATGGGGGGGTTTTGTTTGTGAATCAAAATAAAGTAAAACAAGGTAAGAAAATCGGATATTAATAAAAGCCTAGCCAAAGGAATCAAGATAGTTTAATTCTAGGAATTGATCATTGATGCAAATGTTTTCTATTCTTAGTTCTAGATAAACTGGTTATGGTTATTAACAAGCTCTAACAACCTATCTCTCCTTACTTCCTCGATAACCTCAGACAAGCGCTTTGAATTATTTCTCTTATTGATTAAACAACCCTAGACAAGCGCTTAGGATTTAATCTATCAATAGCATTAAAATCTAGAAAGACCACCAATTCATGCCAGTAGATTATAAGATAACCTATTTAAACATGATCATACACCTCCATAACATGAATTCGACCATCTCTTTTATAACCAAACATGTTATTGCATCACTAAGACTAGAACAATCAAACAATTACGGATTTGACGTGCTAGTTGACAATATATTAACTTGCTAATTGAGTAGAAGAGCTCTATTCATACCAATCAACAAAGATAATAATGACAAAACGATCAGAAGATATATGAATACCCGAAAGCAAAGAATAGAATAAATACAAGTCAATTAGACCTCACAATTCGTGGAGAATTAAACATCTATGACCCTTTGGCTAGAAAAGTAGCTTAGCTACTCATGTTCATCAACAAAACGAAAAATAAAAATAAAAACATAATGAACCCGGTTGCCTGCTTTGCCTCCTCGTTTCCTTCTTGTCTCCAAGGTGATTCCTGATTCCCAAAGATTAAAAGTTGTCCTAACCCTCTAGGGTTGGTTCTATTTATATTGTTAGGGGGATAGCATGTGATCTTTTGCTAGCAAGATACGAAAATATCTTTCCTTTTCCAAGTAGATTTCGAGAAGTGAAGATTCGTCTGCCTGGCACGCCCCACCACATGGCCGTGGGTCAAGCCGTGCCATCCTCTGTGCATATTCTTCAAGTCTTCATCCGCGCCCAGTGTGTACCACGGTTACACACACGGCCAGATTTCAAGCCGTGCCTTCATCTGTGCATAATCTACAAGTCTTCATCCGTGTCCAGTGTGTACCACAGTTACACACACGACCAGATTTCAAGTCGTGCCTTCATCTGTGCATAATCTACAAGTCTTCATACGTGTCCAGTGTGTACCACGGTTACACCCACGGCTAGATTTCAAGTCGTGCCTTCATCTGGTTGATGTTCCACACTTTCTTCTCCTTGGCACGTCTAGCTTCCACCACGGCTCCAAGCACGGTTTCTTCCACGGCTTCCACCACGGCCGTGCCCTAAGCCGTGTCTCTCTCTGTTCAAAGTCCACATTTCCGCCTTCTTGTCCAGTGAGGGGCACGGTTTGCACCTTGGCCGTGCCTCAGACCATGCTAGTTCCTAGTTAGCTACACGGCCGTGTACTTCAACCGTGTATCTTCCTGTTGATTCAAAACCAAGTACACGACCGTGTACTTCAATTACACGCCCATGTACTTCCTTCCGGCGGTGTAAATCCTTGTCTTTGAACCAAGTTGTAGATGGCTTCTCTAATTTACTTGAATTGGCGTCCTTGACTCCATTTAACATGAGTTATCACGATGATAGAATTAAAGTACCATTTCCTTATGATTTCTATAAAATCAATAATAATTTAACACAATTTATACTATAAAGATTGAGTATAAAATGGCTCTATCATAAACTAACTAAGATTAATTTGGTTTTAGTTCATCTTTAGGTGTTTGGCCCTAATCTATTTTATTTTAGTTTTGTTTATTATTTAATTAATTTTTTCTAGTTTCTACATTGCAAACCAGTTGAGGTGAATTGGTTAGAGGAGGTCAATTCAATTCATGTGAACCAAGTCTTGGACCAGTTGACTCTTCACTTGGGGATGGCATATCCAATCTAATTATTTGTCCAACTATTTATCTACTTCAAAGTCTAAATTACCACTTACACTCATTTTTACCACAAACACTTTTCCACATGAGAAGCTACCTCTTAAAGATCGAACTAATTTCTAATATAACTTTAATCCAAAAGACCAATTCAATTTTAGGAAAAACATGTTTTGATTTTGTAAAAACCAGTTGTAAAAATCAATTCTACAAGTTAACTTGCATATAAAATATTCATTAGTTGAAAACTTATAAACAAACATTTTTTAAATTATTTTATGAACATTTTGGATCAAATGATATTTTTACAAAGAACGGTTTGAATATTCAAGAACATACAAACATGTTCTTGACATTCAAACTTGAATCAGTGAATAACTCAGTTAGTCATATTACACTAATACTTACCATTAATTACACCACATTCATAAAGAATCAAAACATGCTAAAATAAGATGAATCAACAAGAGAATTTTCAGATTTAGAAGATTTAAACTCCATGATGAATCATTTAAATCATCATCAACTTCCTAGTTCGTTTTCCCAAAACTAGCTCAACAAAATCAACCATAATTCTTTCATTTTAACTCCAAATTAAGCTAAACAAAAACCTGATTCCTAACTCATTTCCCTATCCATTTCTACAAAAAAATTCTAGATTTTGATTTAGTTGAGTGTCCTTTTTACATAGAAATTTTAGTTACGAATTTCTAATTTCAAGCCATCATATCCCTCTCATTTTAACCCCAAATGACTTCAAATAAAAACCATTTTGTCTCAAACCCATTCCCATTGCTAAATTAATATTATTACATCACTTTAAATTCCATTTAACACATGAGAATTCTAGACAAACCTCAAAAACGAATTAATTTTTAGCTCATCCATTTTACTAATTTCTACACTAAATTAACACCATTTCAATTCCAAACCTCATATCATCATTCCAAATCAATTTTATCCGTTACTAATTCATCAAACATCCAATTAAACATTAATTAAATAAAATTATTCAAACCAACGTCAAATTGAACACACATACACTACATGCCACCAAATTAACACCAATACATACCCATTTTTCATTTCTTCATCAAATTAAACCCACATACATATTCTAAATACCCATTTACATGAATCAATACTTCTAAATTCCCAAAACGCATCAAATTACATTCAAATTCCCATCATAGCTCTAAGTCACATTCACATAAATACCCATTAATTACATTTCTTTTAATTTCTATCAAATTAACATAGTAAAAAACCATACATAACCAAATATCATCTTCAAACCCAAAATTGGTGGAAACTAGAAACTTACCATGATTGATTGCTCTTCTAAAACTTTTGAGAATCCCAAAACCCCCAAAACTTCCAAAAATCTATTCAAATGTCTCCAAACTTGCAATTAACATCAAATTACACCAAATTACCACCATAGATCTATAAATTGATAGATTCTACTTAACATATATTAAAATCAAGCTTGGAAAACCAAATTTGTTCTTACCTTATCTTAGAACTCCACATGTACTTGTATGGAAGTACCACTTTCTACTTAATCTTCTTCCACTTCTTCAATTTTCTTCAATTATTGATCTTATAATTAAAACCCTAATCAATTTAACCTAAATTAGCACTTACATTAAGCTCAAAATGGCATTTACTCACCAAATTGAATGTAGAAGCTTGTGGATCTTCTTCCAACTCACTTGAATCCCCTTGAGAATGATTAATTTGAGCTTGATTTGCTTAAGTTCTCTCCTCCTCTATTATTATAATTGCCATGAGAGTGAGAGAGATATTAAGAGTTCATTTTTACTCAAATGTTCTAGAATCTCTCTCTTCAAAAGAGCATATTCATATACCTCACTACCACTTAATTAATTTAATTTAGTTAAGTACCCTTACCCATTTTAATTTACATACTAGGATAATAATGTGATTTATCATACTCCTAAAATATCGAGAATACCCTTAATGCCTAAATTATTGGTCTTAATTAATTTATGGTTAAATTCGTATAATGACTACACAAATCAATCAATCAATTTATTTATTATTATTTTTTTCACATTAATTTCCTTGATTTTAATTTCTTCTAATTTTATTTTTTATTTAGGTCATTTCACTAGCATTGGAGGAGAAGGGAAAAGCATGATCAAGGGTTAAACTCTAGTGACCAACACCACTATAGTATAACGGATTAGCTCCAAGTACACTAATATTAGAGAAGGATGGAAAAGCATGACCAAGGGTTAAACTCTAGTGATTAACATATATATGGCTCGATAACTTACTACTTAGCCCAATACATACTTAGAAAATTGGTTCTCTTCAAAATGAGTTGCCTTGAGCCTATCTAATGCATGTCATCCACCTCACCATAGTTAGAGAGACTCATGACTAGATAGCACCAAGTGAAGGGCAATTCGAACTATAAGCTACTGGTGCATGTCAGCTAATTAACATTTCAGCTCCCACACTTTAGCCACCGGGAGACGACCCAGTTATGCAACATCCCTTTCCACTTCAAAAGCAACATTAGAGTTGGTTGGAGAGAAGAGAGAGTATCAATGCTGCAGGTTCCTAAAAGATTTGAGGACGACCTACTCCCGCAACATTCATCATTTGGCTAAAGTAGTCACTACAAAAGATAAAGAGAGCCTAAGTGGTGGTTGCTAGTAGATTATCATATAATAGAGAGAGAGAGCTATAAATATATTGTTGGGAGAAATGATAAATAGTAGGAAAAAAAATTAACAAAGTCTATAAAAAATTGCAAATGAATCAATAAAATTTTTTAAATTTAATCATCTAAATAGTGTAAGGACATATGGTCAAATTTTTATCAAATACATAATTTTTAGTGACATTTTTCAACTTCTTTTTGGATTGTTTATCATTTTTCATATTATTAGCTGCTCGATAGCAAGTTTAGAGAGAGTCGAGGTGGTTATGAGGGTGTTTACAAGATATCAAGAGGAGAGAGGTGGTGGTGGCTATTGGTTATGCCAAAGAGAGAGAGAAGAGAAGAGTTTTTTCCATTTTTAATTTTTTAGGTGCATTGAGATACACTTTAGTAGATTGAGTTGCTAAAGTTAAAATAGTAAATAATAAGTAAAATATTTTGTAAGTTAATAATTCAAAGAGTAAAATAGATGCAGTAATGAGCTTATTGTTAAGAGACTTTATTAATATATGAGGACACATATGGTAATATAATCATTATAAGTTTTATATCATCTAACATTTATTAACGGACTTAACTTATATATCAACACTAATATCAAAATGTTCAATTGGGATTTGAAATTGGCACATGAGTAGCTTAGGTGCTTAATTGATAAATGATTAAAGTTCAAGTGCTAAAGCAGTACTATTCCAAATGCTAATACAACTAAAAAACTATGCCTTAACATTAAGTTCAAAAATCAATAATTTGAGACAAAAAAGTGAAAAGAAACATAGGGAACAAAACCGAAAAATTACTACTCATGTCGGGGTAGGGGGTTGGGAGAAGGGAGAGAGAGATTGAAAATTGAGGTCAAAGTTTTTTAACCACCTCATAAACGATGCCGTTTTCTATACATAAGTTGGCATTGGAGGTAGGAAAATGCCTCAGAACTTCCACTGTAACCTTCTTTTTATGTTTATCATCTTATATTTCCTCCTAAATCATTATACTTTGGTCGATAATCAAGACTATTAAACTCCTTTCTAAATAGTACATAATGATTTTGACATGTATCAATTAAGTTTACATCCATTTCCTAAAGCTCACAACTACCAAAAGAATAGAAAACATGGAACATCTAAGGTACACCTCATGCTTAATATCTTCAAACAAACCACTCCACTTGTTAAAAGCAACTCCATCATGACCTTTAATATCTAAATCATTGTACCCATCATCACTGTCATTGTAAGTCATGTATTCTAACATCTAATGGTCTACATCATCCTCAAATGGTAAATCATTGTAGCATACATCTTCATCTACAATCAAGACTACATGTGCAATTGAACCATCTATGATCAAGACAGTTTTTATTTTGTTTTAAATAATAGAAATTTGGAGTAATGCTTTGGTAATGTATTGAGTTTGTGAATATGTTAGATATTTCAGTCAACCTAAGGCTTGCCATGGTTAACCACCCTTTCTTTTACTTCATTATAATCATTAATTATCATCTTATATTTTAATTTTCCTTTATTAATTTCTCATTTGGTTATCCATTAGTCAACAATGTTTTTAAGCCAATTTTTGAATGTATATCCATTACGAAATATTCATATTTGTGTTCATCGTTCAACATAATTACTCATCTTATTTTTTCTACATTATTTTGCCATTTGTTAGTTTCATAATTCATGATTTTGCAAGTCAACTCTTTCTTGGTCAATTGCATTTGAATGTGCTTTTATGACTAAGTTTTAATTATCACTTGTGACTTATAGCCATGGGATTTATTTAATGATAATTAGATTATCTTATATATATGTATCCTATATAAGATAGGAATTGATCTGTATCATATATAGGATATGCGTTAATATCTTCTATTAGCTTATTCCATATATATATACTAACTTTTTATTTATTATGCATTGTATAAAGAAAAAGAGCGAAATAAACATATAAAGGTGAAAGGTAAATTATTGGATAAAATAGAAAGTAAAAGAAGATATTATACAAAGAAAAAGTAAAACATTGAACTCAAAAGAAAACATCATATGTAAAAACAAAATAAAATACTAATTATTTCATAATTACATCGGACCCTTATTTATACGCATTCTCTTCATATCTCACTATTATACAAATTGAGCCCTTAAGTTTTCTAAAGATTTATAACCTAGGCTCTATTAATTATAAACATTACTCTTTTAGATTATAAGCCTAAATTCTAATAATCCTCAACCTAAGCTTCCTAATCATAAACATAAACTCTAATAGATCTTATACCTAAGTTCTATGCATTACAAGCTTATACTCTAGTAATCATAAACCTAAGTAGTCATACATTCTATTGATCATAAACTTAAGTTTTGATTCTACTTAAAACTATAAAGCTTTGAAACCTAAGACATCACAACCCGCCACGTGTTATTAATAAATAATAACACACTAAATCTGTTAACCTGTCTAAAATTACAAATATTCTTATGTCTCTATAGTGTAAAATAACTCATCAATTTCTTAAATGTCACACTGAAATATTTTCTATTTATTTAATAATATCCATAACTTTAAACTTTTCTAAATAATTTAAAATATAACCTAATTTAATCAAAAGTAAACCATAACAATCATTGTATGTCTGATATGCTAGCATTAAACCCACTCTCAAAGTCCTTCAGTTGAAAAAAAAAAAAAAGAATGAGTGTAAACCCTATACATGAGTAACATAAGTATATGCACTTGTTACTCAATTCACAACATACATGCACATATGAATGCAACAATAATAACATAATCAATTCATTTATTATCTTTATATTAATCGACAATCATCACAGGGGTACTCATGACCCAATAACACCATATATGGTATATAGACCCTAGGTTGAGAACTACCACTCTTGACCCTAACCTTCTAAATGGTATCGAGAACTACCACTATGAGCCTCAATACCACTAAAATCTACCCTAGTATCACTAAGGATAACATCATATTACAATCATCAGAGTACTCCCTAAAAATCTACCTCTATAAGCTCTTAAGCCGAATCAAACACAAGCAACACATACATTTATATCCAATATTAATTATGCTAATTTAGTTTACTAAATTAATAGTCACAAGTAGCAAACATGGTAAACGCATATCTGGATAAATAATTTCAGTTTCAGTTCATCTATAATTATCAACTCTATCAAAGCTAGCCATATAACAAAAGTAGATCAATCTTATTACGACCTTAAAACATTGTGTAATACTTGAATTTTTATTTTATTTTTAATATATATATTGTCACAAAGAGCTAAGGATAAGGATAGGGATTTTATAAAAATTGAGGGACAATTAGGACATTCCACAAAAAGGAGTATTTAACCTTAGATGACCTAACGTCTCTCTCTTTTTCACACCTTCACTGTAACAACATAGACGCTTTAAAGGGAAAAAAAGCAAACTATCGAACTACATGGATGATTCTAAGTAAAATCAGGTAAGAAAGGTAGTGAATTGGTGATTCTTATGTGTGGAATGGATAATCTAATCACTTTTCAATCCTTGTGAAAATCAAAACTTGAAATTTGAGAAAGGACGAAGCAAAAATGGGAATCAACGGCTCAAAGATGCAACTTGTGGAATTATTAAAGCAAGTAATATAATTCATATAATTTATTTGTAATTACGTGTTTTAGAGATTAAATTAAGTCTAGGGATAAAGAGAATCAAGTTAGGAGAAGTTGGAATGAAGCAATTAGGGTTCGTGGAAATCGCCAAGAGATATATGACCTCTTAACATGGTCGTGTTTCGACCGTGTTGAATACAAAATTTATACCGAGAGATACACGGTCTCCCAACACGACCATGTTTCAACCATGTTGAAGCCAAAACTCACCAAAAGATACAGGACCCTTAACATGGTTATATACTAGCCCGTGTTGAGCTACACAAGCTCCAACATGGCCATGTTGAGTAAAACATAAATTAATTATATATTCATTTAACTTCTAAATAAGTTAATTTCCACACGACCTAAATAGCTAGTAAGACCTTAGAGAATTTAAAAGAATAGGATTAAGAAAATTTAGAAATTATACTAAACTTAGATTGTGTACTAAGAAGAGCTTATTGATGAATACAGATTTCAATTTAGCTTAAGTCCAAGACTAGAAGTGCTTAAGGCTAGAATTCAAGGTACGTGTAACTTGTGTGTTGACTTATGCTTGTTTAAGTTAGTGTATGTGTTGAATTTGATATAATTGGAAGAAACAGTTTAAGTTGTATGTTGTATGTGCTTGGCTCAACCTAATGGCCCATAGTGGTAGATCCCTAGAGGGCACCCCGATGATCCTTACGTGGCGTTGTCCCTCATGGAGCTATGCTTAGAAATGATTTGGGTTGAATGTTAGACTAAGTGTTTAAGTGAACATGGTTGTAGGGCTCGTAGTGCCAGTTCCCATCACCAAGATTAAGCGTACCATGGGTGTGGGGCCCGTAGTGGCAATTCCCATCACCAATACATGTTCCAATATGTTAAGTGTGTTAAGAGGATCATAAGTATCTTATTGTTGCTTGTGGACTTAATTTGTATCATGAAACAGTGCCTGTGTTTAAGTATTATATAATGCACGTGATAATTATTCATGTTTGTTCATGCGCGTGTACTTGTGTTATACGTATTTGGCATTAGCTCACCTTTCGGGGAATATTTTTTTTAGATACAGGTGTTGAGGGAGATGATAACTTAGAAGATAACTTGAGTTTTGGGTAAATTACAAAGAGAGGAAGAAGATGATTACCATTACAATTATGGTGATTAGAAATTGAGAGAATTCTATTACATGAATGTAATAGACATTATTATTTGGAGAATGTTAATTTAAAGTTTATAAACTTCCGCTGCATTAAGTGTTGAATATAGATTTATGAAATTTATTCTAAAGTTGTGGGATGTATTGAATGTCTTTATACAAGAATTATAGGATAAAAAGGTATTAAAGTGATTTGGAGCATTAACATGTTCTTGTGAGATAAGGATACGTGATGAGTGGTAACGCAGCTCGAGTTTCGAGGGCATTACAGCTTAGGTGGTATCAGAGCTTTAGGTTTATAATCTTTAGGGACTTAAGTTTGAATCTATAAAGAATAGGTTGATGATGCTTATAATTTAAGTTTTGATCTATAGAGCATAGGTTGTTGATCCTGAAGAGCTTAGATAATGATCCTTAAAAACTAAGCGATGTTCAATAGATATAAGTTTTAAACAATAGAGCATAAGGTATGATCTTTAGAGAAATTAAGCACTTGATTTGTAAGATAGTGAGACATGAAGAGAGTGGGAAAAATATGAGATGCTTACAATGATTTAGTTATTTTCTTGTATTATTACTTCACTTGCATTCTTCTAATTGCTAAGTTATATATATGAATAGGCCTTATGCGTAGAGGTATATGTGTATATACTTACACACTATGACAATAACCATGACTGCTACTAAATTAAGTAGATCCAGTTTTCTCTTCTTAAATAGAATGCCTCCAAGAAGACTAGATCAAGAGTTGAAAGGGGTGCTAGATGTGATAACCCGAATGAGGAGGAAGTTTAGAATCTACAACTACAAGGGAAAAGAGGTCAGATGGCTGAAGAGACAGTTTAGTTTCTTCATACTGTGAATCACTTGGTGAGACCACTGGCACAACACCAAGCCCCCAATGTCCCATAGCACAGGAATGTCAATGAACCATCAACTTTGGTAGGTTCATTAAAGTAGCTAAAGAATTTAACCCTAGAGTGGATGACCCAAATGAAGTTGAAGATTGGGTATAGGAAATTAAGAAGACATTTGCTGCCTTCTAGATACCAAAAGATAGGAAGGTAAATTATGTTGCGTTCATGCTGAAGGGAAGTACAACAAAATGGTAGGCCTTAGTTTCCAAACTTGTAGGGGAATGCATGAACTGGGCTGGATTTAAGGAGTTGTTATATTAGAGATACTTCCCCAACAGCTCCAAAGATATGATGGAGAATGAATACTATAACTATGAATAAGGGGATCGAACAGTTAAAGAATATGAAGCTGAGCTAAATCGCCTTATCCAATTCCTTCTTGAAAATGTGTATAATGATGATAGGTCCTAAGCCAAGAGATTTCTAAGAGGCTTGGACTTAGACCTGTAACTTGCAGTAGGGGCCTTTCGGCTAAATACATATGCTGAAATGGTTGACAAGGCTAAGTACCTCAAGTAGAACAAAAAGATTATTGAAGAACAAAGGAGTCGCAAAGCAGCAATAGCTCTAGGAAAAAGATCCGCCTCTAGTGGAATGGGCAAGATAGGGGTAAAAGACATCATGTACTACAAAGTAGAACATGGAGTGCTATATCCTCTCCTCTATAAACCAGATAAGTGCCTTTGACACTCCCTACAGCATGCCCAAATGTTAAATGCACCAGATGCTATGTGCCTCATGAGCTAAGAGAGTGCAGATGGCCAAAGGAGGCATATTTCTCTTATAGGAAGATAAGACACATTAGCAGGCATTGCACTGAGAGGTCAGTCCCCCCTAATTTTCTATCATGTGTGTAACTAGAGGGGACACAAAGCAGTCAATTGTCCTCAAGGACAAATAAGAAATCAAGCAGTCTCAATCCAACAGGCAGCCAGACCTCCAGCGAGAGGATAGGGAGGTAGAACACAAACAGAGGGTCCTAGACAAAGAGTTCCTACTAAGGTGTTTACCATCCACTAGCAGCAACACTAGTATATCCTTGACATAGACAACATTGCAGGTATGCTTTCAGTACACTCCTTAAATGTATATGTACTATTTGATATTAGTGCGTTTGTATCTTGTATATCGGAGAATTTTGTATGCGTATGTGCATTAAATGTTGAAAACATGAATGATTGTCTGGCCATTAGTACTCCCTTGGGAGTAAGAGGAATAATAAGGAGGATATGCAAAGAAGTAAGAATAGAAATACATGGTAGGGTAATGCTAGTAAACCTCCTAATATTGGAGATGATAGAATTTAACATTATTCTAGGTGTCAACTAGCTGTCAAAATATCATGCTACCATTGATTGTCACAACATGATGATGCAGTTTAATATACCAGGGGATGGATATTTTGAATATAAGTTAGAAGTGCAAAGACCCACTAGATTGCCTACTTATAAGATGTGGGAAAAAAGTGTACTAGCAATTATATCTGTTGAAGCCAATGAAGAAGTTAAGATGGAAGGAGTACCGGTAGTGAGGGAGTTTCTTGATGTGTTTCCAAAAGACCTTCCTAGTTTACCCTTAGCCAGAGAGATATAATTTAACATTGACTTAGTATAAGGCACAATACCCTTATCAAAATCAATCTCTAGGATGGCAGCATTGGAATTGGAAGACCTAAGGAAACATTTACAGGAACTACAAGATAAAGTTTTTGTAAAACCTAGTATCTCTCCTTGGGGTGCACCTGTCCTATTTGTAAAGAAGAAGGATGAAAGCATGAGACTTTGTATAGACTATATAGAGTTAAATAAGGTCACAATAAAGAACAAGTATACTATTCCTAGGATAGATGACCTATTTGACTAATTGCAGGAAGCTTAGGTGTTTTCCAAAGTAGACTTGAGATCAGGCTACCATCAGCTAAGAATTAAAGAAGAAGATATCTAAAAAACAACATTCAGGATTAGATATGGGCACTATGAGTTTCAAGTAATGCCCTTTGGACTAACGAATGCACCAGCCGCATTCATGGATTTAATGAACAAAGTATTCAGGGATTTTCTAGACAAATTTGTAATTGTCATTATAGACGATATCTTGATATACTCTAAAAGCACTGGGGAGCATGAAGAGCACTTGAGACTGGTATTGAACAGGTTACAAGAAGAAAAGTTGTATGCTAAATTTAGTAAATGTGAATTTTGGCTGAAGCAAGTAATCTTCTTAGGTTATGAATATAATAGAGATAGGATATCTGTGGACCTAGAAAAAATGAGAGCAGTAGTGGACTAGTACCGACCAAAGACAGTTATAAAGGTAAGAAGCTTCTTGGGTTTAATAGGCTACTATTGGAGATTTGTAGAGGGGTTTTCCAAAATAGCAACTCCTCTCACCAGACTAATAAAGAAGAAGGTGAAATTCGAATAGGATGACAAATGTGAAGCCAGTTTTCAGATGCTTAAAGAGAAACTTGTGTCAGCACCAGTTTTGACCTTGTCCAAGAGTGGAGAAGAGTTTATAGTGTATAATGATGCCTCAATTCAAGGGTTAGGATGTGTGTTAATGCAAGGGGATCGAGTAATAGCTTATGCATCTCGTCAATTGAAGTCATATGAAAAGAACTAACCGACTCATGGCTTAGAGTTGGCAGCTATGGTACTAGCTCTAAGGCTATGGAGGCATTACTTATATGGAGAAAGGTGTAAAATCTTCACTAACCACAGAAGCTTGAAGTACATATTTACATAGAAAGAGTTCAATATGAGGCAAAGGAGATGGTTGGAGCTAATCAAGGATTATGACCTGGAGATACAATATCATCTAGGAAAAGCTAATGTGTTGGTAGATGCCTTTAGTAGAAAGAAACGGGGTAATGTAGCCACTCTTATCACTTCGTAGAAGGAGTTATTAGAAGACATATGCAAATTGGAACTAGAAATTTTAACACAAGAAATTGGAGCAAAAATGGCTACCTTAAGGATACAGCCAACCATAATAGATAGAATTAAAGTTGGACAAATAGAAGATAAAGATATCTAAGAGATCAAGAGAAAAATGAAATAAGGCAAGGCTCTAGAATTCAACTTAGATGCAGAAGGGACCTTAAAATACAAAATGAGACTATGTGTGCCAAATGATGCAGAATTGAAGAGGAAGATAATGAAAGAGGCACATCACTTCACCTACACAATATACCTTAGAAGTACCAAAATGTACAAGGACTTGAAGAATTGTTATTAGTGGAGAAATATGAAAAGAGAGAGAGTTGAGTATGTAGCTAAATGCCTCACATGCCAATAGATCATAATAAAACATTATAGGCCAGCTGGAGAATTACAGCCTCTTCTAGTACTAGAGTGGAAATGAGAGCATGTGATGATGGACTTTGTTATAGCCTTCCCAAACACCAAAGAGAAGCAGGATGCAATTTGGATCATAGTAGATAGATTGACCAAGTTTCCTCATTTTGTACCTATTAGAGTATGACACAAGTTGGAGAAACTGGCTCAGATATACATACAAGAGATAGTCAGATTGCATGGAGTGCTAATGACTATCACTTATGATAGAGACACAAGGTTTGTGAGCAAATTCTAGAGTAACCTACATAAAGCATTAGGCACCAAACTGCAGTTTAGCACAACATTCCACTCATAGACGGATAGTCAGTCTGAAAGGACTATATAAATACTGGAAGATTTGCTCAAAACATATGCATTGAATTTTGGAGGTAATTGGGATGAGCACATACCCCTGGTGGAGTTTGCTTATAATAATAGTTACCAAGAAACCATCCAGATGGCTCCATATAAAGCTCTTTATGGAAGAAGGTGTAGATCCCCACTACACTAAGATGAAGTGGGAGAAAGATAGATGATGGGGCCAAAGTTAGTACAAGAAGCGATAGACAAGGTGAAACTAATCAAGTAGAGAATTTAGATAGCCTAGTCTCGACAAAAGAGCTATGTAGACAAGAGAAGATGCCCTTTGGAATTTCAAGTGGGAAATAAGGTCTTGTTGAGGATTTCTCCAACAAAAGGAGTGATCATATTTAGGTTGAGAGGAAAGTTAAACCTGAGGTATATAGGCCCATTTGAGATCTTGCAAAGAATAGACATAATGGCTTACAGTTAGCTCTTCTACCAAATTTGGCTAGTATGCATGATGCATTCTATGAATCCATGCTAAGGAAGTATGTATCTGACCCATATCAGATAGTGGTGTTGGTACCACTGAATGTGCAGCCAAACTTGATGTTGTTGGAAAAGCCAATCAGAATTTTGGATACTAAGGAATGGGCACTAAGACGAAAAACAATTCCTTATGTTAAAGTGAAATGGATTAACCAAATAAAAAGGGAAGTAATGTGGGAACTGAGAATACAAATGAGGAAGAAGTATCTAGAACTCTTCTAGAATCAAGTACTTTCGAGGATAAAAGTTTTTATAGGGGTGTGTGGGAGAATGTAATACTTAAATTTTTATTTTATTTTTAATATATATATTGTCACAAAGAGCTAAGGATAATGATAGGGATTTTATAAAAATTGAGGGATAATTTGGACATTCCACAAAAAGGAGTATTTAACCTCAGATGACCTAACGTCTCTTTTTTTCACTCCCTCATAGTAACAACACAAATGCTCTAAAGGGGAAAAGGTAAACTATCGAACCATAAGGATGATTTTGAGTAAAATCAGGTAAGAAAGGTAGCGAATTGGTGATTTTTATGTGTCGAATGGATAATCTAATCACTTTTCAATCCTTGTGAAAATTAGAACTCGAAATTTGAGAAAGGACGAAACTAGAACGGGAATCAACGGCTTAAGGATATGACTTGTGGAATTATTGAAGTAAGTAATCTAATCCATGTAATTTATTCGTAATTACGTGTTTTAGAGATTAAATTAAGTCTAGGGATAAAGAGAATCAAGTTAGGAGAAGTTGGAATGAAGAAATTAAGATTCGTGGAAATTACCAAGAGATACACGGCCTCCCAATATGGTTGTGTTTCGATCGTGTTGAATATAAAATTTATACCGAGAGATACATGGCCTTCCAACACGGCTGTGTTTCAACTATGTTGAATAGAGAGATACACGGCCTACCTACACAATCATGTTTCGACCGTGTTGAGTATAAAGCTTACTAAAAGATACATGGCCTATCTACATGGTCGTGTTCCAACCGTGTTGAATCCAAAACTCACCAAAAGATACACAACCCTTAACACGGTCGTGTACTAGCTCGTGTTGCGCTATACGGCCTCAAACATAGCCATGTTGAGTAAAGAATAAATTAATTATACATTCATTTAACTTCTAATTAAGCTAATTTTCACATAACCTAGATAACTAGTAAAACCTTAAAGAATTTAAAAGAATAGGATTAAGAAAATTTAGAAATTTATATTAATCTTAGATTAAGTACTGAGAAGAGTTTGTTAATGAATACAAATTTCAATTCAACTTAAGTCTAAGACTAGAAGTGCTTAAGGCTAGGATTCAAGGTACATGTAAGTTGTGTGTTGACTTGTGCTTGTTTAAGTTAGTGTATGTATTGAATTTGATAAAATTGGAAGAAATGGTTTAATTGTTTAAGTTGTATACTGTATGTGCTTAGCTTGGCTTAGGGGCCCATAGTGACAAATCTCTAGGGGGCACCTCGATGATCCTTATATGACATTGTCCCTTGTGGAGTCGTGCTTAGAAATGATTTGGGTTGAATGTTGGACTAAGTGTTTAAGTAAACATAGGTATAAAGCCTATAGTGACAGTTCCTATCACTAAGCTTAAGTGCACCATAGGTGTGGGGCCGATAGTGGTAGTTCCCATCACCAAGATTAAGTGTACCATGGGTATGGGGCCTATAGTGGTAGTTCCTATCACCAAGTTTAAGGATTAAGGGATCATGAGTGTGGGGCCTGTAGTGACAGTTTCCATCACCAATACATGTTCCTATGTGTTAAGTGTGTTAAAGGGGTCATGAGTACCCTATTGTTGCTTGTAGACTTAATTTGTATCATGAAACAGTGCCTGTGTTGAAGTACTGCATAATGCATGTGATAATTGTTCATGTTTGTTCATGCGTGTGTGCTTGTGTTATACATACTAAGCATTAGCTCACCTTTCAGGGAATATTTTTTTTAGATACAAGTGTTGAGGAAGATGATAACCTAGAAAATAACTTAAGTTTAGGTGAACTATAGAGAGAGAAAGAAGATGATTACCATTACTATTATGAAAATTAGAAATTAAGAGAATTATATTAAATGAATGTAATAGATATTATTATTTGGAGAATGTTAATTTAGAGTTTATAGACTTCTGCTACGTTAAGTGTTGAATATGGATTTATGAAATTTGTTTTAAAGTTGTGGGATGTAGTGAATGTTTTTATATGGGAATTACGGGACAAAAAGGTATCAGAGTGATTCAGAGCCTTAACATATTCTTGTGAGATAAGGACACATGTCGAGCAGTAGTGTAGCCCAAGTTTCAAGGCGTTACACATTGCTTAAGATCATTTAGTTTTGCTAAACTAAGGACTATTTGTTTATTTCCCCTCACGTTGCATTATTTTAGATAAAACTAGTTTAAAATCAAAGAAAAAACAAGAAAAAGGAAGAAAGAAACACGTTACAATGATTTCAAGGCAACACAACCATTTACATGGCCATGTACCTTTCTGTGCAACAAGACCCCTTAACATGCCCAAGTATATAGTCGTATACTTGGCTATGTATCTCAACACAAGTAGGTACATGCCCATTTATTTGGTTGTGTACCTCTTGATTTGAATCTTTTCTTTTCCTTATTCTCCAAAACTTTTCCCATCCAATCCCCTTGCCTCTTCGCAACTCTAGACTACACAACAAATCTAACTTCTTTAGCAAAAGACTATCTAATTACACAATTTCAAATATAATTAGAATACTTACTTGTTTCGAATCACTCCAATAACTTCAAAAGCATTCAAATCTGTCAACACACCATGAGTCCATTTACACCGATCTCTTCCAAACTATGATGAAATCCATTACCTTTATCAAACTTTCACTAGAAACAAGAGAAAGTGTAATGACTAGTCAAGAATTTTGACTTAGCTTGTGAATTACTTGTCGAACCGAACAATTTTGGGTCATTAGTGCATAAATTGTCTAAATTTTGTAAAGATAAAGTTTCCTTTACAAAGAGCTAGATGTAGGTTAAGAGAAAAAGAAATGATAGAGTAGGGTTTTCGAGGCTTTATATAGTTCACTAGCAAAAAAATTAAAATACTGTGCCCATAAATGTTATGTTGCCTTATATGCTCTATCCCTTATTAACTTTTATTTTATTTTTTTCATATTTTACATAATCAAATGAGAAATTATAAATTGATTACTCTAAAAGCTCGTATAGAAAGAAAATTTGAGAGGAGAGACAAAGACTAGGGTTCGTGCTTCCGATAGTCCATAATCAATAGCTTAATTTAGCATATATTATGTTATATTTAGACTTAGCATCAGGTTGTGACTTACCCAATATTTAAATTGTGTTGAGAGAGGAAGAACAAAGTTATCATCTAGGTGTACATATCAATAAACAGTAAACACTGCGTAGCTATATTTACTGTTAGACATGCATTTTTTTTTTTGGTTTGATGCAAAAAGTCCTCTCTAACGAGGTAATTATTATTGGTTCACTTCACAACCTCAACCACACCCAAAGTTATTCCTATGTTGACTTGGCTCTCGCATCTATCTAATCCATTCCGAGCACGATGGATTATATTATTTGTTACAATGTATACTTTAATCAAAGAGGAACTTTAGAAATCTTGAATAGATCATTAGGATGAATGATTACCAAAGATACCCACTTAAAAATATAGTTTCTCTTTTTTAGTGGGAATGACAACTTGACAGAAACCCATCGAGTTATATTCTCTTCATTCCTATTTTCATGGAGAGTAGATTCCCAAATACTCACTCTCCCCACACAAGAAGAATAGGACAAAAGCCACGAGCAACATGCATAATTTATTATAGTGATAAGCACAGTTTATATGATCGAAATGCATTTATAAATCAAGTAAAAGATTATGCATTCCATATTCTAGAGTCATATCATTTAGAGGATCTAGTTGTAATCTTGTAGATGGAGTATCGGTCACGATGCACTGGTTATTTAAATATTCACGCATGCGGCGCGTGCCACGATGTTCAAGTACCCCCTTGAATTTCTAATGCCCAAGTTGATGCCTTTATGTATTATATACAATCGAGTTATGGTAAAGGCACTTCTCTCAAATTAATGGACTTTATGGTACTTTAATCTCTATTATTTATCTTAAAATTGAGAAATTGATTCTATAAAGGATTTTTTTTTTTAATTTTGTAAAATTATAAATCAATAATTAAAATTATTTAAAGTTTTAAAATAACTCATTATATTATCATAACATTATTTTTTTTTATTCTCAATCATTAATTGTACATAATATCTTAAAGAGATAACTTTAATTTCAGCTTACTTTCCTTTTTTTTTTTCGATTACCATTTATTGTATCAACTATTTGAACCGCTTAATTTAGGCTGGCTGATCTTACAAGTATTACTATTAGCTCATCTAAGGGAAGGGACCTAGCCCCTCTAACTAGTAAAAAAAAAATTATTATTATTAAGATTTATTTTAAAAGTTAAAAAAAAAGAGAAATATGTATTATATTCATATTTTTAAGTACAAATTTTATTGTAAAGTTAAATTTGGTTAAGTGATTAAATGTTTGTTTTTATGTATATAAGGTTATGGATTCAATTTTGGAAAATTCTATAGCATAGTCGTTCAAAAATAATTATATATTATAGTCACTATAATTATTAAAATCGCGAGTTAATCATAAAATTCTAAGAATTTATAATTTTATGAGACTTTTCATAATCAAAACAGATACAAAATTATTTAGGTGTAAACTTTAGAGAGAATGAGTTTAGGTGTATAATCTTATAAGTTTTTAATTCTAACAGTTTTATAGAAGCAATGAGTTGAAAATTGGCTAAGTTGAAGATACCCTATGAGAGAATATTATTGGAGGAGGAACAAATTGCAGTTTTACTTTTTTAAACAGAGCAAAATTACAAAAATCAACATTTTTTCACATAATAATAATAATAATTCTGAGATTGATTTTGAAAGAATTTGGAAGTTAGGGATGGTGGCAGGCACCGCCGTCCTATAATCATCGATATTTCGAAAGCTGCATTGAAACAGTTGACCTTTTGACTATCTCCTCCTTGCACATTGGTCATTATAATCTGTCTAATGAATGCTTAGGGGCAGATACTTGAAAAGTGAGACCAAAAAATCCAAAGTAAATCGAATTCCTTTTTCTTTTTTTTTTTTTTGGTTTTGCAATTTGATTTTTAAAAAATTGAAACCAAAATATTTTATATGTTTTTAGTTTGTACCCACATTACATATGCTTGAAAATGGTAAATAATTAAGTAAATAAATTATTTATGATATCATTTAAAAAATATATAATTTTTTTAATGTGATAATTACTATTTATTATGGCATGATTGACATACGTGTGCGCATAAAACTACTTCAAATAACTGTGACATATCCCATTTTGTTGCAACGTTTATATCTTTTTATTTTCTTAATTATGTAGGTGAATATATTATTTTGAAATTTATGAGACACTAAAAGCCTCGGTTTCCTTTAATATTCTTTTCTTAATTATATTGGTGTCAATATAGTATTTTTAAGTATGTACGTCACCGAAAAGCCCTCGTTTCCTTCAACAATACACATATACGTAACATATGTTGAATAGTTGCTTGCATATTACATATTATATTGCGATTTTTAAACGTATAGCTATTACATCTAACTATATAACACACGATACATATGTAGATAATATAATTCATAAGAATACAATTAAATGTATGTGGACCGTATGGAATTATGTAACAAACGTAAATTATTATGATGTTTCAAAATATATAATAAATTTGTAAGATGCACAGTGTATAAATTCGTAACATTTCACCATACTAAATCTTATTAGTTTCTTAATTCACTTGATATTTGGCATAAAACCAAAAAAAAAAAAAATTATTTAGTTTGATTTGAATTGTAAAACTGATAATAACAGAGAAAACAAAAGAGAGGTGGGATAAGCATCTTAAAAACACATATTTCTTTCTTTTTTATCTTAAAATGCAATTCAATCGGTATAAGGTACTTATTTGAGGAAGAAAAACAATATGGAGAGGAAGTAGGTATCTGGCAATTTGGACGTAGCTCCGTTGTCTTTTGTTGTTTAATGAAGTGTATATATATATATATAACTTGAAGGAATTATTTTAATGAAAAATGCATAGGGTTGGAAATTTGATAGATCGGATGAGTTCATTTGGGCGCGGAGTGACAGTACTTTCTAAAATGACAACTATACGACTCTCTCGCCAGCTAATTTTAGAGAAGTCAAGCTTATCTTCGCAGAAGAGGCAGTTGATACGCAAGAGATTTCCCTTTTTTCTTATTTTACCATTCTATTAAGAAAAAATCATGAGAAAAGAACTGATATTTATTTTATTTAAGCATGTGTATATTAAAAGTCTTATTTTAACCCCAAAAAAAGATTAAAAAAAAATGAAAATCTCCATCACTCATCTAAAAACTGAAAATAACTAAACAAAAAACCCTCAAAATAAAATGTCATCCTTTCTATTTTCATAATTGAAATTATTTAGACTTTTTAATTATCTTATTATTTTATTATAATATGCCATCTTCTTCTTTTTTTTTTAATTTTAATCTTTAATTATATATGATGGAATAATAGAAGTTGAGAGAATAAAAACAGAAATTACAGCATTAAAGGCTTCCTCCAACATTTTTATGGGGAAGATTTTTTGTTTTTTGTTTTAATTATCATAAACCTTAGCCTTAGTTGCCAAAAAATCTGCTGATGATATGATTCTCCACAGATATGCTGAATCGATCACTGCGATTAAATTAAAACACAAGATTCTTCGAATTTTCTAAATTGAATAATGGAGATGCCTTCTTGGCAAACGCATATCATCCAACCACGTAACCACAGGCATACATCAAATTATTCATTATCGTATCCATATGTAGCTACAAAACCAAATAATCCTAAACAAGATAGCTCCACTTAGACATCAAGTCAGTTCAGAACCGGCTTGGACCTAACGTGAAATTGTCGGTTCAAGGATTGCGGGAAAGGGGAACTGGAACAAGCTCAAGGGAGGGTTGAGCCGATTCCTTTGACCTAGTGGTTTAAGGGCTAATTGGGCCCCTAAATCAGCCTTTCGAGTTTTTTTTTTTTGAATTTTTTAAAATAATTTTATTATTTTTTGAAATTATTTAATATTATCTTTCGAGACATTTAACCTTACCTTTTGTACATGATTATAATACAGTATAAGTAAATAATAGAAATAAATAAGTGGTACTATTCCCCTTACAAAATATGTCTAACTTTAACTCGATATAAAAAATAAATAAGCTAATACTATTATCCTTATAAAATTATTTGGCTTACCGGATATTAGGATCTGAACCAATTGAGCTTCCACTCAATGGGACGAAGTCACTAAAATATTCATCTTCTTTATTAGATGTCTCATACCACTCTTGTGTGCGACTTCATGCCTTCAACCAATCCTCCACACAAGCCAACGTGTCAATGTTGACGGGTAACAATTGTGATCGCCACTAAGACAAGATAAGGCCAACCATGTTGAATGCCTGTTCAATAGCTACCATTGATGCAGGAACAGCCAAAACCTAGCGAGCCATGCGAGAGAGTATAGGATACGTCTTCTTATGCCTCTTCCACCAATCGAGGATGTTGAAATTTGTGATACTGCTATCACAAAATTCAAAGTGTGTATTGAAGTAATTGTCAAGTTCAGTATACTTGGTTGACTTGGAACTATGCCGCTTTAACTTTTGAAACATCTTTCATTACACAATGAGAATGAGATCATGGGTGGTACCATGTAAGCCGGGGGACGGTGAGGGAGTTTAGGATACTTGACCATTGAATGTAGTGCAAAAGTTAAAATATAATTTTTCTGTTACTTGGACTGTTCGGCGTAGTTCTTGCGTGGCGATAATGGCATAAGTGTCTCCCGTGTTAGAGAATACGTCAACAATGGAATAATACAAATTAAAACATTCTAATAACATGTCTTTTTTATATCGTGGATCTAGAATAGAAGCAACTAGATAAATTGTTGGAATTTGTCTATAATACTGTAACCATTTTGCAGCTATATCATTTATAACCACCTGCAAAAAAGTGTCATATTGGGAATCGAGCAGCACCTACAGTATATTCACTGCATTCATAAGGAAAAAATGAACACTAGCACGGTACACTTGCGAAAATGTTATAGTATAGTTATGAAAACTTTTAAAACATTCAACATTCTACTGCATACATTTCAATCGTTGTAGTGTAGTGGAATATCTGGGACATTCATGGTAGCAAAAGAACATAATGCTTCTTTATAAGCAAGTGTACTTTGTAAAAGTCGATAGGTTGAATTCCACCTATGCTTAACATCATTTTTAAAATTTTTAGATTACATTCCATTTTCAATACAAAATCCCTGCCATGCATTATTTACGGAAGGATAGTCAATTAAAAAACATACTAGTTGTCTTATCGGGTATATTTTAAAATCTAAACTGCTCATACCATCTTAAACGCAAAGATTTAAAATGTGGTAGGCACATCAAATATGGAAAAATGTCCCACCTAATGTAGGTTAACATAAAGATTGAAGTTTATCAATGGATGTCGTGTTAACGGCCGTGTTGTCAAAACCAATTAAGAAAATATTTTTTGTCAAACCTTATTCATCTAAAATAATATTTATAATACCAAAAATGTTTTATGTCGTATGGCGATCATTGAAAACCCTTAGAGCTATTAGTCTTTTTTGTACTCACCACACATTGTCTACCCAGTGGCATGTAACTCTCATGTATGAATCTTCTTGCCACAGATCGATTCATATATCTGCACAAATGAAAACATACGTCTCAAGAGAATTGAAAAGAGCGGCTAATTCACGCTTATCGTTATGATACAACTTAACTGTGGTTTTTTGTATGGTTTTTAGGTCATAAGTCCATGAGCTTAGATTCAACGCTTCTCGCTTGTACTCCAATCGGTGCGGGGAAGCTATGTGAGTCTATAAAAAGTTACACTTTGCTAAGTATTCTGCAAGTAGAACTTGTTGCCTATCAGCAAAATAACAAAATAAGGCCTCCTCCTTGCAATCCTATTGACTGCGAAATTTGTTACTGCGATTTATTTATGCCAAACTATGTAGGGTGTTTCACTCGCATGTGCCTATTAAAGGTGCCATACCCCTCTCCCTTTTTCCACGCATAACTTGATTAGCAGTAGTTGCAATAAGCACGACTGCTACCATCTTTCCCTATAATTTTACGAAATTGTTTAGTAAAAATTTCTAATTTAAATGGTGCTAGTGGCTTACCCGTAGAGCCAAATGGGCCATGTAAGTGCCTTGGAATTTCTTCCTTTGACACTTCTTGCACATCATCTTGCCTTTCTCTTTCCGCCTCCTTCTCATTGCCCTATCGTGGCAGCGGTTCGCTTTGTTCACTAGAAGGCCTTTCATGAAAGCCTAAGAGTGGCATCATCAAGTCCTCTAAGCATTCGTTAGTAAAGTCATGGATATCGTAATCATTCACTTCAAAATACTGTTAGGATGACTCTTGCACAGAATTCCCCTTATCACCTTTACTAGAATAATCTCTCTTAGAATAACTTGAAATGCTAAAATGACTTGCCATTTTTTAATATTAGGATAATTATAAAATACTAATATGGGCAGATAGGAGACAAACATTATTTAACAGTTGGCAAGAAATGCAACATAAATTATCTAATAGTGTAAAAGATGCGAGCACAGCAAATAGAAGAGAAGAGCACATAGAATAAAAGATGAGAGTACAGAAATTTTAAGATGAGAGCAAAAGACAAGAGTTAGTGCAATTTTTGTGTAAGGGTAATTTTGCTTTTCACACTGCACTATCAATTTATACAACATCATCGATCTAACAATACACTTAATTTTTTTTGCTCCATTGCAACATTCAAATTTGAAAATTTTAACACCTGTAAGCTGCACCTGCACCAACAGCTAAAACCTATTCCACACTGCCTACAATCCTATCAACCTACGTAAATTTTTTCTCCAAAATGTGCTCCATGCTTTCAAACTCTCTAAGCACCAATTTGACTGTTTTTAACCTACACCCTCCTTCCGCATTTCTCTCTAGTTGTCTTTTCTTTTTCTTTGTTTTTCTTCCCCAATGTTGTAGAGTTGCAGCCTTTAAGCTCAATATTTTCTTCTCTCTGTTCCTGCTTCATTTGATAAATTTTTTTGCTTCTTTTTCATCATGTGTCAGGGTACTGTTTTTCAATGTTTGTCTTCTTTCGTTGTTCCCCAATCTCGTTCAAACTTTCAACGTGTGTGAAGAACTCAAGCTTGGTTTTTAATTTTTTTTTTGTCTTGTACAACAGATTGGACCCATCGGTTTAAGTTGACTGTGAATCGGCAAGCCAAATCGGCAGGTTGACGACTGGTTTAAGGCTTACCAGTTCATCGGGTTATGTAATGCAACCCGAGCATTAAACCATGGGCTTAGCAGTTTCTACCCGCCAAGCCTATTCCTCAAAAGGGCCGATCTGGGCCAGTTCACAAGCTTGAACCGGACCTTTCTAATGTTTAGCTCCACTCCACTTTTCTCAATTTTAACTTTACTTTCCTCTAGCTAGCTATAGCTACTTTGACTGAAAAAATGCAAACATAAGTCTAGACATTGGAGAGGGCCAGTTCAGGCTCGTAAATTGCCCCTTTTGAGGAATTGGCCCGGCGACTCAATGCCCGAGTTGCATTACACAACCCAACGAATAGGTAGGCCTTGAGCCGACCGTCAACCTACTAGTTCGCCCTACCGGTTCACAGTCAACCTAAACCCGTGGGTCCAACCTGCCGTATAAGACAAAATTTTTTTTGAAAACCAATCTTGAGTTCCTGACACATGTTGAAAGTTTGAATGAGATTGACGAACAATGAAAGAAGGCAAATATTGAAAAACAGTACCCCAACACACGTTGAAAAAGAAGCAAAATTTTTTTTCAAAGGAAGCAAGAATAGGGTGAAGAAAATATTGAGCTTAAAAGCTGCAACTCAACAACGTTAGGGAAGAAAAACAAAGAAAAATAGAAGACAACCGAAGAGAAATGTGAAAGGGGGGAATTAGGTTGAAAACATTTGAATTTGTGCTTAGAGAATTCGAAAACACAGAGTGCATTTTGAAGAAAAAATTTATGTAGGTTAATAGGATTGCTAGCGGTGAGGTGCAGCATGTAGGTGTTCAAATTTTCAAATTTGAATGTTGCAATGGAGAAAAAGAAATTAAGTGTGTTGTTGGATCAAGGATGTTATATAAATTGATAGTGTAGTGTGAAGAGCAAAATTACTCACACACAAAAATTACACCCACTCTTGTTTTCTGCTCTCATCTTAAAATTTTTATACTCTCATCTTCAATTATGTGTGCTCTTCTCTTCTATTTTCTGTGCTTGCATCTTCTACACTGTTAGATAATTTCTATTGTATTTCTTGCCAACTCTTATATAAATTTTGTCCCATTATATGCCCATATCAGTATTTTATAATTATCCTAATATTAAATAATAGCAAGTCATTTTGTCAGTTCAGGATCTTCTAAGAAGGATTGTTCTAGCAAATGTGATAAGGGGAAATCTATGCAAGAGCCATCCCAACAATATTTTGAAGTGGATGATTACGATATCCACGACTTTACCAACAAACGCCTAGAGGACTTGATGATGCCACCCTCAAGCTTTCATGAAAGGCCTTCTAGTGGACAAAGCTAACTACTGCCACGATAGGGCAATGAGGAGGAGGGGAAAGCAGAAGGGCAAGACGATGTACAAGAAGTGTCAGATGAAGAAATTTCAGGGCACTTACAAGTTCTACTTACAGAATACTTAACAAAGTGTAACCTGTCATGGACTCACGCAGCTTCCTTGCACCAGTTGGAGTATAAGCAAGAAGCGCTGAATCCAAGCTCATGAACTGACGATCCAAAAACCATACAAAAAATCACCGTTAAGCTGTATCATAACAGTAAGCGTAAATTAGCCGCTCTTTTCAATTCTCTTGAGACGCATATTTCCATTTGCGCAAATATATGAATTGATCCATGACAAGAAGATTTATACATGAGTTACATGCCACTGGGTAGGCGATGCATGATAGGTACAAAAAGGACTAATAGCTCTAAGGATTTTCAATGATCACCATACAGCACAAAACATTTTCTGTATTATAAGTATTATTTTAGGTGAATAAGGCTTGATAAAAAATATTTTCTCAATTAGTTTTGACAGCGGCCACTAACACGGCATCCTTTAATGAACTTTAATATTTATGTCAACCCACATTAGGTGGGACATTTTTCCACATTTGATGTGCTTGCTACATTTATATCTTTGCTTTAAGGATGGTGTGAACTGTTTAGATTTTAAAATGTCCCTAATAAGATAACTAGTATGTTTTTTAATTGACTATCCTTTCGTAAATAAGGCATGGCGAGGATTTTATATTAAAAATGGAATGTAACCTAAAAAATTTTAAAAAGATGTTAAGCATAAGTGAAATTCCACCTATCAACTTTTACAAAGTACACTTACTTATAAAGATACATTATGTTATTTCACTACCATGAATGTCTCAGACATTCCACTGTACCCCAACAATTAGGATGTATGCAATAGAATGTTGAATGTTTTAAAAATTTTCATAACTGTATTATAACATTTTTTGCAAGTGTACCAAGCTAATGTTCATTTTTTCCATATGAATGCGGTGAATATACTGTCGATGCTGCTCGATTCCCGTTATGACACTTTTCTGCGGGTGACTATAAATGATATGGCTGCAAAATAGTTACAATATTATAGACAAATTCCAACAATTTATCTAGTTGCTTCTATTCTATATCCATAGTGTAAAAAATACATGTTATTAGATTATCTTAATTTATATTATTCCATTGTTAACACATTCTCTGACACGGAAGATACTTATGTCGTTATCGCCACGCAAGAACTACTCCAAGCAGTCCAGGTAACGGAAGAATTATATTCTAACTTTTGCACTAAATTCGGTGGTCCAGTGTCCCGAACCCCCTCGTTGTCCCTCAACTCACATGGTACCACCCATGATCCCACTCTCATTGCGCAACAAATGATGTTTCAAAAGTTGAAGTGGCACCATTCTAAGTTAACCGAATACTGAACTTGACAAATACTTCAATACACACTTCAAATTTGGTGACAGCAGTATCACAAATTTCAATATCCTCAACTAGTGGAGGAGGCATAGGAAGACATATCTTATACTCTTTCGCATGGCTCGCTAGGTTTTGGCTAATCCTGCATTAACGGTAGCTATTGAACAGGCATTTAGCATAGTGGGCCTTATCCTATCCTAACAACGATCACGATTGTCACCCGTCAACATTGAGGCACTGGCTTGCATGAAGGATTGGTCGAAAGCAAGGAATCGCACACAAGAGTCGTATGGGACATCTAGTGAAGAAGATGAATACTTCAACGACTTCGTCCCATCCGGTGAAAGCTCCGCTAGTTTGGATCCTGATATCGAGTAAGCCAAATAATTTTGTAAGGGTAATAGTACTACCTTATTTATTTTTTGTACCAAGTTAGAGTTAGACATATTTTGTAAAGAGAAAGTACTCCCTTATTTATTTCTGTTATTTACTTACACTATATTATTATCATGTACAAAAGGTAAGGTCAAATGTCCTCCTCTTTTTCTGTAATAATTTTATTCAATCAATCAATAAAATTCGGGGCTGGCATCCCCTCTCCTAACCCCCCCTCTAGCTATTGGGTATTGCCACCAATTAATTTAAAAAAATCGTATATTGCTCTAAGAAATTGTAGATTAAATTTTAACATTTATAAATTTAAGGAAAAAAACCAAACCAACTAAAAAAATACACACGGATAAATATCAAATAATCTCAAAGAATATGAAAACTGTGTAATTAAAAACGAGGATTAAAAAAATATTCAAAAAAAAAACTCGAAGGGTCGGATTAGGGGTTGAACCAACCCTTGAACCGTCGGGTCAAGGGAACCGACCCGACTCTTCCCCCTCGGGCCGATTCTGGTTCCCCCTTCCTGCAACCCTTGAGCCGGCAATTCCGGGCCAATTCTAAGCCAACCTGATGTCTACACATGTCTTTCTCTTCTCATTCCCTTGCTTTTGAAAAACTTTTTTACTGTTATAGGGTTGATTCTCACCTTAATACAACAACTTAATCGGGTAAAGTAAATATTTAGGTCCCATTTGTTTTAAGAAGAATATTTTTTGGAAAATATTTGTTTTATTTTTCCCTATTTGTTATGCTAATCAAGGAGCTTTTACATACAAAACATTTTTTTCTTGTAAGGTAAAACATTTTTTTTATGAAAGAGCAAATTCTACTTTTTTCAAGAAAAATGATTTACTCTTTTCAAAATAGAATATCATTTTTCAAATTAGCCTTTTAAAGAGTTTTTACTCTAACCAAATAGTATCTATGTTAATTTTTTTTTTATATATAATTGAACATAAAAAATGTAATTGGCAAACAAACTTAAAGACTTCTTAAAATTTATGTAATTTAACTAGAGTGATTGTAATAATATATATTATAAAATTATTTTTATTTTACTTTTAAATAAAATGTTTAAAACAATGTATTTATAATAATAAGCAATATTAATTTATTTTGGTAAAATTAATATTTGCAAGTCAAACACCCAAAAAGGTTTTTTTTAACATATTTTTATGAACATAGTTAAACACATAAAAATATATCATTTTTAAAAGTAATTTAAAACAAATATTTTACATTAACAGGTAGTTTTCCTTAAAACAAATAAGGTCTTAAATAGGTAATCCTTGCAATAGAAATTTACTTGAAGTAGATAATGGAATGTTAATTTCTAAGCTGTTTGTTAATACTCGTATCTAAAAATAACTTTTTCATTTACTATCTATTATATTTCAAAAAAAATAAACGTACCGTTAGTTGTTTATTCTCAATGTCCCCCGGGAAATTCTTATGTGAAAAGTCTCTCTCTAAAGAATGGACCAATACTGGCCAACGAAAAACATAAAAAAATAAATGAAAAGAATGAAAGAAAAAAGGAAAAGAAAAAACAATGGACCATGTAAAAAAATATTAATAAAAACATGAAAAACTTGTAATATGAGTGCTTTAAAATTACAAAAAGAATTATACGATTCATCATCCCCATGAATAACATAGATAAAGGCAGTGTAATTCAGTTTAAACGGATGATGAGGAAGGACCGTATATACCTTTTTCCATTCGAAGGAAAACTGCAAAATATTCTTATAGCTGGTGAAGAGAAAAGGCTAAAGGAATTCGACTCAAACTTCATGGGTAATAAAGCAAATGTATAAGGCAACAGGCACTAATTTAATCGCTTTTTATTTGTACTATTAATTTTTTACTAATTATTTTAATTGACCCTCAAGTCCTACTCTTACATATATAAGGTATTATATATATATATATATATATATATATATATATATATATATATTCATTTGAAATGGATGAAGAAAGGGTTTACATCTATGCATGTTTATGTACATCAAAAATACTGACAAGATTATTGCTCTAGTTCTTTTATACAAGTTGATATAAGATTAAACCTTTTAAGTTTTTACTTCTCAGATTATATATTATGATTAGAAAGTAGATGTAGGCAGATAGAATAATTAAATACTATAATTTATTTTCGCACTTTTTGAGTGTCCACAGTTCTATGTTGATTCATTTTTTTCCCGATTCACACATTGTAGTTCCAGTCTATTAAGTAAAGGAAATAATATAGTTGAAACGTCATTTATGGGAGATTTCTAGTTTTTATTTAAATATTCTTTAAACACAAGCATTGCGCTGACTTTTATAATAAAGAAAATTACGTAAGATTAGCCATATTTTCAATTATTTTAACAAGGCATGTATTCGTGTGATTTTTGGTGTCTCAGTAACAGATTTTAAAAATATTGTCCTTATTTTAATTTTTATTTTTGCAGCCATCAGTCTCCCTAAATATATCTATATGATTACTTCACACTTTATACTCGTTCTCCATGATGAATTTAATTTCATCAGCAGTATATATACCGTCTACCGATTGTCATTATTATTGGAATTTTGATCTAATGTTCCTTAGATTAATGTATGAATTAATTTTATCATCGTAGAAGATAGTTACACCCGATTATACCTTCCTATATTGAGACTAAGAAGCTATACCCCATGATGGATTTAGAGTTATGATTACCAATATTAAGAATAGGACTAGGGACATAATATATTTATATATGTATTAATAACCTTTTAATAATATGGGCATATCACAAGTCTGCATTAAATACTTTATGTCTACACTAAGACGTATAGCACCGAGATGTGCAAAACCCAATTACATTAGTTGATCACATATTAAGTGAGATAGAGTCAAATTTTATTTAAAAGAAGAAGAAGAAGAAGTTACGAAGTTGCAATCTCTCAAATACATTAAAAATGACAGTAAATTGGATTCCGTAAAATCTGTCCTGGATATTTCATAGACTTTTGGTACTTGAGCCGATGCATATATATGTCATAAGATATGACAGGAATATTATCGTACTCTACTGTAAAGAATAATTCAACGTCTTAGGAAAATGACCTGATGACTCCATATAAAAGTAAAACACACAAAAGATGTTGCAATAATTATCAAATACACTCTTCCTGCAAGGGAAACGCAACGCAACCCCAGTTGAAGCTAACGAATACTGTTGAGTGTTGACGATGAATATTATTTAAAAGCTCCCAGTTGAAGCTAACGAATACTGTTGAGTGTTGAAGATGAATCTTATTTAAAAGCTCCCACTCTCTATTATTTAAATCCAACGAAAATGACTGAAAAGTCTAAATCCTTTTTCTTTTTTCCCTTTAATCGCGTTCTCTTTACTCTACGTGCAACGCTATATATATTTTTACGAGATGAAAATCCACTTTTTCGATTTTGTGCCACTAATAGAGATCTCCTTTTGACTTAATTTATTATATATGCCCATTATTCTCTAAAATTGTCGCCAACCGTACTTTTATTATTATTATTTATAATAATAATTTCAGATGTAAGCAGAGTTTGATAAAAAAAAAAAAAGAAAAAAGTTAAGAGCATAATAAAAAGTAAGATGTGATGCTTAACATATATGGGAAATTCCTGGCGACCAAAGTATCTAGAGACGATGTTATGTTAAGTTTATCCTATTCTATCATATATGTTAATTAAATACGAATTACTATTACTTTTATAGATCAAAGCTTAGCCAGGATTAAAGAATAAAAAGAAAAAAGAAAAAAAAAATTGAATCACTTTACATTTAAATCGTGATAATTACATTTAATGACACGATTACCCTCTCATTAAAATATTGTTGTCACTTGTACAGTAAGTAATGGAGAGCACACACATATAACCAACCAGCTAGCTAGATCACGGGTGTAGCGGTCTTAGCACCTTTTCCAGTCCTAAACACAAACAAATTCGCCTCATTCCATTCATCTTTATCTGTCTATCTATATATATATATCTTGATTTCTGGTCTTATTATTACTATCCTGTTGTGTCTGAACAATTTTCTCTTCTCTCCGCCCCTTTATCAGAAATACTTTCATGTTTGGCCAAATAAGCAGACGTACTTGAAGAGAGGCTTTTGCCCCCTTTTATATATATATATATATATATACACATATACTTCTTTTTCTTGTGGTTGTTAATAATAGGTAATAATACAACCAGTGTTAGGCTTCGGTGTTTAAAGCAATATACATATCTATATATATATAATAGTTGTTGTTCCTTTTGAGAAAGAGAGAGAGAGATGACGAAAATGGAGGACTGTTCTTCAGAGGGTGAGGTGGTGAGCCTTGAGCTTCTAAAGCTGAAAATGGCTGAGTTTGCTCGGGAAAGAGACTGGGATCAGTTTCACAGCCCAAGAAATCTCCTTCTGGCCCTGGTATAGTTTTTTTTTTTTTTTACCATAATGTTGCATATGCATTTCGTGTCTTTTTCTTGTTTACTACTATTCTAAAAGTTTTATTAAAGCAGCTATGCTTTTTTTTTTTTCAAAAAAACAAATTTCTGTTGACCTCTTTAATTCCGGGATCCATATCATTTGCTTGAAAGAAATATTAGCTTCCTAGCTCTCACAGGTTTTTTAGGTGATTTGAATCCACTAATTTGTGTTTTCTCTTGATCTCTAACACGTCTCTGATCATTATTGTTCAAATAAAGCATGTCGATGACATATATCCACCATGTATTTTAGTCTTTCTCGACGTTCTTTTGTCGGAAATATTTGGCGAGTAGCAATCAAGAGATCAATCAGACGTGACATAACATGCTTTCCCAACTACCAAGTTTTACAGTTGGACTGGACAAATAAATAATATATGAGCAACTTGTTTATAAGAAACCACCGACCCTTGACACACGGAGTTTGTATCCTTTATGATTGATTTGACGAAAGCACAAGGGGGGTTCATTTTATTATGCGATACATGTAAACATCGAGTAAATTGACTTCCACTAGAATAAAGTCGAGGCAGGAAAGTGGATCAGTTAATTAAACGAATATCTTTATGCAATTGAAAGGATATACACTAGTGATGCATGTACCAAAAAACTTGAATATATATTCATAAGAAAAGAAAAAGGTTTGAACTGTTCAAAATATGGTATATTTTCTGTATTCAGAAATCGGTAATTAACAAAAAGGAATTGATGTCACTAATGAGGGAGAGTGTGCTCATATTAAATGGTCATTATAATTAACTAGTGTTGGTTCATTCGCATGATGAATCATATATATGTATATTTTATAATACAGGTAGGTGAAGTAGGAGAACTCTCGGAGATATTCCAATGGAAAGGAGAGGTACCAAAGGGACTTCCGGATTGGAAAGAAGAAGAGAAAGTCCATTTGGGTGAAGAACTCTCTGATGTTTTGCTCTATCTAGTCAGGCTCTCCCACATCTGTGGTATTGACTTGGGAAAAGCTGCTCTTCGCAAACTTGAATTGAACGCCATCAAGTACCCAGTTACCCTCTCCAACTCCAAGGGCTCTTCCAAAAACGTCCACAAGATTTCCACCAACATTAATAATAATAATAATGCCAATGGCACTTAATAAAGAGAGAGCATTACTACTACTCCTACTACTAATACTAGTAGTAAATCCACATAGATTCTCTATGTTATGTTATTTTGGAATGCTAGGTTGAAGAAGTTATTGCATATATACTCGGTAGAAGATGTATGTGGAACTCTTATTATTGTGATGTTAAGAAAGATTGCTAATTTTGTTGTTCTTCGACTTTGAAACATACTTGAATAAAAATTAGATTCATTAAGATAAATTGTTGTTTTATTTCAATCATTTATCTCTTGTACACGTATCATCAGGCGATTATTTGGATCCTACTTAAGAATTTTTACCTTCAAGCTATCCGTTTTAATAGTCACACTAGATTGAATAATAATGCTAATGTGGAAGGGCCATTTAATTTGTTACATATTATACATTTTCTTTATGCATTAAAGCTACAACTATAACACCTGAAATTTTTAATATTTCTATTATAACATTATAACAAAAAAACCAAGGCTAAGATGGGGGTTTCATAAAAAAATTGAGGGGTAAGTGGGTCTTTTTACTATCAGAGTATAAATACTTTATATTGACCTAACTTTCCTCTTTTTCACCCCTTACAGTAACAATACAGTGAAAAAGTAGGAAAATGAGGAGATGCTCTCTAGAGAAAATCTAAAGGCAATTGAGAGGAGGACAACAAAGTTTGAATCCAACTTATACTAGATAAGAATTATAAACATCCCATTTTTGCCCTAGGAATGAATAATAATCACTAATAATCAATTCTTAATTTTTTTCAATTTTTCTTTAATTTAGCATAAATAATAAAAATATTCAAAAAAATAAAAATAAATAGGAAAACACATCAATTTTGAAAAATGATTTCAGAAATGGCAATAATAAATAATAAATAATTTTTACAAATTTTTGAAATTTCAAAAAATAAAAAAATCGCATTGCATATATGCAATTTGCGAAATTAGAAAAATCAGGAAAGTGGGCTAGCCCAGCTGGTCCGGACCATAGGCTAAGGTGCGCACAGGGGGGCTCGGTTGCTGGTTCGAATCGTGGGGGAAGCAGTTTTCGCGTTTTGCATTTTTCTTACTTATCCAAGACACGTGGCAGCATCCGATTGGCTGGAGGAAATGCACGCGTGGGGCGCGTGATCGTCTTCTACCTCGGGCCCAAGATCACCGGCAGAAGAAAAAATTCACATTTAGGCCGTTTCGATTCGATTTTTTACACAAATCCAATAGATCTTCAACAGAAATGAGATAAACATCATCTAATTGGAATTAAATTGCAACAAATCGATGGATTTACACAAATCGGAGTCATTTTTTTAATCGAAAATCCGATTAGCTTCGATCGGAGGAAATCCGAGCTTATCCAGCTTGATTTCAAACACCTATAAATAGAGGAGGAGTGGGGGAAGCCAAAACACGGATCAGAATTGAGAGAAAGTGAGAAAAGAGAGCAAATCGGAGAGCACCGGAGGAGAACCAAAACCGCGAACAGCCGATCGGAGCTGAGCCACCACCAGGAGACATTCTGGGAGCAAACCACCACCACCATTGGATTCAGCAACCTCGAGAAGCTAGGATTCGACACTTCACCCGTGATAAAAGACCGCCGGAACGCCGTGAACGAGCATCCTCCGCCGCCGTGTCCGATCGATCCGACCCGATCCGCTTCGACCTGACTTGACCCGACCCGCGCACCGACCCGGATCCAGGTAAGTCGGATTTTCCGGATTTTTTTTGTTTATTTATTTATTCCGAATTGATTTATTATTTGTTATTTATTTAGTTAGTTAGTTATTTATTTATTTGTTTATGTTTTATTTCCATAAGTAGGAAAATGTATAAATTAGATTTTTATGATTTAATAATGTAGTAAAATAATAAATAAATAAATAATAAAAAATAATAAAAATAAATAAAAAGAAAAATAAATAATAATAAAAATGTAGATAACTAATAAAAATATTAGAAGAAATAATAATAAAACTTTAGATTTCAAAATAGGATAAATAATAGTTTAGGATAAAATTTTTAACAAAAATTCAAAAATTATAAAAAAATAAAAAAATCATAAAAATAATAAAAAACTATGAAAATCATGAAAACTTAGAAAAATTATAAAAAAAAATGAGTTTTATCACTTAGAAAAATCATTTTTTCAAATAAATCCAAAATTGATGTTTTTCCTAAAAACCATTTTCAAAAATCAGATAAAAGTTTAGGCTTAGATTATTTTAGAAAAAATCCCAAAAATGGTAAAAACATAAATCGAAAGAGATTTCAAAACTAAAATTCACAAACACATATAAGGTTTTCAGAAAAGCGAACTACGACTTGTTTGATCCTGACTAGTAGGTACGTAGGCACCCATTCGGGTCAACCCATAAAATGAAATAAAAAAAATCATTTTCTTGAAATAATTCAAAAAACATAATAAAAAAGTAACAGAAATATAATAAAACACATTTCTAAATAGGAACAATTTTAGGAGATTAGGTGGTAACCGTAAGGTTTTAATAGGTTACCCTCCGGACTTAGAAACTCTGGTTTTCCCTTTTCCTCTTTTCAAAAACGAGAAGAGGAAGTAACGACGACTAGTGGTCCAAATTAAGACTAATCCGCTCCTTTAGTCTTAATTCAATATTTCCCAACAACAGTTGGGTGGCGACTCCAAAAATCAAACGAAATTCCTAACTCAACTCGAGGATCTACATTAGATGAGCATAGGGTCTAGTCTAGATCAGATTAGGAATGGGAATTCAAAAAAAAAATTAGACTCGATAAGAATATTAAGGGATTAGTGATTATTTCACATGGAATTGAGGATATGATTGTTTTCAACCCTTGTTCTAATAGAATTTAGAATTAGGAAAAGGCAAAACAAGCACGGGAATCCATCAATTAAAGATATGATTAGTGGAAGTTTTTGAGGTAAATAAATTAATCCATGTAATTTAATTAGATTGTACATGTTTTAGGGTTAAGTTAAGCCTAGGGATAAAGATAATCGAATTTAGAAGAAATTGGAATAAAGAAATTAGGGTTTGGGAGAAATTACTGAGAAATACATGACCAATTTACATGGTCGTGTTTCAACTATGTTAAATATAGGACATACCGAGAGATACACTTCCTATCTATATGGTCATGTTCTGACCGTGTTGAATGTAAAGCATACCGAGAGACACACGACCTATCTACATAACCGTGTTCCAATCGTGTTGAAACCAAAACTCACCGAAAGATACACGACCTTTGACATGGTTCGTATATATTAGCCCATGTTAAGCTACACAACCTCTAACATGGTGGTGTTGAGAGAAATATAACTTCATTCTATATCTATTTAACTTCTAATTAAGCTAATTTTCATGCAACCTAGATAGTTAGTAAAACCTTAGAGAATTTAAATGATTAAGATTAAGAAAATTAAGAAATGATATTAATTTTATATTAGTACTAAGAAGGACTTGTTGATGATATATAGATTTTAGTTTAGCTTAAGTCTAAGACCAGAACTACTTAAGGTTAGGATTCGAGGTACGTGTAACTTGTGTATTGTTATGTATTTGTTTAAGTTAGTGTAATTATGGAAATTGATTTAAGTTGAATGATTTAGCTTAAGTGTTAAGTTGCACACTATATGTGCTTGGCTCAGCCTAGGAGCCCATAGTAGCAGATCCCTATGGAGTACCCCAATGATCCTTGTGCAACATTATCCTTAGTGGAATCATACTTGGAAATGATCTAGATTGAATGTTAAATTAAGTGTTTAAGTGGACATAGATGCGGGGTCCGTAGTAATAGTTCTTATTACCAAGATTAAGCATTTAAGTGGATATGGATATGGGGCCTGTAGTGGTAGTTCCCATCACCAAGGTTAAGTGACTTAAGCAAACATGAGTATGGAGCTCATAGTAGCAGTTCTCATCACCAAGTTTAAGGGTTAAGGAATTATGGGTGTGAGGTCCATAGTGGCAATTTCCATCACCAATACCTGTTCAAATGTGTTAGATGTGTTAAGAGAGTTATGAGTATTCTATTGTTGCTTGTAGACTTAACTTGTATCTTGAAAAGGTTGCCTATGTTTAAATGTTACATAATGCATGTGATACATGTTCATGTTTGTTCATGTGTGTGCGCTTGAGTTATATATACTGGACTTTAGCTTACCCTTCAGGAAACATTTTTTTTAAATGTAGATGTTGTGGGAGAGGATAACCTAGAAAATAACTTAGGTTTGGTGGACCACAAAAAGAGGGAAAAGATGGTTACCATTATTAGTATGATGATTAGAAATTAGGGAGAATTGTGTTATTTGGATTTAATAGTCAATATCATTTGAAGACCGTTAATTTAGAGTTTTATAGATTTCCAGTACATTAGATGTTGAATATGGATTTATGAAATTAATTTTAAAGTTGTGGGATATATTAAATATTTTTATACAAAAATTTTAGAATAAAAATGTATTAGAGTTGGTTTAGAGCCTTAATGTGTTCTTGTGAAATAAGAACACGCGATGAGCAGTAGCACGGCTCGAGTTTCAGGACATTACAATAATAGAATACTTTTGTCATCATGTAAACTATTGGATCGTTGTATATTGAAATTTGCAATATTATATTTTATTAATTACTGTTAAACATTTAGCGCTTGCTAGATTTTGGCTTTTAACTACAAGATTGCATGAATGTTTTTAATGGTGGGACCAGATAGAAGACATCTCCAGAAAGCCTTAATTTAAAAGAAAGAAAGACGAAATTAGAGATTTCTTCTTAATTTTCTCTTTATAATTTATTGCATAACATCTTTGATTTTACATTACTACAACAACAATATATATATATATATATAAGGATATATGCACATCGTTCCAGAAAAAAAAAAAAAAAACAGCACAACATTGCAATAACATTATACAAAATTCAAGGGTAGATGCCGATAATCGATTTGGACACAAGGGAAGAAGTATCGTTTTGTTATTTGAAAAATGATCGCGACATGAATTGATTTCTATATTTTCAAGAAAATAAAAGGTCATGAGTTGTCCTATGGCTTCCTGAACTAATTCTGTAAGCCGAGTGCTAAAAAAAATGTTCTAAAAATTTTTAAAATGTTATCAATTACTCTCCTATGTTTTAATTTTATTTTCTAATGATAAGAAATAAACCAACATTTCCAGCTTTGACATACTAAAAATATCCATCTATAGATAAATAGGTGAAAGCATCGAAATCTTTTAACCCAGTTGGTATAAATACTATTTTCATTAGAGATGAAATAAACTTGAATTCTGCCATCATTCATCAGTTTTATAATTTGTAATTTGAAAAAAAAAATGGAAGAAAAACGGAGAAAGATAAAGAAATCCTTCTAGCTAAATTGCATGTGAGTCATATTCGAATTTGTATTAAAAAAAAAGAGTAAAAATACAATTAGAGTATCGTACGCAATAGTGAATTCGTGTTCTATGTTTTTTAACTTTTTCCCCATACTTGCTAATTAATTTAACTTTTTCACTTTTAAAAATTTAGCATATCTCAACGATAATATCTCTTTTTAAATTAAAAAATTAATTTAAATTGCAACATCCTATTAGATTCTGTATATATAAATCTTAACTATAATTACTTACATTTTAAATAATTAATACTTTCCAGTATTATGTCAATCAATGTCATGCGCTAATTACACAAGAATTTTTATGATTTGTTATGTTCATTTTTAATTCTATCATTGCAAATCATTTTTTATGTCGAGACAAGTTCATCAATGTTATATGTTAGTTTTTTTATTATATATTATGAATTGTTTTCCCAATTAATATATCTTAAAACTTTTTCCATCTTTAGATTCATTTGAATGATCACATATATGATCGTATTACTTCCATGAGATGAACAATATTCCCCCTAACACAACTAGTAAGATATGGATTGGGAATCTTTTGTCCCTGTTTTGTCCTTTTGGATGCTTCGATGAGTTGGTCCTAAAAGTTGTAAAAGCGATAAGTCACAGTCTGGCGCAACGAGAATTGAGACAAGTCAAAGATTAGACAACTAGAGCTTTTTTTCACAGGATTCAGCTTCTTATCATCGTGATAATTCAAACACTGACGATGGATTTGCCTTAAAATGTCAATCGTAAAGCAGACAATTTCCCGGAAATTAAGTGGCTCACGGCCATGTTTGTTCTAATCTACACAAACATTTGAAAAGTGACTTCAACGCCAAACAAATGTCGCTTCAATATAGACTATAAAGTGGTCCAGTCTACTTTTGAGGTTTTGATTCCCAGAATGGCCCTCGATTCACTAGAATGGTTCTTGAACGGGCCAACATTGAATGTAAAGTCTGGGGATTCACTTGGTTTGGTTGGTTAGAAGCTGACTGATATTGCTGCTAGTGTCCAGATACCATTGCATATTAGATGAATATGAAGTCCCTATGAGGTCTTACAGTGAAATTGATACAACCGTTGTTTTTTGTTGAAATGTCATTGTAGTCCGGTACATTTCTTTTTGAAATGAATGAAAGAGATTTGAAATGGAATCAATAAGTTTGAAGTTGATATGATATAAAAAAAAATGGGATAGGACCTGGGAATCGTTGTCGCAATGGCTGAGGAGAGAGGACAAGTCATGGCACCTCAAAGAGCTTGGCAGGTCTCCTAGTGATCGTTGTTAAAAATGAATATAGATAGATGAAGATGTAAACACTAGGGGTTCACTACCAATCCAAAATTCCAAGTAAATCTTTTTTTTTTTTTTTCTTGAGTTTAGTAATAGAATAGGTACTTTTACAGGTTTTTTTTTATAGGTATATTGCAAGATGAAAGATTCTTTCCTTTTAGAGGTCCTATACTGCGCCCAACCATCTTTTGCCTTAAATATTTTTTTTTCATTTGTGGATAACACGCTAGCTTTTTTTCTCGTTTTTTATCCAAGACTGTTTTGAGCCCTAATGTGAAATAAATATATCTATCAAACTTTGTAATATAGTGTATTAAATAGGAATATTGTACTACAAGGATTATGAGTATTAATATTAACCTATACCCTATTATCTAACCGATAAATTATAAAAATTAATTAATCTAAAACCTATAAATAAATATTAACTAATAAACTAAGATTAAATTGAAAAAAAAAAGAAAAGCAAAACATATTATAACTAACTTTAAGATGGTAAAATTAGTATCTAAACTTTATTTTCCTAATGAATTATTATGTAACATCAAAAAAATTCATTCAAATCCTTCTTAATTCCATTAACCAAAAGAATTCCTAAATTAGTTTAATAACTTTCTCAAGCTTATTAACCCTGATCTTAAAAGTACCAATTTAAATCTCTTCATAATAGCTCATAATACCATATTTCAAATATCGCGTTAAGAACAATGAATTCCCTAAAATAAATTAATCAATTTCGAAAGAATTATGTAACTTATCTCTAAGATTATATTAATTATCTTCAAACATACTATATCTAATTATACATTAGATTTCTTAATCCTAATATATAATATCAAATAAATAGATTAATATCCTATAAATATTAATCTAAGTAATATAAAAAACATATACTTGAATAAAAAAATCTAAAAATTCATTAAATAATAATAAATCTACTCACATAATAATCCTATAATCAACAAGTCTAAATATTAAGAAAAATGAAGCTCTAATCATATTGAAAACATAAATCCTCAATGATATAAAAATATGCATCATCAAAGAAATCGAAGAAAAATCCTAATTTCTTGAAGTATAGAAAAATAGTTTTCTAGTTTCTCAAAAAACCCTATAACAAATAAAAAAAAGGTCCTCTCTCTCTTCTGAAGTCAAATCCCTCTTTTCCTTTATATAGCAAGTGTCAAAAACTCTATTTTTAGGCCGACACGCTATCCAACGCTATCATGCTTCGGGTCATGTCGAAATCATCGATAAAAAACTTAGAAAACTAGATGCTATAGTTAACATAGTCTAAACACAATCATGTTTAGGGGTCATGTTTAAGTCATGCTAAAAAATAATTATTTCTAGGAGATACACGACCAATAAACATTGTCATGTCTAGCCCCTTATGTAACTCTTGGCTTTTATGCTTCAAATTCAACACAATCAGGACATGATCATGTTTACTTCCCGTATCTATTTTCAAAAATTCATAACCTCTTATATTTAGCTTCAAATTGAGTAAAATTATATTTATTTTCTTCCTTTTTAATTCAATTATTCACTAAAGCCCTAAAATCAAAATATTATTCAATTCAAATTCAAATTCTTCAAAAATAAGCCAAAATAAGGGAACAATACTTATATATATATCTAATTATGTAACACCTGAAAATTTTATTTATTGATTTATGTAATATATATATTATCACAAATAGTTAAGGACGAGGATGGAATTTTAAAAAATTAGAAAGGGCAATTTGGACATTTCGCGATAGTGAGTATTTAATCCTAAATGACCTAATGTTTCTTCCTTTTTACTCCCTCACAATAAAATAGCAGTCAAAGGATAGACGCTCTTGATAAGAACCTTAGAGACAAAGGGAAAAAAGAGCTGCCAAATTCCAAAGACGAAAGGTAAGGGATTATATTAATTCTCAACTGCTACTAGTTTAACCTTCTTCTCCTCAAAATAAGTATGACAATCAAGCACATGTTCTACCCTTCTCTCCCACTCCAAATATAACTCAAGGTCATTCTTTTCTTGAAAAGTAGGGATTGTCATCTTAAGGCTTCCCAAATTACTATATTGCTTCTAAACATCCCTTTTACTTCTCCTAGAACTAGTTACATCAACATCAGACTCCTCATCTTCCCCTTCCTCATTCATATTCCTTTGAAAAGATTTAGGCTTAGAAGGAGATTTAAGATCATCTAACCTTCTATTCAGAAGTTTAAATTGATCTTATAAAACCTTCATAAACAACCTCATATCAGAGTCCACAGTATTTCCTCCACTACTCATGTTTTCACAACCTGTAAAGAGTTTGTTAGTAAAAAGAGATGTTTCCTCTCAAACACTCTCTCACGTGTTTACAGTAAAAAATATGGATTTGAATCACTCATATTTCACTCAATTAATAATATATATATATATATATTCAATAAACTTCTCCCTACAAGCTCTTTAATAAGGACCTTATCAATGACCCTATCAGTTAACAAGTAACAATAGCAAGTAACGACAAAGCAAGTAATAACAAAGTAATACCAAGAACAAGGGAATAACTCAGTCTAAGCAATTCAAAGAGGGAATTTCGTATCAAGCCCCCTTTTTTTAATACGAATTTCTTTTCTTCTTCTTCTTCTTCTCTTTTTTTTTTTAAAAAAAAAAAATTAATGCAATTAAAATTATAGACTAACAGCAATGTATCAAATCAATGAAGAACACAAACAAGATGAAGTTTTTGATGAACAAAAACAATAACGACAATAAAAACTCAAAGGACTAAAAGAATGAAAGACAACAATGAAATAATCAAATGATAGATAACACCTGATTTTCAAGAGCTAAAGCTCTAATATCAAATGATGCGAATCCTAGGTTGAAACGTACCTAGAACCCGATCGGATGGAAAAGAAACCCTAGAATCATCTTGAAAATAAGCAACGAAACTTGACCCTAATTTGTAATCTCGAATTAGAATCAAAGCTATAATAGGATCTTGATTACCAAAAGTTACCTTGATAAGATCAGATTAAGTTCTTGATAATGAACAAGGAAGAGTTGTATAATTTTAAATGAATTGTGTCCCTAATTTCGATCCCTTAATGAGTATTTATAGTCTCTACAAATAAAGGAACAAATGACAAAAGAAATTACAAGACGAAAAAATAAAGGCTGGCTTTCAAAGTCGGCCTCAAAGCCAGCAGCCTAAATCCTAAGCTGGCTAAGTAGCTAGTGGCCTTCTTCAACTCCCAGGTAGACTTCAACATCTTCTATGCAATGACATCCTTCAAGCTCAAAGTTTCCATTTGCTAATGTTGCTCCAAGCTTTGATCTTTGTTATTATTATTGGAGATGCTTGATAAATGGAAAATGATCTCTTCATCTCTTGGATTACTCAATCGCAATGCTTGGTCTAGATGATCTTGAACAAGTCCACTCAAAGCCTGCTCCATGCATTTTGCTCTTGCCCTTGTTATTGGTCTTCCAATTCCTTCCAATGGATCATTGGAAAGAGTTGGTGCAAGCTGATTCTCATCACCTTTACCCTTTTTTTAGGTGGGGATTTTATTGATCCACTATATAATGCAATAGGTTATGGCTCCTAGGAGAAAATATAGGATCAAATTATAGAGATAGGCCATGTTGAACATTTTTATGACAAATCAGTTATGTTTCAAATTACGTTTTTATATTTTCAATTGTATTAAGACTTATTGGAGGCCGCTTATGGCTCTATGACCTATTACTTATAGATTGTATCTTTTGTGGGCCCTATAGGCCCTAGGATCTAGTTTATATTTTCTTGTCTTACCATATGTTTTTATAACCAACAACCATCAAATGTTTCCAAAAATCTAATCATAACCTTATGTATTTTACTTAAATAGGGTACATGGCAAACTGTCAATGTCATAGTGTTTCAAAGTGTAACACTTTCTTTCTGAAATCGTAAATGATTTATAATATCAAAAATCTCCTTTAATTTTTTAAAACTCATAACTTCTTTAAATCTTGTCCAAATTAGAAACTACAAGTGGCATTGTGATCCTCGTGAAGAGTACTTTACCATAAGACTAGGCTTGAAAGATAAAAGTTGAGCTTAAAGTTTAGGGTCTGATCGAAACAAATGTAAAATGTTTAGTTTCAAAGTTCTATTCAAGGAATGATTTGTAAAATTGATTTTATTGAAGTTTTGATAAGTTTAGTTAGTTGAATTTTTAGTTTACTTGTTGTTCTTGAATCCTAAGTGAGAATTTTGATTTCTCGCTATCAAGTCTAATTTTTTATTTTCCATTCCTAATCCGATCTATACTAGACCCTATGCTCATCTAATGTAGACCATCTACTTGAGTTAGGAATTTCATTTTATTTTAGAGTGGCCACCCAACTGTGGTTGGGAAAGATTGAATTAGGACTAATTGAGTGGATTAATCCTAATTTAGACCACTAGTCAGCGAAATTTCCTCTTTTCGTTTTTTGTGAAAAGAGAAAAGGGAAAACCAGAGTTTCTAGGTTCAGAGGCTAACCTATTAAAACCTTAAGGTTACCACCCTACTCTCCTGAAATCAAAACCTTATCCAAATGTCCTTTATTTTATTTTTGTTGTCTTTTATTGTGTTTTTAAGTAAGTTATTCTAAGAAAATGATTTTTTTATTCTTTTTAGAGTTGCCCCAAAATGGGTGCCTACGTACTTGCTATTCAGGATGAAACGGGCCATAGTTCACTTTTCCTGAAAAACTTTAATGTGTTTGTGAATTTTTAATTATGAAATTACTTTTGGTTTACGTTTTTATCATTTTAGTATTTTTCTGGAAAAATCTAAGCCTAAGCTTGATCGTTTGATTTTTTTTGAAAAATAATATTTATTTAGGAAAAAAAAAATTTTGGATTTATTATATAAAAACATTTTTCTAAGTGATAAAAAATTTTATTTCCCTATTTTTCAACTCAGCTCTATTATTATAAATTTTTATTAATTTTTATGAATTTTTATAATTTTATTAATTTTTTATAATTTTTATTAATTTCTATTGAAAATTTTTCTCCTATATTATTTATTTACCCTAAACTAAAATCTAAATTTTATCCTTTTTTCTAATATATATTTTTATCATTTATAATTTATTATTATTATTTCATTTATTTTTTATTATTTTCTATTACTCATCCTAAATTAAATCCTAAAAAATACTAATCTAAATTCTAATATTTTTCTACTTTTGAATTATAAATAGCAAATAGATAAATAAATAAATAATACCAAAAAAATCAAAAAATCCGACTTACCTGAATCCGGATCGATGCTCGGGTCGGGTCGGATCGGGTCGAAGTAGGTCGGGTCGAGTCAATCGATCACGGCGGTTAGGGGTGCTCGTTGACGGTGTTCCGGCGATCCTTCGAAGATGTTGAGGTGTCGTTTCCTAGGTTTTCGGGAGTGGGGAACTCAACCGTAGCGGTGGATTTCTCCAAAAACACCTCCTAGTGGCAGTTCGGTGCTTGATCGATGGTCGTGGCTTGGAAGAGTCCGGCGAGGCTTCGATTTCTCTCCTTTTCTCTCTTTTTCTCACTTCTAATCCGTGCTTCTGCTTCCTCCCTTCCTCCTCTATTTATAGGCGCAAGAAATCGAACTGGATAAGCTTAGATTTCCTTCGATTGAAGCAAATCGGATTTCGGTTGAAAAACCCATCTCCAATTTGTGTAAATCCTTTGATTTGTTGTGATTTGATTCCAATTGGATGATGTTTATCCTATTTCAGTTAAAGGTTTATTGGATTTGTGCAAAAAATTGAATCAAAATGGCCGAAATGCAATTTTTCCCCTGCCGGCGATGATTTCAAGCGAAGGTTGAAGATGATCACGCGCCCGGCGTGTGCGCCCGTTCTAGCCAATCAGCTGCTGACACATGTCCCGGGCGATGAAAAAAATTGCAAAATGTGGAATCTGCCTCCCCCACGTTTTGAACCCGTGACCTGACCCCCTCCAGCGCGCACAGGACCATAACTCGAACCAGCTGGGCTAGCCTACTTACTCGATTTTTTTATTTTCGCAATATGCATATATGCAATGTGATTTTTTATTTTTTTGTATATTTTGAAATTTCAAAAATTTGCAAAAATTATTTAATCCCTTTTATTACTATTTTTGTAATTATTTTCTAAAATTGATGTATTTTTCCTATTTATTTTTTTGAATATTTTTCCTATTTTTGCTAAATTAGAAAAAAAATAAAAAAAAAATAGAAACAATTGATAATTGATTATTAGGGCAAAAATGAGGTGTTTAAAATTTCCCCTCTTTGTAGTAAAGTTTGAAAAACTTAACTACAAAGACAAGAAAGACGCCATTTTTTGCCTCTTGACTGAATGGATAACGCATTGGTTTGGCTGGTTATCTGGAATTTGGTCTCTAGTAGGAAAATGCTCCATGAGCTAATAACCCCACGAGTACTTTGTGATGAATGGTACTGTTTAGGAAATGGTCTTAAACAATCCTAACAATTTGAAGTAATGTATCCTCCTGAAAAGTGCTCTATGGGCTGACTAATCGTCGATGAGAAACATCTCAAGGATTGTGTAGGAATGTGTTATTGTGAGTGGAATAGCTGATGATAGGAAGCGTCTTATCGGACTAGCAACCTTAAAGAGAAGATTGTCTCAGGAAGCGCTCTTATGAGCTGGCTACCCGTCAACAGAAGCATCTGGTTAGACTAGCGACTATTTGGGAAGAAATACTTCTGAAGAGTGCTCTTATGAGCTGACTAATCGGTTATTGCCAAAATTGAAAAAGCGCTCCTTTGAGCTGACTAATTGATAGGTTTGAAAGGTGCTCCTCGGAGCTAACTAGTCAATAGATTCAAAAAGTGCTCCTATGAGCTAACTGATCGATGGGTTCGAAAAGCGCTCCTATGAGCTACCTAATCGATAGATTTGAAAGTTCTCTCTAAGCTAACTAATAGATTCAAAAAGTGCTCCTTTGAGCTAACTAATCGATAGATTTGAAAAGTGCTCCTATGAGCTAACTTCAAGAAATGGTGTCTAGGAAAGTGCCTTTTTGCAGGCTAACTAACCTATATCGAGAGGACATACCTCAGAAGGTACCCCTATAGGCTGACATTTTGAAGGGATGTTTAGGAAAGTGCACCATTATGGACTGACTATCCTATGGTGGGAAGCGTCTTCTTAGACTCGCGACCCTAGGGAAGAATGTTTCGAAAGGTACCCCTACAGGCTGACCTTGAGAAGAGATATTTAGGAAAGTGCCCTTTTGTGGGCTGACTAACCTACAGCGAGAAAAGCGACTCAAAAATGTGCCCTTATGGGCTGACCCTAAGAGATGATGTTTAGGCAAGTGCCCTTCTGTGGGCTGACTAACTTATGCTTTTGAAATTGCTTCTAATGAATGGGTTAAATGATTTGATAAGGGATGTTTTATGATATGTGGATGATAGTTATTTATTCTAAGATACTTACCAATTTATCCCGGATAGCAACCAAACAACCGAACCTTCGAGCTGGTTTGCTTTTCCTTTGCTCATTCTTGCTTGAAAACAGGGCTGAGGGTCTTGATGTGCTTCCTTTCTTATGCGCATGGCTCTTTTGATGGTAGTATTATCCTACTAATGTACCAGGTTTAATGCTCAAAAGTAGGTAGAATTATGTCACAAAATTTATTGAGATTCATTATCATTTCAATGTTCATCATTCATTGGTGAAGTGATGGGTAATGTATTTAGGAATGTTTGTTTTAATGAGAATTGGTTGGAATTATCGATCATTCAGAGACATTAACTTTGCTTGTAAAAAAAAAATGAAAACTGGACTCAATGAAATTTGTATTGAATATTGGCAATAATAAACATTTGCAAAATTTCAACTTCCTTGCCTAAGGATAGTATATCTTAACAGCATCTGCGTTAATGGGGTCTCTCAATTCTGGACCGTCCATTTGAGTTAATATCAGAGCACCGCCTGACAATATCTTCTTCACCATATATGGACCCTCATAGTTTGGGGTAAATTTCCCTTTGGAATCTTGAGCACTCGAGAGAACTTTCTTTAGAACTAAATCCCCTTCTTTGAAGCATCGAGGCCTCATTTTCTTGTTAAATGCTAGGGCCATCCTTTGTTGGTAACACTGGCCATGACATAATGCAGTGAGTCTTTTTTTGTCAATTAGATTCAACTAATCAAGCCTCTTTTTTACCCAGTCTGATTCATTTAATTGCGTTTATGATAGAATTCTAAATGATGGTATTTCGACCTCAACTAGCAAGACTGCCTCAGTACCGTATACCAGAGAATACGAGGTAACTCCAGTAGATGTTCTAATTGAGGTCCTGTAAGCCATGAGAGCGAATGGCAACATCTCGTGCCAATCTTTGTAAGTGATTGTCATTTTTTCGATGATTCTTTTGATATTCTTGTTGGCTGCTTCTACTGCCCCGTTCATCTAAGGTTGGTAGGGAGTTGAATTTCTATGGTTTATGTGGAACTGTTGGCATAAACCTATCATCGTCTTGTTGTTGAGATTGGTACCGTTGTCGGTGATGATTGACTCAGGAACTCCACATCGAGCTATTATGTCCCTCTTCAAGAAACGGACTATTACCCCTTTAGTGACATTGGCATATGATGAAGCTTCTACCCATTTGGTGAAGTAATCAATGGCTACCAATATGAACTTGTGGCCATTAGATGCTGTCGGAGTGATTGGGCCGATTATGTCGATCCCCCACATGGAGAAGGGCCATGGTGCTGACAACGAATGCAGCTCGTTGGGCAGAGCATTTATCCGGTTTGCGTACACTTGACACAAATAACAGTGCTTGACATATTTGATGCAATCTGATTCCATGGTTAGCCAATAGTAACCCAACCTCATGATTTTTTGGGCCAACATGTAGCCGTTCATATGAGGTCCACATACCCCTTCATGCACTTCTTTCATCAGTTCATATGCCTCATTTATATCCACACATCTTAGTAAGGTGGTATCAGACGATCTTTTGTAAAGCACGGACTCACTTAATAAAAAATTACTTGCTAACCATCTAAGCGTTCTTTGGTTAATTTTGCTAGCCATTTCAGGGTATTTACTTTCTTGGAGAAAGGTTTCGATGTCGTGATACCAGGGCTTATCATCTTGTACTTTTTCAATTATCAAACAGTAGGCGGGCCAATTTTCGATCTCTATTTTCAATGGTTAGACTTCGACTCCCCCTGTTATCTGAATTATAGATGCTAGTGTGGCGAGTACATCTGCAAACTAATTCTGAGTTCTCGGGATGTATATGAAAGTGATTGCCTCGAATTCCTTGATTAGCTCTGTCAAATGTTGATGGTATGGTACCAATTTGGGGTCTTTAGTCTTATATTCCCCTCTCGTCTGTAGTATGATGAGCGACGAATCTCCGTACACTTTCAATTCACGGATTTCCATGTGGCAAGCCATTTTGAGGCCGAGGATGCACGCCTCATATTCCGCGATGTTATTAGTATATGGAAATGTGAGCCTTGTTGCTGAAGGGAATTGTGTTCCATCTGGGGATATCAACACTGCCTCAATCCCACAACCGAATACGTTGGCAGCTCCATCAAAAAAATCTTCCACTTAGGGTTCTGGTCTATCCTACAGTCTTCTACTAGTGTACCTTCCACTGTTAATATATTTTCATCAGGGAATTGGGCTTGTGGCTCTTGGGAATCTCCCTCAACTGGGTGTTCTGCCAATTGGTCGGCTAAAGATTGCCCTTTCATCGAGTTTTGATTTATGTATGTGATATCAAACTCTGATAAGAGCATTTGTCATTTGGAGATTCTCCCTAATAAAACGGGTTTCTCTGCCAAGTACTTTAGAGAATCATGTCTTGTCAGCAACTCAATGTGATAGTAAAGGGTGTATTGCCTCAATCGATGCATGACCCAAATCAGAGCACAACAAGTCCTCTCTACTTCTAAATACCTCTGTTCCTTGTCTGTAAATTTCTTGCTTAGATAATATATGAAACGCTCTCTTCCCTCTTCATCTTTCTGCCCCAACACGCACCCCATGGACTCAGGGAGTATCGTGAGGTATAAGAATAAGGGCTTCCCTTGCTTTGGGACTATTAAGACTGGAGGCTTTATGAGATAGTCTTTGATCGTCCTGAATGCTTCTTCACATTCGTTGTCCCACTCTACTACGGCATTCTTTTTTAGCAGACGGAATAGTAGACGACATTTGTCTATGAGCTATGAGATAAAACGAGCTATGTAATTCAACATTCCTAGCAAACCTCTTACTTCTTTGACAATGCGTGGAGAAGGTAGCTCTAGTATAGACTTTACTTTGTCAGGGTCGATTTTAATGCCTTCCCGGCTTATGACAAACCCTAACAACTTGCCTGTCGTGACCCCGAAAGTGCACTTCTCTGGATTTAACTTGAGTTGGAACTTTCTCAATCGCTTAAACAACTTTCTCAGAATATCTGTATGGCTTTCTTCTTCTTTAGACTTGACTATTATATCGTCGACATATACTTCAACTTCTTGATGCATCATGTCATGAAGTATTACGACCATGGCTCTCTAGTACGTTGTCCCGGTGTTTTTCAAACCAAAGGGCATGACTTTGTAACAGAAAGTCCCCCATGTTGTGATGAAAGTCGTCTTAGTTTTATCTTTTTCAGCCATTTTTATTTGGTTATATCATGAGAAACTGTCCATAAATGAGAAAAGATGGTTTCCTGCAGTGTTGTCTACCAGCACATCGATGTGAGGTAGGGGGAAGTTATCTTTTGGCATAGCTTGGTTAAAGTCCCGGAAGTCTACGCATACGCGTATTTTTCCATTCTTTTTTAGAATGGGGACTATATTCGCTACCCATTCTGGGTAGTCAAATACTTTGATGAACCCCACTTCTAGCAGTTTCTTGACTTCCTCTTTAATCTTTAGTAAGATGTCAGGCCTAAATCTTCTCAATTTCTGTTTTTTAGGTTTGACATCTTCCTTTGTGGGAAGCCTGTGAACTACTATTGATTGGTCTAATCTTAGCATGTCGCCATATGACCAGGCGAACACATCTGCATACTCAATTAACAGCTCGATCATCTCACGTTTTTGCTCAACACTTAAATTGGTCCCGATCTTGAGGTTTTTAGGTTTCTCAACGCTTCCTAGATTTACTGTCTCCACCGACTCGTCGATTAAAATTCCACTTTATTCATGTTTTTGCCAATTTTCTTGTATTATTTCGTGGTTAAGGACATCGCCTCCAACAGCTAACCCAGCAGTGTTGGAAACGATATCAATGTTTTCATTTTTTTACCTGCGCGAAATGTCCCTGACGTTCAATGGTAGGGAATCTGGGTGAAGTGAAACGAAAGTACATATATATAAGCAAGGCAAATTGTAATTTATTGAATTATGAAAATAAATCACAATAAAAATTGTTTAATAATTGTTCCTTATCCTTGAGCTGACCTAGTGCTATCAATAGGACAACATAACCAATTATTGAGAGTTGAATGCTGCTTGGACGTGCGAGAGGTCGAGCTCCCATTGCTGATGTCAGCTTCGTTTATCCTTAGCTCTTGAATGGTGGTTGCTTGTTTGAATGATTGTTGGAGGGGTGGAAAGCACATCTGGGTGTCACTTGGCTTCTCTTTCCTCCTGCCTCTGACACATCTGGCTTATGCCTCTTCCTGGGCTGTAGGAACGTACCCTAGTCCAAACGTCCCTTGCTGCCCCTCCTTGAATTGATGGCCTTCCTTACTGGTCACCACATTCACCTCGTTGAATATCTGGAGACCAAAGTCTTCAAAACCGTCCTCCCCAATGTAGGGTATGGCGGTTTCTTTATAGATGGCATAATCTTGTTCTCCCAACACGGTGATGATTTGTCCATTTGCAATGAACTTGACCTTTTGATGGAGGCTTGAGGGTATGGCTCCAGCGGTTTATATCCATGGCCTTCCCAAAAGTAGATTAAAAGACCTTGGGATGTTGAGGACTTGGAAGGAGATGTAGAATACCTGCAGGCCAATCTCTACCGGCAAGCTTATTTCCCCTACTATGTCTCTCTTTGATCCGTCGAAAGCCTTGACCATCGTCAAGCTTGGTTTGATATTGCTTGGATCAACCCACAATAGGTCAAAGGTAGCCAATGGGCATACATTGAAAGATGACCCGTTGTCGATGAGTACTCGGGAGACGATCGTGTCGTTGCATTTTACCACTATGAACAGCGGTTTTGTATGTTGGTCTCCGTCTTCTCCTAGCTCTTCGGGGAGAAAGATATCTGGTCCATGGTGAAGATGGAATCTACCACATGACTTAATTTTTTTGTAGCGACGCCCTCTGGTACCTTGATCTGTTTGAGCACTTTGAAGAGTGCTTCCCTATGAGGCTCGAAGGTCGTAAGAAGGCCCATAAGTGATATCTGGGCTTGAACCTTGTTCAATTGTTCCATGATCTTATATTCGCTCACCTTGACCATCTTTGTAAATGTAGCGAGCCCCTCTTCTTCTTCTTTTCCTACCTTTGTGTTAGGCTCCTCAATTAAGATTTTGTATTTCGGGTCATAAACTCTCCTAGAGCGGGTGATTCCTCCTACCATAGGGGGTCATTCTTAATCAAGAGCCTGATAGTCAAATGGTGCCGCCTTATACCTCTCTGTGGGTATTGGGACATTGAACACATACCTCTACCTTGGAATTTGCATCTCGGTTGATTTTCCTTCATAGAACTTTATGACCATCGGCTTTTGGTTTGATTTTATCATGTTCATGGACTTCTCCCCTTCTTTTGGCGGGTTATCTTCTTTCTCAAACTCGGGCCCCCATCCACTAAGCGGCCTATACTCAGTTAGGGTATGAGAGTAATTTACCAGGTACTCGAATCTCCCAAGCGATTCGCCTAAGGTACCGACTGTCGGGTCTCCAGCTAACCATCTCTTTTTAATATGTGATTTGGGGGTTTTCTCCGGAGTTTGGCGGGGTGACTTTTCTGCTGCTTTGTTGCCTTTTGTTGACTTGATGATTCTTTGGGATCCGGCTCTTCAAATGTGATCATATTGACAGTGGGCTTATGGTTGGGCAGCGGATTAGTGTTGACATTAGGTTTCGGGGTGTTAACAAAGTCCAGCTGCATAATCCCAGCGTCAATCGGATCCTGGATTTTGTTTTGGAGCCTCCAGCATCTGTCTGTAAAATGCCCTTCTTGGCCCATATGATAGTCACATTTGAGGCTTGAGTCAAAATTTCTAGACTTGTACCGATCATTTGGGATCTCGAAGCTAATCAAATTATCCGCCCGCAGCCGAGCGAAGACCTAGCTGAGCGGGATCGAAATTGGAGTGAACTATCTCAGGACTCTGGTGGCCTGGGCGTGATTTATCGGGGACTGCTGGATTGGGCACTTGTAGTCTAGAATGTCACGCGGGTCCCAGCCTTGTCTGCTTTATCGGAATTAACTGTGCTGACGGTAGACTCCTTGGCCTTGTTACCTCCCAAGGGCCTTTGTGATGATGTAACCCTGGGAGGATCTATTGTTTGGAGTCTGCCTGTTATGATGGCATTTTCGATTTGGTACCCTACTGCCACTACCTTTGCAAAGCTGGATGACGTCTGGCCCACCAGATGTGAGAAGTAGGTCTTATTGAAAGTGTTGACAAATATGAATGTCAGCTCTTTTTCAGAAATCGGGATTCCTACCCTGACAGCTTGAGCTCTCCAGCGCTGAGCATACTCCTTGAAAGACTCAGCGTGTCTCTTCCGAAGACTTCCCAAGTCAATTACTGAGGGGGCAACTTCGATGTTGAACTTGTATTGGTCATAGAATGCCCGAGCAAGTCTTTCCTAAGTATTGACCTGATTGAAGTCTAGGTGAGCATACCAAATGAAGGCAAGGCCTGTGAAGGCTATCTTGGAAGGTCTGGATCATAAGTTGGTCATATTGAGCATATTTGCTCATCTTCCGGACGTACAGCCTTGTGTGCATCTTGGGGCATCCAGTACCATTGTACTTTTCAAATTCCAGGGTCTTGAACTTATTGGGGTATACCTCCTCCCCATATGCTAACAAGCTGGTGATCCCGGCCTGTTCGAAACCGTCAGGCCCCTCTATTGTCTTCATTTTGTCGGCCAGTTGCTGAAAAAGTCTCTTTTCCATCTCTTTTTATCTGTCCTCCATTTCCCTCTTTCGGTCATTAGAGGTCGGGCCCTAGTTGGCTCTCGATTCATACTCAATGGCTGAGTTGAGGTGGGAATTGATTTCTTCATATTCTAGAGGTTGACCCTCCACTACTTTCCCCTTTCTGGCCCCTGAGTGTTCTTCTTGAGTCGGTTGGGTGGTGCAAAGGAGGCCAATGCTCTCAGTCAGGAGGTGGACTTGTGCAGCTAGTTGCTGGACCGTTTGTTCCAAGGATATGATCCTAAGGTCTGAGGCAGCGTTGGCACTTGTGTTGTTGTGATTGTCGCTGTTGTTGCCACTGTTTGCTATTTTGGTTCTTGAACAAGTGCAGATTAGGCTCCTTGAGGGTTTGGTTGTTTAAGAGCTATCTTTGGTACCTAGCGCGCATTTTCCTTAGTTTAATGTATGTATGAAAATATGATGCATGTATCACACAGATACTAAAATAAAGGGGCCAACAATTGATTAATGATATAATACTGAAACTTTATTTTTATTAATATTGGAAACTTGGAGTTCGATACTTGAAGAAAAATGAAAAAGTACAATAGGGATCTATTTCCTAGTTCTCTTGTTCTTTTGTTGCGTAGGCGCCGGCTTTCCATTGATGACAACTTCCAACTCTCTGACTCTGGCTTGGGTCTTTTCCAGCTGAGCTTACAAGGCCTTGTTCCTTGAATCGGCCCTTCCAGATATCCTTTTTGTAGTCTACAACCTCAAAATATACTTCCATTCGAGCCCTGACTTGCTCCAGATAGGTTTTCAGCTCTAGGTCTACCTTATCTAGCTTAGGTTGGGTGATATCTAGGACCTGGTATGCCCTTTCCCCTATCGATATAGCTGGTGGATTATGAAATCCCTGGTGGCTCGGTGCTTGCCCACTTCGCCATCCAGCTCTCCGAGGTCTACATTAGGACTCTCGATTCAGGCTTCTCATAGTGCCTTGACTTCTGCTAGCTTGGCAAACTTCTCAGCTACTAGTAAGTTCGGGTCTTGATACTCAAATGTGATTGCTCCCAGCGAAAGCCGATAAACTATGTCTTGAATAGTACCGAACTGGCGGACCACTGAGTTGGGATGATAACCTATACATCCACTAATACCGATTAGAGGTACGGTTTGAAAGTTACTACAGGTTAAGATGACTTTGTCGCAGCAACTCCATCTAGCTGTCCACAAGATGTCGTCGGCACTGAAACTTTTAAGCACTTCTACCTAACTGTGGCTAGTAAGGTTGTCGGGCAGCTTTATCTTCTCTACGCATGAGTCTACGAGGTCCACTTGTTGAGCCAAAGTTTTCCGGACCAAGTTCAACCCGAAACACTTGAGGTAGCTTACAAACTAAATCAGGATAAGGTTGATGTTTGAGCGGAGGATCCCGTGGCCCTTTTTCTTGACGAAGTTTAAGTTCCGAATCTGTTCAGCCAGTAGAGCCGGGATGTAAGATTTTCCTTCCAAGAATTAAGCCATCAGTTCTGCGACTCGGTAATGGACATAAAAAGTTCCAATGGGGAAGAGTATGGTGGCGAAGGCGGTCAGAATGAAAGCACTCACTCTTCTTTGTCTATAGCTCTTGGGGTCCCCACATAATATGTCTTTCCTGTCCCCATTATCTTCTCTGGCTATGAACCAGGCTTTTAACTCATCCGTCCGTATGCAGTATCCGTTACAGTTTGCTAAGGCTTTGTTGATTGCTGTTTTGCGGATACCCAGAAGTCTGCTGAAGATATCGGCTAGCTCGGCCTCAAGATCTGGTACATATACGTCGTTGGTTAGTGTTGGAGCCTATAGAAGTTAGGTGTACTCTTCCAGAGTGGGAGTGATCTCATGTGGCCCAATAAAGAAAGTTGCAAGCTCTATTTCCCATAGATGGAGCATGGCCCGTACCAAGGGTAAGTTCATCTCCATCTTCATTAGTGAGAGGATGGGCCCTATCTTTTGCTGAATGAAGGCCTGTTCTTCTGGGTTGTACAGAGTGAACCAATGGTCCAGCACCAATTTTGGGTCTAGAGGTTTGCAAACTCGGATCTCTTTGCGGAGGAGGCGGTCGATTGTGGAACTAGTCATCTATTACAAACAAAAATTTCTAATTACAAAAAGAACTATGTTACAATGATAGCATTACAGGAAAATGTATCTGAACTTCATGAATAGAATAAAAGTATTACATCATCAATCGATTGTCAGCCCATGACATCATGTATGCAAATAGGTAGGTTCTAACAGGTCTTCAAGCTATATGGCCTCCCGCATTCTGGGAGAAATGGATCTTAGGCCATATCGAAGCATTGGGTGGGATAGCCTGATCAGTCCCGAACAGTGATCATATCACTTCGCTCAAAACCTACACAATGGCCCCCCGTCTTAGGGTCCTAAGATGGCCTGGGTTTGACCGTATCTACTCACACAGTTACATGCATGCAAACTTGAAAGTAAATAACTGCTTAAAGGTAAATAACCAAATCCTAAACTTAAGCAAATTCTTGAAAAGTTAGCAGCAGTATAACAAACTAAAAAGACATTTCTCGAAAAAGTGATTTAAGGGGATTCAGGTGGCTAGCCTACTAGAGAAGAGTCCCCAGTGGAGTCGCCAACTTGTCGAGTCTAATTTTTTATTTTCTATTCCTAATCCGATCTATACTAGACCTTATACTCATCTAATGTAGACTCTCGACTTGAGTTAGGAATTTCATTTTATTTTGGAGTCGCCACCCAACTGTGGTTGGGAAAGATTGAATTAGGACTAATTGAGCGGATTAATCCTAATTTAGACTACTAGTCAACGAAATTTCCTCTTTTCATTTTTTGTGCAAAAGAGGAAAGGGAAAACCAGAGTTTCTGAGTTCAAAGGCTAACCTATTAAAACCTTAAAGTTACCACCCTACTCTCCTGAAATAAAACCTTATCCAAATGTCTTTTATTTTATTTTTGTTGTCTTTTATTGTGTTTTTGAGTAAGTTATTCTAAGAAAATGATTTTTTTATTCTTTTTAGAGTTGCTCCAAAATGGGTGCCTACATACTTGCTATTCATAATCAAACGGGTCGTAGTTCGCTTTTCCTAAAAAACTTTAATGTGTTTGTGAATTTTTAATTATGAAATTACTTTTGGTTTACGTTTTTATCATTTTAGTAATTTTCTGGAAAAATCTAAGCCTAAGCTTGATCGTTTGATTTTTTCTGAAAAATAATATTTATTTAGGAAAAAACCAATTTTGGATTTATTATATAAAAACATTTTTCTAAGTGATAAAAAATTTTATTTCCCTATTTTTCAACTCAGCTCTATTACTATAAATTTTTATAATTTTTTTTATAATTTTTATTAATTTCTATTGAAAAATTTTCTCCTATATTATTTATCTACCCTAAACTAAAATCTAAATTTTATCCTTTTTTCTAATATATATTTTTATCATTTATAATTTATTATTATTATTATTTTATTTTATTATTTTTTAATTATTATTTTCTATTACTCATCCTAAATTAAATCCTAAAAAAAACTAATTTAAATTCTAATATTTTTCTATTTTTGAATCATAAATAAAAAATAGATAAATAAATAAATTCAAAAAAATAAAATAACCAAACAAATAAATAATACCAAAAAAATCAAAAAATCCGACTTACCTGGATCCGGGTCGATGCGCTGGTCGGGTCGGGTCGATCGGTCACGTCGACTGGGGGTGCTCGTTGATGGCATTCCGATGGCCCTTCGAGGATGTTGAGGTGTCATTTCTTAGGTTTTCAGGGGTGGGGAACTCAACCGTGGCGGCGGATTTCTCCAAAAACGCCTCCTGGTGGCAGTTCGATGCTTAATCGACGATCGCAACTTGGAAGAATTCGGTGAGGCTTCAATTTCTCTCCTTTTCTCACTTCTGATATGTGCTTCTGCTTCCTCCCTTCCTTCTCTATTTATAGGTGCAAGAAATCAAACTGGATAAGCTCGAATTTCCTCCGATTGAAGCAAATCGGATTTCGATTGAAAAAACCATCTCCGATTTGTGTAAATCCTTTGATTTGTTGCGATTTGATTCCAATTGGATGATGTTTATCCTATTTCAGTTACAGATCTATTGGATTTGTGCAAAAAATCGAATCAAAATGGCCGAAATGCGATTTTTCCCTTGCCGGCGATGATTTCGAACGAAGGTTGAAGATGATTATGCGCCTAGCGCGTGCGCCCGTTCCAGCCAATCAGCTGCTGACACGTGTCCCAGGTGATGAAAAAAATTTCAAAACGCGGAATCTACCTCCCCCGCGTTTAAAACCCGTGACCTGACCCCCTCTTGCGTGCACAGGACCGTGACTCGAACCAGCTAGGCTAGCCCACTTACTCAATTTTTTTATTTTCGCAATTTGCATATATGCAATGCGATTTTTTATTATTTTTGTATTTTTTGAAATTTAAAAAAATTTTAAAAATTATTTAATCCCTTTTATTACTATTTCTATAATTATTTTCCAAAATTGATGTATTTTTCCTATTTATTTTATTTTTGGAATATTTTTTCTTTTTTTGCTAAATTAGAAAAAAATGTAAAAAAAATAGAAACAATTGATAATTGATTATTATTTATTATTAGGGCAAAAGTGGGGTGTTTACACTCGCAGATTCCCAAAGACTATGTTAAAACATGAAACAATGAGGTCAAGATGAATGAGAAATTCGATAAATTACTACAATACATGTTATTACTCATGTTGATCTGCTAGATGTGGTTTGAATGATGATATATATATATGAATTAAGTGAAGTAATGATGTGAAAATATAGCCTTATGCAATCGGTAGGTGCTAGGGGAGCCTTATTGATTTCTTCCATTCCTAAGCTCTATGTAACTATATAGTTTATTCCAACATTAATGTTAATGGAAATATTTATCTTTTGCCTTTCATCCTTCACGAGCCATAAACAAAATATAGGTGAACATATGCAATGATAATAACAAACAATAATAATAATAATAATATTAAAACCAAGCCTCCCAAAGTAAAAAATGGAAATAATATATTTACTTGATGGGAAAGTGTGTGTGCCATGAATACAATGTTGAGTGATTAAATTGTTTGATGAGCTGAAATTTTTCTATGATTATTCATGATAGTGGAATAACTGATTATTACTTTAAATCTTGTTTGGTCACTTCTAAATAAATTAATTAAAGGATTGACTTAATATAAAATTTGACATGTATTGTACAAAATATTAGATTGATTTGATCTGAAGGCCATCATTACTATATGGTAAGCAAACAAGTTTGCTTTGAGAGGGAGAAACTATGCGACATCATATGTGAACTACCAACTTAGGAATTGTCTATGCATTCATCGAAGCTTCCCATAAAAGGAGTCCTCCTACCATTTTGGGTTTGTGAGATTCTTATAAAAAGCACTAAAAAGAATTTTTGTGATACATGTAGGATAATAATTGAGTCTTGTGAGACATTGTTAGACAATACCAAGGCACTAATGATAGGAAGTGAATCTCTAACCTTAAGTCAAAGGAAGGTGTAAACCCTAAACTTCATGTTGTTTATCGAAAGGTCGCATGCGATCTTTCCATTGCATATGATTGCTTAAACATAGCATATAGTTAATAACTTACCTGTACTTGTGTAGTAATGAAAACATTGTACTCCCATCTCACTCAGCGATAATTTACTCATTCCCCTATAATGTGATTAGTTTTGCAGGTTTTTTTGTACTTATGATTGCTAAAACAACTACCAAGATAAACTTCACCGACTCCACTAAGAAAAGTATGGTTACAATAAGGTAGAGTGGGTAGACTTAGAAGACTTTTGAAATAGTAAAGATCGGTAACATCCATTTTTTTTGTATCTTTTGGTTATGGGCCGGACCGTAATAGTTTACATTTTTTATTTTACACACTCATCGAACCAAAGGACTTTTATTACAAAACTCATATGTAATATTTATCCCTTATATATACTATTGTTATTATCTTTGTAACTAGAATAGATGCTCTACAAGTACTTTACAGTGGTTAGACATTTATGGCAGTTTATCACAACTAAGGTCCTATGTAGAGTGTAACAACTCCAGAAATTTCTCATAGATATATATATATATATATATATATGTGTGTGTGTTTGTGTGTGATGCATATATATGTCTTATAATTACATAAAAAGCCATACAAGATCCTAGCCTTATTTAATCATGCCAATTTGATAGTTTTTCAAACCATAAAAAGCCACTTTGGATCATAGTTAGGACCGTATATTATTGTTAAAAAAGTGTCCTTTATTAAGATGTAAAATAATAGGGAGAGAGAGAGAGAGAGAGAGAGAGAGAGAGAGAGAGAAGGTTGCTGTGTCTATAATGAAAGATTGGCAAGACCCCTATTTTAAAATCAAAGGAAGGAAGAGATAAAATAAGATTTATTTATTATGTGAGCTATTGTTTCTATATGTGTGAAAGGGAGAGAGCGACTTCAAGCCGAAAAGAATATTTACTAACTCCTCATATAAGATAAAAAAGGAAACTAAAAGATAGTTTAGGAACTTTACAAAATTAAATCATTAAAAATGCCATTATAATGGTTTGAGTTTATGATTTGATTTGTTTTTGGATGATAATAATTACCATAGTTTAAAAAGAAAAAGGAAAAAAAAATCATATGTGTTTGGTGGGCCAAGAAAGGTTTTATAGGCTTGTTCATTTCTGTTTTTAGGGTAAGGATATAGGCTTCTTCTCTATCCCCATTCCCCCAGATTTATTACAAGGTTTTAAATTGGTTTATTGAGCATGAAATTGGTGTTTGGGGCTTTATCTGTTTATTAGTCACGCTCACTGATAAGTGGCTCCTCCACTTTTTATTATGAAAATCTAAATTTTAAAATTTAAAATGGAGTGATCCGTCGTGTTGACAGGAGTGGTTTGCAGCCATTCCCGAAGACGTTTTGGGAACAAAGGAGTCCCTCCAATTCAACAACGACCTTGCGCCTTCAGTTGCTTTATTTATTTTCAATTTCTCTGACAAAGATGTCAGAGCTCCGCTGCTTTGCAATTTTCATTTGGCAGAAAGAATCTGTTGCAACTTGCAAGGCAATGGCAAATTGCCAAATCGCCGTCGCTTAGAAAACGACCTGATTTTTTTTTCCTTTAATTTAGTTTTTGTTTTTCTCTTCCATCTGTATGTGTACAACTTTGTTATTCTTTTTAATTTCTTCTTGTTATTATCACTAAAATAATCTTGAGAAATTATTAAAAGTATTTGTATAAAAATAGCAATAAAATGCTATCCACGAAACTTATATATATATTGAGAAAATTTCTTTATCTGGATTATACATAAAAAAAAAATGATTCCTTAAAATATTGATATGAAATCCCTTAAAAATTAAAATGCTTTAAATGGTGTCCATTTTAAAATTATTAGGTTGAAAATATTGATAAATGCTTTGAATATTTGTTAACAATATGTTGGGAATAAAAGGGAAGGCATTGTTGTCGCCCAGATTTTTTATGAAGTCTATCGTGTGTTTAGTGTGTGGTTTAAATATGAACAAAAGCAAGTTAGAAGAATCTAATAAAATTAGATTAGAAAATCCAACATCTACCAAGTAATATACATTAATAAGAGATTAATTTCAAAATCTCTTCATATTTTGATTGATAAAATTTAAACTATCCATCTGAATAATCCAAAATATTTGTTAAATAAACGCTTTTTAAACGAAATGGAATGTTTTCAAATTATGAAGTTTATTACGCTAGCATGTGCCTCTAAAAGGATTTAATTCTAATTCTAAAGGAGATATTTGAATAAATTGCTGAGGAAAATAATCTTGGCTAGCGTATTTTAATCATCCAAAATTACTTTCCAAAGAACCAGTTTTTGAAGTAAGGAAATTGCATATTTCTTTTAGTTTTAGAAAGCATAAGGTATTTATGGCAAGTGGTTCTACCGGCTCCTGAAATGAGTTGTTTTGACATATCTAAAGTCAAGAAAGAATGTTTTAGCAATCTATCTTTATAAAATTTCACAACGAATGATGTTGAATCAAATCCATTTCCTAAAAAGGATGGAGAGTTCACTTTATTGTTAGAACTAGTAAGTAAGGATCTTCCATTTTTTACGAGCTCAACCAAGCCTATAAATTGAAGCTTAATCAAAGAGAAAAAAGCACACTAGTGTCAAAGATTTGCTAGCAAAGTGTACAAAGTTTCAAGATTATTGCTACCAAATCTCTTGGGGAATTTTGGACCATTATTTTTTGTGCTATTTAGTCAAGTGTCTTGTGGAGTTATCGGTTGTAGTGAGGCCTTTGGTTATAAATTGAGATTTAGATCATTATCTTAAGTTCAAGAAGATAAAACATTATGTGAGAAGTGATCAAGGGTTAAACTAGGGAGAGTTAGCAACATTCAAGAAATTGTGAAGAACAAAGTAACTAAAGCTTTTGCTTTATGGTGGATTCTTAATAGTTGAATTATTAGTAAAGATAGAATACAACTAGATTCAATTTCTCTCACCTTTATTTCTTTTTATTTACATGTTACCTAATATTTACTTGTTATTTTTGCACAAGTCTTGCATACTCAATCAAATCCAAAAGTATACACATATCAACTTTGATCGTTTTAAGTGTTTCCGCTAGTCAAATCTTGACAGGGTTTAATGTGCAAGAACTTAATGTAATACAATCAGTTCACCTCCTCTTAGTTGCATATCTAGTGTCTATAAAAGTTATTATTAGAGAAAAGTAAAGGGAAAGAATTAAAGAGGAAAGAAAATGAGAAGGAAAATTTATAAGATCTCTTGTTTTAGAAAATAAGGAAAGAAAGATGAGAGGAATTTAATGATATAATATTTTATTTTATTAAAATACCATAAATGTCTTACAACTTAAAAATATGTTTTTATTTTAATGATAGGATAATAATTGTAAGTGTATTGATTTGAATGTGATAGTCTTGTGCATGCTGCATAAATATCGCATTACACATGGCTAAAGAAAAGTAACATAAAATGATACTTAATGAGATGATTAGGAGAAGAAGTGATAAAAAGGAGAAGTAGGGAATTCCAATAGGCTTAAACACACATGTGATAGGTAGAGAAGCTCAATAGTATCAAACCACACTAATGTGTGATGAAAAGGGCCTTATGTTCTTCATATTTACTAGTTTAATTTTCAGGACAAGAATCTAATAGCATAATAGTGTTTGCCTAGGATTCTTGATGATCTAAGTAAGGAAGGACTTAAGGTATTCATAGAATTTAGCCACTAACATCATTCGTCAAATCATGATGACAATTGACAACTAAGATTTGTCTCTTTACATATGGACCCTTTTAGGGGCTCTTCAAGGACTCAAGTCCATCAAAGCCTCTTATTGATGTGGCTAAAACCAAGATTAAGCACATGTAAAACTAATTTGAAAGACAATTAGACAATATCAATCAAACTAGCTTTCAATCACATAAACAATAACGTCAATTCTCAAGATCTATAACCAATTCCACAACACCACGTGATCAAGATTAAATATCCAAGTATGATGATGCTCTGATACCAAATTATGATGTGCTTAAAAGGGAGTTTAAGCACATAAAAATGAACCAATTAACAATCCCTAAAGGACAAGATCAAATCAGTTCAATTTAGAGCAAAATGTTGCGTGAACCCTAATTGCAACAAATAATCCGAATGCTATATTTCATGAAATGAATTACACAATGTTGTATTCCTCAATGAAGATCACTGATATTCTTGAAAACCACGTGAAATAACACACAAAATCAATAAGAACAATGATTGTGATCCACCTTCCACGATACTTGATTTCACGGTTCAAAAATGTTCAAAATGGAATAATAGAAATCAAGTCTAAGGACCACTCAATTAAGCATTAATAATTCGAATATAAAGGAATCAAATATGACTAAGAAAACTTCAATCCAACCCTAGATATGACTCACTAGAGAAAAAAAGAAACACAATAAATAGAAATTGATATAACTCACAATTTCTCCTTATTGCACTCGCCATAGTTCCAATTCTTGGGATTGAAATTGATAAGAAGGATTGAACTAAGGATGAACCCTAATTCTCTCACAAAAATATCAAGTGTATATTTTTTAAATTCTCTCCTAAAAAACCCTACTTAAGCAAACATTTATACTTATTCCCTTTAAGGTTAAAAAGTCCACAAAATTACAACTATGTCACTTTTAGGATAGTCGATCCTAAATGAAAATTACAAACAAATGAAAGTGTCCCAAAAGAAAATTACAATATAAAATGGTCCAATAACAATTACAAAGTACAAAAATAATATAAATCTTCAAGAGCCAATACTTCGAAGTAAAATCAATCGTAGCAAGCCTTTGGATGCAAATCTGATAATGTCTCGTGGCCATCAACTAATGTAAGTCATTTGGCATCCCATGGAGAAATATTATTATACCTGTAAGATTATTACTTAAATATTTATTAGATAAAAGAAATAAAGTGAAATATGAGCAATTTGGATCATCATCCAAATCGAGTTCTGAGAGCATTTATGGTGCCGGAAAATTTCCCATCATCTCCTTAGGCTTCTGAAAGATTTGCCCTCAAATCTAGATGGTCATTTCTAAAACTGAACCCGGACATCTCTGTTAGCCTGTTCTCCCAGTTACCAGATGTAGTAGAAGTAGTTCTAATCTTCTCCTAAAACTAGTGCACCTTAGACGGAGTCATAGGTGATAGTACTATGCGAGACCCTCCCAAACTGAACATATAGGTATTCCTGAATCCATCATATAACACATTCCGATCAAACATCCAAGGCTTACCCAACAACAAATGGAATGCATGCATAGGAATTACATCACATATGATCTCATCGTGATATTTCTGTCCAACACTCACGGGCACCTTCGCCCTTAGCGTAACATGCATATTGCCCTGATTGTCCAACCAATGCAAGTCATAAAGGTTAGGATGTGGACTAGTAGATAAACATAATTTGTCTACTAGTGCAGCAGATATAACATTCGTGCAACTATCATTATCAATAATGAGTACATAAAGGTTACCTCTGATCCTATAAGAGGTGTGGAATATGTTCTCCCTCTGTATGTCTCTAGCATTAAGAGATAAGGTTAGAGTCCTGCGTAACACATTAATAGGTAGATATTGTTCACTTGTACACTCCTCATGTGTTTCTGCAATCTAGTCATCATAATGCTCCTGCAGTGCTATAGACAGGTCTATAGGCTCAGCCTGTTTCTCCTCAACCTCAACATCTTCCCCAGCGCCCTCTATAACAGTCATCACTTTCTTATTTGGACACTGTACTGTCATATGCCCAAATCCCATGCATTTAAAGCATTTGATTTGGCATACTTTTCCACTAGTACATCCAGGAACAATCTGCCTCACATCTGGTGTTATTACCTCTTTACCTTTCCCAGATGGTATATTTTCTCTAGTAGTACTAGGGGTAGTTTGTCTACTGCTCTCACTGTCTCACGTACCGCCTTTGTCCCTCCTGATCGACCGTCAGTTGCCATGGGTCTGGTAGTAGTATTAGGCCTATTGCTCAAAGCCTTGAACAAGTTGGACCTCCTTTGCCTCTCCACTTTCAAGGCTAATTGAATAGCCTCATTAAGTGTACTATAACGTTGCAGCTCAACAACACTCGTTTTCTCATATTTTATCCCTGAGACGAAGCAAGCTAGGATTTTTTTTGGAGTTTCGATTAACCCATATCTAATCATAAGGGTTTTAAATTCCTACACATAATCATCCATTGTCTTGCCTCCCTGCCTCAAGGTTTGCAGTTGCATAAACAATTCCTATTTGTAGTGCTTAGGAATAAATCTTTTTCTCAACACCCTTTTCATATCCCTCCATGTTTGAATCTCAGCTACCCTATCCCTACGCCTACTGATATTCAAATTCTTCCACCATAGTGTAGCGTATCCTATAAACTCGACAGCAGCCAATCGGACTCTAGTATTATCATCGATCTCATAACATTCAAAGAGATCCTCAACCTTGTCCTCCCAGTCCAAATAATCATCAGCTGATTCGTTGCCGTCATAAGAAGGCATCTGCAGCTTCACATACTCCAGTCCCCGAGGTGGCTTGAAATCCCTATTTTAATATGGATTAGCCCCAAAGTTGTCATCCCTCTCTTCCCTGTAAGGATGATGATCTCCATCCATTCTTCTATTCAAATTTCCATCTCCCACTACTCTATCTCTCTAAAGGTTTTGTGGAGCTACCCGAGGTGGTGCCTGAAGGTTCACCACTGGTGGTTGTGGTAATGTCATCTTATCAATCCTAGTTGCTAAAGTAGTAACTATGGTAGTAAGATCCTAGAGTTGTTCTTCCAAAGTCCTCCTACCTACAGTATTATGACCCTAACCTCCACCAACCTGGCTATTGGCTTCATTGCCAATTCCCCCATTCACACTCTTGTTGGATATGATGTGTTTTGAAGTAGTTCTAAAATTTACAACACACTCAATTTCAACAATAGTAATCCAAACGTTTTAGCAACTACAATGATGTAATAGCTCACGACTCAACGAGAATATCAAAGGTACAAGGAGAAATAATTTAGTACTCCAAATAAGTTTAATAAATGAAGTACACATGCAACTAATTTAAGTAGATGGAATTAAAATTCAACAACAAGTGTTTAAGTAACTAGTTCAGTTACTTTCACACTTTAATGATTTATTTGAAGTTTAATTTCCACCACTCAACCTTCCTTCTCTTGCCTTGATTTCACACTACAATCAACCACAATGTGCAGCACTTCAACAAATGCAAAATACTCAAATCCACCACCACACTACTCCTCTTTAGCCTACGGTGCTACTTCACTCACGCCTATTACAATTGTCCACAATGTACACACCAAAAACAATCCACACTGAAATGCACACAACCTTCACAAAATTTTGCAAACATAACTCTACACACACTCCACGGTTCACACTCCCAAACATACAAGTTTCACCACTACAAACACCAAAGCAAACCACAACTTATACACCAAAACAACAACAATTCAAATTTGAAAATCAAACCACTTCACTAATTGTAACCCTTCCACAATTGGTAAGAAGTAATTTTCAAATTCAAACAACCATACATTAACTTCTTCAACTTAATGTTTGTTTTGAAAATCAAATAATTTCCAAATATTCCACACAACTCAAATATGGAAATGCTTAATTACACCCTCTATTTTTCGAAAACAAACATGTAAAGTCGACAATTCTTCTTCTTACACAATTGGAGACACTTTACACTTCTGAATTTATATTTTAAAAAAAATGCACTAACTCTCTTCTTCCTTTACCGTGAAGTCCACAACATAGAAGCTTCAACAAGTACTCAGAACTCACTCCAACAAGCAGCAAGTTCAACTTCCACCCAAGACAATCACGCCACTTCAAGTAATTACAACAACAATTTCAATTTACTCTCAATTTCGGAATTGAAAATGTAAGAACATGAACTCTAAATTTCCGAAATTCAAAATCAAATAACCCTTCTCACAACCTCAAGCTCTGATACCAAAAAGATGATGTGCCTAAAACCAAGATTAAGCACATGCAAAACCAATTTGAAAGACAATTAGACAATGTCAATCAAACTAGCTTCTAATCACATGAACAATGGTGTCAATTCTCAAGATCTATAACCAATTCCACAACACCACGTGATCAAGATTGAATATCTAAGTATGATGATGCTCTGATACCAAATTATTATATGCCTAAAAGAGAGTTTCAGCACATATAAATGAACCAATTAACAATCCCTAAAGGACAAGATCAAATCGGTTCAATTTGGAGCAAAATGTTGCGTGAACCCTAATTGCAATAGATGATCTGAATGTTATATTTCATGAAATGAATTACACAATGTTGTATTCTTCAATGAAGATCACTGATATTCTTGAAAACCACGTGAAATAACACACAAAAGCAATAAGAACAATGATCGTGATCCACCTTCCACAATACTTGATTTCACGGTTCAAAAATGTTCAAAATGGAATAATAGAAATCAAGTCTAAAGGCTACTCAATTAAGCACTAATAATTCGAATATAAAGGAATCAAATATGACTAAGAAAACTTCAATCCAATCCTAGATATGACTCACTAAAGAAGAAAAGAAAAACAACAAATAGAAATTGAAATTAACTCACAATTTCTCCTTGTTGCACTCGCCACAATTCCAATTCTTGGGATTGAAATTGATAAGAGAGATTGAACTAATGATGAATCCTAATTCTCTCACGAAAATATCAAGTGTATATTTTGAAAATTCTCTCCTAAAAAATCCTACTTAAGCAAGTATTTATGCTTGCTCCTTTTAGGGTTAAAAATTTTACAAAATTACAATTATGCCACTTTTAGGATAGTCGGTCCTAAATAAAAATTACAAACAAATGAAAGTGTCCCAAAATAAAATTACAATATAAAATGGTCCAATAACAATTACAAAGTACAAAAATAATATAAATCTTCAAGAGCTAATGTTTCGAAGTGAAATCAATCGCAATGGGCCTTTGGATGCAAATCTGATGATGTCCCGTGACTATCAACTAATGTAAGTCATTTGGCATCCTATGGAGAAATATTATTGTACCTATAAGATTATTACTCAAATATTTATTAGATAAAAGAAATAAAGTGAAATATAAGCGATTTGGATCATCATCCAAATCGAGTTCTAAAAGCATCTATGGTGCCGGAAAATTTCCCATTACTTATAGTGCATAAACTCGTTAAGAAATGTTGGTATCAAACAAGCCAATTCAATGGACATTGTTCTAAGCCTTTTTTGTCAAATTTTTCTTAATCATCCCAATTTCATAGGAATGGATCTTATCATATTAGTCCAAAAGGTCAAATCCCTATCATTATTGGGCTCATAATCTAAAATTAGATTTACTCCTCTACAATAGCCTTACTTGAATACCCTCTCAATTTTCTAAAAATTTGGAGAGAATTATATTTGTAAGCCTTTTTCCCTTAAATCCCTTGCATTCCCTTTGCCTTTCTTTTCCAAACAAAAGAAAAGTGCAATTTTTCATTCAAATTCCCCCGCTCTTTGTCTCTTCCTTCACTCCAAGCATAGTAGTGCAAATGCCATCAGATAAAATTTTTTACATATCTTCATCTTTCCATTTAAGTGTTTAATCAATTTAAAATATATGAAAGGTTTCTTTTCTGAATTTATCAACTAATACACCAGAGTAATTAAATAAAATCTAACATCAAAGCACTCCGCTGCTTATGTCCACCTTTTGCGATTCCTCGTAATAACAAGCCACTTAATGTTGCGAAGTAAATTCGAGTAGATTGAATATCATGATTCCACATATGACATATGCGTATGATGAGGCCCAAAGTAGCTTTTTAACTCTTCCGGAAAAGCTAGAGCGATAGAAGAATAATGATCAAGCACCCACATAATAATATGGTCTTTCAATTTTCTAGTTACATATGAGGCACAATAATGGGATTCCATAGTGATTGACACATCCTTCCTACCTACAAGTTACCCTTCACTTTAGTTGGGCCAGACCCGTTGAACTCCTTTAATCATGCCTACCATAAGCCTAGGGGGGGCGTACAGCAGAAGAATGTTCTCCGAAGGCATAAATTATCTTTACTTTAGCGCTAGTAGGCTATGCAGTCATTATTGCTGCCATTATGATCAAAATGATTGATGTCATGGTCCATTCAGCGTAATGTACTATATAGATGTTTTTAACAGGGGCTAAGTGTCGAAAACACTTGAACATTTTGATCTTAAAAGACTTTTGTCATGGAGAGGAAAGATCACTCCCCCATACCTCTGTATCCGACTTCCACGGTAGTGGTCGGGTGGTGCCGGTCACGAAGGCGGCCAAGGAGGCGGAGGGGCAGCACCATAAGGCTAGGGAAAAAGCGGCGAGGTTTCTGTCTAGGGTTGCGGCGGGTGGTCCGATGGGGTGCCGTGGCAGCGCCGTTCAGAACTTTGAAGAAGTTAATTGTGGAAATAGCATGGAACGATGGGAAATTGGTAGAGGATTACTTTTGGTCGTTACCCATTTTACGTCCACAAATATTTCCCTTATGTTAAGTGCATTTTCCTTGAGAAGTAATTTCTTCATTTTCGTGGTTTGTGTTTGTAAGAATGACCAATGGCTGGAAGAGAAAAGTGAAACTAATTTCCTTTGTTGACTGTGATTTAACTTTCTTCTCCATCCAGAACGTGTTACGGATTGAATAATTACCCTGATTTTGTTTGAATTGATAAATAAATACTGTATATGACAATGATAATGTACAGTTTCTAAAAGATGTACCATCATATTTTATAAATATCATTATTATTACCCATTAAAACCTTAATAGTACTTGTTTACCACTAATTAATTTACGTGGAATACAGATAGATGGAGTCATCTTTGCCCATTCCGCGTATTATCTCATCAGTCGGAGAATCTAATGTTTCCTCTTACCAAATGTGGTTTTATTAGGATCGTGTACTTTGTAATGTCAACAGACAAATAGCATGACTAATCTAATTAATTATGAAGGGATAATGTTTGACATATTTGCAATCTCTGTGGTTTTATGAATGGAGAAACATGTCATACTCATAACGTTGAGAAACAGACACGTCAATGGTAGAAGAAGGGCTGGCTTCTACATATCCATAACAAGAATCCTATTGGCATTGAAGGGATAATCGTCTGTTTTAAGGAAATTTTGATACGAAAGTCAGGTGTGAAGCAAATATTATAAGATTTTATGACTCTTCTAATTCCATATGATTTTTATTCGTTCCTTCCACTGCTTTTCAGAATTTCGAATAACTAGGAATCTGCTCTCTCTCTGTTCTGGACCCTCAAAACCTTAGCAAACAACTTCTTAAGAATTTTTAAGAGAGAGAGAAAGAGAACGGATTGATAAAAGCATATCTTGTGGATAACCAAAGAAGGCGAATTTACTGACTCAATATTTGAAAACGAGACTACTGCCAAAAAAATGTTAAAAACAATTCTTACTTGCCAAAAAAAAAAAAAAAAATGAAGAAGAAGAAGAGGAAACAGCACGAATTGAACTGTTTTGGTCGAAACCGTCCGCCCCAATCAATACAAGATCCAACCCGTATTTATTCACTCATTTCACTGTAAAGACACCAAGGACCTACTTCACTCCGATTGATTTTAGGTTTTTATGCCTAGGATGTAAGGACAAAACCCCAGCTACTGAATGTAAATTTAACTCTCAAGTAAAACGAAATCCTCGATCTTTCCGGTTTATTATCTTTTAGTAATTTCTGTGACTTTCACGAACTTTTGTTGATCATGACTCGATGATGGTGGTCAAGTGCACAAAACCAACTCCAGGTAGCTGCCTCCTGTCTGCAATTTATACTTGCTCGTATCTGTGATTTAGTACATGGAAATGGCCGCCTAAATGCTTAAAGTTTGTTACAAGTAGTTGTGGTTTAACATTGGATGGATCGACGGCTTGTAACAAAATATGTATTGCCAATCGACTTTGTTTTCCCGCAAATCCTCGCTATTACGCTGTTTGATGGAAATGGAAAGCTGTGTTTTGCCTTCTTCCAATGGTCTTGAGACATCAAATAAAGATTGGTTGGATAGTAAAAGCAGGTAAATTATAAAAAGCATGATACAGATTTTTGTGATATATTTATTTACACTAAATAGAAAAACATAAAATATATCGATAGTTTAAGAATTGTATTTTAAATTTTGAATGTATATTTATTTTATAGTATATATACATATATCACCAAATCTTTGGATCCTACCACTTGCTGGACTTAAACCTCTAAATCATGTAAACGCATTTTACACCTCTATTTGGTTTATACACATGATTTAGTATATGGATTTGGATATATTTCCTGCCGTGCCTAAATGCTGAAGTTTGTTACATTTAGTCAAGTCATACACGGATTGATGACTTGTATAAAGTGTTGATTGCCACATCAACTCTAATTTCCCCCTTATTTCTTATTATCGTGTTATTTTGTTAGATTTGTTGAGATTGCTTGGTGCATCTTGCCACCAACTAGGCTTTTGCCGCCTTCTTGTAGTCTCGACCAGAACACAAATCGAACTGCAATACGACAATGACAACAACATCTAGCTACTCTTTTTTGTTTTTCTTCGTTCTCTCTTATGTTAGTAAACCCCTAGTGTCACACGATCTAAACCGAAATGCATCGCTAAAAAATTTCAAACTTCTATAAAGTGTCGCCATTCTACTTTCTACATCTTATATTTTATTTAAGTTCATTTATTTTCTTTTATTTCCATTAGATTTAAACTATTCTTACACTGAAAGCTCTAATATTCACTATATCTAAGTTTATTATCTTTCTTCCATATGTTTGAAAACGCATGGCATTTGTTTATCTTATTGAGTGATTGAAAAGCAAATATTCAATTGACATGCAGATAAAGATAACTATTTTAAAACCATTATGCTAAAAGGAATTGTAAAGTAAACTAAACCGTATTTTATTCGTCGTTATTAAGAATTTTTATGATATATAAGTCAAATGTATAAAGAAATAATGGACATTCTATTGAATTTTGATTTCTGGAGCTTGAATTATGCAAACAAGGCTGACTGAAAATTTATTATTCATCTTTCGAGCGTTTATCTGCAAAATTTTGCTTTCATTTTTTCTATATTTAGTGCAACTTAGCACTTGCTGTTATAGGACAGGAGCTCATGTGCCAGAAGGCACAAAGGAAGCAACCAACCGTTAGACGCTATAGAAAGATAGCTGCTGTGGCTCAGAGGCAGACAATGTACTTCATCTCGGTCATCATCCTTACCCAAGCACTTTTCTTTAAAGTGAAAATGATTCCATTAATTAGTATACTTTACTTTTACAAATTTGAAAAACATAGCCACGTGAAACAACACACTTCCACGATTGAAATTCAGAAATAGAGATGATCATTTCCGTGTGATTGGATTCTAATTCTACTCGAGAGCTTTGCTCTTTGCAAGGACAAGAACATGAAAAATCCTGGAACAACCAACGGGTTGTGGGTTAGGTTCATTCTAACCTGGTATTGCTGCTTGCATATATAGAAACAATCATGCAAGGCTGATAATAGTGTACCTTAGCTAATACCGGTTTACCATGTTTTATGTACGTATGTACTCAAAATGATACGTTGTCACAAAATAAAACTTTCCAATCTTTGCTAGAAATTATAAGAACAATTAACACCAATGGACCAAAGGCTGATAATAGTGCACCTTAGCTAATACCAGTTTACCATGTTTTATGTACATATATTCTTAACATAACACATTGTAATAAAATAAAACTTTTCAATCTTGCTAGAAATTATAAGAACAATTAACACCGATGGACCAAAGGCATATTGCCACTTCCACTGATATCAAGTCTCCACACCAATTTATACACTCCTAGACTTCCGGTCTACAAAATGCCTTTTTTCAAAAACATGTTAACTTGCTTGAAAGAACACCCCCCCACTCTGCAACACCCTACATGCTTTAAAGTTAACACTGACAAGTGACAACTAGGCATATATATACAAGAAGCTGAGCATGAAACGAAGGAGAACTACCTCTTCTGAAAATATGAAAGCAAAGTTGGTTGTTTATCACCAATACTACTACTAACTTCTCTTTTCTTCTTTACTGAACTAGAATGATCTATATCAATGTCACCTTTCAGATGATCTGGATCAACCGACAACTCTTCATATTCCCGTTTAACTGAGAACTTCTCTGCAGCATCATGAGGGAGACCGGCGATATTGAATTTTACTTCTTCTCCCTGTCCAATAGCACATTGATGTTTATCACTGTCTTCAGATTTACTTTCCTCTTTCAAACCTTTTTGCAGATTACCTTGACCAAATTGATCAGGACCTTGCTCTTCTGGCTTCACTACTTGTTCATTTTTTATGAAAAACTTTGATATCATATTCTTGTCCTTGGTCTTCAACTTGATCTACAGAAAGTCACCACAAGCATAAGCAAGCAATTTCTTTGCTTAGAGGACATGCAAACACTTTATTGGAAGAACACACATACACAATGCGTGTACCTCATGATAAAGATGCTCTAAGCTACTAAATGTTAAATATGAAATGGTCAATTAATTTTACTACACATAATATGATTAATATAGAAAATGTAACTTTACTTTCTTTTTGTTGTCTTTGCATGCAAGTAAAAAGAACCCTTTTTTGGGTCCATCACATGCAAATGATACTTGCAAGATGTCTTTGATGAATTTGGCTATTTGCTTGGTCCAAAATTGTGGTTATAAAGAAACCACTGCTACCCCCTACAAAGTCACCGACATTCCCTCTATTATGGCATTCCAAAGTTATATAAGGCTCACTATGAATTTTTAGGTACCTATCATGAGATTTATGAGCACTATCTAATGGTAAGAAGTGTAAAATAAAGAAATTCTTTATATATACATTCGAACTGTTGGTCATATTTCTCTTTTTTTCAGAAATTGAAGAAGCTATACAAGAGTTTTGTCGAGCTTAATTCATACAGTACCTAGGTCAAGTAATTCTATGATACCAGTGTAAAGTCCGGTCTCTCCAATTTAACTGGGACCAAGGTTCCTAGATTTCTATGTGAATTAAGATCGAGAAAAGGAAGTTTTCCAATCTTTGACTCAACTCATTGTCAAATTCCACTGAGCAGAAATTGAAGATACTTCTAGCAAAATGAGTCAATCTAATCTTTCACAGAAAAGTAATAGATGGAACTGCCATTAAAAGTGTTATTAACATATTAATAGATCACTTTGGAATGGCATATATATCGCACATTCTGGATCAAGTAAAGACTTTGGGTTTCCAGCAAGCCACTGCTATATTCATTTCATTAGGGATTGACGATCTTTTAATGATATCTTCTAAGAGATGGTTAATACAAGATGCTGAATAACAAAGTTGATTTTAGGAAAAAACCATCATTATGGGAATGTACAGAGTTGAAAAATTATGCCAATCCATTGAGGATATGATTAGCGGAAAGAGAGAAGAGTTGGGGGGAGGGGATGGTGGGGGTTTAAGGGGGTGGGTGTGGGTTTGGGTTTGGGGTGGGATGGGGTGCAGGGTGTTATACATTATATGTTGTGAGTTGAATAATTGCTTTTGCCATTAATTGTGAAGTAGACAGCATATAGAATCATGCCACTTTCATAACCATGCAGAGTTGCATGCAAATAGAAGAAGCAGAAAAACCTTTTGCTGAGGAATTTCTTATAAGATGGGCAGACAAAGAAATATATTGCAAGCCTCCTGCTGACCCCTACATTGGAGAAGTTACTCTCCCTGACCATAGAACTGAGTAATTTAATAGCAACTACTAAGTAATTATTAGAATACATATCAAAGTATAAGACTACAATGTTGTGACAGTGGATCTTCCCAATCCAACTTGGTTTTGACTTTTGAGCCTACTAGGCTACATTCGTTTGAATTGGCACATGAATTTGCATCCAATTGTATTGGGTTCATTTACTAGATTCTTGGAAAGACCAGGTTGCTCTCTGGTTTGCAGGAAATGAAAGAGGGGAAATAGGAGTTCTTTCATCACAATTAGGTAAGTGCTTGCAGTCCCCTTCGACATGTCCTCTCTTTCAGGGAATATTGCAATGGCCATAATGTTCAAGCTAGAATTTGGGTTTGGCATCAATGAAAGGTATCACAAATGTTAAAACACAGAATAGCTACCCCCAGGATGCATATCATAACTATCCACGGTTTCCATTTTACCTCAGCTCGATCAAATGTTCACAACATTAAAAAGGAAAAGGAAATAAGAATAATCTACCTCCTTGATGCATTCAGGGCCATCAAATGATGGCTTACCCATTGCTGCTGTAACTGGGTACCAGACCTGTAAAAAATATATGATATATCCTTAGAAAACATTGACAATGCTTGTATTATTAGAAGACTTACCAGATCTTTTTCTTTGTATGGTCTAAGCACAGAGTCCAATTTAGAAGAAGCCGAACCAATCAGCCATGTATCTATCGATTCCTTGTCTCCCAAGATCACTGGCATCCTGTCTGTAAAATCAAATGAGTGAAACTACAAACATGGATGCTACTTTGAATCCAATTCACATAAAGGTACTTTCTAGAAGGATCTGATTCAACTTCAGAAGTTAATTTTAGAAGATAACTTAATAAAATCTGAAATTCAGCTGTAACCATTGAAAATACTAGAAAGGTATTGAAAACAATAAACAAAGCTACATTTATCATTCCATGTTTCATCATTGGGACCTACATCCCATGAACACCCTGACATGGACGTTCCAAACATGACAAAATAATCAATCATCCATAAAAAGATTGAGGATATTAAGCATTAAGAATTCCTTCAGCCATATTGAAGTTGGCAAAGACAACACCAAGCGGATTGTGCAGAATCAGAATTTTGTAATTGGGATATTAACTGCTGCTCATGTTAAATCCAAGTATCATGATGTGAATGGTACCTATATGTCTAGTCCCCAAATCTGTTTCAAGTATAGAAACCTGTTAGCAGTAAGCGTTTGTGACCTAGCCCTAGGGCGTTCTAACTCATGATGGAAGTTGTGAACTTGTTTGCTGGATTTCCTTCCAAGTTTCCTTTTGATTGTCTAGGTGAATTGGGCTCATTGAAGAGAACCCAAAGATCACATATGCTAGGTGTTAGTTGCTAAAAACAAATCTACCTTTCATTCATCTTTTTTCTCTGTTAAATACAGCATGAGGAGTTACAATGATTCCTACCACTAGTCCACCACTGCATTACAGACCACTAACCCACTACTTTATACAAACCCCACATCCTACTCCTATATAGCCCACTCCCCTTTAATCGATCATGGTCTCTCTTCCCCAGCTGTCCTTCCCTCTACGTTTCCTCCTCTGGTAGACCTTGTCAAAGGGTATAATGCCCCGACCACTATCATCACTCCCCCCTTCAACTAGGTGCATGACCTCATGCGCAAAGGAAGGATAGCGTTGGCAAATGATCGTGGCATCTTCCCACATGGCATCCACAAGTAAACCTTCCAACGGATTAAGACCTTGATGAGCTGCTCCACACAACAAACTTCCAAGATGGCCTATGGCATTAGGATTGGTAAGCCATGGATAATCAGGGGAAGATCGAGGTGTTCTGGAGGTTTTTCATGAAACTGTTTGAGGACAAAAACATGGAAAACTGGATGGATTTTGACCTTTGGTGGCAAGCACAAGTGATAGGCGACTAGTCCTATGCGTTCCTTGATGGGAAAAGGGCCATAAAATTTGGGTGCCAATTTTTGATAGGGCCTTTGTTGCAAGGTTGTTTGCCGATACGTTTGGAGCTTGAGCCATGCCAAATCAACGACCGTGAAGCTGATGTTCCTATGCTTAGCATCATAACCAATCTTCATTTTTTGTTGGGCGCGTTCTAGCTAGAGTCTAAGTTCAGCGAGTACTTCATCGCAATCCTATAGAGCTATCTCCATTGCTTCCAGCTTAGTTGTGCCAAGAGTATAGGAAAGTAGTTGGGGAGGAGCACAACCATAAACCACATTGAAAAGGATGGTTTTGAGGGAAGAGTGGTAGCCCGTATTGTAGCAATACTCAACCCAAGCTACCCAATCAACCCATCCTTGCAAGTGAGCTCCAGTGAAGCACCTCAGATACATTTCCAAGGTCCTGTTGACCACTTTTGTTTAGCCGTTGCTTTGTGGGTGGTAAGCTAAGGAAAAGGACAATTTAGTGCCACAATTCCTTCTAGAAGGTGCTGGTGAATGTGGGGTCTTGATCACTTACAATGGATTCTGGTAGCCTATGTAGCCAAACTATTGTGTCAAAGAACAGCTTGGCTACCGTCACTACCGAGTAAGAGTGACTCATGACGATGAAATGGCCGTATTTAGATAATCGGTCCACCACCATTAGTACGGATTTCCCATGGGATTTAGGAAGACCGTCTATGAAGTCCATAGAGATGTCGGCCCAAATCTAGCTAGGGATAGGGAGTGGTTGAAGGAGTCCCGCGAGTTGGAGGTGTTCCAACTTGTGCCTTTGACAAGTATGGCAAGCCCGTACAAGCTCCCTGACTTGCTGTTGCATGCCTTTCCAATGGAAGTCCCGGGTTATGCGATAAAGGGTGCGTTGATATCCCTCATGGCATTGGTCGTGAATAGCTTGAGCGATGGTGGTGCAAAGCTCCGAGGAGGGTTCCAAGAATATTTTGTTTTTGAAAAGGACGAGTCCCTTTTCAAAAGCCCAATCTGGCCCCATCTCATGCGCTTGTATCCTAGAGGAAAGCTGGCATAATTCTAGAGAGGATTGCACTTCTTGTCACACCAAATCCATCAGCTATGGCTATGGCAAGGAGATGGCAAAGGCTGCAGCTTATCCTTCCTCTCTCCTAGACAATGCATCAGCGACTTTATTCTCACGGCCTACCCTATATTTGACATCGAAGTCGAATCCCATTAGCTTACTGAGTCAGTGCTGTTGTGGTGATGTCAAAACCCACTACTCGAGCAAGAACTTGAGGCTGTAGTGATTTGTTCTCACCTTGAATCTCCTGCCCCAAAGATATGCCCTCTAGTGGCACACGGCCTTGGCTAAGCCAATGAGCTCCTTCTCATAAGCTGCCAACTGCAAGTGTCGCCATGTGAAGGGTCGACTGAAGAAGGCGATGGGCCTATCATTCTGTTTAAGGACTACCCCCAGCCCGTGATTGGGGGCATCGCACTCCACCATGAAGAGCTGCTCAAAATCAGGGAAGGCCAAGATGGGCGCTCGCGTCAAGGGGTCTTGAAGGGCGATGAAGGTCTGCTCTGATTCGAGGGTCCACTAGAAGTCGTTCCTTCGCAGCATACAAGTCAAGGGGGGCGCAATAAGACCATATTTCTGCACAAACTTTCTATAATAGCCGGTGAGACCGAGGAACCCACGTAACGTCATGATGGTAGAGGGTTTTGACCAGGATAACACAACCTCTATCTTCTAGGGGTCGGCTTCCACTCCTTCATGCGAAATTAGGTGCCCTAGGTAAGCTACTTGTCGTTGAGCAAAAGTGCATTTTGTGGGCTTCAAACGAAGCTGGTGTTGGCACAACAAAGAAAAGGCCTTGCTAAGATGCTAAAGGTGCTCGAATCACGACTAGCTATAGATGAGGATGTTGTCGAAGAAGACTAAATGAATTTCCTTAGGTAGCCCTTGAATACTTCATTCATGAGAGCTTGGAAAGTTGAAGGGGAGTTGGTGAGGCCGAAAAGGCATGACGAGGAACTCAGAATGCCCGTGGTGTGTTCAGAAGGCTGTTTTCTCCACGTCTTCGGGTCTCATTCGGACTTGGTGGTAACCCCAACACAAGTCTAGTTTGGAGAAATAACAGGTGCCACCTAGTTCTTCTAGGAGTTCTTCACTGATAGGTATCGGGAACTTATCCTTAATAGTTTTCTCGTTCAAGGCCTTGTAGTCTACACAGAACCACCACAAGTTGTCTCCCTTCCGAGCCAAGAGCACCAAGGAAGAAAAGGGTGACTAGCTTGGTCAGATTAAACCTTTCTGAAGCATCTCTTTGCACTAGTGCTCTATTTCGTCCTTCTAACCGTGTGGGTACCGATAGGTCGCACTACTACTAGCGACGTTCCTGGTGGCAGTCTGATGGCATGATCGCAAATGTAGGGCGACGACAGCCCCAGCCCTTGTAAGGGTTGGAACATGTCCTGGAATTTAGCTAACAAGCATTGTAACTCATTGCCTCTTTCCCCTTCCTTTGTTAAAGATGTTATTTTAGGCTGATCCGGGCCCTTAATGTCCCCCTATAATTGCACCCTCTCACGACCTTGCAGGAAGCTCATCTTCATAATGGCAAAGTCCCATGAAATGGGGCCTAAGGACTAGAGTCAATTGACTCCCAGCACCACATCCAGGCAGCATAGTGGTAGAGAGTATAGGTCCGTGGTGAAAATCCAACTGCCCAGCTCTAACAGAACCCTCTTGCAAACCCCGTCACTCCCAACCTTCGCTCCGTTTGCTACCACTACTCACAACCGTTCCTTTGATAACAGCTGCAAGCCCAGCTAGGCCACCAGGTCAGCACATATAAAGCAATGGGTGCTGCCGGAGTTGATTAACACGAAGATCGATCGCCCCTTAACTTGCCCTCGCACCTTCATAGTCTAGGCTTAGGACAACCTAACCATAGCATGCAACGAGATTTCTAGCTACCCCTCCGCGAAAACCTCTCCATCCTCACCTTTCTCTAACTCTTCTTCCATTTCCCATTCCAGCCAAAACAGTTTCTTGCACCGATACCCCACCGTGAAAGGCTCGTCGCAGTTGAAACATAGCCCTTTACTTCTCCTTTCCTCCAACTCCACCCTGCTTAACCTCTTAGTGTATGCAGGTCTATTCACAGGCTCTATGGTCCGTCTTTTGATTTCTACCTATTCCTTAGGTAGCACTTCTCACTTCTCATATAACCTGGCAAGACTCATTGCTTGCGAGAGGCTCGTGGGGTGGTGTAGCTCCACTTCCATGGCTATTGGGATTAGGAATGCGGGGCGGGCCATGCAAGCCAACTTGCCCAACTTGCAAAATTTTGCAAGGCAAGCCAGAAAATTTTGGCCCTCAACATGTGCGGGCTATTTTAGGCCAGTTGATGCGAACACAGGTTGACCTGCATGACTTGCACAATTAAAAAAAGAAAAAGAAAAAGGGGAAATAGGACATCTTCATCCGGCACGACACCACACAACATAGCAAATAGCATAGGAGAGCAGTCGGCAAGTCATCTTCATCCAGCACAGCATCTCGTTCCTTTCCAATCCTCCTCATCTCACTCTCACGATCATAGGCCACACAACACCACAGCTCACTAACTCTCACTCTTATCTTACCACTCATCAATCATATCATCTCGAATCAAACCTCGATGGCAGCCCACTCGAGCTCAATGGTCATGGACTCACCAGTGTTTGTAGCAGCAATCACAGCACAGTCGTCGATCATTGCCTCATTGTCATCTCAATCCCCGATCGATCATCCTCATTGTCACCGAGCCATCTCATCCTCCTCGTCAAGCAATGTGGTCTGGTGAGTCCTCTATTGGCTGTTGCTTTTGTGTTTTTTTTTAGTTAGCCATCAAACCAGATATGATATCAAAATCCTAACTCATTTTAGAACTTTCTATGTACTCCGATAGAGTTTCAAAGAATGGCAACACGTCACGAGGCTGGTGAAAGAGAGAGACGGGTTTCTGGTGGATTTGGATTTCAAAGAAGTGAAGAATCTTGTGTTGGCTACTTGTGTTTTCGTATAGTTTGCTATTGTCATGAGTGTTAATGTGTGATGAGGTGAATAGGTGATGTTTGTGCAGAGCACAGTTAAGGAGCTGTGATCATTATGCGCAAGGCGGAGCGGGCCAATTTCTTTGACCCGCGGGTCGAAGCGGGCTGGCCCATTTGGCCCTCTTTCCTAGCTCTAACGGCTATTGCTTCTTTCAACCCACTGATGAAAATGGCTATCTCATGCTTTGGAGCCAAGTCCAGCACTTGAGCAGCTAGCTATTCGAACCTCCGCTAATAATGTTCCACTGTTTTCACCTATCTAAGCTTGGCCAGTTCAACCACCTTGTTACTCCGAATTGGGGAGGCCAAAGCGCAAGTCGCACAAGGTCTTAAATTCCACCCAACTCAATCAGGGCTATTCCTGCTTCAATTTGAGGAACCACAGCTAAGCATCCCCTTCCAGGTGGAAGGTTGCTATCTTCACTCTCTCTCCCGTTTCAATTTGAGGAACCGTTACTAAGCATCCCCTTTTAGGTGGAAGGTTGCTATCTTCACTCTCTCCTCCTTCGTCACGGGTTGATGCTCGAAGAATTGTTCACACTTGTTGAACCAGCCTAAAGGGTCCCCATTCCCATCGTAACATGGGAAATCCCATTTGGCCAACCTCGCTACAAGCATGCCCTACTCCCCCTTACCACACACCCGACGTTTCCCCGATCTCTTCAACCACGTGAGCTAAGGATTTCTACGGGGTTCCTTCCTGCATCAAACTTTCCAGTTAAGTAGCTAACCGATCTTGCCTAGCTTCCATTCGTTCTAGGCGAGTTCGGTCATCTTGGTGCATTGCTAGCAGTGCTTTCAGCTATTGTTGGACCATCTTCCAGTCGTCCATGGGAACCTACTCTAATTCCAAATTGTTAGTAGCAAGCGTTTGTAACCTAGTCCTAAGGCGTTCTAACTCGTGATGAAGGTTATGAACTTGTTTGCTGGATTTCCTTCCAAGTTTCCCTATGATTGTTTAGGTAAATTGAGCTCATTAGAAAAAACCCAAAGATCTCATATGCTAGGTGTAGGTTGCTGAAAACAAATCTACCTTTCATTCATCTTTTTCTCTGTTAAATACAGCATGAGGAGTTACAATGATTCCTACCACCAGTCCACTACTACATTACAGACCACTACCCCACTACTTTGTACAAGCCCCACATCCTACTCCTATATAGTCCACTACCCTTTAATTGGTCATGGTCTCTTTTTCCCAGCTGTCCTTCCCTCCACATTTCCTCCTCTAGTAGACCTTGTCAAAAGGTATAATGCCCTGACCACTATCAAAACCCATATAAAAAAAGGAGGAAAAAAACATTAAGGCAGTGATGAACTCACCCAGCATTCAAAAGCAAGTATTGCAGGAATAGGTCATCTACACAGCCATCTACTGAAAGCAAAGTCCAGGATTCCTTTTCACAAAATTGAAAGAGTAACATGCTATGCACAGAAAAATATCCATAGTATTGAGACTACGCAAGTTATCAAGCTCAAGCTTCAGAATATATAAACTAAAAGGCCCATTTCCAAAACTAGATGTGTGAATCTCTTACATAATGAGGGGATACAATTGCATAACAATATTTATAATAAGAAAAAGAAATTGCATAAGTAAATATTAATTGAAGAAAAGAGTGCTTACCATGTAACCACTCAAGAGATGACGATGAAGCTGTTGTGAGAATAGTGAAGGAGTAAAGAAGCTCACCTGCAAGAAAATTTTAGCTTCCTCAGACAATTTAGGTATGGACTAGTGGTAACAAGGAAACTCCCAACCAGGAACATTGGCAGTCATGGTTATGGAACAAGAAGTAAATCATGATACCACTACGCAAAACCACCATGAAAGCCAGCTTTCCTGGCTTTAGAGAAGATAGTAGATTCAGGATCCAAAGCATAAGAAAGAACAACAAACAAGGAGAAATATAATTAAAATGATGACAACTGTATATCAACTCTCATAGGTCTAGTACCTTTTTTTCCTACCAAGAGCAAAACAATGAAAGTGATATACCTTCAGCATTCTTCCATGAGTCATACAAAGCAGCAAAAACAAGAGGTCGACCATCCTTGAAGTGGATATAATATGGCTGCTTCTTTGAACCATCTTTTTTCCACTCATAGAATCTGAATGATTTATTATGATCTCTTTAGATATGGAACCCCTTGCAATGTGTAATAAGGGACTATGATGGGGGGTACAACAAAATTAAAAAAATCTACAGCTCCCAAATATTTACTTGCTTCACAATCCAATGAAAGTAATAGTATTATTTCTTAATAAGCAAAATCGATTGGCTGGCTTCACACACTCACAGTCATGAATAATTTCATCTAATTTCATAGAAAAGACAGCAAGTATTCAGTACGTACCCTTCAAATGCCACAAGACACCGGCTTTTAGGAATAAGACGACGAAAGGAAGCCTTCTCAGTTATTGACTCAGACCGAGCATTGAACTGAAATTTGAAAGGCAATCAAATGAAGACACTCTCAGAAATGCTTTGAGATAACATGTCATACATACAGTCAAGAACACAGAAAAGCAAAATGATTATATTTAACACTCCATGCAAACAAGCCACTTGTAGACCGTGTTTGTTTCAGGGAACATTTTCCAAAAGAACAAATGAAATCAAAAATATCTTTCTTATCAGATTAAATTGTCCTACTAGAACCAAGGAAAATTACTTGTTAAGTTTAATGGAGGCACTAATCAACCACCCCTCACCCTCAACAGCCATTTTTTATTAAAAACACCAATCCAAGTGAGTTAGTGAATACTAAAACTTAAAGAATATCTAAAGAACACAGAAAACATTTTCCATGAAACACAAATGCTACCTTAAATAGTAAAGTTACATTAGTACTCATCTATGCCCAACAAAGCTAAAAGACAAATTGAGTTCTAAGTGAGTTAGTGAAGCCTTATAATGGGACCTTCCCATCCACCATTTTAATGGAATTGATAAGGCCTTTAATTTTACTATTAATGTACATATATTTAATCCCCACCATTGCTAAAAGGCTGGACTGATCCCTAAAAAACACGGACAGAACCATTGAAAATTCGCCTTATAATAGAATAGACTAAGCTCATATTTAAGTAACCATAAGCACAATAACATGAGAACAATAATAGGGGCCCCTTTAATGGAGTACTGGTGAAAGGCACAAATTAAAAAGAAACTTTTCACACTTTCTAAAGTCAGATCATATGAATCAAGCGCATGAAAATGTAAAAATCTTCTCTATTCGGCCTCTTAACAAGTTCCCGGAAGCCGTTAGTACTTTTTCTAGAGATAACAATAATAATATTATTACCATTTTAAAATGATCAGGTTTTTCATTCTTGTTGGTGAAGCTAGGCACTAGACCCCATTTCATGCAATGAATCAGATATCCACCATTATCATCGGAGGCAGAACCATCTTCTCTTCGCACCACTGGCAAGTCACGTCCGGGCGAGGCATTATACGATGGTCGGTACCTACACACACGCACATAAGTATGTACGCTCCCATCAATTTGATAGAAACATAGTGTGTAGATTGCACAGAGAGAGAGAGGGAGAGAGACCTATCCAAGTTAATGGTGCGAGAAGGTGGAGAAGCGCGATGACAAGCCCTTGGGATGTCGTCGCAGCGGAGAGTGCAACGACCCCTTCCACACATTCTGAAGCGAGACTGCTGGCTGAGTCAGTACGAGCAGAGACACGAGGTTTGATTGAAATCGGTGTGAGCGGGAAGTGAGAATAGAAAGGAGAAGTAGACAGCTTTTCTTCCTTCTATTTGGGGAGATAAGCGGGGACTTCGAAGGGGGTTGGAAAGCCGTAGAACGCCAAGGCGCTGGAGAACCGTCGGATTGTAGGCCGTTTCCAGATGGGTAGTGGGTACTTGGTGTCCAGCTTTCGCCTGTGTATTTTGGTGGTTTTGAATCCGCGGCAAATAAAAATGATTGGACGGGCTTAAAATAAAAAATTAATATTATATAAATGGTTAAAATAAATAATTTATTTTTAAATTATTAAAATAAAAAATTAAATAATGATTAAACATATAAAAAAATTAAGATTTTAATCCTCTATTTAAATCACTTATTATAATATTAATCATCTATTTTAATAACTTAAAAATTTTATACTTTATTTGAGCTACTTTATATTATTATTGATATTCTATTTTAATCATATAAAAGTTTAATCTCTATTTGATATTAATCTTAAATGTTAATCATTTTATATATAATTTTACTAAAAAAAATGGAAATTATATTTTTAAGCTATTTTAACACGATAGAAATAATAAAATAAAATATAAATGATTATAATTATTTACATTTTGTTGAAGAATTAAGAAGTCATAACAAAAAACCCATAAAAAAAAAGAAAAGGAAACAAAAATTCACTATATGCTTTTAAGCTAGATCTAAACTGATCATTATTTTCTTTCTTTATTCTTTTTTTTAATTAACAAATATTGAAAAATAGCATATTGTAAGAAGACAAATTACCATGAATGTAAAAGGTTTAATAAAGCAATCACTCGTAAAGTAAAGCAATAAGAACTCGGGGAAATGGGCATTATAAGCGCCTTGAGTTGTTCATGACTTCAAGGAAATTTCAAGAACGAAGTTTCTTTTTAAGAGGATGATGAAATACTCCTAAATTAATCTTAAACTATTGGCAAATTAAATATTCTAACCCAAGGTCTTCTCTCTGTAAATAGGAGACTAACTTTCCTTCTTTGTATGGACACTTATACTATATTTAGAAAGAGGAAAAAAGAAAGGAAAGAAATTGGGAAGGAAAATATCTAATTCCATAATTTGGGAATAGGGATGAATTAGGGGGAAAGGAATGAGAAATGAATTATTTTATTGGATGCCACATTTTTTTTTCCCTTCAAATGATACGCAATAATTGAAGTGTTTTTTTATTAAAAAAAGTATTATATTTTAAATTTTTATTTATTATTATTATTATTTATTTATTGCCCTTTTTAATTTTTATTATATTATTCAATAATATCATTTTTAGCATTATTTTTGGCCAAAAAATAAAATAAAAGAAAAGACAATCAAGGCACCTGTTGCAAAAGCATAGAATTTTATTTATTTCTTTATTTTTAATGTATATTTTTTTTCTTTTGCTAAATCTTCCATTTTCATTTGCTTATCAAAAACCCTAACAAAAACGCAGTGCAATCTTCAGCTTTCGAAAATCCAATTTCTTCACTCTCCATGCAATCGCTAACAAAACATCTCCTCCGGTTAAGTCCATGCCTCTGCTGGTCACGTACCTACGCCGCAGTGGCGCGCCGGCGCTCGAAAACGGCGTCACCACCGGCACTCCGAAAACGGGACGACAAATCGGAGTGGTGGATCGTCGATGGTGAAATGCACGAGATTGGAGAAAACGTATCTCCACGCGAGAGGTTCGTGATTCCGCGGGACAATATCCCAAACAAGCGTCGAAAACAGCTCAGAGAACAGTTTATGCGTCGTACTCGACTTGTTATTAAGGAAACGGTTCGTGTCTATTCGAGTATCTAGCTCTCTCTCTCTCTCTCTCTCTGAATTTCTTAGGTTTACGATGTGAATATTGAATATTTTATTTGTTCGGAATTGATCCCTGACAATGGACAGTGGCGGATTGAGAATTTCACTCGAGGTGTGCGAGTTGCAAATTATAATTCTAAGGTATCAATATAGGTAGGAGCAAAACTGGAAAAAAAAAAAAAGAGTTAATTTGTAGAAGAAAATTTTTAAATTTACGCAGCGGGGATTGGTGGATCGCTGGTTATGAACTTGTGAAGCGTTATTTGGAGAATATCTATTTTAATTTAAGGCAGGATAGTAGTCGGATGGCTAGTGAAACTGGTTTTATGTACAGTTCAGCTGCGTAGGTTAGTCCTTAGATTGTATTTATCACATGGACATTGTGTTGAATTGGCTTTAATATCCATTGCTTTAATTGTTTTGGAATTCTTGTGAAGAGCTCCTCATGTAAAACGATCTTCATGGAGTAAGTTCTGTGTAAAATGGATTTTTTATTTCATTAGGCATGTCTTGAATTGTGGGCTTTTTATTTCAAATTTGAGTTCCAACTCATTGATGCTAAACCCCATTTGAATTGGATGTTGACAGATAAAGAATGTGATTGAACTTTTGGATCTATGCTTAGTTATGAGCTTATTCATGTTTTGGCTCTTGTGAATTCCAATTTGGAGCTATTTACTCTATAGGAACATGAGCCTTGGTGCAAAAGGTACATGGAACTTTATAATGAGCTTAGAGAAAATTGGGAGAGGTTGTATTGGGATGAAGGGTTCTCCAAAAAACTTGCCCATGATCATGCAAACTATGAGTCCGCCGAGGATGATGATGAAGATTTCTCTCCTTACAGGTTTCTGCACTGATATATAATATATTGTGGACTTGTCATTCTTCTTGCAGCTACTAGTTAGAAAAAATTTATTTGGCATTGGTGTGACGAAGTGTTGTTTATTATGCCGACTATGGTAGTTGGTAGCTGTAGTTTTTTCTTATTGTACTGCAATGGCTGTATATGTAGAGAAGTAATACATGGAATTATTTTTAATGTTTTACAGGAGTAGGCAGTCCCGTCCAGAGTATATGAAGGTATGGGGGCATTTCTTATTGCTCTATTGTTTTGATGTTTGACTTTTGGTTTGGTGTAGTTAGTATAAATTTGTTATATTATGTCTGCTTTGGCAGTAGAAAGTCCAAAGCATCACATTGCTTTTTACTTGGTTGAAATTTAAGGATTTCTAGTACCTTCTGCCATGAAGGTGTGAGTATTGTTTACTATGTTAACATTCCTACTCTGATGACTGTCAGAGTAATAAAACTTTTTCTATGTCTTCACTTTACTATAATATATCGATTGTAGAATCTCCTTCAGACACTAGATGCATAAACCATTGAGTTTGCTGGAGTAACTTAGAACATAGATCAAGGATTTGGTGTGAAGCAGGGAAAGAAGTTTGATGTACTAAATGATGCAAATGCACTGCAGAAACCATTGCAAATACTGGAGTAACTTAGAACATAGATCAAGGGTTTTGTATAAAGCTGGGAAAGAAGTGAGATGTACTAGATTATTTAGTTAGATATGCTGCAGGATAGTTTGTCCTAACTACATAAGGGTCCATTGATGACTTAAGATCATGGAATGTGCACAATCAATCAGCAATACATCCCCTTAATTTCACTGAGAAGACAAAATCTTTACAATGCCTTCCATCACTACGACACTACCTATTAATAAAAATTTTTGCTCTAGTTAAAAAAATAGAAATACAGTTAAAATCCTATTGACCAGTCCATAACCAAAGAAGCAGAAAAGAAATAGGAGCACGAACATTATGAAAAAGCTATTGAATATTAATGAATGTATTCAAAATTGTATTGAGATGGTGATGTGAGAGAGTTGAATGAAAGCACAGGAACACAACTGGCATTGGCTAAAAATAGACAAAACCGAGAGAAACTGCCTGGCCTTCTAATAACTCATGCCTCTGTATTCTGAGGACTGGTTGAGTTGGAGTGCAGAAGGGAGAGAAAAGATGGAAGAGTCAAGTTTGCCTACTAATATATTGTTTTAAGTGTTTTTAGAAGATGGAAGAGTCAAGTTTGCTACCAAAATATTGTTTTAAGTTTTTTTTATTTTTTATTTTTCTTCAAATAATGAGCACTTTCAGATGTAATATGGTAACCGCTCCTTAAAAATAGTAGGGTCATGTTATATATAGTAATAAATATGGAGGAAAAGTTAAATTAAACTTGATTTATTTTTTAACGGGAAAAAATAGCCTTATCTTTTAGCTTTATTCATCCAAATCAACCTAATTTTTAGGCCAATATTTTAACCAAAAGCTTGTCTCATATCTCAGGCTTGTCGGTTGGAACTATGGTTAAAGTTGTTATTTTATTCATTTCATTTCAATTTGTTATGTTTGCCTTATCATTTATTTTTAAAAGTGATATTGATTTTTATTTGAACATTATATTTTTTTTTCTTTTTGCATAAATGGTGATTCCGATATTTAAACTGAAAAAAAAGTTAAACAAAAAATTACATATTCCATATTGTACCTTGAAATCAAACAATTTACAGGATGCGAGATGGTTCTAAGAGGTCTCCCATTAGATTCTGGTTCTGAACTTTTGGATTTTGTACCTATAAGTTACAGGGTGGGTACAAAATAGGTGAGGAACACCTATCCTCCTGTGCCTAGTCACCCCCTATTTTCATGCACATCCTATTTCCATCTAATTACTTATTGTGGTATGCTAGTACTTACATAAGATGCTCTATAACTACATACTCACTGGGCTTGGTTAATTTTGTAAGATATACGAACTTTTTTTGTGGCCATATTCAGTTGGAAGTAGTTTGTATAGGCTGTGCTTGAATGTTATCCCATTTCTAGATGGATTGACACATTTTGCAAATGTCTTTTTGTGTTTTTTCTTTTGGAAGCAGGACCAAGGATTTGTAAGGGAAAGTAGGCAAGGTGATGCCTGGGGAATGGCGAACCAAATCCGAGATAAGTTTGAATATGACAGAGAAAGAAGAATGAGAGAGAAAGGTGAGTTTTACATGATGATTATATTGAAGATTTGTTAGTTACTTGTATTTATCTTGGTAGTTAGTCCATTAGATTTCTTCTATGCACATTGCATGTAGACCCACTTCTTTCTTTTTCTTTTTTCTTTTTTATTTTATTTTATTTTAATTAGTCAAAATGTGTTCTAATTCTGATAACGGTTAGTTGACCATAGGTTCTTTTTATTATGTTAAACATGAAGAGTGGCAAGAAGATTATTTTTCTTATTGCAATTCAATAAATTGCATGCAGAGTAGATACCAAATATTATGCTTTTTTGCATCATACGCAACTCTTATGGACAGTAATTCATGCCTGATGACAGCTTTTCTAGTTCTCTGATGTTTCCCTTGAGTTATGGCAGTACTTACACATTCTTGTATCTTATGCACAGCTTTTGCACCTATGAATCCCATCATGCCAGACTTGCAAGACTCAAAATCATTTAACCAGCCATTTGATGCCCAGAGGTACTTTTCAGAGGATGAGAGTGATTGAATTGGAGATCTAGGTGCAACTGGTGGGAGGAAATATTCCCTTCCTGCTGGGTGACTTCATCCATCAGACTCAGCTGCTGAAAGCAACATTTGCTTGCTGCAATTCTAGAGGCCAGAAGAATCAAGCCTGTTTGAACTGCAGGCCTAGCAGCATGTTTCTTCTATGAAATTATTGTGGGTTGACAGAATCCAGTCCTTTCCAGTGCTTATGAAAATGGGTAGTGGAGGACTGCAGATGTGTGGTGCTTCAGATAGTCTGTTTGTTTTATTACTGTTGTTTCAAAATCCGGAGAAACTTTGTCTTTAACAATTATGCTCTCATGAAATAATATTGTATGTCCATTTTCAAGCTCCAAATCTTGTATCTGTTCCAAGAGACTGAAGGAAGTTATCAGCTTCATCTGACTGACTGGGCTAGGAAAGATAGCTACTGCCATTTGTAGGGTATGTCTTGCTCCCTTTATTTTTGAAATTGATTTATATATTTCTTTTCCCAACAGCTGTTATACTTTTGAGTAGAACATCTTTGGAATATATGTTACGAAAATTGTATTCATGTTAGATCAATCGACCTAGTTCCTTGAAGGAAAATGTAGTATGTTGATCATTGGTGAAGGGCATTTTGTGTTGTCACGCAGTTCAGACACTGATAGCCAAGGAGCAAAGATGAGGGAAACTTATGGCACCATTGATGGAAACTTTGTAGCCCTGTGACTTGGATCTTTTTTAATTTGGCTATTTCCATATGTACTCTTTCATAGTTCATATAGGGAGAATTTATGACTTAAGAATTATATTCGCATTACTTTTGTTTCAGTCTTACTATTACAATTAAGTTTTCTGGCCACCTTGTGACTTCAGTGCTACAATTTACAGCTTTAGTACTTTAGCTTTTCTAGAATCGGCCTTTACTAGCTAATGCACAAACAAACCTCATGCACGGAGTCCTGGGGTGCATGCTGGGGGCTTCTTTGACCCTTTTAACACTCTCTCTTTTAGATGAGAAAGCTAGTAAAAGGAGTTGTGCTGTGGCTCCGTTCATAAGGTGGACAGAAGCTCCTCCTTGTAAACAAGTCTAGGTGTGATGAGCTGGATTTATTTCGGTTGAAAAAAATGTGCGCGAGAAGTCCTTTATGTTTGCATCGAAAGTCAATCAAGTTTTCTATATTTCAATTGAACTACTTAAGTTATCTTAAGTTTATTCCTTAATTTTTTAAGTCATATGATATGATAACATAAACATAGAAGATATTGAATGACTCACTTAAAATGTGAAGGATTTATTTAGATTTTGGTATAAACATGGAGAATACCTACCTAAGTTATATGTCCCATGGGACCTTTTGAATTGCAGTTATTCACTCCTTTACGTAAGTTAGTTTGCTAAAATAATTGTGTGTGAATCAAAATACTATTGTTGTCTGTTTTGTGTTCTCTTACTTTTAACCCCACAAACCAGCGCGCCACCCTCCACCCCAACTTTCAGCTCTCTTGGCTCCTTCTCTTTGATAGGGAAAAAGTTTCCCCTTTCACCATGAGCCACTTTTCTTTTACAAGTCCCTTTTTATGGAGTTCGACGATTCACAAGGCCTCAGCCAGAGGAATTCGTAATGAAATTCTCAAAAAAGATAATTAATAAATAAAAGGAATCAAATGCCTTTTACTAATAGGGAGAAGGGAAGGAACTTTTTTCCATGTCACATCAACACCAACAACTATCGTAGATTTTCTCTTCAAACAAACTATCTGTGCTTGGCTATTGGCTTACACAAAGTGAAAATACAACTACAACATATTATATGTACGCTTTCTTTATTGATCTTCTCCAAAGTTCAAAAGGCACAAGTTGGCAGCAAGCAGCTTGAAAATAAACCCAGTCCTCTCTTCTGCATAAAAATGAAGAAATATATTCTTATAAGCATGTATAAGTAGAATAAGTAATACTGTTTGCTTGTGTGCGACACTTACAAGCTATTTTCGAAAAAATTACGTCATTCCTAGCACTCACACCAAATCATTTTAAGAAAATTAAAAAAAGAAGAAAATCTATGACTCACTTTTCTTGATTGGGTGTAGAGGAGGTCTGGTGGGATTTTGTACAAGTCTTCATCTACGGGTTTTGGTTTTGGCCTATAATGATGCATGCTTGTAGGGGCAGGAGGCCGAGGCTCCAGATCAAAGCCATCAACCCACTTGCTCTTGTTGGAAACCCCTTTCACGTGTGGATCATCCACTCTTCTCTGCACATAAATATATAGCCAGTAACTTATCAATACAGGTTGATCATTGTCAAATTAATCTGTCTGCATATTTTGTTTTTACAGCCTATTATTTAGTAATATCCTTCTTTCTCTTGGCTTACCCTACTGCAAGGAACGACGATCACGGCAGGCGTTGTAACGTCATGGTGGTATAAATCTCCAGTAACATAGTCAAGTGATCCTGCCTTCCTCGCTTTCTCCATCTCAAAGATGTCACTGCAAAATGACATTTTATCGTTGCCATTGTCCGTGTACTCATTCCATCGCCCAAAACTTGGTAATTTACATTTCTTCCGGCGTTTATTCCACTGCTGCTCCTGCAAAACCAAGTGCAATGCTTACAGCCAACCAAAAAGAAAAAAAAAAAAAAAGAAGGTTTGACATGGAAGGGGACTTGCTTACTGTTATGGCCATTTCAGAGTTCAGATTAGACTGAGAAGTAACTAGAACTGTTTTCTCAGATAAAGACAAAAGAGAATGTGATTTTTAAAGAAACTGATTCGCTAGTTTGTGTGTTTGTTAGTTTTGGCTTCTATCTCTATATTATATACTAGGATAAAGGTAGTTGGGAGACAGAAGTCTACGGTTAAAAGGGCAAAGTTGCACACGAAAGGATTTTTTTTTTTTTTTACAGTAAAAAAGACAAACTTGATGTTTTATTTTCAAGAAAAGAGTGAGATAGAGTGTGACTTTCAAAATATGTTTTAAACATGCATCATGCATGTTTGCTCAACACGTTTTTGTTCTAATTGTCCAGGTGGGAGAGGAATCAAACCCTCGCAGGCTAGGGCATGTTAAGGAAATTAAATCAGTACTTAAATGGAGTCACAATTTGCACTTAAAGGTTTTTCTTTTGCATCATGATAATTTCAATCTTGTACCATAATGTTAATTTTATATTATGGACAATTATTAGAATTTGAATCCTCTCAATTTGGTATTTGAAAAAAATGAGTTCATTTTATAAAATTTTGATCCAAATCTATTACAAGAAATAAATAATGTTTCTTTTTAACCCAAATACAAATCATATTATAACTATTGAAAAGGAAAAATTAAACCCAATTTCTCTATTAAAAGACTAGATTTTATATCATTAATTTACAACAATCTCGTTTCATATTATGATACTTTGAATTTTCATTTATGGTTGATCTAACCCGTCCTCTTTTGCGCTAGCATTACAAAACCGGGCGTAGACCATTTGTGTTAATGATGGAGAGGATTTATGGTAGGAAATATTGTCAAAGTTATTTGACATTTTCTTGGTTTTAAGGCTGTGTTTCTTTTCTTACTTTATAACCGGTAGCAGCATGCGAGCTGTTACGTTGCTTTTTAACCCTACACTACACGCTTACCTAAAACTCATCGAAACCTGTTGCTCTGCGTGCAGTCCCTGCTCCCACGCACCAATTTTAGGCATAAGACAAGCATGCCGAGAAAGTCATCGCCAAAAGACTCCATACCTAGGTAACTTTATCAGCTTCACAAGTTTAATTAACCAAAATTTCTTCTCTTTATGACCTGGTAGCGCATGTGATGTCTTAAAGTGCAAGTTCGAACCGACAAGCTCAGAAGGTTGTACTCTTAGCCAGCCAAAAGGAGGAGAAAGAAAGCATAGCTTTTATGATAAGGGTCACTGAGTTGATGAAAAAGTGTGTGTTGGTTGTATTCGGAGCTTGCATCGATGAAGTAAAGATATTAGTTAGTTATCGTCGGAAATGTAGCTATAAATGAAATTAAATCAATGTCTTTTTTTTTTCTTTTTCAATATTGGGTATATAAATATTATAAATAAATGTATAAATATCATCCTCCTCACAATAAAATTATAGCAATAATAATAACTGTAATACTTGAAATTTATAATATTTCCATTATAATATTAAAACATAAAAACCAAGGTTAAAGATGGGGATTTTATAAAAAAAAAAAATGAAGAGTAAATGAATCTTTTTACGATCAGAGTATAAGTACTCTATATTGGCCTAACTTCTCTCTTTTTCACTCCTCACAATAACAATACAGTGAAAAAGTAGGAAAAGAATTAGACACTCTCTAGAGAAAACCTAAAGGCGATTGAGAGGAGGACAACAAGGTTCAAATCTTATACCAAATAAGAATATTAACAGATTAGTGATTATTTTACATGGAATTGAGGATATGATTGTTTTCAACCTTTGTTCTAACAGAATTTGGAATTAGGAAAAGGCAAAACAAGCATAGGAATCCATTAATCAAGGATACGATATGTGGAAGGTTTTGAGGTAAATAAATTAATTTGTGTAATTCAATTAGATAATACATGTTTTAAGGTTAAGTCAAGCTTAAGGGTAAAGATAATTGAATTTAGAAGAAATTGGAATAAAGAAATTAGGATTCGAGAGAAATTATTGAGAGATACACAGTCTCTCAACATGGTCGTGTTTCAAATGTGTTGAATATAGGACATATAGAGAGATACGCGACCTCTTTACACAGTCGTATTCCAATTGTGTTGAATGCAAAGTATACCAAGAGATACACGGCCTATTTACACAGTCGTGTTCCAACCGTATTGAAACCAAAACTCACCAAAAGATACATGACCTTTGACACAGTCATGTATTAGCCGGTGTTGAACTACACAACTTCCCTCTAACATGGCCATGTTGAGAGAAATATAACTTCATTGTATATCTATTTAATTTCTAATTAAGCTAATTTTCACGCAACCAAGATAGCTAGTAAGACCTTAAGAAATTTAATAGATAAAGAGAATTAATCAATTATATTATTCTTATATTAGTATTGAAAAGTGATCATTGTTACAATTACAAATTTTAGATTAGCTTTAAGTCCAGGACTAGAAGTGCTAAGGTACATATAACTTGTGTGTTGTTCTATGCTTGTTTAAGTTAGTATATGTATTGACTTTGATTTTATTGGAAGAATTGGCTTAAGTATTTAAGTTGTATGTTGTATGTGCTTGGCTTAACATAGGGGCCTATAGTGACAGATCCCTAAGGAGCACCTTAATGATTCTTGTGTGATATTGTCCCTAGTGAAGTTGTGCTTGGAAATGATTTGGGTTGAATGTTAGATTAAGTGCTTAAGTGGACATAGGTATGGGGCCCATAGTGGCAGTTTTCATCACCAAGATTAAGTGTCTAAGTGAACATGGGTGTGGGACCTGTAGTGATAGTTCCCATTACTAATTCATGTTCCAATATGTTAAGTATGTTAAGGGGGTCATGAGTACCCTATTGTTGCTTGTGGACTTAAATTGTATCATGAAACAGTGCTTATGTTTAAGTATTGTATAATGCATGTGATAATTGTTCATGTTTGTTCATACGCGTGTGCTTGTGTTATACGTACTGAGTATTAGCTCACCTTTCGAGGATCATTTTTTTTTTTAATTGTAGGTGTTGAGAAAGATGATAACCCAAAGATAACCTGGGTTTGGGTGAACCACAAAGAGAGGAAGAAGATGGTTATCATTACCACTATAGTGATTAGAAATTTGGGAGAAATATGTTAATTGAATGTAATAGATAGTATCATTTGAAGAATGTTAATTTAGGATTTTATAAACTTCCGCTGCATTAGATGTTGAATATGGATTTATGAAATTGATTTTGAAGTTATGGGATATATTGAATATCTTTATATAGGAATTTTAAAATAAAAAGGTATCATAGTTGGTCTAGAGCCTTAACGTCTTCTTATGGGATAAGGACATGTGGCAAGCAATAGCGCGACTCGGGTTTCGAGGCGTTACAATAACAATTGTTATAATTAAAATAAACAATTGAAGCTAAGGACAAAAGATGATATTTTTGTGGTTATGAATGATGGGTTCAAAGGTGATTATCCAAGGAAAGGAAGTTCTACTATGGTAACTATAGATGGGGTCCCAGTAGGAGTGATTATGTGCATATTACGCAGATACCGCACTGCACATGAATTCAGATAAAAGCAATTTAAAGATGGCACGTGATGGGATGACTAAGGAGAGAGTGGTAAGGAGAAGGAACAAACAATCTCAAGCGTTTCGAATGTACAAGTGATAAACAAGAGAGTTAAGGAGACCTCAAGCGTCAACCATGCAGTTTTTAAGCAATGGAGATTGTTCTTCACCTAATCTCTCATTTGATCTTTAAGAATAGAGAACTTTTGGTGAAACACCATTTTTCTAATCTCTGGAATTCAAGGGAAAAGGTCCCTTAATGAGGAGGAATAACTAAGTATTTATAGACTCTTAAGCCTAATGACATATGTTAGATCACTTTAACAATCAACGAGCAAGATAGAGTCTGCTCAATTTAGGGTTATCCTAATGAGCTTGCCATAGGCCTAAAACTAGTAGTCTTTCTCATAAGTACATGAGCCTGCCTAAGAAAAGTTAGATGCAGATGAACCAATCCAACAATCCTTGTTTCGAGCCCACTAAGCTAATTTTCCCTAAGTCATCCCAATATTTAGACTGAACTAATTAAGCCCTATCACCTACCCTAATGAGTCAAGTCAAATAATCAATAGGCCTAGCCCATTATATTTATGTAATATTTTCAACTCTCTACATTTTGTCACGTGACCAAAGTCCTTTGAATGAAGTCGAAGGGGTTTAGGCATCAGATAAACCTTTATAATGGCTATGAAATTGCTTGGCGCATGTGTACTTGTGGAATAGCTGCACTACTACTGCATATACGTCTTATATGATTCATATTACAAGAGCTTGAAGCCAATACTACTGCATATGATTTAGCTTTTTTTTTTTTAATGCGCAAGCTTGTAACACCATTTAATTGCATGTGTCTCCTTTAAGCTCATCAAAGCAACCTGGCCCTTAAGACAACATATGCATAAATTTTCTTTAATAGAAAATTCCCATATATATATACATATTCCATCCTTATGGAGTATTTAGCTCACCAATTTGTCTTCAATATCTCAATTCTCTATTAATAACTTTAGCTAACTTGTTGATTCCAATCCATGGAAATGAGCTAGTAAATCCATATATTCTGCGTGTATTAATTTTGACAGAAGTAGAAGTTCTGCATAATAGCAAAAGCTTCATGTTTGGTGCTACCTTAACATGTCGTATACCCTTGACATATTACCAATAGATCCTTCAAATTATCGTATCATACATATCTTCAATATCATACCAAATATGTTTCAAAGCAAATATTTAATAAAATATCTTCACTTGGTTGGATGCGTCCCAATGAGAATATATATATATATCCTAATAAATATCAAGTCTAACTTCACATATTAATAAGATCTTCGGAATCCGTTAGTTTCCAAATTTAAATCCTTCAACTTTATTACTATATCCTAATAAACATCAAACTCAATTTTTAATTATTAATAAGATCTATTGAATCCATTAATTTCAAAATTTAAATCCTTGAGCTTCATCCTATTTCATGCATGTAATCAGCATATATATATATAAATACTACAACCTTTAGCTTTTACCTATTTCAAATCAAGTAACACCAAGTTTACTTCATGTCTTCCTTCGTTTTTTTTTTTTTTGTCGTATTTTTCACATATTATATATATATATATATATATGGTTTTATGCCTTCCTACTGTATGTGCAGTGGATAGGTCAGAAGACGCTCGAGACAACCACTTGGATAGCATAACAACTCGAGCTTGACTTCGGCTCAGGGATAGGCGACATCTTGGACAGTGGTAGATTCCAAAAAGCACTAGAGCAAAATTGATACTTGTCTCAGTTGAGCATCATGTTTTTTTTTTTTTTTTTCAAGTATGTAGAGAAGGAATCAGTATATAATTATAAAAGTTTGTTGCTTCTAAGCAATTTTCCACATATGATTGATAAGGATACACTTCAAAAAGGGAATTCAAGACTAACAAATATCTTTAAGATTCAATTTCGTTGATACATGCAGTCTATAAACAATGCATTATGCAGAATAGTTTTGCTGATTCCCCTTTCATGCACTCATATTCCTGAAAGAGCAGCTCTTACATATCCTCGTAAATACACTTGCATGTCCTTTGAGATAATGCAACAAAGCTGAGATTTCACCTGAGTAAAAAAATTACTAGTCTTTTGTCCCTTCAAACATAATCTCCTCTTCTTTGATTTTACGGTGACACCTTTATACATTGTCACATGTTCTTTGAGAGCATCACGCCGAGGTCTAGCAACCTTATTGTTGGGGTCAAAAAGAAGAACTTCTTCAAAAGCCTTCAGAGCAGATTTTAGGTCCTTCTTCTTCTCATAGGCATCACCAAGATTATTCTAAGCAGTAACATAATCGGGTTGAAGTCTTACAGCGATTTCAAATTGCGCTATACCTTTGTCAATCTTGTTATCGCGAATGTAGCTGACACCAAAGGTGTTATAAACTTGAGCAAAGTCTTGATTAAAATGATATTTTTCCCTTGCAATTTCAGGTGATATAAGGGCTTAATCTATTGACAACTCGATATAGGAACGAAGTGTGTCCAAGTTTAACGACAATGATCATTCTCATTGCAACCTTGTTCACAAGTTGAGCAAATAGGAACTTTGTTCCTCCAAGTTTGCTCTAATTGTAGTCAGCAACTTTGCCAAGTTTGGCAAGCAATAAGGACTCCGTCCCTCTTCTTCCTTTGATCATGAGTGTGATAGGAACTTTGTTCCATTTCCTCAAAAGGAGCATTCTTATCCACCACAAGGTTAGATAATATTGCTCTCTTGAAGAAGACTAGAATTCTTTATGCCATTACTACTTCCACTCGACTGTGGTTCCCGCATAAGAGTGAGACGGAAGTGTAGCTATGACTTAGGATCCTTTATGCCATTACTACATCCTCTTAACCATGGTTCCCACATGTAAACGTGATGAAAGAGTGATTCCCATGTTTCTTTGAGGATTTAAGGGGAGATATCCCCAAATTCTAGGTCCAAACCATAGATAGGGAGTAAGTATTCTCATTTTGTGTGCTTATATATTCATATGAATAAATCTTATGTTGATAGCTCATGTATTTCCTTCTATCATTGCAGGTGATAGAAGTTGGTTTCTCAATCCTATTGGAGTAAGGATGTCACAAGGTCGAGTATAGTAGACCTCCAATAGAGCAAGCCTTGCACATAGTAGACCTTAGCAGGTCTTAGGCGTAATGAGCCTCGACCATGGCATATGTTACACGTAAAGGGACTTGAGAATAGTAGGCTTGGTGTATAGTGGGCCTTAGTAGGTCTTAAGCATAGCCAGCCTCAAGTGAATCAAGTCTTGAGCATAGCAAGCCTCAAGCGAACTAGAGGGTCATCATCAAAGGTGATTCGGTGTTATGCTTTATGAATGAAAGAAGAGAGCTACTTCTGTTAGTCACCCAAACTGCACTCTCAACTAGTTACCCTCCAAGTGGAAGCTTGGGTAAAGCATGCCAGCTTTGATGTTAGAGTGCATAACTCTTTTGAAGAAGACCGAAACTTAGGATTGCATCTCTTGAGTGGCTATTATTGGTCAAGCATCCTAGAAGCTTTTTTAGGTTGATGATGGTGATGGCACTGAAGATCTAAATGATCAATGAAGCTTCTTTGGTATCGAAGTACAAGTTGAGGAGTGAAAATGGTGCTTACTGATAAGATCACATTATACTTATATTTTCTTTTGGACTTATATTAAATTTATTTCAATATTATAAAGAAAATATAAAGAAATGATATTTAATGGTGTTTATTGTGAAAATTCAGGTTTTGAGGACCCAAAAGTAAATTACAAGTTAATTGGAGGAGTTTTTCACAAAATTGAAGAAGCGAGCGGAGGATTGCATGGAAGGTCGCCGGCCTTAGGCCGGCCTTGAGCCGGCCTATATTAAACCGGCCTAAAAAAAACATTAAAGCCACCGGCCTTAAAGCCGGCCTTCATTACTCCCCGGCAACGGCGCCAAAAACTTGATCCACGCAAAAAGAGATATAAAATGAGCGTGAATAAATACCGGCAAGTGTACCGGATCGGATCAAGTAATATAGTGAGAGAAGAGTGTCGAACCACGAAGATTGATTAAGTAATAGACCTTTATCAATTTCTACTATTATTTAGGCAATGATGTTTGATGAGAATTGAATGAATTATGCTAAATGCTCAAAAAGAGAATTATGTTTGAAAAATGATGAATTGATGTTGGGAAATAGAATCCACCCTAATTCTACTAATCATATTGCCTTCATGTTATAATAACTCATAGCTATATGGATTTTCATAAGAAATTAACAAAACCTTAATCCTTTATCAAGTTTTAAAGTAATGTTACCCCAATTTAATTTAATAGCTCCCGCTAATTAAAATCAAATGAGGATTCTAATTCGCAATCATATTGAATTTCTTTTTATGCGCAAGAGTAGAAGTGCTGAACTTCTACCAATTAATCTTGAGATAGAAAGCACCTTGCAACAACTTAGAAGAGAGCAGAGAAGAAAGGAAGAAGAGAACATGGCAGATGAGAACAACAATCGGATTCAGGGTGTTGGTAGAGCACTTCGGGAATACACGATACCTATTGTTTCAGGTCCTGCAATAAGAAGACCAACAATTCAGGCTAACAATTTTGAGTTAAAACCAGCACTCGTTCAAATGGTTCAATCAAATCAATTCGGAGGATATCCAAATGAGAGTCCTGATGAGCATATTGCAGTATTTCTTCAATATTATAATACAGTGAAAATGAATAATGTATCTAATGATGTAATTAGGCTACAACTTTTTCCGTTTTCACTTAGAGAAAAAGCTAGGGCTTGGTACAATTCATTGCCACAAGACTCTGTAACCACTTGGTTGATCTCTCATCTAAATTTTTAAGGAGATTTTTTCCACCAGCTAGAACTGCTAGGTTAAGAAATGACATCACAAACTTCACTAAGTTTAGTGGTGAATCACTTTATGAAGCATGATAAAGATTTAAGGAGGCAATTAGAAAATGCCCCCATCATGGATTACCAAATAATCTCCTTATTGAGATATTCTATCTCAGTTTAGATGACACATTGAGATCTCTGGTAGATGCTGCTTCTGGTGGTGCACTAATGAGTAAGACATATGAAGAGGCTAGTGCTTTGATAGATGAAATGGCCTCTAGTACACATAATTGGCAACATGAAAGAGGTAAGTCTAGAGTAGCATCTGTCAATGACATGGACACCTTAATAGCTCAGATTTCTGCTCTTACCGCTCAGGTAAGTAAACTCACCTCTGCACCATCTTTTAATGTTAATCAAATTGCTTGTTGTGAGTCATGCTTAGGACCACACTCAACTTTTGAGTGCCCGTCTGGAAACTGCTCCTCCTCATCCCATGGAAAACAGGTAAACTTTGTAGGCAACCTCCAGAGAGGTACTTAAGGACCATATTCGAATACATACAATCCTGGGTGGCGCAATCATCCAAACTTCTCATGGAGGAATGAGAATCAAGCACTTGACCCGCCCCCTGGATTTCCCAGACAAACCTTTGCTCAGAATGCCTATTCTCAACAGCAACCCACTCAGATGGAAGAGCTCATGAGGAGCTACATGCAAAATATTGACACCCTCCTGCAAAACCAACAAGCTTCTATCAGAAACTTGGAGGGTCAGCTCGATCAAATTGCACAACAGCTAAGTACTAGACCCTCAGGGTTTTTGCCTAGCAAAACTGAGGAGAACACCCATCATGTCAATGCCATCATGCTAAGGAGTGGTAAGGAAGTGAAGAAAGCTGAAAGGCAGGTAAAAATTCAAGAGAAAGATCCAGAGAAAGGTAAGCAGAAGGAGGAGGAACTCACACCCAAAGCACCAGTGTTGCAGCCTTATGTTCCACCTATCCCTTTCCCAGGAAGAATCAAGCAGAGGGAATTGGAAGCCCAGTTTGCCAGGTTTTGTGACATATTTAAAGGGCTTCAAATTAATATATCTCTCTTAGAGGACTTGAAGCAAATTCCATCCTATGCCAAATTCATGAAAGAGCTACTCTCTAATAAAAGATCCATGGAGAGTGTTGAGAAAGTAATGCTTCTTGGCGAGAGTTCAGCTGTCATAGAGAAGAAATCTGCTCAGCTACCTAGAAAGCTGAAAGATCAGGGAAGTTTCAGTATCCCTTGCACCATTGGTAATATTGATTTTGAGAATGTTTTGATTGATTCTGGTGCAAATATTAATTTAATGCCACTTTCAGTTTTTAGGAAGCTCGGAATAGAGCCACAAAAGTGCAAGAGGAGACCAATCACTGTGCAGCTAGCTGATAAGAGCATAAGGTTTTCCAAAGGTACAGTGGAGGATGTCTTAGTCAAGGTCGATAAATTCATATTTCCAGTAGACTTTGTCATACTGGATGTGGAAGAAGATGACGACATTCCACTCATTCTGGGTAGACCATTCCTAGCTACAAGTCAAGCTTTAATTGATGTAGGATAAGGCAAGCTCACCCTTAGAGCACTAGACGACCAGGTAACATTTGATATGTATGATCCTGTGTTTTTGTCTAATGAGAAAGCAAAGTATTCTGACATATCTGCTGAGGGTGAAATTACTAACAATGATGTAGAGGAAGATGTAGGGCAAACCACTCTTGAAGCTGTCTTGAATGAGATAGATGATTGGGGGGATGAGGATGAGCAAGAAAACAAAGGCTATGAGCAAATACCCCAGATTGAAAATGTTTTTGCTTTTGAGAAGACAGACCACTATGAGAAGCCACCAATGTCGACACTAATTCCTATGCAGACACTTGAACCTAATGTCTTTTCTAATCAATTGTTTGATTATGAGTGTCTGAATTTAGGAAATCCATGGCCTCACATTAATCTAGCGCCTATGACAAGAGAATTGCAGCAACAGATTCAAGGCCAATTAGATGAACATAGGGAAATCTTGGGATGGTCAAGGGCAGACATCCAGCAGGTAAGTTTGTTGATATCCACCTACAAAACATTGGTGGAAGCTGAAAAGAAGGGCACCATACCATGGAAGGAAGCTTGGAATCCTAATCTGAAAACGATGGTGTTGGAGGAGTTGTTTAAACTCCTTGATGTAAGCTAACCCTGATAGTCAGGCTGATGATTATAAAACAAACGCTTCATGGGAGGCAGCCCATGCTCAATAAGTATATACACTAGTGTTTTAATTTCGTTACAAAAAAAAAAAAAAAAACTAATTCAAGGTTGGATAAGGGCCGCCGGTGCATTCAAGACACTCCAAGGATGACAGACATTTTGGGAGGAATTTTCTTCCTGATGAACAATTTTACACCAGGGAAGTATCAGTATTTCAATTTTTGCATTGATATTCTTTTCCTTAATTTTGTGCTATATTAGGAACAATGAGGACATTGTCCAATTTAAGTGTGGGGAAGGGATTATAAATGTAGAAGTATAATGATTGCACACATCATGAACTTACAATTCCCATGCTTTATTTATGTCCTTAAGTGTTTATCATCAATGAAATCCTGAAATTGACTTAGATTGGTGCCTTACTCGCCAACTGTTGTGACTAGTTTATACAGTTAAAATTTAATAGTAAAATCTCTAGAGAACGGGGTTTACCTTATGTTTAGCCTGTGAACTTGAGATTAAGTCCTTAAGTTGAAAAAACAAGCAAGTTTACTTCAAGGAAAAATTGGTTGGGATAAATCTTTCTTGAAATTTCTTTGAGAATACCTTAACACCTAGTGAAAGAGGTAAAGGAAATATTTTACTTAGTAATCCCTTAATAATAAAAAAAAAAAGGAGCCTTTATAAACCGGCCTCAAAAAAACATTAAAGCCGACGGCCTTAAAACCGGCCTTGAACCGGCCTTCATTACTCCCCCAACGGTGCCAAAAACTTGATCCACGCAAAAAGAGATATAAAATGAGCGTGAATAAATACCGGCAAGTGTACCGGATCGGATCAAGTAATATAGTGAGAGAAGAGTGTCGAACCACGAAGATTGATTAAGTAATAGACCTTTATCAATTTCTACTATTATTTAGGCAATGATGTTTGATGAGAATTGAATGAATTATGCTAAATGCTCAAAAAGAGAATTATGTTTGAAAAATGATGAATTGATGGTGGGAAATAGAATCCACCCTAATTCTACTAATCATATTGCCTTCATGTTATAATAACTCATAGATTGCGAATTAGAATCCTCGTTTGATTTTAATTAGCGAGAGCTATTAAATTAAATTGGGGTAACATTACTTTAAAACGTGATAAAGGATTAAGGTTTTGTTAATTTCTTGTGAAAATCCATATAGCTATGAGTTATTATAACATGAAGGCAATATGATTAGTAGAATTAGGGTGGATTCTATTTCCTACCATCAATTCATCATTTTTCAAACATAATTCTCTTTTTGAGCATTTAGCATAATTCATTCAATTCTCATCAAACATCATTGCCTAAATAATAGTAGAAATTGATAAAGGTCTATTACTTAATCAATCTTCGTGGTTCGACACTCTTCTCTCACTATATTACTTGATCCGATCCGGTACACTTGCCGGTATTTATTCACGCTCATTTTATATCTCTTTTTGCGTGGATCACTTACGTTGATGTGTCGCTTCTTTGTGTGCTGCACCTAGAATATCTCTCCTCCCCCAGTTGTTAACATGTCTCATTGAGATGAGGTAGCAACTTTAGATTTCTGGTAAAACTTTTCCTCTTATGATTTTATTGTGCCACCCATCTAATAGTGCCATCAAAGGGCCTCTTAGTAGCTTGCATTATTTAAATATGTGTAATTCCTTGTGTGCTTAGGAGGCAATGCCTTCACTTAGCAATAGCAATGCAAAGACCCACCTAGAGGGGCATCATGAATATGAGACCGCTTAGATTCTTAAGATCTAAGAAGCCTTTAAAGTCATCTCGCGCATTAAAGCAAAATTCTCTTTTCCCAGCGATGATGTATAAAAGATTTATTTAGAGAAAATATTTAATTGCACTTAAGTGGCGATAATGACATTCATTGCCTAAAGTCGTAAGCTCTCTTTCACTAGTCAATGGGGTATTTCCCACTACTTAACTATTTAGTATGATTTACTAGGAGGTTAAAAATACTCCATGATAGAAATTTTATGATTGAGCATAAGTAGATTGATTTTCTTACTTAGCTGCAGTAGCTTATGATGCGCTTGAGAGACAACGCTTTTACTAGTTTACACTATACATGCCCGACTTTCTGTCATGCGCCTGGGAGTCAAAGCTCATATCAGCCTGTATTGTTCATGCCTGACTTTCTATCGTACGCCTAGGAATCAAAGCTCTTACAGTTTGCACTGTATATGTCAAGCTTTCTATCGTGCGCTTGGGAGTCAAAGCTCTTACCAGTCTACATTATATAAGCCTGGCTTTCCATTATGCGCCTAGGAGTCAAAGCTCTTACCAGTTAACATCAACATTTACACTACCCCTTATATACTTTGTTTCGGTGAATCATGAATCTTGTATAAATTCTAACATGATGATTCATTGGGGTATAGAAGTAAATTAACTAAATGCTGCTCAAGTTGAGAAGTAGCTTCATGGTTAGCTTTAAAGGAATGAGTAAGTTTCTCTCATAATTGGAAGCATTAGCATGAGAGCCAAATGTTAGGGGATCACTTGGGCTTAGGGTGTGAGAGTCGTGATGCCAAAGTATTGCCTAGGCTTAAGGTTTAGGAGTTATGATACCAAGGCTTTGCTTAGGCTTAAGGCATGGGAGTCAAGATGCTAGGGCGTTACCTAGGCTTAAAGCACAAGTATATACGACTATACTGTAATGATTAAAAAAATGAAACTTTCATTATTTGTAGCGAAATTTGCTCTTTATTTACAAAATAAATGCCAAGTTTTAACCTTGACTTTAGTGCTTAATAAATCACTAATCACTTTCAGACGAGTCATGCTCCAACATGTGGGTATCGCTATCTTCAATGACAAGCTCCCCATTTTGAAGTCTCTCATGGAATATCTTTCTTAAGCCTTTAACAATCCATCTCTTTTAGATCCTATAGGCTATCACAAGTAGTGCATCTTTTGCCCATCTTCACTAATGAACTTTCTACTCACTTATTTCTTTTTTTTCTTTTTCTTGCCCTCACGAGAGTCTCACATTCTCTTCTTTCTCTTAAGCTTATCTTAAGTTTCCTCCCAAGTGGGTAGTGGTGTGCTAGAGGGTATTATGATAATTTCTCCCTCTTCAGTATATTCATCAAAGAATGCAGCTTTGGTAAAGTATACCTCATTATGCTCGAATGGATTGTTCATAGCAGGAATAAATATATCATTTCCCTTATAATAACCCTTAATGTGCTGATGCCATGTTGAGAGTATGAGATTGTGATCATGCAACCACTTTATTCTAACCAGTAGATGGTAGGATACGAGCACATCGATCACGTAGAATTGTGTAGAGCTTTGTATAGGGCTCACTTTAAAGCTCACATTAACATACCCTACTGTGTTTGTAGATGTGTTAGTGGAACTATTGACAGTAATAGGTTGTCTCACTAAGTGTTGGTTGTCTATCCCTATAGTCTTTAGTGTAGATAACGACATTATGTTTATAGAAGAGTCCTTATCTATGAATGTCCTCTTAATGGGGAGTCCATTTAACATGCTTTCCACATAAAGATGATGATTATGATTAGAGTTCTTGGCACACATGTCCGCATTAGTAAAGAGAATTGCATTCTCATATGCCTTTGCCACTCTCCATGCAGATTGTGCTAAACTACACTCCCTATATTCTCTCTCTATGATTTAGGTAAGGGCAGTTACTGCTACAAGAAGTGCATCTTCGTTAAACCCTAATAAGTTAAAAAAATTTCTAAAGATAGTCGTCTTCATTAGGGTGGCTACTTCTGGCATACAAGCGTCCTCATTATTCCCAGTTATAGCCTCTTATATACTACGCACCTCGGCATGTGACATATCTCCTTCTTCAGTACTAGGATTGTACCTTATGGCATTTGTAGTACCCTATTGATTATTGTGTGTAGAAAGTGGATTATTATGAACATCGTTTTTTTCTATGATAAGTTCCCCATTACGGACTCCATTATTGAAAAGTTTCTTCAAAGTCCAATACTCTTTCATAGGGTGACCTACAAATCTATGATACTTGTAAAACTTAGGATCATTCTCCTCATTTTGTGTTAGTAAACAATCTACTCTTGAGAGCTTGATATTCCCATCTCATAACCATTGGTCAAACAAAGCATATACCTTTCCCATTGGGCATGGGAAAGGGGGAACTAATGCAGATCTTTGGGATGTATCGTTCCTTAACTTCTTATTATCTCTAGAGATCTTAACTTGGGCCGAGCTAGTACATGTTGCTCATTTCCCAAATCTTCCATTATCTCCTCGTTGTCTTACAATAGAATTGTTAGTTCTCTTTGCAGTCTTGACTAGTGCAGAAAAGGAACTTAAATTGAGATTTTCTAAGTGTCAGTGAATATCCCTTGGATGCAAATCTTCACTAACCCCCTCTCATCACATACGTCTTAGATATCAAGTGTACGCTCCCTGAAGTATTTTATATAATCCATCAAGTCTTCCTTGGGGTACTGTCATGTTATTCCCATGTTCGTGATCGTGACCCGTTCCTAGGTGGAGAAGAACTTTTCTAGGAATAGATTACACTAGATCCCCATAAATCAACTGACCCTGTAGGGAGATTGGCATACCGAATGCATGCCTTTTCATTTAGTGATTTAGAAAATTCTTTGAGTTTCAAGTCATCATCCAACCTGTATACTTCCAAGGTCTCGATAAATTTAAGTAAATGCTCTTTGGTACTTCCTTTCTTTCCATTAAACAAGATAAACTAAAGACTAACATAGTCCCCAAGATACGATTTTTTAGCAATGTGTTAATGGTAAAGAAGTCTTAACTCCGGTACTCCTATAGTCAACTTTGCTTGTATTTCTTTTAAGTATATGTCCAAGTCTTCCTTCGTTACAAAGGAAGTCTTTGGGGCAAATACCATAGAAGCAAGTGTGGGAGTAGGCTGACGGCTATATCCATCGAGAGCATTAGGAGGTGGGACATCTAGTTAAGTGGTTTACTCCTGAGAATAGTTCTCTTGATCAATAGGAGGGTTAACGGGAGGAACTGCATACGATGGAGTTACATAGGCAGCACCTTGCTATGTAGCAATGGTGGTATTTGGCTGAGCTACACCTTATTGCATAGCTATAGTGGCAGCCAACCCTATGACAAGCGGAGCAAACATGGTCATGAGTTGATTTAGAGCCCTTGTGTTCTCTTGCATAGTCTGCATTATTTGTGTAGGATCTATGGGAGCCTCAGGCTGTGAATTGCCCTGATTGGTACTCAGCAATATTTGAGGCAGGTTTTGCTTTATCAATTCAGTGTTAGGATCTTGTTCTTGAGAGATTGTCAAATGGTCCTCTCTTCCTAACAGGTTCCATTATTCTTTTGTCACTTAGCTTGTCCCCAACAGAGTCACAAAAAATGTAGATAGGGTCTCGATAAGAGTCACGTACGTATTACACAGGTATCGCACTACACGTGAATTTAGAGAAAAGCAATTTAGAGATGACACGTGATGGGATAACAAGGGAGAGAGTAGCAGGGAGGAGGAACAGGCAATCTCAAGAGTCTTAAATGCACAAGTGATAAACAAGGGAGCTAAAGGCACCTCAAGCATCAACCTTGCAGTTCTTCGGCAATAGAGATTGTTCTTCGCCTAATCTCTTATTTGATCTTTGAGAGTAAAGAACTCTTAGTGGAATATCATTTCTCTGGTCTTTGGAATTCAGGGAAAAAGGTCCCTTAATGAGGAGGAATGACTGAGTATTTATAGACTTTTAAGCTTGATGACATTGGTTAGATCATTTTAGCAATCAACGGACGAGATGGAGTATGCTCAATTTAAGATTATCCTAATGAGTTTGCCATAGGCCTAAGACCATTAGCCTTCCTCATAAGTACATGAGCCTACTTGAGAAAGGTTGAATGCAGATGGACCAATCCAACGATCCCTATTCCGAGCCCACCAAGCCAATTCTCCCTAAGTCATCTCAATAATTTGACCGAACTCATTAGGCCCTATCACCTAGCCCAATAAGTCAAGCCAAATACTCAATAGGCTTAACCTATTATATTTATGTAATATTTTCAGCCCTTTACAGTAACCATGGAGGATGTAGTTATAATTCTAAGCATTCTTAAGAATAGGAATATTTATCTAGAAAGACAAATTATAAATCATGTTTGGAGGAAGATGCCTAATAAACTGTACGGAAGTATGTTGATGAGTTGTTTGAGTTTAAGGGGTTAAGTTTGCCCAAAAGTACCAAAAATCCCCTAGTTTAAGGAAAATAATAGATTGTTATCCATCATGTAGGAATTGATGCAAGAAATAAATTTTGGTTTGCAAGTGATGTAGCAAATTTTACTCATCAGAAAAAGAGAAAAATCGATGGTAATTCTATTATTCGTGGAAGTTTGAGTTTAAAGGAAAGAAATTTTTTGGAATGAAGTAAATCGGAAGGCAATATTGATTAGCTTATAGAAATCAACATTAAGGGCTTAGTAGGAAGTGTGATGGGAGAAAAACTAGGATTTTACATAAATAAGTTTAAGGAAACTCTTAAAAAAAGAATTTGGATGACCTTGGTGACTTTGTCCTTGCAAATTTGGAATCAAAGTTAGATCGATCATTAGTTAATATGTTCTCACACTTTAATGAATTAAATAATGATAACTCAAATGGGATGTTGAGAGGATTGCAAGACGTTAAATTTAACTTAAGAGGCATGTTGGAAAAGCTTACAAACTTTTTGGAAGATCCTACATCCAAAAGTAAGTCATCTTTCTTTCTTGCAAAATCTAAAAAATCATCTTCAACATAATCTTTTCTTTCCATGATTGCCTTTATTAGTTTGATTGCATTTCATAGGAGTATTTCTCTTTGTATTCCAACCTTATTCAATGTTGTTTTTCTTAATTCTTCTTTTCTTTGAAGTAAAATCTTTAGTTGAGTAGGTGAATGGGAAAGAGGAGAAAAAGTTATGTAAAGAACAATTTCCAAACAAACAAAATAGAAACTGTCCAATGATGGTCTAAGTAAGAAAGGATAGACAATATTATCTCTAATCTCTTAAAAAAAAGTAATATATATTATAGTAGTAAATAAAATATTGTCTTGTCAACCAGACCATGTTCTCCAAAATCTTCCTACAAATAGGATATAAATCTTGTTCCAAATCACATCCAAAAAATTCTAAAATATATCTATCTCTGACCTATACCCCCCACCCTTACCCACTCCCAAAAAGGAGAAACAACCAATAGTAGAAACCCACAGAAGAAAAGAGTCAATACTTAAATAGAGAGAAAGGTTAAAAAAAACGTTTATTGGAAAAAGTTTCCAAAAAACGAGATCCCTAATGGATTAAGAGAATTATTTAACAAAATATTTTACAATCTCCTAAAGAATTATATTCAAATGAAGAGTCTCTCATAGATTTTCAAAATGATATATCGGTAAAAAATTTTAGAAAACTTCTTGAAGAAGATAAATAACCTAGTCATAAACCTCAAGAAGTTCAAAAATAGTAGAAAATACTTTATCTTAATTCTTATGTATTTTATTTCTTTAATAAAAATTTATTTATTGTATATTAATATTTATTTGATGATAACAAAAAGTAGGAAAAATGGAAGAAATCGTAACCAATTAAACAAAGAGGGAGAAATGAAAAATAATGTTTCATGAATCTACGTGTTTATTGTTGGATAGTACTTGAATTCAATATTATTTTACATACAGGTTTTGCTATCATAAAATGGGGAAAAATGTTATGTTCTCTAGATAAAGGTTTTGATATTAAAGGAGTTATGTTACCTCTAATATTTTTATTGAAGTGTACAAATTGTATATACAAATATAGAAAATAGATTTTCAATAATAAAATGGATAGCGTAAATATGGTAAGAAGGTTTACATGAATCGAAAGCATAGTTTTAAAAGGACAAAATATTTTGAGTAATCACATTTGAAAATAATCAATATCAATAAGTAGTCAAAAGTAAGATGGCATCTAAACCTGTGATCAAAGTTGGAGTTAGCAATAAGAGATAAGAAATAAAAAAAATTGGAATGCAAATTAGAAGCCACTACTAGAATCAAAAGTTATCAGAATCATATCAGAAACAAGAACTACGAGAAAAATCAAAAGCAACAAATTTGAAAGGAGAATCGGAATACATTATGAAAGTTGGAATTAACACGGTCTAGCACCTTTGAATATCAGTATGGATTAAAAGTATAAGTTAGATAAAATGATTTTATGACCCATCTCCAATTCTCCATTGGTTAAATATATTTGAATAATATATCTGACATGTTTTGCATAACTTGGACTAAAATATCATGGGAATATCGATTTATGAAGATTTATCAAAGATCATCATAACAGCTCAAGGGACGACAATTAAGGAAAGCAAATAATTATTTCCAAGAACAAGTTATTTGTAGGGTGATGATCATGAATTAGTACACCTAATTTTTAATACAGTAAAATATTTCCTAATATTTACTTTAACAAAGGATCAGAGCAAGAATTGCTCATCAAGCTATTTTGGGATAGTTCTTGGTATTTAAAACTGTCAAATGTTTCATAATATTTACTCTCTACAAAGGATTAAAGCAATAATAACTATCATCAAACTATTTTGGGGTATAATTGAATAATTATAGTCAAATATAAAGGACAGGATGCTATGGTAAAAAAGATTGAATTAAGAACTTTACATTACATCACAAGTTGACTTTTTGACAAACACGTATATGTATACCTTAGCTTTTCTCCAAAGAATGAAAAAATCAAAGAAGCAATTTTCAAAGTCTACATGAGTTATACAACTTTTATAGTTATATTAATTTCTGAAAAAGAGCTAGATTTGTAGAAGATCTTTTACTTTGTTTTCCTTGTTTAGCTATTATATTTGTATAAGAAGGCATTATTGTTAAGAGTTTATATCTTTTTCACTGTAGTTATGTAGTTTAGTTTTCAGATAAGCTAGATAGGCAAAGTAGTGTATGACTGTGCTAGTATTGGTAGACTTTGTGATTCTCCCCATTTGAACTTTTGATATAGTGATTGACCAGATCCTCAATATTAGAGGTTAGAAGAGTGGATTGATATACATGGTGAAATCAATATAACTCCTATTGCCCAATCTTCTTATCCCTATTCTCTTTAATTTCTTGCAATTTATTTATTTCGTTGTAAGTTCAATTGCTTTCTACCATCTTAGTAATCAAAGGAGGATTATTTTCAAAAAAGTTTTTAATCTTAAAGCAATTAATTTATCTCCCTCTTAATTGTTAAATGAGACCAACACGAGTGTTGCTATTTATGTTGATGATTTGTATATTGAGCATAAATGCAAAATTTATGTCAAAGATTGGGTTTACACTAACTAGAGTGTAACCAATGCTTAATTATTTTACTATTATATGTTTTAAATGTTGGACTATTGTATATGAAATTTGAAAACCCTAAAACATTTATGGATTTTTATAATACGACTTATGAAAATTAAAATTGGATAAAACTATTTAATATGATTTAATGGTTTGATAGCCCTAATAAGTTATACTTAAGTAGATCACCTAGTGGCCTTCATTCCCTTTTTGGTTTCAAGATATAATATTTAGATTTTTCAAGTACCTAAAATTTCATATATAAGATGACATTTTTTTTTTATAGTTCATTTAACTAGATAAGACATTCAACAAAATTGGTTTCTTATTCTTTAGAGGTACAAGGTCCACTTCTCTTTCTTGTGGCTATCATTGGATCAAGTTATTTTCTTCCTAGTAGAGTGGCAAAAATATGTGCATGTTATGTAGGGCCCAAGGGGTTGGGAGAGAAAGGTGTAGGATGAGGAACAAATAATATCAGCAGCCAACTAGCACTCGTGATAGGTAAATGGGCTTAAAGTATCAATTTTATTATTTTTTATTGGAAGCTATTCATTTTCACCTAATTATATGTTTAATCCTTGAGAGCTAAGCTTCAACAGTGCAATTGTGTTTGTATGATCTATGTAATTGTCACAAAGTTGTATTAAATGTGCATGAGGAAATGTTTATTTAAAGATTTCAAAGCTTATCCTTATTTGTTAGATGCTCTAATGACTGATGGATAAGATTGAGCCCTTATGACATTCGTAGGATGGCTTTGATGTCCAATGGGCAAAATGCATCTCCATTTAAATACGATTTCTCCCTCTTGTGCTTCTTATTGTCAAACCCATGGATAAATCTATTAGATATAAGTTTATTATAAAAGGTTGAAAGCAATTGAATCTGTTTGATGATCCCTTATAGTCAAGCCTATGGATGAATCTATTGGACATGAGTTTATTAAAAAAGTTGGAAGTAGTTGGATTTGTTTGATGATCCCTTAAACATTCTTAATAAATGAGCCTAATTCCATATACTTCATCACTAGCCTAAATTATCGGTTCAAATTTATTAATATATAATGTCCAAACCAAATTATGCCTTTATATATACATTATCATTCCCTAGTCTACCACCACATTTACTTAGTATGGATCATGATCCACCAACATTTTGATGAGTGGTATAGGATCCCTCGCATCACTTGATAAGGGTTGCATAACCCTTCTTACATGGTTACTCAATGTCAAAGGAATAGTCATGTTCATTGCCTCTTGAATTTTTTTTCTCATTTCTTAACTACATCCCAATGAATTGCTATTACTTAAAATATTGAATAGTAATTCATATGCATGAATCGTTATTCAACGACTTATTTACATCTTTACCATAAATATTATATCATCATGACTTGTATTAAATTTATAATGACTATGAAAGGTGAAAAATGATAGGTATTTTAGGGTATAATGGATATTTTCTTTTATTTCTGTGTTATTTATTATTTATTTTTGTGTCAACTAAATAAAGTAATAAATATATAATAGTTATTATGTGACTATTCAATTTATATTGAATTGTAATTCAATTCTTTCTTATTCCATTTGGGGAAGCGAATGAACTATGAATTACGATTTTTGAATTTCTCATTATTTTTAAATTTTATCATTTTTTTGCCAAAATATTGTATCATTATGGGCAACAACGAATGTGGTAGTGTAGACACATTTTAAAAGAAGCATGGTGTGTGAAGCCCTCTAATTCTTTCAAGAAATCTAATAAAATAATGCAGTTTTTTTGAAAAATAATCATGAAATATGGTACTTGGGGAAATTATTCCTAAAATAGGTAGTAAAGTCCCGAACCCGAAACACACCTTCAGTATAGATAATAGCACCCCCCCCCCCATATAATTAATCTCATCGTCGAATATTTTCATTAAAGATCCATCGTCCAATAATTGTCCACATATGCGCTGCAAATTTACAACCTGTAAACCTAATAAAAAATAAAAACATGCATACAAACCTACAAAAACATCATGCAAACTTATTTTTACAGTCACAAACGCTACAATACTTCAAGTTAATAATACAAACGTAGAAACATAACACATTCATTTTTTTTTCTTTTTGCAAACTCCGTTGCTCCCTTTGTTTTTCTTCTCTTTCACAAGAAGAAGAAGTTCTTGTGAAGCTACGAAAACGAGAGGATTTGAATGAATTCACTAAGATCTTCCGTTTCCTCAACAACAAAAAACTCAATTAATCGATATTCTCGTATGTATTTTCACCAAAAACTAAAGTTTTTTTTTTTTTGTTATTATGTTAGTTTTCATCATTTAACAAAAATTTTGCCGTGATTCTTTGTAATATTTTGTTTTTTAAAAAAATACTTTTACTTGTTATTAGTTTGTAATGTGTTAAACATGATTTATATACATCATATAATACATAGCATGCAATAGTTAATTTTTCCTTTAGTATAGGAACAAGATCAACATTATGCTGATGAAAAATTTCATGTTAATTTTAAATGTCAAATTTTGGTTTATTATTTATATTGTTATAAAAAATATTTGTAATTGAATAATCCTTAAAGAAAACCTAAAAAGGTTTTTTATAAACTAATCTTTCTTGTGTTCTTATATAAAATTATCAATTTTTTTACAAAATTTTGAAAAAAAAATAAAATTGAAAGTGTAATTGTTTTTTGGTTATATGACAAGAAAATGATCATTGTTGTGCATTGTTAAGGTTAAACATCTGATGTTAGTTATTTTCGTCAATTAGTTGATAATTTGTTTATATTGCGAACATGATAACAATGGGTAACTATGTCAAATTGACAGTCTATGCATTTGGAAATATTTTCAATAATAATTGGGAGCCGAAATATGATAGGGATTTAGTTAAGAAGTTGAAAATGAAGAAGAATGTGAATTATACCAAATTCTTATATAGAATATGCTAGAGTATTGGAGTCGATCCAATTAGAGTGGAGGTTGAGATAATTCATAAGCATCTTATTTTTAATAGGGGTAATACATTTTATGCATTAGTGGCAATTAGAGACGATGATGATGTTGAAAATCAATTTGAAATGGTTGAATCTTTTAGAGGGCATGGTATAAAACAGTTGTATGCTAGAATTTTTGAAGATTTAGGGGTTTCATCCAAACAATAAACATTTCAAGAAAATAAGCACTTGTATTCTTCACTTCATAGGGAAGAAATGGCTTCGAGCTATTGATGTTTGAAGTGTATGTTCCAACCCCAATGAAAGAGGCATCGTTTAATGATAAAAATGAAGTAGACAGAGCAGTTACTTCAATGTTACAACGATTAAACACACATGATTCCTACATGGTGCATTTGAGAGTAGAAACCGCAACGGACACCAATGTGGGAATGGGTATTGAGGAGGAAAGTTTCAATTACGAGGAAAACTCTAAGAAGGAAGATGAGGAAAGTGAAAACAAAAGAGATGAAATGCTTGAAGAGGATCGTTCAATCACACCAAGGCACTCCACACAAACAATATATCAGCTAGGACAGCTTGAACCACCTTATATAGTAGTTAGAGATCCTATTCCTTTCTGCAATGTTGGAGGTGATGACAGTTACATCTATTTTGAGTAGGAGCAAATGCAATGTACAGTAGTTCAAGTAATAGTGATGAGTTCAATAAAGACATGTGATTCATGATAAAGGCAGATGTTATTCAAGCAATTAAGGCTTACCATGTGAAGAATCATTATAACTTTATTGTTGTAGAATCTAATATGTCACCTTGGTTGGTTTATTATTTGAAAAAAAAAAAAAAGATGGTTGTAAGTGGAGGCTTTGGGCCCATGAGAAGAAGTTTGAGGGGTTGTTCGTAGTTATCATATTTGAGAGTTCACACACATGCATCAACTCGATGATAAGTCAAGATCACCCACAGTTATATTACAATCTCTTTGCAAGCTAGTTTGTTAATCTTGTTAATAATAATCCTGATATTAAGGTTATTGAGCTCACTTTTGTTGGTGACCGTAAAGGTTGTAAAACCATTTGCCTTATATCAGACATGCACCCTATCATCAAGTCAGCAACCAAAGCTTGAGCCAATGGATAGAGCCCTCCAGTCATAGTGTGTCAATTTTGTATACGACACATTATAAGCAACTTCAACCAGACACACAAAAATATGCAATGTAAGAAGTTTCACCTACATGGGAATATAGGCACAAGTTCGGAAACCGAACTATTTCATAGACCAAGTGACAACTATTAAGCCTGATGCCTCGACATGGTTTAATGATGTGTTAGTAAAAATGTGAACACTGGCCCATGACAATTGCTATCAGTGTAATACCTGAATTTTTATTTATTTTAATATATATGTTGTCACAAAGAGCAAAGGACAAGGACGAGAATTTTATAAAAAAAAAAAATCAAGGGGCAATTTAGACACTTCATGAAAGGGAGTATTTAACCCCAAATGACCTAACGTTCCTTCTTTTTCACCCCTCACAGTAAAAATAACAAACAAAGAAGAGGCTCTCTTGGAACAAACCTAAGACGATTAAGAGGAAATTGTTGACATTCGACCCAATTACACAAGGTAAGATTTTACTATGAATTGGTTAACAAAAATACAAAATTTGAAGATTTTCTCCATTTACATCGCCTTGTTCATCCAGAATTCAAATTTGAAGAACAGGACGAGACGAGCACTAAATCCATCAAATAAGAAGTAGATTTGCCGAAAACTTGGAAGTAAGTTATCCAACCCATGTTAAGGAAGTATGTATACATTTTAGAAATTAAATTAAGTCTAGGGGTAAAAAGAAGTGAGTTTTGGAGAAATTAGATTAAAAGAATTAGGGTTCGTGGAATTGGTCGAGAGGTACACAGCCTCCTAACACGGTCATGTTTCTACCATGTTGAATTCAAAAGTTACATTGAAAGATACATGGCCTCCCAACATAGTCATGTTTCAACCATATTGAATTGAGAGAAACACAGCCTCCCAATACGGTCATGTTCCAACCGTGTTGAAGCCAAACCTTACACCGAAAGATATACAACCCTTAACATGGTCGTGCTCTAGCCCGTGTTGAGCTACATGACCTTCAACATGGCAATGTTAAATAAAATATAATTTAATTATACATCCATTTAACTTTTAATTAAGTTAATTTTCACATGACCTAGATAGTTAGTAAAACCTTAGATAAATGAAAAGATTAAGATTAAGAGAGTTAAGAGATGATATCAATCCTGGAATTAGTACTAAAAAGAATTATTGGTGTTATACAAATTTTAATTTAGCTTAAGTCCAAGATCAAAAGTGCTTAAGGCTAGGATTCAAGGTACATGTAACTTATATGTTGTTCTGTGCTTGCTTAAGTTAATATATGTGTTGAAATTGATTAGGTTGACTGATTTGGCTTAAGTGTTTAAGTTGTATGTTGTATGTGCTTCGCTCGGTCTAGGGGCCCATAGTGGTAGATCTTTAGGGAGCACCCCAATAATCCTTATATGGCGTTGTCCCCAGTGAAGTTATGCTTGGAAATGATCTAGGCTGAGTGTTGGTTAAGAGATTTAAGTAGACATGGGTGTGGGGCCCATAGTAGCAGTTCCCATCACCAGGTTAAGTGTTTAAGTGGACATGGTTATGAGGCTCGTAGTGGCAGTTCCCATCACCAAGTTTAAGGATTAAGGGATCATAGGTGTAGGGCCCGTAGTGGCAATTCCCATCACCAAATCATGCTCTTGTGTATTAAGTGTGTTAAGGAGGTCATGAGTACCATGTTGTTACTTGTGGACATAAATTGTATAGTGAAACGGTGCCTGTGTTTAAGTACTACATAATGAATGTGATAATTGTTTATGTTTGTTCATGCATGTGTGTTTATGTTATACGTACTAAACATTAGCTCACCCTTCAGGGAATATTTTTTTTAGATGCAGGTGTTGAGGGAGATGATAACCCAGAGGATAACTTGGGTCTAGATAAAACTAGGGCTGGTAATTGCGGGGCGGGTTAACCCACAGGCAAAAAAATTTGACCCATAGAGGGTGCGGGCCATTTTGGCCCGCGCCCACTTGACCCGCGGAGCGGGGCAGGCAATTCCCGTGGGCGGCGGGCTAACCCGCCTGAAAAAAAAAACCTGTGCTGCTGCTGTACAGACGAGGAGCGCCTGACCTGGACGACGTGCACGTGATGTGAGTTTGGTGAGGGAATAACGACCGATGATGTGACGGACGAGGACGACTTGACGACTGACGACTAGACAACGCCGACACCGCCACCGACTGAAATGACGAGACGGGATGGCACCGTAGGCTTCGGACTTCGGCAACGCAATGAATGGTTCACAAAATCACAATCACAAAAGGACTCCAGAGTCCGGACCGCAATTACACCCCCGCACACCAACTCAGCACCGCACCTTCTCCTTCGCACTCCGCAGCTCGACATCGTCCGCACCGTACACCCAATCGTGTACTCCGCAGCTCGACGTCGCACACCCAGTGGACTGTGTGGTGTAGCTGTGTGGTGTGGGGGTGACGTCGGTGGTGGTGTGGCCGTGTGGAGTGTGGACCGTGTGGTGTGGTGTGGCCGTGTGGGGTGGGGGTGACGCCGGTAGTGGTGGTGGCTTGGAGAATGGAGATTGGAGAGTGGGGTGTGGTGTGGGGGTATGGTGTGGGGGTGACACCGGTGGTGGTATGGCCGTGTGGTGTGGCCGTGTGGAGTGTGGATCGTGTGGTGCGGTGTGGCCGTGTGGGGTGGGGGTGACACCGGTGGTGGTAGTGGCTTGGAGAATGGAGATTGGAGAGTGGGGTGTGGTGTGGCCGTGTATTTTACATAATACACTTAAAAATATATATATATATTGTGGGTCATCGCGGGCCAGCCCGCATTAGCCCGCAGGGCGGAGCAGGCCGACTTTCTTGACCCGCTAGACTTGCGGGCCACTGCAGGCTAACCTGCGACGACCCGCGGGCTGGTGTGGGCCGACCCATTTGGCCCGCATTACTAGCCCTAGATAAAACATAGAGGGAGGAAGATGATGATTACCATTACTATTATGGTGATTAGATTTGGGATAATTATGTTATTTGAATGTAATAGATGTCATTTTTTGAGAATGTTAATTTAGAGTTTATAAACTTCCGCTGCGTTCAATGTTAGATATCGATTTATGAAATTTATTTTTAAGTTATGAAATGTATTGAAAGCTTTTATATAGGAGTTACAGGTCTAAAAGTATCAGTGTTGATTTAGAGCCTTAACATGTTCTTATGAGATAAGGACACATGGCGAGCAGTAGCGCGACCCAGGGTTTTAAGAAGTTACAACTTATGTGGTATCAGAGCTAGGTTTATGATCTTTAGGGACTTAAGTTTGAATCTATATAGGATAGGTTAAAGATCTTTAGGACTTAAGTTTCGATCTCTAAACCATAGGTTATTGATCCCAAAGAGCTTAGGTAATGATCTTTAAAACTAAGTGAAGATCAATAAACATAAGTGAACAATAGAGCATAAGATATGTTCTTTAGAGGAATTAAGCACTTGATCTATAAGATAGTGAGACATAAAGAGAGTGCGAAAAATATGGGATGTTTACTTAATTATTTAATTATTTTCTTGTATTATTACGTTACTTATATTCTTCTAACTGCTAAAATTATATGTATGAATAGACCCACGTGTAGTGGTATATGTTTATATACTTACACACTATGACACTAACCATGACTGATATTAACTTAAGTAGATTCAGTTGTTGATCCCAAAGAGCTTAGGTAATGATCTTTAGAACTAAGTGATGATCAATAGACATAAGCGAATAATAGAGCATAAGATATGATCTTTAGAGGAATTAAACACTTGATTTGTAAGATAATGAGACATGAAGAGAGTGTGAAAAATATGGGACGTTTACTTAATTATTTAATTATTTTCTTGTATTATTACATTATTTGTATTCTTCTAACTGCTAAAATTATATGTATAAATAGACCCATGTGCAATGGTATATGTTTATATACTTACACACTATGACACTAACCATGACTGATATTAACTTAAGTAGATTCGATTGTCTCTTCTTAAATGGAATGCCTCCAAAAAGAATGATCGAATCAAGAGCTGGAAGGGGTGCTAGACGTGATAACCCCAATGAGGTGGAAGTTTATAATCCACAGCCACAAGGGGAAAGAGGTCAGATGGCTGAAGAGACAGTTAAGCTAATACATACCGTGAACCACTTGGTGGGACTACTAACACAACAACACCAAGCCCCTAATGTCCCACAACATAGGAATGTTAATGAACCCATTAACTTTGATAGGTTCATTAGAGTGCCTAAAGAGTTTAACCTTAGAATGGGTGACCCAGTTGAAGCTGAGGATTGGGTATAAGAAATTGAGAAAACATTTACTGCTTTCCAAATACCAGAAGATAGGAAGGTAAATTATGTTGCATTTATGTTAAAGGGAACTATAGCAAAATGGTGGGCTTCGATTCCCAAACTTGCAAGGGAATACATGAACTAGGTTGTATTTAAGGAGTTGTTTTATCAGAGATACTTCCCTAGAAGCTCCAAAGATAAGATGGAGAATAAATACTACAACTGTAAACAAGGGAATTGAACAATTGAAGAATATGAGGTAGAGTCGAATTGCCTCATCCAATTCCTTTTTGAAAATGTACGTAATGATGATAGGTCCCGAGCTAGAAGATTCCTAAGGGGCTTGAAATTGGACTTGCAACTTGTAGTGGGGACCTTTTAACTAAATACATATGCAGAAATGGTGGATAAGGCTAAGTATCTTGAGTAAAACAAAAAGATCACTGAAGAACAGAGAAGCTACAGAGCAGTAATAGATTTGGGAAATAGACTTGCCTCTAGTGGAATGGGACAAGATAGAGGCAAAAGTTATCATGTGCAGTAGAGCAAAACACAAAGTACTGCAACCCCTCCTCTCTAGATCAGATAAGTGCTTTTGGCACTTCCTGTAGCAAGCCTAAATACTAAATGTACTAGATGTTATGGGCCCCATGAGTGCAGATGGTCAGATGGGGCATGTTTCTCTTATGGGAAGACGGGACACATTAGCAGGCATTGCACTGAGAGGTCAGTCCCATTAATCTTTTATCATGTGTTAATGCGAACTTCGTCAACCTATGTCAAAACCCAAAATCGAATTGGATCGAACAACTAATGATTGATCATGAACAAAGGGAAAAACTGCGACCTATTGCTTATAGTGAAGCAAGAACCTTGGTATGGTGTATACGCTATAATCGAGATAAAAAATCGATTAATAAGTAAAGGTATGAACATCACAAGACAATGCCGATAAGTTTAAGTTCTTCAAGAATAGAAGAAGAGTGTTTGTATTTCAATAATGTCAAAAGTGTCTACAATGAAGTCTTTGACAACTATTTATAGTCTCACACAAAAAAACATAACAAAATGTCATAAAAACCTTACTTGCAACTAAGGAAAACATTATACACCAACGGCCTAAATTTGACTAAAGCCGGCTTATATTTCTACCTAAGTCGGCAGCCTAAATCCAATTTCTAGTCGGCCTAAATTCTTTTCTAAGCTAGTTCAAAAGCTGATGGCCTTAATCATAATTCCAACCGGCCTATCTCCTCAACACCGGCCACTTAAGCCGATGGCTTTGATTCTTCAACGCCAATAGCTTTGGTTCTCAGCAAACATCTTCAAGTCGTCTTTGTTTCGAGACATCTTAGACTTCAACAACTTGGATTATTCTTGGTTCATTCTTGGGTTGACGTAAGCATTGCTCCTCATCTTGAATTTCATTGATTAGCCCGTTAAGTGCATCTTTAAGTCGTTTAGCTCGAAGTCAGGTCATAAGTCCAATTGGCATCTCAAGAGGATCTACTATCCATTTCCTAACTTGGTTGTCATCATTCCCCTTCTCTTGAAAAGGATTTTTCCTCAAATCATTGCCTGCATCAAAAGGACTCAAATCAGTAATATTAAAAGTAACACTGATAGGATACTCGCTTGGTAAATCCAGTTTGTAGGCATTGTTATTGATTCACTCAAGGACTTGAAAAGGACCATCGCCCTTAGGAAGTAACTTGGATCGTTGCTATGCTGGGAATCACTCTTTATGCATGTGTAACCAAACCCAATCTCCGAGTTCAATGATTATTTGCCGGCGCCCTTTGTTGGCTTGTTTTGCATATTGTTCCATCCTTTGCTCAATATTGAGTTTGGCCTTCTCGTAAATCTACTTAACAAATTCAGCTTTCTTTTTGCCATCTAAATTAACATATTCAGAAATGGGTAAAGGAGTTAAGTTCAATGGAGTTAAAGGATTAAATCCATATACAATCTCAAAAGGTGAAAATTTAGTGGCAAAATGTATAGAGCAATTATAAGCAAATTCGACATGTGGCAAACAATCTTCCCATGTTTTAATGTTCTTTTGAATGATAGCCCTAATTAAAGTAAATAAAGTTCTACTAACTACTTTTATTTGCCCATCAGTCTGTGGATGACAAATAATAGAAAACAATAATTTAGTTCCTAACTTACACCACAAGGTTTTCCAAAAGTAACTTAAGAACTTAGTATCCATATCAGATACAATTGTTCTATGCATACCATGTAATCGAATAATTTCTTTAAAGAACAAATCTGCAACATGTGTAGCATTATCAATTTTGTGACATGGAATAAAATGTGTCATCTTTGAAAATCTATCCACAACAACAAAAATAGAATCTCTACCATGTTTAGTCCTAAGTAGGCCTAACACAAAATCTATGGAAATATCAACCCAAGGCTCACTAGGAATAGTAAGGGGCTGGTACAAGTCATGGGGTTACACTCGAGATTTAGCTTGTCTACAGGTGATACATCTCTCACAAATTCGCTCAACAACCTACTTCATGCGTGGCTAATAAAAATGTTCTTGCAAAACTCCTAAGGTCTTAGCCACTCCAAAGTGTCCCATCAAACCTCCACTATGAGACTCTTTTACTAACAACTCTCTGAGGGAATAGTTTGGAATACAAAGCTTGTTTTCTCTAAACAAAAACCCTTAATGCCTAAAGAATTTTCCACTAGCTCCCTTTTCATAACAAGTAAAGTCATCACTAAAATCTTGGTCCAAAGGGTACAACTCTTTAATATGTTCAAAACCAGGAAATTTAGCATCAAGAGCGGAGATTAGTAAGTACCTTCTTGAGAGAGCATCCACAACAATGTTTTCCTTACCTTGCTTGTATCGAATGACGTATAGAAAGGTCTCAATAGACTCTACCCACCTTGCATGTCTCCTATTCAACTTGTGTTGACTCTTCAGGTGTTTCAAGGATTCATCGTCAGTGTGAATCACAAACTCCTTAGGCCAAAGATAGTGTTGCCACGTTTCCAAAGCCCTAACCAATGCATATAACTCCTTATCATATGTCAGGTACTTCAATGCGACTCCATTTAGCTTTTATCTAAAATATGTGATTGGTCTCCCTCTTGCATAAGAACAGCTCCAATACTTAAACCTGAAGCATTACATTCAATTTCAAATGTTTTAGAAAAAATAAGTAAAGTAAGCAAAGGAGCATGGGTTAGTTTATATTTAATTAATTGAAAAGCCTTTTCTTATTCTACTCCCCACTTGAACCCGACATTCTTCTTTATGACTTCAGTGATTGGTGTAACTATGCTACTAAAGTCCCTCATAAATCGTTTAGAAAAGCTCATAAGCCCATAGAAACTACAAACTTGGCTCAATTAAGTTGAGCTTGTCCATTCTTGTATAGCTCGAATTTTCTCCTCATCAACTTAGATTCCCTGTGAACTAACAACAAAACCAAGGAAAACAAGTCTATCTGTACAAAAAGTGCACTTCTTAAGATTAGCAAATAGCTTTTCCCGTCGCAGAACTTCCAAAACAGAATTCAAATGAAATAAATGATCATCTAAATTCTTACTATGGATAAGGATATCATCAAAATAGACAAATACAAATTTCCCAATAAAAGCTCACAAAATATAGTTCATTAATCTCATGAAAGTACTTGGTGCACTAGTTACCCCGAAAGGCATAACCAACCATTCATATAAACCATACATTGTTTTAAATGTAGTCTTCCACTCATCTCCTTCTTTCATTCTAATTTGATGATACGCACTTTTCATATCAATTTTAGAGAAAATACAAGAACCGTGTAATTCATCTAACATGTCGTCTAATCGATGAATAGGATAACGATACTTTACCGTTATGTTGTTGATCGCTCGACAGTCAACATACATCCTCTATGACCCATCTTTCTTAGGAACTAAAATCATGGGAATTGCACATGGGCTCATGCTTTCTCTCACATACCTCTTGTCCATCAGCTCACTAACCTGTTTTTAGAGTTCTTTTGTTTCCTTAGGATTACTCCTATAAGCAAGTCGATTTGGAATGGTTACACCGGGTACAAAGTCAATTTGATGCTCAATTCCTCAAATGGGAGGTAATCCTTTTGGAATTTCATCTGGAAAGACATTTTCAAATTCCTACAACAGAGAAATAACAGAACTTGGCAAAGAAGTGTCAAGTTGGTCAGAGCTAAAAAGTACCTCTTTGTATAAAAGTACTATCATAGGTCTCTTTGTTCCTAAGAATAAAGCCTTCTTAACACCACTAGCCTTCACATAAAAATTTTCTTTTCTCTCTATTTTTCTCTCACTATTCAATTCTCTCCCTTTCTTTTCTTTTTCTCTTTTCTCAGACTCTCTCTCTTTTTCTTTTGTAGTAGCACTCACTCTTTTATTTTCACTTGCTCTTTTTTGTTCACTTTCTCTCTATAACCTCACTTGATCCTCATATACCTCACTAAGAGTCATAGGACAAAGAGAAACGGCCTCTGATCGTGTACAAAAGAGTATTTATTGGTGAATCCATCATGTTTCACCTATTTGTCAAACTGCCATGGCCTACCTAACAACAAGTGTGTAGCTTGCATTAGAACTACATCACAAAGAATTTCATCCCCATACTTTCCAATGCTAAAAGAAACTAATACCCGTTTTGTAACCCTCACTTCACCACTATCATTTAACCATTGCAGTTTATAAAGGCAAGGATGCTTACTTGTGGGAAGCCCCGATTTCTCCACAATGGTCGTGCTGACAACATTTGTACAACTCCCACCATCAAAAATTACACCACATACCTTGTCTTTAACAAGACACCTAGTATGAAATATGTTCTCCCATTGCACATTCTTCTCTTCTTTTGTCTGCATGCTCAAAGCCCTCTTGGCTACCAACATCTCCCCCTAAACAACAAATTCTTCCCCCCTCATCAACATCTTCTAATGATGGCATAGATTTATGTTCTGACTCACTATCTGTCTCAATCTCTCCATCATCCCGCATCACCATAATTCTCTTGTTTGGACATTAACTCGCTATATGTCCCTTGCCTTGGCATTTAAAACACTTAATACCACGATTCCTATTACAAAAAGAATCAAGTTTACCTTTATTCCCATGAGATGTCAATTCTGCCTTTTATTCTGGCATTGGTTTGGAGTAGGATTGCTTCTCCTCCTTCTTCCTTATATTAGCTCTCCAGTTGGAAGAACTTGATGTCGCACATATGGAACTACTACCTTACCACTTGAGTTGCTTCTCCACCTTAATCGCCATGTGAACCATATCATCCAGTTATATATAATGTTGCAGCTCCACCACATTCTATATATCTCGATTCAAGCCTGCCAAGAACCTAGCCATAGTAGCTTCCCGGTCCTCCTCAACATTCGCCCTAATCATCACAACCTCCATCTTCTTATGATATTCCTCTACACTCCTATTCCCCTGCCTCAGATTTTGCAATTTATTGTACAAATCCCTATAGTAATAAGTGAGAATAAATTGCTTCCTCATCACTCTCTTCATCTCTTCCCAAGTCTCTATTGGTGGCTTTCTATTCTTCCTCCTACTCGATAACAATTGGTCCCACCAAACTATAGAATAGTCAAGAAAATTATATAGCAGCCGATTTCACCTTCTTAACTTCAGAGTAGTTATGACAGTCAAAAACTAGTTCCACCTTTTTCTCCCACTCAAGATATACATCAGGATCATTCTTCCCTTGGAATGAAGGAATTTTCATCTTTATATTTCCTGGATTGCTATCTTCTTCTTTCCTAACTCCTCTACTTCTCCCTATATTTCTCCTATAACCCATGAAAGAATCCTGATCAGATACAGCTATAGACTCTTCTCAACCCCAATCATCCTCCTCCATACACACTACCCTTTTAGGAATTTTATCCCTCCTACGTCTAGCAAAAGCAATCCAAGACTACTCAAAATTCTGCTCCATCTATTCCTGAAATTGATCCATCTCTACTCTAAACATCCTCCTCATCTTAGCAGTCAAAGTCTCCATGATCAATTTTGTGTCAACACCCCTCATCACACTATCAGGAGAATTTCTATTATACATATTTTCTGCAACAAAAAAAAAACAAAGATAATAATAGAAAAGTATAGATCCTCACCGAATCACTCCCTCATGTGTTTTCTACTCAATCAATGAATCTCTCTAATCACTCGTGTTTTATGTCTCATAAGATTCAATTGGCTTTTGCACACTATAATGGTCTCGCCACTCTTGCCTTTTATCACTCACAATCTCTTCCTCTGTTCTTTTAAAACTAAACAACAAAGCAAGATTTATCCCACCCATTCAACAGATTCTTTGTTGTTGGAATCAACAATTCAACAAGTCACAACAATTTCCCTGATAATTCAAACAACACAATTATGAATTTCGAGTCTTCAACACAACAATTGCCAAGAATCCTTTTTTTTTATACGAATTTTCCTTTTTTTTTACTATTCAAACAAGAATTCAAAGTGGATCAATGAACACGTACAGTAACTGCTATAACAAGTCTAATAAGATCAACAGATATACAGAGTTTCAAACTTTTTTTTTTCTTTTTTCTTTTTTTTGAATTCAAACCTTAGATCTACCAATTGGATTCAAGATAGGCAATTCCTAACCAACCTAATTGCTCTGATACCAAATGATGCAAACTCTGTCAACCTATGCTGAAACCCGAAATCGAATTAGATCGAACAACTGACGATCGATCACGAACGAAGGGAAAAACCGCGACCCATTGCTTATAGTGAAGCAAGAACCTTGGTATGGTGTATGCGCCACAATCGGGATGGAAGACCGATTGATAAGTAAAGGTACAAATGCCATAGGACAATGCCGATAAGTTTAAGTTCTTCAAGAATAGAAGAAGAGTGTTTATATTTCAATAATGTCAAAAGTGTCTACAATGGAATCTTTGATGACTATTTATAGTCTCACCAAGAAAAACAATACAAAACATCATAAAAACCCTACTTGCAACTAAGGAAAACAATATACGCCTACAACCTAAATTTGACTAAAGCCAACTTATATTTCTACCTAAGTTGGCACCTAAGCCAGCAGCCTAAATCCAATTTCCAATCGGCCTAAATTTTTTCTAAGTCGATTCAAAAGCCAGCGGCCTTAATCACAATTCCAGCAAGCCTATCTCCTTAATGCCGGCTACTTAGGCCAACTGCTTTGATCTTCTACGCCGACAGCTTTAGTTCTTCAATGCTGGCAACTTTGGTTCTCAGCAAACAACTTTAAGCCATCTTGGTTCCGGGACATCTTGGACTTCAACGGCTTGGATTATTCTTGGTTCATTCTTGGGTTAATGTAAGCATTGCTCCTCATCTTGAATTTCTTTGATTAGCCCTTTAAGTGCATCCTTAAGTCGTTTAGCTCGAAGTTCGGTTATACGTCGAACTGGCATCTCAAAAGGATCCGCTATCCATTTCTTAGCTCGGTGGTCATCGTGTATGCAATCAGAGGGGACATAAGGCAGTCAACTGTCTTAAATGACAAATAAGAAATCAAGTAGGCCCGATTCAATAGGCAACTAGACCTCTAGTGAGAGGATAGGGAAGTAAACCACAGGCAGGGGGTCCTAAATAAAGAGTTCCTACCAAAGTATTTGCCATTCGCCAGCAGTAGCACCAGGATACCCCTAACGTAGACAACATTGCAAGTATGCCTCCAGTACACTCTTACAATGCATATGTGATGTTCGACACTGGTGCTTCTATATCATGTGTCTTTGAGAACTTTAAATGTGCATGTACTTTGAATGTTAAAAACATAAATGACCGTCTAACTGTTAGTACTCCCTTAGGAGCAGGAGTAAGAATAAGTAGAATATGCAGAAGGGTAAGAATAGAAATACATGGTAGGGTGATGCCAACAAGCCTCCTAGTATCAGAGATGATAGAATTTGACATTATTTTGGATGTCAATTGGCTATCAAAATATCATGCCACCATTAACTATCATGACATGGTGGTGCAATTTAATGTACCAGGGGATGGATATTTAGAATACAAGTTAGAAATACAGAGACTTACTAGATTGCTCACTTATGAGATGTGGGGAAAAAGTGTGTTGGTAATTATGTTTGTTGAAGCCAATGAAGAGGTTAATATGGAAGGAGTACTAGTAATGAAGGAATTTCCTGATGTGTTTCAAGAAGATCTTCTTGGTTTACCCCCAGCTAGAGAAATAGAATTCAATATTGACTTGGTACAAGGCACAGTACTTATATTAAAATCAGTCTACAAGATGACACTAGTGGAATTGGAAGAATTAAGGAAACAGTTACAAGAGTTACAAGATAAGGGTTTTGTAAGACCCAGTGTCTCTCCTTCAGGTGCACCGATTCTATTTGTAAAGAAGAAGGATGGAAGCATAAGACTTTGTATAAACTATAAAGAGTTAAACAAGGTTACAATCAAGAATAAATATCCTCTTCCTAGGATAAATGACCTGTTTGACCAGTTGTAGAGAGCTCAAGTGTTCTCCAAAGCAAACCTAAGATTAGGTTACCATCAACTAAGAATTAAAGAAGAATATATCTAAAAAACAGCATTCAGGACTAGATATGGGCACTACGGGTTCCTAGTGATGCCCTTTGGACTAACGAATACATCAGTTGCATTCATAGATTTAATGAACAGAGTATTTAGGGATTTTTTGATTAAATTTGTAATCTTTTTTATAGATGATATCCTGATATACTCTAAAAGCACTTAAGAGCATGAAAAGCACCTAAAACTAGCATTGGATAGGTTATAAGAAGAGAAGTTTTATGCCAAATTTAGTAAATGTAAATTCTAGCAGGAACAAGTAGTCTTCTTAGGTCATGTGATTAATAGAGAAGGGATAATTGTGGACCCAGAAAAGGTAAGAGCAATAGTGGACTGGCACAGACCAAAGACAATTATAGAAGTGAGAAGCCTCCTTGGGTCTAGCGGGCTATTATAGGAGATTTGTAGAGGGGTTTTCCAAAATAGCAACTCCTCTCACCAAATTGACAAAGAAGAATGTGAAATTCTAATGGGATGATAGATGTTAAGCCAACTTTCAGATGCTCAAAGAGAAACTTGTATCGGCGCCAGTTTTGACTTTGCCCAAAAGTGGAGAAGAGTTTATAGTATATAGTGATGCCTCGGTTCAAGGATTGTGATGTGTATTGATGCAAGGTGGTCAAGTAACAGCTTATGCATCTCGACAATTGAAACCGTATGAAAAGAACTACCCAACTCATGACTTAGAATTGGCAGCTATAATATTATCTTTGAAGCTATTGAGGTATTACTTGTATGGAGAAAGGTGCAAAATTTTCACTAACCCCAGAAACTTGAAATACATATTTACACAGAAAGAGCTGAATATGAGACAGAGGAGATGGTTGGAGTTAATCAAGGATTACAACTTGGAGATACAATACCATCCAGGAAAAACCAACGTAGTGGCAAATGCCCTTAATAGAAAGAAACAGGGCAATGTTGCCACTTTCATCTCTTCGTAGAAGAAGTCATTAAAAGATACGCGCAAATTAGAGTTAGAAATTTTAACACAAAAAGTGGAAGCAAAAATGGCTACCTTAAGGTTACAGCCAACAATAATGGACAAAATTAAAGTAGGTCAGATAGAAGATCAAGATATCCAAGAGATCAAAAATAAAATGGAATAAGATAAGGCTCTAGAATTCAACCCGAATGCAGAAGGGACCTTAAGATACAAAACAAGACTATGTGTGCCAAGGGATGCAAAATTGAAGAAGAGAGATTGAAAAAGGCATATTACTTCGGCTACATAATACACCTTGGAAGTATAAAAAATGAATAAGGACTTAAAGAGTTGTTATTGGTGGAGAAATATAAAAAGAGAAATAGCTGAGTATATAGCTAAATTCCTCATATGCCAGTAGATTAGGATAGAACATCGGAGGCCGGCTGGAGAATTACAACCTCTTCTAGTACCGGAGTGGAAATGGGAATATGTGACAATGGACTTTATTACAACCCTCCTAAACACCAGGGAGATGTAAGATACAGTTTAGGTTATAGTTGACAGACTGACCAAGTCTACTCATTTTATACCTATCAGAGTAGAATACAAGTTAAAGAAACTAACTTAGATATACATACAGGAGATAGTCAAACTGCATGGAGTGCCATTGACCATCACTTCTGATAGAGACACAAGGTTTGTAAGCAGATTCTAGAGTAGCCTACATAAAGCATTTGTCACCAAACTGCAATTTAGCACAGTGTTCTACCCACAGATAGATAGTCAGTCTGAAATGGCCATACAAATACTAGAAGATTTGCTCAAGGTATGTGCATTAGATTTTGGAGGAAATTGGACTAAACATATACCTCTGGTGGAGTTTGCCTATAATAACAGTTACCATGCAACCATCTAGATGGTTCCATATGAAGCTCTTTATGAAAGAAGATGTAAATCCCCACTACACTGGGATGAAGTGGGAGAAAGACAGATAATTGGGCTAGAGTTGGTACAAGAAGCGATAAACAAGGGAAACTAATCAGGCAAAAAATACAGACTGCCTAGTCTCGACAAAAGAGCCATGTAGATAAGAGAAGATACCCTTTGGAATTTCAAGTGAGAGAGAAGGTATTGTTGAAGATTTCTCTAACAAAAGGAGTGATCAGATTCAGGTTGAGAGGAAAGTTAAACCCAAGGTATATAAGCTCGTTTGAGATCTTGGAAAGAATAAGCACAATGGCTTATAGGTTAGCTTTTCCACCAAATTTGGCTAGAGTACATGATGTATTCATGTATCCATGCTAAGAAAGTATGTACCCGACCCAAATTAGATAGTAGCTTTAGACACTCTGAATGTGCAACCAAACTTGACATTTATAGAAAGACCAATCAGAATTTTGGATATTAAGGAACAAGTACTAAGATGGTCCCTTATGTTAAAGTGTAATAGACTAACCAAATAAAAAGGGAAGCGGCATGAGAACTGGAAACAGAAATGAGGAAGAAGTATCTAGAACTCTTCTAGAATTAGGTACTTTCGAGGACGAAAGTTTTATAAGGGGGGAGAATGTAATACCTGAATTTTTATTTATTTTAATATATATGTTATCAAAAAGAGTTAAGGACAAGGATGGGGATTTTATTAAAAAAAAAATCGAGGGGCAATTTAGACACTTCACAAAAGGGAGTATTTTAACCCTAAATGACCTAATGTTTCTTATTTTTCACCCCTCATAGTAAAACAGCAAACAAAGAAGAGGTTCTCTTGGAACAAACCTAAGACGATTAAGAGGAAATTGTTGACATTTAGCCCAATCACACAAGGTAAGATTTTACTATGAACTTGTTAACAAGAATACCAAATTTAAAGATTTTCTCTATTTTCATCTCCTTATTCATCCAAAATTCAAATTTGAAGAACGGGACGAAACGAGCACCAAATCCATCAATTAAGGAGTAGATTCACTGAAAACTTAGAAGTAAGTTATCTAACCCATGTTAAGGAAGTATGTATACATTTTAGAAGTTAAATTAAGTCTAGGCATAAAGAGAAGCGAGTTTAGGAGAAATTGGAGTAAAAGAATTAGGGTTCGTGGAATTGGCTAAGAAGTACACGGCCTCTCAACACAGTCACGTTTCAACCGTGTTGAATTCAAAAGTTACACCAAGAGATACACGACCTTCCAACATAGTTGTGTTTCAATTGTGTTGAAGCCAAACCTTACACCAAAAGATACACGAACCTTAACACAGTCGTGCTCCAGCCCATGTTGAGTTACATGGCCTCCAACATAGCTATATTAAATAAAATATAATTTAATTATATATCCATTTAACTTCTAATTAAGTTAATTTTCATGCGACCTAAATAGCTAGTAAAACCTTAAATAAATGAAATGATTAAGATTAAGAGAGATAAGAGATGATATCAATCTTGGATTTAGTACTAAAAAGAATTATTGATGTTGTATAGATTTCAATTTAGCTTAAGTCCAAGATTGAAAGTGCTTAAGGTTAAGATTCAAGGTACGTGTAACTTGTGTGCTATTTAGTTCTTGCTTAAGTTAGTATATGTGTTGAAATTGATTAAGTTAACTAATTTGGGTTAAGTGTTTAAGTTATATGTTGTATGTGCTTGGCTCGACCTAGGGGCTCATAGTGGTAGATTCCTCGGAAGCACCCCAATGATCCTTGTGTGACGTTGTCTCTAGTGGAGTCATGCTCAGAAATGATATGGGCTGAATGTTGGTTAAGAGGTTTAAGTTGACATAGGTGTGGGGGGCATAGTGACAGTTCTCATCATCAAGTTTAAGGATTAAGGTATCATGGGTATAGGGCCCGTAGTGGCAGTTCCCATCACCAAATCATACTCCAGTGTATTAAGTGTGTTAAGGGAGTCATGAGTACCATATTGTTGCTTGTGGACATAAATTGTATAATGAAACAGTGCCTATGTTTTACTACATAATGCATGTAATAATTGTTTTTGTTTGTTCCTGTGTGTGTGTGTTTGTGTTATACGTACTGAGCATTAGCTCACCCCTTGGGGAATATTTTTTTAAAATGCAGTTGTTGGGGGAGATGATAACCTAGAGGATAACTTGGGTCTAGGTGAAACACACAGAGAGGAAAATAACGAATACCATTACTATTATGGCGATTAGATTTGGGATAATTATATTATCTGAATGTAATAGATGTCATCTTTTGGAGAATGTTAATTTAGAGTTTATAGACTTTTGCTGCATTAGATGTTAAATATCAATTTATGAAATTTATTTTGAAGTTATAGGATGTATTGTGCTTTTATATAAGAGTTACAGGTCTAAAAGCGTCAGTGTTGATTCAAAGCCTTAATGTGTTTTTGTGAGATAAGGACACGTGGCAAGCAGTAGTGCGGCTAAAGGTTTCGAGACGTTACAATCGGTTTATGTATATGACTTTCAACATTGTAGAAAATTACAATTCTATCTTAAAAAGAGCTTGAGAGTTAGCAATGGCTACTTTGGTGAAGAAAACATTTTACAATTGCGTAGCTTACGTTATCAACAACTATTCGAAGGTGCTTAAGAATATGACAAAGAATAGAATCTTCACCAAATGTATCATCGAAAAGATAGACAAATAGAGTTTACGAGCTAGCAACCATAAGGTTATCGACTATAGTAAGTAGGAATTTTTTTTTGAAGTACTCACTAACAGTCATCGTGTAACGAGTAGCTTGAGTGGAGGGGGCCGAATGCACACTGTTAACTTTGCTCACTGCACATGTACTTTTTAAAAATAGCAAATACACCAAATCTCATGCTTACATGCATATGCAATAGTTGCTTCTATTTTGCTCAATATGTCAATAGCTATATCAGATTGGTATAAGTGGACCCATCAAGAATTCACATATAGAACCCACTTCCTGCTCATAGGCGATGAGCTTAATTAGGAGCCCATACACTTCCCATCACTTCATCCAAGAGGAAAGCTTACACAAAAAAAGGGAGGGGGGGTGGGTGGGGGGAATCAAGATGAAAAAGATATCACATGGAGATGGATTTTATGGAGTGTTCATATAGGATCACATGTAGGCTTTGTTGAGGGGAAAGTCATAATAGAATAACGTGTCTACGTGGACATGATAATGGTAAATATTAGATCATCAAACTCATGATTAATTAAATTTTAACTTAACCTTGTATATTTATGACATCGAATCATTGTTTGTATAATGCTAACATTTTTTATTTTCATTGTGCAGATTAGATGGAGCCTAAACCATTTCACCCATCTGTTTTAACACAGCAAGAGGGACATCATTCATTGACATTTACAATTTATGTACATTATATTTCAAATTTTGTAATTTATTAATATTTTTTAATAAATTATTTTTTCTATTTTTTTATCTACATTGTTTCTAAACTTTTTTATAATTGTCAAATTTTTTTCAATGATAAATTTTTTTAAATTAATTTTTTGGTTTTGAAAAACATTAAAATTTTACATAATAATAATAAAATTAATTTTCATAAATTTTAAAATTATAATAATTGATATAAAATTATTAAAAATTTTCAAACTATATTCAAAGCATATTCTGAATTCGTGATTTTATCACTTATTTTATGAATTATTTTATCAAATATTCTATTTTATAATTATTTTTTAAAAATAAGATTATTTTAGTTAATTTCCCAATTCTTTCTACAATTTCTTTGAAGTAAAATCGTCCATAAACCCGGAGAACATATATGAGCTTCCACTAATCTCTCTTTGGTCGGAAAATGGTGGGCAGGGCTTCTTCACTAGCATCTACGCTAGCTGAAGCAGCTCTACGTATCAAGTCCAACAACTTCATCAATGTCTTCTCCAAATCTCCCATACACATTCCTCCTCTCTCTCCCAGGCCCTTGTTTCACTCATCCAGGTTTCTCTTACTCTCTCTCTTTTTCTCTCTGTATATCATATGATTTAGTGGGTGCAATTCCTCTGAACAAATTCTCCTTGCAGTATTTGGCCAAAAGAAATAGAACTTATAGCATTTTGTTATAATATATCTAAATATATTTTTCTGGGCTTACGTTATCTATCTCAATTTTTCCGCTGAAAATTGTATTTTTGGTCAAGTGCATGTCCAACAAACAACAAGATTAGATTTTTATTGGCAATTTCTCTCTTTTTTGGTTTTTCCCCTTGTATACGTACATCCTGAAGTTGAGTTCAGTTGAAAATTGATGTTAATGTTAATGCAGTAATGCCCATAATGTCTTTGATTGAAATCTGCTTGCTCTTACCATTGTTATGGGGCTAAATCTGTTTGAAAGGTCAAAATGATCAACTCTGCAATCATTTCATTAGATTGAGTGTTAAATGTGAAATGCCCCAATCTTCCAAAGTGTCTCGGTGAAGGTCTCCACATTTTATGTTTGATACATATAGTGAATTTGCATGATTGTACCAATGCCACCCCTGACTGCAGCTTGGATGAACTGATATTCAAGGTTCCTGCACATAAGCCCGATGTTTGGCCTAGCTATAATACAAGAGCATATTTCTTGCCTTGGTGTGCTTTGATCCATTCTTATAGTCCTTTGAATGCGGGAAGTGAAGTTCCTGAAAAGCCAAAGAATGTTGAAAGTAGTGGCAGTGCTGGTGGAAGTGGTGAAGTCAAATTGAAGAGGAAAAAATTGAAGGGGAAAAGAGCTGTCGTAAGGTGGCTAAAGTTCTTTCGATGGAAGAAGAAAAAGGAATATGAAAGAATGACTGCTGAAGAGAAGATTCTGTACAAACTGAGAAAGGTAATAATTTGGTTCTCATTCTTGTTTTGTTTGTGTTTCTTTTCCTTTTTCTTCCCTGTGTCGATATGAGTACTTCTGAGTCAATGAATATGCTTTTGCTATCTTGCAAAGCTATTGATGGATTTAAAGTTTTCATGGTGTTTATTGTTTTATATTCTTGTTTTATACTTTTCCTTAGGTGTGTTGATTTTACTGAAAGCATTTTCCCCTTCATTTTAGCGTTTAGTATAATCTAATAGCTGTAATTGCCTGACCTTTCAATGGCACCTTTGTCGATATTGTAATTTTTATTGTCAATTTGTGGCTGCTAGGAATTCTACCTGCCTAGGGGTCCCTCTACTGTCATCCTTCTCCGTCACATGTCTGATCCTTGCACATGTGAAGCTTCAAATATCTTCTTGATTGGTTTACCCTAGTTTCTAACCAGCATTTTTTTAAATTCTGTATCAGTGGGCTTGTTTTTGTAAACTCTTGTATTAGTATAGAGCTGCTGGCCCTTTCCCACTCTTTAACGGTTGTCATAACTTCCTCTTTTATTTAATATAATTATTTGATCTACGGAAAAAAAAAAAAAAAGTGGCAGCTAGCAGTGGAAGACATTGGGCTGCAGTGATGGCAGTTAATAGTTGATGGCCTTAAACTTTTTGAAAAAGTGACAGTGGTTTTTTCATTTAATCGTCTTATCATATTTATTTTTAAGCTTTTTAATCTATTAAATGGATCTTAGCTTTTCATGGTTGTTAATCTGTTTGAAGTTTGAATTTTTCAGTATTCAAGCCCTGTTAAAACTTCTTTGGCCCATATTTGAAGATCTTTTAATAAGTGGGAGGCCCATGATTGGATCGTTCTTTAATAGAAACATCCAATGAATTTATCTAAAACCATACCAAGAAGCTTACGGTTACAAATGCTAAATTTACTTGTGCAGTGAATCTTTTTTTTTTGGATAAGTAAATAATTTCAATAATTAATCACAAATATACAACCTTCAAAAACAGAAAGGTTTACAAAGCACAGCTACTTTTTAAAGAATAAACAAAAATACTATGCATAAAACAAAGTGAACTTTTCAAGAACCTGAGCAACTATTAGAGTAAATTAAAATTTGGTCGGCTATAGAACTAGAGGAAGGGATAGAATTTCCAAGATGTGCCCTGTTGCGAACTCTTCAAATGCAATAGATAGTAGCAGAAAAGGAGGCACTCCATCATTTAAGGATGGGTGCATTAGAATTTGCCGAAGCAATGAGCGCTGTAATAGTACCCTGCCAATCAAGCAAGGAAGGAGGGCAGCCAAGACAGTTATAGACCATATCTCACACTTGGGATGCAAAATTAAAATCAAAGAAAAGATGGGAGTGATCTTCAATGTCTATCGAGCATAAATAGCAATTAGATGAAGCTGCAATGCCCTATCTGCACATTCTATCAAGTGTTGGAAGTTTCCTTAACTACTCTAACCACAAGATGAAACAATGTCTGGGCAAAGTGGTGTCATTCTAGACCATTTTATACCACTGAACAGAAGGTCCAGGCAAAGAGAGGAACACATAACCACTTCCAATGGAATAGTCTCCCGAAGTTGCATGGATTCACTGTAAATCATCCGGTTTGTGTGGGTTAGGCCTTATAGTTGGAGGTATATGGAAGGAAGACCAAAACGGAACCAAAGGGAAGTTCCATTCGTGTCCCTCCATGATGGAACATAATCTAGCGCTGGAATTGAGCCCTATGTTAGCTATAACCCGAGCACTATACACCAAGTCTAGAAGACCTATTGGCAACCAAAAATTGTGAACAATTAGCAGTGAATCTTTTGTTAGCGGTCTAAACAATTAGCAGCATGGCAACATTATTTTGAAAGTTTTCTACCATTAGATTTAGATTCATGAACAACTTAACAAAAGATTTAAATCGGTATATATCATAGTGTTTTTCTATGTAGAGTCCCATTAACGAATTCCCATGGCGCATTTGTTATACCCAAAAAAAAAAAAAAGAAACTCCTTACATTTTTTTTTAGATTGATTACATATTTTACGAAAAAGCAAGTGTATGGAAAGATGAAAATTTTCTTTGTTTGGCCTCTTAGCAACTGTCTATAGGCTTATTTTCCTCATGTCCTTGCTGGAATATGGATTAAGGCCTATCACATTGAATTAATTAAATGGAAGTGGGACAACGGCTTTTAGAATTCAAGTTATAACCCTGCTTTTATACTGGGAAAAGTGTGGATTCAATCCACAACTAAATGATCTTCAGTGACTTACACACTCACACCCCAAAGAAAAGAAAAGATGATTTAAAGGTTTAACCGAATGGATCAACATGTGGTATATATTCATGATGCGTCTGATGCTTCATATTTGTTGCTTTGAGATATAAATATATTTACTGAAAAGCCAGGAGCAGGGCAGTGCAAAATTTATTTCTAATCCCCACTCAAGCTATATAGCGCATGTTTGAATCCTAAATTCTTTAATTTATAGATTTCAAAGAATGAAAGCTGATATTGTGCTGCCTCAGCATGTGCATACATTCTTTGAAATGAGTTAGAGTCCCACATATACCTTTGAGCATCTTAGTTATGGAATGCTGAAAATTAACTGTGAGTGATACAATAGCTTCCTTGATAATGAAAGTGTTGTAAATTAGATTTTGGTAGAAATATTTTCTGTTATTCTTCTCTCAAGGAGGAAAAAGATATATATAGTTACAAGGAAAAGATCTGATATAGATCCAAACAACTTAACTACATTTAGGAGTAACTAAATCTTTCTAAGTTTATCTTTTTATCCTTCTGTTATTGATAGCTATCTCTTTACTCATGTCAACACTCTCCCTCAAGTAGGTGCGAAGATGTCTTCTAAGCCCAACTTGTCTAGTGTTTTCTGAAAAACTTCTACCGAAACTCCGTGTGTTAAAACATCTGCCAACTGCTCTTTAGAACAAATAAAAGGAATGTTAATCAGCCTTTGGTTAAGCTTTTCCTTGATGAAGTGTCTATCTACTTCAATGTGTTTAGTTCGATCATGTTGTACTGGATTATTTGCTATTTCCCGTGCTGCATTATTATCACAATACAAGAGCATCGGTTCTTGAGGTTGAATACCTATCTCGATAAGCAACAATCTAATCCATAATAGTTCTGACACTCCATGAACCATGCCTATATACTCTGCTTCTGCTGATGACCTTGCCGTAACATTTTGTTTTCTACTTCTCCATGTGACAAGATTCCCACCAACAAACGTGAAGTACCCAGAAGTTGATCGACGATCTATGATATTTCCAGCCCAATCAGCATCAGTATACCCTTTTACTTCCATATGCCCATGCTTCTTAAAGGTTAACCCCTTTCCAGGTGTCCCTTTTAGATAACGCAAAAGTCTCATAATTGCATCCATGTGATCCTCACTAGGTTCATGCATAAACTGACTTAACACACTGACAGCATAGGCAATGTCTGGCCGTGTATGGGACAAGTAGATTAACCTCCCTACCAACCTTTGATATCGATCCTTGTTTGTTGGAACTTGATCCGGGTAAATGGCCAGGTGATGATTCTGAACAATAGGAGTCTGAGCAAGTTTGCAGTCTACCATACCTGTTTCAGATAAGAGATCCAATATATATTTTCGTTGTGACAAGTATATACCTTCTTTAGATCTTGCCACTTCTATCCCCAAGAAATATTTCAGTCCTCCTAAATCTTTCATTTCAAATTCAGCAGATAAATAGGTTTGTAGATTTCTTATTTCTTCTCTATCATCACCTGTTACAATCATATCATCTACGTGGATGATTAGGAGAGTAACTTTTCCATTATTGCGTTTAATGAACAAGGTATGATCTGCATTTGCTTGATGATACCCATTTCTTTTCATAGCATCAATGAATTTTCCAAACCATGCTCTTGGTGACTGTTTCAACCCATACAAAGCTTTCCGCAATTTGCACACTTTGTCTCCCAACTGTGAAGTATTAAACCCAGGAGGAATATGCATATACACTTCCTCTTCTAAGTCCCCATGTAAAAAGGCATTTTTTACATCAAACTGCTTGAGTGGCCAATTGAAATTTGCAGCTAATGATAATAGGATCCTGACTGTATTCATTTTTGCAACTGGAGCAAAAGTTTCTTGGTAATCAATACCATATGATTGCGTGTATCCCTTTGCCACCAATCTTGCCTTGTATCGCTCAATCGTTCCATCTGCTTTATGCTTGGGTGTGAATATCCATTTGCATCCGACTGGTTTTTTACTTGGTGGAAGGGGCACAATGTTCCACGTGCCATTTTTCTGCAGTGCATCCATTTCAACTTGCATTGCTTCTGCCCATTTTGGATTTTCTAGAGCTTCTTTGACATTTGTAGGTATCTTTATACTCTCCATTTGAGTTACAAATGCTTGATGTGGTGATGAGAGCCTGTGAGTGGAGACATACCTGGTGATTGCATACTTTGCTTTTCCATTAGGAGAGTACCCATCCGGTGGTTTCCCACGATTCTGTCTAGGAGGTAAAGTAAAAGTTGATGCAGGTACTGGATTAAAGTTTTCAGGAGTACTTACCTTAGGGATATCCGTTGGCTCTTGAGCGTGTACTTGAGGAGAGGATAGGGCGTCTTCATCAGGACTGACAATTACACCAGGAATGTCTTGTCCATTTTGTTGATGAATTTCTCCCCCTGACCCACTGTCTTCATTACATACAACAGGAAGGTCTTGTCCATTTAGTTGAGGAAGATCAATCCAACTGTAGTTATCATGAAGTATCTCCCCCTGAGAACTGGAGATGGTTTGATCATTAAAGAAATATTCTGTCTCTGATAAGGTGACATCCATGCTAACATACATACGGCAAGTGGAAGGATGGTAGCATCTATAGCCACGTTTTTGAGGATGGAAACCGAGAAAGACACATCGCACCGCACAAGGATCAAGTTTAGTGCGTTGATTCTTGGGGAGATGAACATAAGCGACACACCCAAAAACTCGTGGGTCCAATTGTGATGAGGATGGAATATGAACATGTTTGCCAAGCACCTCTAGTGGGGTTTGAAATGACAGAACTCGTGATGGCATCCTGTTTATGAGATATATTGCATAAGTGACAGCATCGACCCAATAAGTTTGAGGAACATTTGCACCAATAAGAAGTGCCCTTGTTGTTTCAAGTATGTGCCTGTTCTTGCGTTCAGCAACTCCATTTTGCTGTGGAGTATGAGGACATGTAGTCTCATGGAGAATGCCATTTGCTTGAAAAAATTGTGAGAGTACAGTGTTCAAATATTCTCCACCATTGTCAGATCTTATCATTTTTATTGAAAGAGAATATTGAGTTCGAACCATGTTGTAAAAAACTGGAAAAATAGCACATACATCACTTTTATGTTTCATAGTATATAACCAGGTCATTCGAGTGCAGTCGTCAATAAACGTAATAAACCATCGGATTCCAGATTTAGAACTATTAGGGACAGGTCCCCAAACATCTGAGTGAATTAATTCAAATGGTGTTGTTCTCTTATTTAAACTTAAAGGATAGGAGGTGCGGTGGCTTTTGGCCAAAGTGCACACATTACATTGAAGGGAAGTTTCTGAAATATTGCCAAACAAAGATGGAAATAACTTTTTCAAATAACCAAAGGATGCATGTCCCAATCGATGATGCCATAACCAAACATTCTTCAAATCTCCATCACTGCGACTTTGCACTTGATTAACATAACTGGTTGCAACATCATCCACATAGTACAACCCTTTCCTCTTAGTACCACGCCCAATTATCGCCTAAGTCTGGATATCCTGAAGCAAGCAAAAATTTGGAAACATTAGGACAACACATTCTAATTGTTCTGTGATTTGGCCAACTGATAGCAGATGATTAGACAATGCAGGAACAAGTAAACAATTATGTAAAGAAATAGTGGGAGTGAGGGTGATTGATCCTGCGCCAACCACAGGGGTGGTCTCTCCATTAGCGGTTACAACATGTTTCTTAGGCGGTGGTGTCACGTACTGAAATAGGGATTTGTTGTAAGTCATGTGCTCTGTTGCTCCTGAATCAATGATCCAACCAATATCTTGTGCTGTGGATACGGAAAGAATTTTTTCTATTTTACCTGAATCGTCCAATGATATGCGGTTGGTTAGAGAGAGCAATTCACCAGATTCAGTAGGTTCAACTGTCGTTGTTGCAACAGCAGCTACACTCGGTTCTGTATCTGTGGTGTTGGCTACCTTTGCTTAGGCTGATCGTTTGCTATTTCGTCCCTTACCTTGCTTTCGTTTTTCAAAAAACCAGTCAGGATAACCATGGATTTCAAAGCATGTATCTTTAGTATGGCGTGTTCCATTGCAATGGCTGCAACGCAACTTGTCTTTCTCAGCATCTTCAGAAGTTCGAAAAGTGCCTTTGTAATTCGAGGTCTTAGAAATCATTGCCATCTGTGAGCCTTCTCCGATCTCTCCTTTACCAAGCATGGTTACTTGTCATTGTGATTCTCTTCTAACCATATTAAAGCACTCTTCAATACTTGGAAAAGACTTCATTCGGAGAAGGTCACTCCTGATAGAATCAAAGATCTCATCTAGACCTGCAAGAAAGCCATAGACTCTATCTTTCTGAATTTCCTCCTGTCTGACGCACAAATCCGTGGTACATACCATTTTAATGGGACGTCGTCTATCCATTTCTTGCCACACGCTATTCATCTCGGCGTAATACAGGTGAAGGGGACGTCCATTTTGCTTGGTTCTTGTTGCCTTGCAACGCAGCTCGTAATATTGTGAATCATCTGCTCCATCATAAAACGTTTGAGTGACACTATCCCAGATATCTTTTGCTGTTGGAAGATCAATGAATAGACTAAGGAGATGGGGTTCCATCGTTTTAAGCAGCCATCCACGCACCATTACATCCTCAGTATACCATTTTAAGTATTCACTAGTATTCTCGTCCGCCTTTGGGATTTGACCATTTAAATAGCCAAGTTTGTTTAATCCTGCAGCATGGACTTCTATCATTCGTGACCAAATCTTAAAATTTTTTTCATTTAATCTGAAACCGATTGGCAGGTTGTTGGGGTTGTATAATTCCATTTGGTTTGGGGTTTGGTTTATGACCATGACAGCTCTATTGTCTTCAGCCATATTGAATCTCTTGTTTCAAGATTATAAAGGGAGGAAGGGATTGAATGTTTGTGGTGTTCATGGATTAGTTTGTTGCTCTGATACCATGTTGTAAATTAGATTTTGGTAGAAATATTTTCTGTTATTCTTCTCTCAAGGAGGAAAAAGATATATATAGTTACAAGGAAAAGATCTGATATAGATCCAAACAACTTAACTACATTTAGGAGTAACTAAATCTTTCTAAGTTTATCTTTTTATCCTTCTGTTATTGATAGCTATCTCTTTACTCATGTCAACAGAAAGTAAAGAAAAATATCCTTGAAGGTTGTAACTAACTGCTGCATATTATTTACTTCATTAGATGTTCACACTCAACAATATCAACACTTGCAGATGAATTACTTATTTGGAATTTAACAGGACTTTCTCCATCCTGTAAATTTGTCTACATGTAAAATTTAGTCCATCTCTTGCTTCTGAAGACATATTTGAGATCTTCCTTCACAGGCTCGGAAGAAAGAGGAAAGGCTTGTTGCAGCTCTGAAAAAGATTGAACCTGCAGAGTCATCTGGAACAACCCATGATCCAGAGATTTTGACTCCAGAAGAGCACTTTTTCTTTTTGAAGATGGGCCTTAAGTGCAAGAACTATGTACCAATTGGCAGAAGGGGAATATACCAGGGTGTAATACTCAACATGCACTTGCATTGGAAGAAACACCAGACTCTGCAGGTGGTGGTGAAAACTTTCTCGCCAGAAGAGGTCAAGGATATTGCTGCTGAGCTTGCAAGATTGACTGGAGGAATTGTCCTGGACATCCATAAGGAGGACACAATTATCATGTACAGGGGAAAGAATTATTGTCAACCTCCAACGGAAATTATGTCTCCGCGGGTGACTCTTTCAAGGAAGAAGGTATCTGTCTTTCTTTGTTATGTCCAGTCCTTTGAAACATATCCCTACATAGAGAAAATATTTCCTGTATTACCAAGCTTGAGTTTTTTTTCTAATCTATTACTCTCCCACTATTATCAACTTTTGAATAGAGCTATGGTTTTGGTATTCCCTTGAAGTATGTAGTTATCTTATAGAAAAAAAAAATGGAAAAAAAGAAGAAGAAGAAGAAGAAAGAACTATAAAATTACAGCTATAGATTTGATAACCTCTTCCAAGAAGTAAGAAGTTGCCTTGTAGACTTTTTTATTTTAAGGATCAGGCTCAGAAAAGATCATGACCAACTTGAGGCACCCACCAACATGCATCATAACGGCATAGAATAAACGGTGACTATTTTGCTCTTATCTAATTGATGCTTTGTTTGAATAGCTCCATTTTCTGGCTTTTAAGGATTACATGGCTTTTCTCTATTTGCCATTTATAGGCCTTTAGTGCCCATGTAATTCATTCATGTAAAACTTAAGCCATCTATCCTCCTTGGGCTCTTGTATGCACACAAATATGCAAAGAGCACCTCTCTAGTGTTCTTGCACGTTGCTTGCTTCAATGGTCTACACATTCATGTTTGTTAGTGACCAGGTCTTGTGAGCATTAGTGTCTTTTCCTGCTATTCTTTGTAGGATTAATTTAAGTAAGCAATGCTTCAAATACCTAATTTACTTGCTCTCATCATATTTCAAGTTGATTATCCCAAAGCAATGCAATTTTGCTATTCCAGAATGCTGACAATAATTCTGATGCATATCTCTTTGTTTTTAGGCATTGGATAAATCCAAACATCGTGATGGATTGCGAGCTGTTAGAAAGTATATTCCAAGACTTGAGCAGGACCTTGAGTTGCTGCAAGCACTGTCTCTGCGAGAAGAGTCACTAAACATAGGTAATAATAACAGCAATGCAGCGGAAGAAATCCATACAACTGATTTGGAGAGTAATGCCTCGCGAGGCATGTCAAACATGCAGGTGGAGTTGGATAAACCAATGGACATTGTCAATGGTGCTGAAGAACGCATGGATGAAGATCCTAACGTAAATTCAGACATGGTATCGGATTCTGATGATCTGTCTGACATTTTTGAGACTGACTCCGAAGATGAATCCCAGGGGAAAATAGAGCAAAATCTTTATTTGGATGCCTTTGAGAAACTCGTTATGAGGGACACAGGAGAAACTGAAGGTTTTGAAGAGCACCTGCATAAAATCTCTCTAGATTCAAGGAATGAAAACATGTCAAGGAATGAGGGGGAATCACCGGAGTTGGATGAGGTAGATCGAATGTTTCTTCGTGCAGCTTCACTTTTGAAAAAAAAGAGATAGATTGTCGTGAACATTATACAAGTACCCCTGTGCTGGCTCCACGATTTCTAGTGAAGTCTTTTGTGTATAAAATGTTGAGGTCAAATGCTTCTGATCTACCTTGAGTCGTTAGGGAGACGAATTGCCATTCCCTGAAGTTGTTGATAGTGTAGCTTCACTTTTGAAGGAAGAAGAAAAGGTGATAAAAAAGCATCGGCAACATTTAAGTACATTTTGCATGGACTTAATCCATGATCTCATCTGAAGTGTGGAGCCTTGGTTTTATTGCAGGTTGAAATGCGGAATGGTGCGAAGTACTTGATAGCTTTATAGTTAAGTGGAATTCATCAAAAGGATTCATACAGCAATAGATGGAGCAGTTTTGAGTTGACTGCTTCCCCCTTTTTTTTTTTTCGCTTAATTCCAGTATAGCACTGATCCTGTAATTTAATCCAGCTAGTTGGAGGAAGTTATGATAGGTAAGAAGTTATGAATTACTCTTATCCTTAAGAATGATAATTTTGAGTCATAAAATTGGAAAATATTATATAGCTAGCATCCAAAACGGCAAGTTTAAATTTTCTCGGAGTTAAAAGTGCACAAGTCCTCTCATCACCCATCATCGCCGTCTGTGGGAATCGAACCCACGACCACATGGTTAAAAGCCATGCGCTCTACCGGCTGAGCTAAGACGGCTCTGTAAATAGCAGTATAATTTATTAGTTATAAATAGTAAAGTAATCAATTTTACAACCAACTTGGACATAGTTTATTCTATTAATAATCAGCAATCTCACAACCAAAAAATAAAAAAAAACAGTAGTTGAGCTATCGGTTTGTGTACAAGGAATATCAAATGATTTAGTTCTATTCTAAGGGTTTTTTTTAAATGAAAAATGTTGTGCAATGAAATTAACTATAAAAATAAAATTTGAATTTATTATAATTTCATATCAAGTGCTTAGTATACTTATCACTATTATTTTTGAAATACTATTAGGAGAATTAGTCTATTTAATTTAATGAATATCATCTCAGAGAGCATATTTAAAAAAATAAATAAATAAATAACACTAAATACTAGCTACAATAGAGCAAATGTAATCCAATCTCAAAATCTATAAATAAACCTTTTGGATATTCTCTAATAATTCATTCCACTATGAGAATGCTTCCTATAGATGTAGAGAGAAATGCTACCTCTAAGTCATGTTGGAATTTCAATTAGAAAACTAAATTCCAACTTCTTAATTTCATTTGTAGTTGTCTGAACTCAATAAAATAATTAAATTCTAGGTTAGGTCAAGCCCCATAGGAATTCTCATAAAAACAAAGACAAACATGTTGAACTTGAGAGTTCAACAATGATTTGGTTAAACAAACCAATTTAATTAAGCTCTTGTGATGCATTGACTTGAAAAACAAATTTTTTGCTTGGTTAAGTTGCATAGCAAGACTTAACCTAGATCTTTCCCCTCCTATTTTTCTTGTAGGTGAGGACTTGGTCTATATCTCACTTTGTGAATGATCTAGTGAGACATCTTGAACCCATGAAGAGATATCTAGATCTCATAGTAAGGGATTTGAACTAAACCTTTCCAAGAGCTATTGGCTTCTACAACTTCAATGGTTCGAACAAAGTGGTAGAAAATTAGTCATTATATAGGTTTAACAATTGCATATTGAAGAAGGAAAAAGAAGCACCAATTGGATTTCCTTAAGGCTTATAAATACATCATTAGGGTTGTTCTTTCAAGTGAATAAGAGAGAAAATACACTTGTTAATTTCATTCTTACTTTGATCATTTATTTACTCTCATGTAGTCATAATTTGTGATTCTTATAAAGTGAAAATTTAGTATTTGTGATAGTTTACTTGATTATTTAAAAGCTAATAAACTAAATTTTTTATTACGATTGTAATTTGTAAATGTGGTCATTAAAGACTAGTAATAATAAAGGGATTGTGAAGTTCTCTTGATAAGGTAATTTGTGATAACGGAGAATAGGAAGTAATTCAAACTTTGTGTTATGCCCCGAAACCAAAGGTCATGAACAGTCCTCCACATACTCATATATTGTAGCATGAGTATGTTAAGACTTAGAATAACTAAAATCCACAAATATTTAATATTTGTAGTCCTTGGTGGACTACAAACGTAGGCTGAGGTTACTTTGCGAGAATTTAGCACTCATCCCCGTTCACTACTGCCTACTATAATATGGTGGAGAGTCGAATTTGGACTGTTTTGGACTTCAGTTTATGTGTAGATGAGGCGATCAGAGAGGGGCGTCTACACAAAGATAGAGATTATCTATGTTTTAGATAGGAGAGCTCAGGAGTTTGGCTTAGTGATGTTCCTAGTAATCCAATTGCAATCATACAAATGCTAATTGGATAATCCACTAAACACAAATCATAAAAAAAGGGTGTGATTCCACTTCCACATGAACCTTAATTGTAAGAACCACTTGATTGAATACAAAATTTACAACGAACCCAATTGGAATTCCAAAACCAATCAAATAAACAACACTATTTGAATATAATTTCCAATTCAAAAATGGCATGAATCAAAACTTGAAGAATAAACCTTAATTGATGTGAACTAATAACAACATAAAGTAATTAATTCCTTACCAAATATTACGCACTAGCTGGAATTAGTATCAACTTGTAATTTGTTGATACTACTCACAACAAATCCAAGTCCACTCACGACAATCCTATGGAAGAATTGATAAGAGTATTTTGTGAAAAGAAGGAACCCTCTTTCTCGTAAATAGGCAACCAAAATATGAGTTAAAAAAGTCCTCTTTAAAACCTATTTAGCAAGTATTTGTACTTGCTTTAATTAGGATAAAAACAATAAAACCAACAAGTGACCAATTCTTAAGCAACAAAAGACAATTATAAATAAATCCTCAAAATGGCTGGTTCTTCACTTTCATTGAGCAATTGTTAGACCGGTTGTTCTTTGATTTATTTAGGTCCATGAATAACCCACAAACTGAGCTTTAACGAATTTATCCACCATCCTGTAAAAACCGATAAGTGTACCTACTGAAATGCATAACAAATATATAATAGAAAAGAAGATACTAAACAAATATTCTCGAGGTCTAATTGTTCAAAAAGGACCTTCATCGCTAAATTTTGCAACCCTTTGGCTCTTACCCTAGTGATAGGTCTTATAGGTATATGATTCCTATCATCTTCTCGGGCCTCAGGGAGATTTGCCCCTAAATCTGTTATGTCTTCATGAACATCATTAGGTAAATAAAGTGACTAGTCTATAACATTAAATGCAACAGAGACTCTGTATCCTCCTGGCAATTTATCTGTAAAAAGACCACTATAGTCATCCAGTACCTGAGATACCATAGGGGGTAGATGCTCTCACCCCTCCATCTCTAGGATATACCTCATCTGCAATAAATATAATGGTCTCTCATCTGCTATGGTCTTCCCTAACTCAAATTGTCCCACCAATAAGGTCTTCTTCTTCCCAGTTTTGCTTATATGTCTCTGAACCTCTTGGTCCTCTAAAGCTTTACTCATTTATCTTTAAACTTCTTAGACCTCTGAAGGTTTATTTATCTGCCTCTGAACCTCTTGGTCCTCTAAAGGTTGACTCATCTGTCTGTAAACCTCTTAGTCCTCTGAAGGTTGACTCATCTGCCTCTGAATCTCTTAGACCTCTGATGGTGACATTGGGTTTAACACTATACATTTACCCTCCTATTGGAACATATAAGTATTTCTATAACCATCATGCAAAACCCTCTTGTCATACAACCAAGGCCTGCCAAGCAATATATGGGATGCACACATGGGAAGGATATCACATATAATCTCATCATGATATTTATCCCCTATACTGAAAGATATCCTAGCCCTTTGGGTAACATAGAGACTCCCCTGCTCACTCAGCCAATGCAATTTATAAGGTTTTAGATGTGGGATGGTTACAAGTTTCAATTTCGATACTAATGATGCAACCACGACATTAGTACAATTACCGCCATCAATAATAATAGCACATAGATTACCTTATACCCTACAAGAGGTGTGAAACAAGTTTTCTCTCTGCTCATCATCAATGGTAAGAAATGAAGTCAAAGTTCGACGTAGTACATTAGTAGATAAATACAAATCACCTCGCTCCTGATTATTGGCCTCAATGATAAATCCCCCATTCACAATAACATTAGACATGGTTGACGAATTGATTTGTTGAACTACAAAGACAATTCAAGGCAAGTGTAATATACCTCATAATCACCCCTTCACAACAACAACACTTTCACGCCAACAACAACAATCACAACACTACACCACGGTACACACACTCACTTCTACGATGTAACACACAACCACTACTTCACGTCCTCACTTGCTTCAAAACACAAAGTATGCTCCACCTAAGCTTCTCACACCCACGGCACACCAATACAATCACAGCAACAATGTAATTTAAAGCAATGATGAACACTTCTCTAAATGGCAAGCTAATAATTCTAACTAGTCGAAGTGTATTTAAATGATCAATACACAATAACTTCCACACTTAATAACTACTTTTTGAAATTCAAAATGAACCACAACACACACTCTTCCACGCCACACATACACTTCACCACGGCACATACACACACATACAACCATGATGCAACACTTCTTTAACTACAATACACACACTTCCACACCTCAATTCTCAATTACTATAATCACGGTGTAATACACTTCAACCACACACTCACTGTGCTAACTTACACAACTTAATCACCATGTAAGCTTGAATCACAACACACACTTACACTCCTAATTCACGGCAATAATAACAATAGAACAATTAATGAAGGATTCTCCAAATGGTAAGTAAATAATTCAAAATAGTTAAAGTGTATTATGATTAAAAATACACAATAACTCCTTCAACTTAATGTTTGCTTTTGAATTTCAAATTGTTTCCAAATCCTCTACGCAATTGAAAAACAAAATCTGGAAATGAAAATGCACTCTAGTTCCAAAATCCTCAAGGAAACAACAAACACTAATCACACTACTTCAATTTATAGAATTCCAAATTATGGAATTCAATTCAAGAACTTCCCCTTCTTCCACAAACAATAAACTCATGGCAAGATGGAGATGACAAAGATCAATTTTGAAATTCAACTTCCAATCCCGCAACAATAAGGTATATCACAATATAATCTCATATAATTACTTCGATTCCACTTCAAATGAATTCAATTAAGAAATGGATGAATAAGAACCCTAAATCTCAAATTAAAAATCACACAAATCCCTTCTCAAAACCTTTGCTCTGATACCAAAAGGATGATATGCCTAGTAATCTAATTGCAATCATACAAATGCTAATTAGATAATCCACTAAACACAAATCATAAAAAAAGGGCATGATTCCACTTCCACGTGAACCCTAATTGTAAGAACCACTTGATTGAATACACAATTTACAACGAACCCAATTGGAATTCCAAAACCAATCAAATAAACAACAATATTTGAATCTAATTTCCAATTCAAGAATGGCGTGAATCAAAACTTGAAGAATAAATCCTAATTGATGTGAACTAATAAAAACATAAAGTAACTAATTCCTTACCAGATATTACGCACTAGTTGGAATTAGGATTAACTTGTAATCCTACAATACTATGGAAGAATTGATAAGAGTATTTTGTGAAAAGAAGGAACCCTCTTTCACATGAATAGGCAGCCGAAATATATGAGTTAAAAAAGTCCCCTCTAAAACCTATTTAGCAAGTATTTATACTTGCTCTAATTAGGGTAAAAACAACAAAAGACAATTACAAATAAAACCAACAAGTGATCGATTCTTAAGCAACAAAAGACAATTACAAATAAACCCTCAAAATGGCCAGTTCTTCACTTTCATGAAGCAATTGTTGGACCAGTTGTTCTTTAATTTATGTAGGTCTATGAATAACCCATAAACTGAGTTTTAGCGAATTTATCCACCATCCTGTAAAAATCGATAAGTGTACCTGCTGAAATGCAAAACAAATATGTAATAGAAAAGAAGATACTAAACAAATATTCCCAAGGTCTAATTGTTTAAAGAGAACCCTCATCGCCAAATTTTGTAACCCTTTGGCTCTTGCCTCGATAGAGGTGCAGGAGGTTAAGCATGAGATTATGGTGATAGAGTCACCAGAGAGATGACCCACTTTTCCCTTAGCATGGTGCGAGGATAGCATCGTGGTTGCCACAGTTCCATTAGATTGGAATATGATAGTGGACGACGAAGTGGAGATGGAGATCGACGAGTTAGCGAAGCCCCCCAATTTCTAGGATACGCCAATGATGCCCTTGGTTGAGGAGGAGATGGCACCTCCAGTTCTTACACTATCAGGCCCTAACCTAGCACTGTATGAGCCCATTGTGTTGGTTAGAGGGGAGCTTATGCTAGATTTAGACGAGTTGATGTTCAAGCCTAACCCTATGGATTACTTAGTATTTCAGATGACTAGCTCAAGTTCCTTAGAGGATTTATTCTGACACCCTCTAGTGCAAGATCTACTAGCACTCACCCACCGGATTAGGAGGTAAAGCGATAGGATGCTTCGCCTGGAGATCACTCAGCTACAAGACTAATGGATGATTGAGCTCATTACTCTTGAGGGATGATACTTTAACTCCTAGCTTTTGATGATAAGTATGTATATGTATATATATATGCTGATGTATTCTGTAGATTTTGGTAGCTGTTCTGGATCATGATCATAAATGCTCTGAATTTTGTTCTAAGGATTATAGATGATCATTTTATACTTAGAAGTTTAATATTGTGATGAACTCATGTATATTTGATGTACTTAGACTCAGTGGGTGGAGACTCACTCACTTGAAGTGACTACCTTTAGGTGTAATGGCATGCTACCAAAACTTAATGAGAAATCAGTTGTATTGTTTCATCAATGAGAATTGTACATATTTTTATTTCAATTGATTTCACCAATGTATTACTAAAATTGAAATTTTGAATGCAAGGAAAGAAAACACCTTATACATGTGTATATGAAAGGAGATTATGTATAAGGAATATAAATTGGTACCATAAATGTTTTATTAGAGACCAACCTAAGAAATTGTTGCAGATGACGTGGTTCCCAAATGCAGCATGGCTCTCGTAGACAACTGCCACAAGCAAATACTACTATAGAAAATGAAGGGGGACCTAGCCAGACCTGCAATCAGACATATGAGATTCTAGTTGCCATCGAGAGGTAAAATGAGTGGTTCAGGTTGTATATGGAACAACAACAACCACCACCACCACCATCACCATCACCTACCGCCACCAGTGGCTATGGAAGAAGCAACACCACCGCTACCACCACCAGTAGCAGCACAAGTAGAAATGACTCCAGTTACACCACCAGAGCAGCTTCGATATTAAAGAAATATGTTGCTAGACTTTATCAACTGCAATAGATATTTTAAGGGCAATACTAGATGTCCAGAGGAAGTTGAAGATTGGATATCTCAGATTGAGAGATCATTTGAGGCATTTGAAGCGTCACTGCATCAGAGGGTAAACTTTGGCACTTATATATTAAGGCTAAGAGCCCGAACTTAGTGGGACTCTAAAAGTAGAACCATGCCACCTCCGATAGACTAGGAGGCATTCAGACGAGAATTCCTGCAGCAGTACTTTTCAGTGAGTTTGCGTGTCAAATATAGTGAAGAGTTGTTTGCCATACAGGCAAAGGGGAGAAGCATTGACCAGTATGAGGCCGAGTTTAGCAAATTGTTACAGTTTGCACCCCCCGAGTATCATATGAGCAATAGGTTGAAGATGCAAGTGTTTACTAAGGGATTGGATCCTGAGATGAGGAGGAAACTCACTGAATTTGAGGTACAAACATTTAATGAAATGGTGGAAAAAGCGAGAGTTTTAGAGAATGCTAAGAAAAAAAAAGCTAATACCTTTAGGAGTAAGGTAAATGTTTTGGGGAAAAGGCCATTTGAGGGATCTGGACATAGTGGCAGGAATAAGAGGTTTACATGCTCCTAGAGTTCCTTTCAGACAGGGGTGAGGCCAAGAAATAACCCCCACATCATGTGCTGGAAATGTAGGGGTAAGCATTACCCTAGAGATTGCCCGATGCTAAAGCACAAGTGTTATTATTGTGGAGAGGCCACACATGTGGTTGCTAACTATCCTAAGAGGACTACAGCAACATGCGTTTACTGTAAGCAAGTTGGGCATTTATCTATAAATTGCCCAAAGAGACCACAAGCCGCTATACCAGTAGCCAAGCCCCTTCATATTACTGGGGGGCCAACATCAAGCAGGAATGGTAATGGCCAAGGTAATAATAGGGATTGCGCTAACCCCATAGCTAGCACCGCACAAGTGTACAACCTTGAGGGAGCATGGGATGGTGACATATATAAGGAGGCAAAGTTCACAGCATTAGATGCTAATGACTTAGTTAATACAAACTTAATTGCAGGTAAGTACCAAAACTTAAGTGTTGTTCCTATTTATCTATCAAGTTAAATGTTAAGAACATAAAAACAAAAAAAATTATGAAAGCTTTAGGGAAGAAAACCTAACCCTTAGTGAACATATGGATAGAGTATATACCTAAACCATAAACTTACCCTTCTGAACTCAGGACATATCATAATTGCCAATCAACCAACTTTCACACTCTTCGACACAGGAGCGACTCACTCTTTTGTCACTTCCAAAGTAGCCAAACAAACAAGAGTAACAATAACTGCCACAGACTCAAGCTTTGGTATACGAACACCTATAGAAAGCGTTGTGATTACCAAGGAGATGATCAGAAGTTGCCAGATAGACATTCAATGATATCAGACTAGTGGCGATTTGATCATACTGGACATAAACAAGTATGATGCCATATTGGGAATGAATTGGATGTCGAATGCAAAAGCCACAGTAGACTGTCAAAGGAAGAGAGTAACATTTGACGACTCCGATGGATGAAAATCAGAATTCATCGAAGAGTCTACTTTTACAAGATCCTTGGAGTTAAGCTCTTATGAAGTGATTACAGACTATGAAGAATTTTCAAAGAATGAGAGCTGGATGAATACAATAGAAGTTGAATTGGAAAAACCTGATTTGGAGGATATTCCAGTAGCTAATGAATTTCCTGAAGAGCTACTGGGATTACCACCCAAGAGAGAAATTGACTTTGAGATTAACTTGATGCTAGGAACAGAACCTATATAAAAGGCACCATATAAGATGGCCCCAATTGAGCTTAAGGAGTTAAAGGAGCAATTGTAAGAATTATTGGATTAAGGGTTCATTCGCCTAAGTATTTCACCATAGGGAGCACCAATACTCTTTATGAAGAAGAAAGACGGCTCAATGAGACTTTGCATCGATTACCAGGAGTTGAATAAAGTTACTATCTAGAATAAGTACCCATTGCCCTAAATCGATGACTTATTTGATCGGTTGAAAGGAGTTAGTGTGATCTCTCGTATCGACTTGTGTTTCGGGTACCATCAACTACAGATTAAGTCAAAAGATGTTCCTAAGACAACTTTTAGAACTCGATATGGGCATTACGAGTTCTTGGTGATGCCATTTGGGTTAACTAATGCCCCAGCTGCCTTTATGGATCTAATGAACAGGATTTTCCAACTATTGCTAAACACGTGTGTAATCATCTTCATCAACGACATTTTAGTTTATTCAACTACTCTAAAGCAGCATGAGGAACATCTAAGGATGGTACTCTAGATATTAAGGAAACATAGGTTATACGCCAAATTGCCCAAGTGCAACTTTTAGTTGAATGAAATATCATTCCCCAGGCACATAATTTATGGGCAAGGCATATTAGTAGACCCAGAGAAGATTAAGGCCATAGTGGAATGGAAAAGGTCTGAAACAATAATGGAAGTACATAGTTTTTTGGGATTAGCATGATATTACGGGAAATTTGTCAAAGATTTTTCGACAATAGCCAAACCGCTCACCCAGCTAACTTAAAAGTATGAGAAATTCGAATGGACTGAAGTCAGGGAACAATCATTCCAAGAGTCAAAGAAGAGATTGGTATCTACACCAATTTTAGTATTACCAGACGCTAACGAGCCATATACAGTACATAGTGATGCATCTAAGAATGGGCTCAAATGTGTGTTGATGTAGAAAGGAAAAGTAATTGCCTGTGCATCAAGACAATTGTGACCACATGAGCAAAACTACCCAACACATGACTTAGAATTGACAACAGTAGTATTTGCTTTAAATTTATGGAGGCATTACTTATATGGACAAAGTTATGAGATATACACCGATCACAAAAGCCTTAAGTACCTATTCACGCAAAAGGAATTGATTATGAAGTAGAGACGATGGCTAGAGTTGATCAAGGATTATGATCTAGGAATAAATTACTGCCTAGGGAAAGTAAATGTCGTTTCTAATGCCTTGAGTAGGAAAAATCATGTGGAAGTCGCGTCCTTGTTGACAGAACAAAAGGACTTGATCCGAGCATTTGAAAGGCTTAATCTAGAGTTTGTGTGGCATGATAAGAGCTCAGAATTGTCAAATTTAACTATTAAGCCTACATTGATAGGAAGAATCAAGGAAGCTCAATAGAAAGATCCTGCATTGATGCAAATACGACAAGGAAAACATGCAGAAAAATGTGTGGACTTTGAAATCCAGGATGATGGAGTTGTCCGATTGAAAGGGAGATTGAGTGTACCCGATAACAACGAACTCAAAAAGGAAATCATGAAAGAAGTACATCATTTTGGTTATGCCACCCACCCAGGAGGAATAAGATGTATCAAGATCTTAATGATAATTTTTGGTGGAATGGAATGAAGCAAGATGTAGCTGAGTTTGTGATGAGATGCGACACATGTCAAAGGGTAAAAGCAGAGCACCAAAGACTTGGTGGATTACTCCAACCCTTACCAATCCCAGATTGGAAATGGGACCAAATCATAATGGATTTTATAAGTGGGTTGCCAAGAACTATAGTAGGGTATGATGCTATATGGGTCGTAGTGGATAGACTTACCAAGTCAGCACATTTTCTCCCCATCAATAAAACATACCTATTGGAGAAATTGGCAAGGAACTATATCAAAGAAATAGTGAGACTCCATGGAGTACCTACAGGCATCATATCATATAGAGACCCTCGATTTGTGTCAAAGTTTTGGGGAAGCCTGTAAAGAGCATTAGGGACTTGATTACAATTCAGTACAACATACCATCCTCAAATCGATGGTCAATCAAACAAGACTATCCAGACTTTAGAGGATATGCTGCGAGCCTATATAATTGAATTCAAAGGGAGTTAGGATGCTCACTTACCATTGGTGGAATTTGCGTACAACAACAAGTACCACTCCACAATCAAGATGCCCCCATATGAGGCTTTATATGGCTGGAAATGTCGATCACCACTATTTTGGGATGATTTAGAAAAATTGGCGATAGAGCCAGACTTAATGCAAGAGGCTACGGACAAGGTAGCCATTATTAAGAATAAGATAAAAGAGGCCCAAGATCAACAAAAGGATTGGGCATAGTTGAAACAGAGACCATTGGACTTTGAAGTAGGAGACCATGTATATTTGAAAGTGAGTCTGATTAAGAGCATACACCAAGCTAGGATGCAAGGAAAATTAAGCCTGCAATATATCAGACCCTTCGAGATATTGGAGCGGATTGGAAATTTGGCATATCATTTAGCGTTACCCCCAAATATGTCAAAAATTCATAACGTCTTTCATGTATCGGTCCTACGCCGACATATTCCCAACTCATACCATTTTGCTACTATTGAACCACTGGTCTTAAAGGAGAATTTGACGTACGAGGAACATCCAGTTCAAATCTTGGATCGAAAGACCTAGAAATTGAGGAATAATGAGCTCAGATATGTCAAGAATCCATGGCAAAACCAAGAGAACAAAGAGGCCACTTGGGAAGCAGAGGATGAAGTAAGAAAAAAATACCCGCATTTATTCACCAATCTAGGTATGCTTTGAAGTTTTGAGGACAAAACTTAATTTAAGGGGGGGGGGGGGAGGATGTAAACCCTAGAAAATTTCAAACCAAGAATTAGTGTAAAGGAAAAATCTCAAGAAATACGTTGGAAAAACAAATAAGAAAAACCAATTGTGGGATAGGAGTTACCTAGCAATACGCGAACCAACTAGAGTATCCGAAGGCTAAGGAAGTTGAAACCTAACCAAACCCCAACGATAGAACATCGCCTTAGGAAAACTAAACTTGAATTTGGATGTTTAAAAAGCCTAAATTCAACTCCCAAAGTCTTAAGACCAACCATCGACATTAGGATTTCCTTCCAACTTAAGAAAAACTAATGTCGAACTTGGAAAAAAAAACTAAGGTTCGATTAGAACAAGGCAAAAATTTAGACAGTGATAAATCACCCTATAATTAATGTGAGAATACTTAAAATTTAATTAAATCCAACTCTACTAAATAATCAAATTCAGCAAAACAAAAATTAGAAAACATGACCCCTAACATCCTCACTAGTGGTGTTGGAATCAAGAGAGATATGCCAACATTTAACCCATCAAATGACCAGATTTAAGGCTCAAATTAAATCTTGAATTTCCCCCATATGAGCCCTATTTAAGACCCATTTAATCAATAGAAAACAAAAGAAATTGAGCAACTAAACCAACCCTCCAAATCTGCTGCCTGGAATGTGAATCAGCTAGGAAGCAATTAAGGAGTAACCAAGAGAGTAACTAGAGAATAACTAGATTGAGCCTAACTAAATGAAAGGGGACCTAAATGCTAACTAAAGGGCAACAAAATAGGGTGAATCTGATGCCAACCACTCCTTAGTTGTAAATATGATTTCTTAGGACATAACCTTCTACACATTGGACAAAGCATTTTCTTATGAACTCATGCTAATAACCAAAGGATAATTTCCTAAACTAACTACCCAACCACTGACCTGACACCTCCCATTCCCCCTCCACGTGAACACACTCTCTTCTGGAACAAATCCACTCTAAAATCCCTCAAGGAGATCAGCCAAATACATTCAAGAAAAAGTTCAAAAATCGTACCAGGACTCTCTCTCAGAACAGCAACATTCCAGCCACCTTCCTCCTAGTTTTCGTTCTATTTTCATCACCCTTGGACCTCCACAAGAAGCCCCCACCATTCTAGAACATTAACCCAAGGAAAAGACTCCTAAGAACCTCCCAAAAACCCCTAAACATCAGCCCAAAAATCGGGTCACAAGAGGAACCCCCAAGCTATCCCTTGTTTCATCCCTGTGCACCCTTTGATTCAACCTCCTAAACATGCCCTTAGCCATCTCCAACCAAGCTCATTTTTTGATATTATCTGCACTACTCAAAGGCTATTGGAGGAGCTCAAGATCCTAGAAAAATTGGAGCTCAAAGCCACTCCAAAAAGTAGGAAAAGAAGGGAGAACTCCAGCGCCCAAAACTGCAACAAGTAGGATCCTTCACTTTCATGTTAATGTTACTTTCTCTCCTTGCAATAATTCTAATCCACATCTTAAAATAGGATCATGTTGCCTTAGTTTTATAATTTTCCATGTATATTAGAGTGTTTGGCTTAGGAAAAGAAATAAAAATGTAATCCCTCTTCTTTGGATGTAAATCGTGGAACACCACTCCTCTTTTTAGCTTGTACGTTAGGATTTTTAGAAAAATCAATAAGAATAAGAAATGAGAGATTCTTGATGCTTTTGGACGCCTAAGCTAAGGGGCTAACCAAGTTTATTTTTGAACCACTTCATACTTTCTAGATCATAGGAAATTCATAGGGAAAGGAAGAGCCCTTTTTGTAGTGAGAAATTTGGAGAAACGGGTGAAACATATCAAAAAAATCTCAAAACATGACTAAGGACCAAATAAATGTGGTAATCTCTTCATTTCCAAAACCTAAAGATGCCAAAATATCAATAGAAAAAGTTTGGAGTTAAAAATCTTAATGGAAAACATAAAACTAACACAAACTAAGTAGAAAAAGTGAAACCGCAGCCTTAGAAGAACCTAAACAAAATCCTTGGACCAACTTCAAGAATTTCCATAAATGAACAAAGCATCCACATGCCATTTTAAGCCCTAAACACACTCTAAGTGATTAAAGTAAAATTCCCTTGGATTGCTAGGTCAAATTAGATGGAAATGGAACTCAAACAAAATCTAAACCGGGCGCACCCAATCTGCTCAGTTTAGAATGCAACCTTTTGAAATCCAAATGATCAAAATGACTTCGGAAATGGAAAGAACATTAAAAAAAAAACCTTTAAAACAACTATAAATACATGAAAAACATATTTGAAATGAAAAAGTTACGAAGAAAATACTAAAACCTTCAAAACCGACATAACTAACCAAACTAGTATAGGTTAGTTTTAACCCCAACTCATACAAATATTTTGTCTTGTCAGGTGATGCGATATTTGAGGATGATTTGCCGCTTGACTACTACGATTAGGGACCACATGGCCGAGTGAGTGACAATTTGATTATTACCGTTCCTTGCTTGTGCTTGTAGTTAACGTGCTCTTGTGTTTATAAATATCTTATATGTGAATTTAAATTTGTACGCGGGGGTCAAATGGGTTCTTGTATATGCTTGAATGTTATGATTGGATGCCAATTTACATTAATCATGCTCGGCTAATTGATAATTGCTTTCCCTTGCATTTCGATTGTAGAAATTGTGATTGTTTGTATAAATTACCGTGAACGCCAAATAAATGGACTTAAGACTATTCGACCTTAAATGAAACGAATCATGCATCAAGGAGTCCTGCATGTAAGAAGGCTGTCGACATCACGGAGTGGTACGAAAAGGCCCCATGGAGGCTGCACTCCATGGGCACACATTGTCTCGACCTTTAGGAACTAAACAGAACCCGGGAAATGCCGCCCTCTGATTGAGTCCTAAGAATTTCCTAGTCCGAGGATTTATCGCTTAGGGGTGATTGACTTGTGAGCCATTCATGATCTATACCCTATGAAAGGGCTGAGTATGTATGTTTGCATTCTCAAAACTATGGAAGTATATTTCAAAAGTATATATAGACTATATGAATTATCTCGAGAAACAGCCCGAGGTCACTGGAGCCTGGAGCTAGTGTGTAGTTCGTGATTTCCTAACCCCTGGCAACGGAGAGAGTAAATCCGTGCTGTATGTGGTGTCCAATAAACCACGTATATTATTGCATTCACGTGATTACTTATGCATGACATATGTGTGAATTAAATGACTTGCTTGTTATTTGCTTGTTGGTTTGGTAAGAAGATTTAGCTCACTAAGCCTTACAGCTTACATCCCCATAGACTTCCTTTATTGTAGGCACCCATCTAGTTAGAGCATGGCCGCCATATGCCAAAGGTTAATACAGGATGTTAGGGAGTTGTGAAGGAGTGGAGTAGAGATATCACTTTTATAGATGTATTTAGTCTAAGTTCTTATTTTAAATTTCATTTACTTAGCCTAGACTGGTATGTAGTGGGATTATGAATCCTTGAACTTATAATTATATACCTATGAACTGTATAAACACTACTACTCCGAATTATTATATCTATATCTCTATATTTCTTGAAAAGTGTTAAATCCTGATTGGGGAATTTTGGATGTGAGTACACCTTGTATGTTGTAGGGTAAACTCTTGGATAACAAAGGAGCTATCCTTGGGTTTCTGTGCGGCATACGGCAGAAACTATACGCCCTACAGGCCCACAGGGTGTGACAATGCTAACCTGTTACATGACCTTGCCCAAGTCAGCAACCTACTAACATGAAAGTCAACACCTAACTAATTGAATCCTATTGATACAAGGCACTAGAAAAATCATACTGATCACTGGGTGGAGTGTCCCAAATCACCAACATCAAGGCCTTTCCCAAGTACAAGCAGCATACAATTTATTTGGTTTCACTTTTTATTAGGTTGATTTATTTACTACCTTAACAAGCACACCCAAATCACAAATATCATCACTTCCTAATACAAGGTATAACATATATGTTAAGACTTACACTTAGTGATTCTAAGATTTCAACCTAATTCTATAATCAGTTATTATAGCTTATGGTTTTGATTTAGGGAAACTCTAGATCATACTAATGTATAATTTAGATAACTAATATTGACTATTATATACTGTAAACTACTAATTACTTCATAACTTAATTAATTTCTTATAAATGCTTATCTATTATTATACTAATCAAAGCAACTAGTAATATTGCTTATATATATTTTACTAGTATTACCGATTACTTCTTTTATTTATCACTTATATATGTACTTATGTCCACTACTTAATTATCTAAATTACTTATTATAATTACTATTATTATTGTTCACCCACATTTTTATTTATATATGTTTATACATATATAAGTATTATTATTATTATTGCTTATTTATTTACATGCACACATGCATATATAAGTACTTGTTTCATTATTGTTATTACAAATTCACTTATCTAATTGTTATTGTCATTATTAGTAATTATAAGCAATATTTTATTGCATTTATCATTATTATTTATGTTAACGTTATCAATATTATTATATTATTAATGTTAGCACTTTTATTATATTTAATGAATATATTATAACATCAAAGGCAAATTTAAGTTATCAAATTTCAATATGTTGAAATCAATTTTAAATTTTGAATTTATTGAGTGCATATTTAAATGAGTTTTAGTAATCAGCATTTATTATAGAGCCAATGTTAGCATTACTAGCAATTAATTAACTTCTTCTTTTACGCATTCAATACTAATGTTACTACCAATTATATTCCATTAACTTTTTCTTTTGAAAACTAATTACATATTCAAATTATTCTCTTATAAAACTTGCTTACAAGAATAACTAACTTTACAATATATATGAATTGCTGCCAAACTAACTATTAATTATAATTATTATATCTAAATCATTTATAAATTAAATATCAAATGACTTTTATTTATTTATTTACTTTTTTTTCCCCAATCCTTTAGTTATGATACAAACAAGTTGCCACTAAGAACTCATGTTAAAGCGAATCAAAACACCTTTTTTTTTCTTTCACAACACCAATTTCTATTTTAAAAACCAACACTTGATGAACTAGCATTTCGTTCAATATCTTCTTATGATTAACAATTTATAAAATTTATTCTAGATTAAAATACTAATACATCCTTTAATTTCAACAAAACAACGCTTTTAGGAATCAAACAATAATCTTAATAAGCCTTCACAACATTTTTTTTTCCTTCTCAATTCCAACTCAAAAACGAAATCAACTAAACTTGAAACTTTATATAATCACCAATTCATTATCAACTGCTCCTTAATTCAAAATTTCCATGCTTCTTTAAATCTCAAAATTAATTTTTTTCTTTCTCCTCAAGAATCTCTCCAATTCCATAAATTTGCCAACCTCAATCTCTAACTAATTACATAACACATTAAACTTGCATAAAATACAACCGCACCTTGTTATATCATGCTCATGATTCTAGCCTTAGATTCTCCATATACAAATCACCACCTACAAGCAAGATTCGAACTTTTCTTTTCCTCGCAATTAACCATAAAATTGGAACTTGTAATGAATAAAAAAAATCAAATGAATTTATGATAAATCCTTACTTATTTAATTAGAAAAAAACTCAATTCTTCTTTAGAGTTTTCACTTTACCACAAAGATACCAACACTTGAAACTTTGAGTCTTTATCTTGAATCTCTTTAATTGCTTGAGGTTTGTGTCGCTCCTACTGTTTCTTTTTTAAGGTTCCTTAAATCTCAATGATATGTAAATCATAAACTGATGATTTCTACGTGGTTCACCTAAACTATTACAAAATAGCACATACCGCATTGTCATGATCCCTAATTATATATGATATAGATCTTTATGAGTTACATATTAATTAATGAGGGAATTTACCAAGATGCCCTTCTTTTAATTTTTATTTTCTAGGGCATTTCACTTTATGTTGAACCATGTGTAACTTCACCATCTCTTCTTTGTTTATTTTTCACTTCAATCTATCATGTTTATTACTTGTTCTTATTGATTTGCACTAAGCTTGTTAATTAAACCCACCTTATTTAAGTTCTTCAATTGGTATAAGGGCTAGGATTTTGGTTTGTTAATTGTTTAGCCACATCCAGAATTAAAGATACTGGCTTTAAATAAGGCATAATTTGAAATGAGACATGTAATTAATGGACCCTTTGTTAATTGACTCTTGTTATAATTTTTGGAAGTATAGAGTGAAATTATTATTAGGGCTCAAACTTGAAAATTGTGGAAAATTATTGAAAAAAGGACTAATTTTCATAGAGCATAAGAAAGAAAATGAGTATACCGGAAAGGAAATTGAAGCTTTATAATCAAATTTAGATGCTTTGAATAGCGATCAATTTTAAAAATGATTAGAAATTTAAATTCTAACACTGCTTAAGTTATCAAGTTTTAAGACAATTGAGACATGTCAGCTCAAATCATACGTTTTGTAAATTTACTCAACAATTTTGTGATTTTTTTTCTCCAATAAACTCGCTTATAAATTCACAATTTTTCATTACTTCAAAGTAGACCTTCCAATTTTGTATAATTTCTTATATATCTCAATTATACTTCAAAACTCATCCACAAATATGTGTTCATATTCCCACTGAAAAGTTTGTAAATTCACTCATTTGTTGTAAGCAATCTTAACATATCATACATTTCAATAGCTTCATAACTTCACTTTGTCATTCATAAAAACCTCTTTCATTCTTATAATCTTACTTATAAGATATTAATTTCTCTTCAATTCATATTTTTATTCAATTACGCATAATCATCCTTAAGCTAGACCCAATACTAAGGAGTGAGAATTATGCGACAACATGCTCCCTCAATGTTTTACACCTCAAGATACAAGTATGATACACTCTTTTAAAGTTTGCAAGTTTAGAACATTTAGCATTATATGAGGCTTCTCTAAATAAGTGTAATGAGTTAGAGAACAAGTGTATTAAATGCAAGTGAAGCACAACTCTTTTGTAAAGATTAAGTTGTTGAAATATTTATAAGTTTGTGCTAAAAAAACTATCCATTACTCCTATCTACACATTAGTTTTTACAGCTACCATTCAATTGGTAGAAGCAAAACACTATCATTTTCTCTATCCATCTAATGTTGCCAAGGTCAATCTTAAATGAAACATCCATAGAATGCTCAAGAAGTGATGAGAGCCATGATGGGAGCCAAGCCAGAAGATAAAATGTGGATCCTCTTGAAGTGCCACCTGGACCGATCACAAGAACTCGAGCAAAACGATTCAAAGAAGCACTTAACGGGTTGATAAAGGATGCCCACGAAGCCGGAAAGGATTGGAGCAATCATGAAACCAGAATGGATTGGAATAACCATGAGAATGTCCTTACTCTTGTACAAGTCATAACGGATACGGGTTGAAGAGGGCGTGTCTTTACAAGGCACGGCCGTGTAGTGAGTCTGGAGGTTACACAGAATCATACACGGTCGTATACAGGGTTCAAAGGCACGGCCGTGTATAGTGTCAAGAATATCTACAGAAACATATACGTCTAGAAGGGCACGGCCGTGTATATGCTCTACACTGGCTCCAACGCCGTCGGCCTTTAAGTCCCTGTTTTGTTATTTTTCCGCAACTTAATGATGTTATGTCGTTTTGGGCCTTTATTGTTACGAATTGTAAACCCTAATATAAAGCTCCTAAGGTTTAGAACATAGGATATACAACATACAAGTTTGAAAACACTTTTGAGAAAATTCCTCTCTTGGTTCTTTAAAGAACTACTCTAGAACTTATCGGATTTTCTTTCGTGGCGTTCATCCCGACTTATCAATCGGTCTTTCATCCCGATTGTGGCGTCTACATAATATACCAAGGTTCTTGCCTCACTTATAGGCAACGGGTCGCAGTTTCCAATCGATTGTTTAGCATCTTGGGTAGTAATTCCGAACGTATTGGTATTAGGTTTCGTCACACGTTGGCGTGGTTCGTATCAGTTTGGTATCAGAGCCTAGGTTTGTTAAAACATCAGTTTGGTTTGAGGAAGGTAACATCAAAACCCTAACTCCAATCGTTCATATCAATTATTCGTACTCAATTCCGTAGTGTTAATTGTCTATTGAAAGTGTAGTACCTACTATTCACGTTTGTTACAAGAAAAAAAATCGGAAAGAAAAAGAGGAAAGTTTCGAGACCTAGAGTTGTTTTGAATTCTACGGAAGGGAATTGGTGTAGTTTGGGTTAATTCCGAGAGAATTAAGAAGAGGAATTGGTGAATTGATATCATTATTTCTTGTGAGAATACACGAGTGACTGTGCGATATCATCCTTGGAGCGAAACACGTTAGGGAGTGTATCGTGAGGCTTAATCATATATATATTTGTGTTCGTGCTAACCTTTTTTTCTACAGGAACTATGTCGAGGCAACATTCTCCTGAAAGTAAGAGGGGAAGGTTTGATGCTAGGTTAGTGATTGAGGCGTTGAGGGGTGAGATGAAGAGGATGTTTCAGGAGGGGATGGAACAAATTCATGAGACGGTGGAGCAAAAACTAGAGCAATCTAAAAACGTCTTCCAATGGCGTAAGAGGGAGAGTTGTTCTAGGAGAGTACAAAGGGGTGGAGATGAAATGTCGGATGATGAATTTGATGAACCTTCTGTCGGGAGTTATAGAGGACATAGTGGTAGAAATAGAGGAACTAGAGATTGGGAAGATAGAGGAGATAAGAATAGAGAGGATAATCAATTGAGTAGTACAAAAAATGAAGATTTCTTCTTTCCAAGGGAAGAATGATCCCGAGGCGTACTTAGAGTGGGAGAAGAAGGTAGAGATGGTGTTTGATTGTCACAACTATAGTGGGAGAAAGAAAGTGAAACTTGCTACCATTGAATTTTCAGATTATGCCATAGTGTAGTGGGATCAACTGATGTTGAATAGAAGAAGGAATGGCGAACCACCTATTGAGTCGTAGGAAGAGATGAAGAGGGTGATGAAGAAGCGGTTTGTGCCTGCGTATTACTATTGTGAATTACATAACAAATTGCAAACTCTTAGGTAGGGAAGCTGAAGTGTGGATGAGTATTTCAAGGAGATGGAAGTTACTATGATTAGGGCGAATGTAGAGGAGGATAGAGAGGCTACCATGGCTAGGTTTCTTGCTGGATTAAATAGAGAAATTCAAAATGTCGTGGAATTGCAGCATTATGTAGAATTGGAAGATATGGTTCATATGACTATAAAGGTTGAGAACCAACACAGGAGGAAAGGTAGTAGTACTGCACGGTTTCAACAGGGTGCTGGTTCACCTGCCTGGAAGACTAACCAATGGAAGAAGGAAGAAAAGCCTTTACCCAACAAACCAAAAGGAGATCAGAGGCAAGCGGGTTCTACTCCTGGTAACCAAGGTAAACCTGATTCATCTACTCCTAGAAATCGTGACATTAGATGTTTTAAATGCTAAGGTAGAGGCCATATTGCTAGTCAATGTCCGAATAGGCGTGTGATGATTCTGCGTGATGATGGTGAGTATGAGACTGAAGGGGATAGTGAAGAGGATGATATGCCTCCATTAGATGACGCTGGTGATGACGAGGAGCCTGCAGTAGGGAAGTTAGTGGCAGTAGTGAAGCGAGCTTTAAATGTGCAGGTGAAGGAAGAAGAGGAGGTGCAACGAGAGAATATCTTTCATACTAGATGTTATCTAGGTGATCATATTTGCAGTTTAATCATTGATGGAGGAAGTTGCACTAATGTGGTGAGTAATTTTATTGTCGAGAGGCTGGGACTCAAAACTACTAAACACCCTAGTCCATATAAATTGCAGTGGCTGAATGATAGTTGATAGAGCCATTTTATACTCAATCTTTATAGTATAAATTGTGTTAAATTATTATTGATTTTATAGAAATCATAAGGAAATGGTACTCTAATTCTATCATCGTGATAAATCAGGTTAAATGGAGTCAAGGATGCCAATTCAAGTAAATTAGAGAAGCCATCTACAACTTGGTTCAAAGACAAGGATTTACACCGCCGGAGGGAAGTACATGGGCGTGTAATTGAAGTACACGGCCGTGTACTTGGTTTTGAATCAATAGGAAGATACACGGTTGAAGTACACGGCCGTGTATCGGAAGCACGGGTTGAGGCACGGCCATGGCGCAAACCATGCCCCTCACTGGACAAGAAGGCGGAAATGTGGACTTTGAACAGAGAGAGACACGGCTTAAGGCACGGCTGTGGTGGAAGCCGTGGGAGAAACCGTGCTTGGAGCCGTGGTGGAAGCTAGACGTGCCAAGGAGAAGAAAGTGTGGAACATCAACCAGATGAAGGCACGGCTTGAAATCTAGACGTGGGTGTAACCGTGGTACACACTGGACACGGATGAAGACTTGTAGATTATGCATAGATGAAGGCACGGCTTGAAATCTGGCCGTGTGTGCAACCGTGGTACACACTGTTTGCGGATGAAGACTTGAAGAATATGCACAGAGGATGGCACGGCTTGACCCACGGCCGTGTGGTGGGGCGTGCCAGGCAGACGAATCTTCACTTCTCGAAATCTACTTGGAAAAGGAAAGATATTTTCGTATCTTGCTAGCAAAAGATCACATGCTATCCCCCTAACAATATAAATAGAACCAACCCTAGAGGGTTAGGACAACTTTTGAACTTTTGAATCTTTGGATCTTGAAGAAGGAAACGCGGAGGCAGAGCAGGCAACCGGGTTCATTATGTTTTTATTTTTATTTTTCGTTTTATTGATGAACATGAGTAGCTAAGCTACTTTTCTAGCCAAAGGGTCATAGATGTTTAATTCTCCACGAATTGTGAGGTCTAATTGACTTGTATTTATTTTATTCTTTGCTTTCGGGTATTCATATATCTTCTGATCGTTTTGTCATTATTATCTTTGTTGATTGGTATGAATAGAGCTCTTCTACTCAATTAGCAAGTTAATATATTGTCAACTAGCACGTCAAATCCGTAATTGTTTGATTGTTCTAGTCTTAGTGACGCAATAACATGTTTGGTTATAAAAGAGATGATCGAATTCATGTTATGGAGGTGTATGACCATGTTTAAATAGGTTATCTTATAATCTACTGGCATGAATTGGTGGTCTCTCTAGATCTTAATGCTATTGATAGATTAAATCCTAAGTGCTTGTCTAGGGTTGTTTAATCAATAAGAGAAATAATTCAAAGTGCTTGTCTGAGGTTATCGAGAAAGTAAGGAGAGATAGGTTGTTAGAGCTTGTTAATAACCATAACTAGTTTATCTAGAACTAAGAATAGAAAACATTTGCATCGATGATCAATTCCTAGAATTAAACTATCTTGATTCCTTTGGCTAGGCTTTTTATCAATATACAACTTTCTTATCTTGTTTTAACTTTATTCGATTCACAAACCAAACCCCCCATTTTCCTTTTCCTTTTTATTCTCCTTGGATAGAAATAAGTTTAACCAATCTCTGTGGATTCGACCCTACTCACCACAATATGCAAATCATATAATTGTCTAGGAGTAGGTTTTATTTTTGTTGGATTCGACACCCATCAATAGTGGCGAGACTAAGGTGAGTAAGCAAGCCTTGATTGCTTTTCGCATCGGTAGGTATGAGGATGAGGTGTTATGCGATGTAGTGCCGATGCAAGCGTGTCATGTGTTGTTGAGGAGGCCATGGCGATTTGATAGAAAGGTTGTTCATGATGGCTTTTCTAACAAGTATACACTTGTTCACCAAGGGAAAAGCTTTAATCTTAAACCTTTAACACTTAAACAGGTGTATGAGGATCAGTTGCAGCTACAACAGTCTTTTGCAAAATATAAGGTAAGTGAAAAACAGAGGGAGAGTGAGAGAGCAAAAGACAGCGAGAAAGAAAAGGAACACAAAAGTCGATATCAAAAGGAAAAAGAGAGGAAGGCTGGAATGAGCGTGAGAGACCAAGTTGAGGGGGGGTCAACTTTGGTGGTGAGTGAAAAGGAGAGTGTAGCCTTGCAAAAGGAGAGTTGTGTGGCAAGAGCGAGTGTAGTGAGGAGAGCATTAGTGATGAAGCAACCTATGTTGTTGCTGGTTTTTAAGGAAACTTGTTTGAATACTAACGAAGTATTTAACTCTTTGCCTAGTGTGGTTGTGTCTATTGTGCAAGACTTTGAAGATGTCTTCCCTGAGGAGATTCCAAAGGGTTTACCACCTATTCGTGGTATTGAGCACCAGATTGACCTTGTACCCGGAGCATTGATTCCAAACAAACCAGCTTATAGGAGCAATCCAGAGGAGACAAAGGAACTCCAAAGGCAGGTCAATGAATTAATGGAGAAAGGGTACGTGAGAGAAAGCATGAGTCCATGTGCAGTGCCTATGATTTTGGTGCCTAAGAAGGATGGGTCATGGAGAATGTGTGTTGACTACCGTGCCATCAACAAGATCACGGTAAAGTATCGTCATCCCATTCCTCGCTTAGATGACATGTTAGATGAGTTATATGGGTCTAATGTCATTCCTCATGAGCCTTGGATAGATATTTCCATAGATTTTGTGTTAGAATTACCAGGTCTAGACATGGTCGAGATTCTATTTTTGTAGTCGTGGATAGATTCTCTAAGATGGCACATTTCATTCCTTGTCACAAAACAGATGATGCTTGCAATATTGCTAATTTGTTCTTTAGGGAAGTTGTGAGATTACATGGTATGCCTAAAACAATCGTATCAGATAGAGATGCTAAGTTCTTGAGCTACTTCTGGAAGACCTTGTGGGCTAAGTTAGGAACTAAATTATTGTTTTCTACTACTTATCATCCACAGACTGATAGTAAAACTGAGGTAATAAATCGAACTTTATCTACTTTGTTGAGGGTTGTCATTAAAAAGAACATTAAAAGTTGGGAGGATTGTTTGCCGCATGTTGAATTTGCCTATAATCGCACAATGCATTCTGCTACTAAGTTTACTCCTTTTGAAATTGTGTATGGTTTTAATCCACTAACTCCTTTGGATTTATCACCTCTGCCTATTTCTGAGTATGTTAATCTAGATGGCAAGAAGAAAGCAGAATTTGTTAAACAGATCCATGAGAAAGCAAGGCTAAACATTGAGCGAAGAACAGAGCAGTATGTGAAACAAGCCAACAAGGGTCGTCGACAAGCTGTCTTTGAACCTGGAGACTGGGTTTGGGTTCACATGCGCAAAGAGCGGTTTCCTGTGCAGCATCGACCTAAACTACTTCCTAGAGGCGATGGACCATTTCAAATTCTTGAGCGCATTAATGATAATGCATACAAGATAGATTTACCAGGTGAGTATCAAGTAAGTGCTACGTTTAATGTTACTGATTTGAGTCCTTTTTATGTAGGCGGCGATTTGAGGACAAATCCTTTTCAAGAGGAGGGGAATGATGAGAGCCATGATGGGAGCCAAGCCAAAAGATGGAATGTGGATCCTCTTGAAGTGCCACCTGGACCGATCACAAGAACTCGAGCAAAACGATTCAAGGAAGCACTTAACAGGTTAATAAAGGATGTCCACGAAGCCGGAAAGGATTGGAGCAATCATGAAACCGGAAAGGATTGGAGCAATCATGAAACCGAAATGGATTGGAACAACCATGAGAATGCCCTTGCTCTTGTACAAGTCATAACGGATACGAGTTGAAGAGGGCGTGTCTTTACAAGACACGACCGTGTAGTGAGTCTGGAGGTTACATAGAATCATACACGGTCGTATACACGGTTTAAAGGTACGGCGGTGTATGGTGTCAAGAATATCTATAGAAACATACACGTCTAGAAGGGCACAACCGTGTATATGCTCTACACCGGCTCCAATGCCGCCGGCCTTTAAGTCCCTATTTTGTTATTTTTTCGCAACTTAATGATGTTATGTCGTTTTGGGCCTTTATTGTTACGAATTATAAACCCTAATATAAAGCTCCTAGGGTTTAGAACATAGGATATACAACATACAAGTTTGAAAACACTTTTGAGAGAATTCCTCTCTTAGTTCTTTAAAGAACTACTTTAGAACTTATCGGATTTTCTTCTGAGGCGTTCATCTCGACTTATCAATCGGTCTTTCATCCCGATTGTGGCATCTACATAATATACCAAGGTTCTTGCCTCACTTATAGGCAACGGGTCGCGGTTTCCACTTGATTGTTTGGCATCTTGGGTAGCAATTCCGAACGTATTAGTATTGGGTTCCGTCACACGTTGGAGTGGTTCGTATCAAAAAGTTTGAATCCTCTACTAACTAGTCACCACCCAAGCTCTCGTTTAGTTAGTAGGCTAAGGTTTCATCCTTTGTAAACAAAACATGGTCGCCACTAGCTTTATTGTTTGAACAATAAGGTATTCCTTAACGAAAATGCTCATGATTCTTCACAAAACCATAGCACACATATACAAAAATATACCATAAACAAAATTATATCACATATAAATATATTTGAATTAAAATCTAATTGATTAACTAGAAATGTTCAAGAATCAATTAAAGTAAGTTAAGTTTGATTTTAACTTCTTCTTCTTTTTTTGTCAGTTTATATCATACAATGGTAGAAGAGGGGATTTGAATCTATTCCATCCCAAAGGGAGACTAATGTTTATGCCAATTGGGCTATAAGGCCTTAGCGATTTTAACTATTTAATTAAAATTATTAAACCAAGTTTTGTTTCATCAAAATCTATATGAACATATTGGATTAATAGATTTTTGTCATTAAAGTTAACTTCAACTTCTTTTACTTTAAACAACTCCTTTTTCTTTCATTTTTCTTAACACATAGGACATCCGCCTTATAAGCCATTAATTAGCTTCTAATTTGACTAAGCGTTAGTTTACTCAAATCACAAGCTTATTCTACTGCTGTTTTCTTAGCATCCCAAATTCTAGGTAGAGTTTGTAACATCTTCCTTACAAGATTTGCATCATTAATCTTTTTACCAAGAGAAGGCAATTCATTAGTAATAACGGAACAACTAGAAGCATATTTTATTTCTTCACTCGACTAGATTCTCAATAGTTCATATTGTTACATAAGAGTATTGATCTTTATATCATTGATAGTGTCTATACCTTTGCAAGTTTCTTGAAATGTGTCCTTAATGGAAACTTTCTTCTTATCATTTTTAGTTGTTATTAGCGATATAATCTATATGTCATTGAAGTTGTGCAAGCGAGTTAAATGGGTTAATCTACCCCAACCCAGTTTGCCACGCTTAACAAGTAAATTGAAATTTTTTATAACACCTACCCCACTTTAGGTTGGGTTAATGGGTTAAGTGGGTCAATTTACTAATCCATAAAGAAATTTTTATATGTAATTTAATATTTTAAAATAATTTTTTTTAATTATTTTCTATTCACTCCCATTTCAATTTACTTATTATATGTAATGTGAATCATATAATAGGAAAATGCTCAATTAAATGTTTAAAATTTGCCTAATTCTTGAACTAGGTCTTGTACAACCATTACATTTTATTTCCTCCTCAATGTTAGAGAATCCACCTAACATCACACTATCACTTGACAATGCCTCATTGTTTATTTAGTAGCCATTAATGTCACAAGTTATGAACATTTCTATTTGTCGTCACTTTGTACTTTCTTCAAGTATGAAACAAGCCAGTATTTCTTTGATAAGAAAATAAGACAGCAAATTTACTCTTGAAAATGGTCCAACATCTTACAAGGCCATTGTTGTAGCCATTACAAAGAACATGCTAAAGATGGAGGTAGCACTTTTAGTGAGGAAATTAGGACATGGTATTATGTTATAGGACATGGGATCAAAGAAACTAGGAGACGATCTTTTGGTCCAAAAAGTTTTACCGCATTTAATATATATTTGAAACATGTTAAAAAAAAAGAATTTTTTTTTTTTTTTGTAGATTAGCAAACTAACCCAATTTGCAATAGATTAGCCTATTTTAACTCACGAGTTAAGTAGAGCGAGTAAAAAATTTTCAAATCCAACCCACATTTTTTAATGAATTAAATGGGCTAGTTTACATAACCTACCTTATTTGCACAACTCTATATGTTGCCGGTTTCAATGATGTGCCATGTCTCAAAGTTCATCGCTTTGGTATAGGTCTCCATCTTCAATTTTCAATAAGAGTAGTTAGTGTCATAAAAACAAAAACTCTACCTCTTTGAATTGAAAGATTGTTTTCCACCCTTAGGTCTTAAACTCAATATGATAAAAGAGTTAGCCTTTGATACTAGTTGTTGATTGAATTCACAATTTTTGAAGTGACTTGCACCGATAAACTCAACAAAGATTATTATGTTGGTTACACAAGCGTATTTCGACTGAGAGCATCTACTAATTTTATGTTTTTTAAATTCAAATTCAAAATTTGAACAGAGGCATCATTGTAGTTAGTGGTGCAAAACATTTGCAAAGTATATATCAAAAATTTTGGATATAAAATAAGTTGGAATTTAAGGAATATTATTCATGTATTTTCAAAGGGGTATTTCAATTTTTTTCCACTTAAAGTTTATCCAACCAAGTAAGATTATTTCCATTGTTGAGATATCATTTTTATAGTATAAGAACTACAACATTTACTTCTTGCACTTTATTTAGTTGTTATAATTATAACTGCTTTGTGCTATAATTTGATATAAGTAATTAAAGAAAAATTTTCCTTATCGGAAATATTTTATCATTAAAAAAAAAATCAATTTACCTCTAGTAGGATCAAATGTGCATTTTTTCTCAATACTAGTTAATATTATTATAAAAATGCAAAATTCGTCATTTTATTCATTTATTGGTGAATTACCCGTCATCCTAATTCCACTTTAGTTCTCAATTTACTTTCTTGTTTCCTAAATATTTGAAAATGTTTCAATGTTGGTTAAAAAAAAAAAAACAGTAGAGAAATTCTAAAGTTAAAAACTCCTTTCTTGTGATGTTCACTTAGTTTGACAATTTTTTTATAAAGAAGGAATGAGTAGAACAAAAAAGAAAAGAGTGGAAATGAAATAAAATGTAATATTTATTTTGCGTTTGGTAATACAGAAACGAAATGAAGGAATGGAGTTAGTAATTAAATTATTTTTATTGTTATTTTAACAAACATTATTATAAAAATAATCTTATAATTATATCTTATTTTCATCTATTTCTCTTTAAAATCCGAAAAAAGGAAAAAAAGAAAGAAAGAAAACTTTAAAGTGAATCCGGAAAATTGTGTAGTCCGCTTCGGAGCTGGTGAGTCACCTTGCACGATTTGTTCTGATGAAAATGCGGAGGCCCGCTGGAGTTGTCTGGCCCATTTCGAAAACCCTAAAACAAACCTATTCTCGTCTCTCCCTTCCAATCTTTTAAAACGCCTACATCGCCATTCGATTTCATCTCTAGTCTGGATTCCTCGTTCCCCTTGTATCTCTCTCTTTACCTCTTCATCTCTTCTAGGGTTTTCGGTGTACAAATCCTTTTTTATTTTTTGCTTGAAGTTGTTCTTCTATCAAATTTATTGTAATTTAAGCAAGTCAGCTTCTTGGGTGGATATTTACTACATCGATCCACTCAATTAAATCGGTAAAACTTGCGATACGAATGCACCAACCAGTATCACTCGCCTGAACATGACTGTTCGCTACTTGATTTTTCAGGCCCTTTTAATACTGGCACATGTTTATATTTTGTTCCCATGAAGTAGAAATCTGTTCTCTCTTTTTGTTTTTTCCATAAAGCAAACGCACTCTGTCCCAAAACCCTGTTTAAGGAAAATGAATGTTTTGAGGCAATTTCTTCGTTTGCGAGAGAAATCATGTGTGTCCGACTTACTCGCCTACATGGTGTTTGATAAAATGGTCATGTTGGGGCACATGGTCGGATCACATTCGTAACTTGTACGGATGTCTAGTCTATACTCTATTTAACTTGCGAATTTGACATAAGTTGGGATCGGTTCAAGCTGAGAAACTTGTTATGAAGCCATTTGGATTGTTGTTAATGGAAATTTTGGGTTAGGGTTTTTAATCTTTTGGGCAGATTGAACCTAACGGGCATTAAATTTTAAAACGAGCTGAAAATAATAGATATAAGTAACATTTAACAATAATATTTATAAATATTTTAAATGGTATGCGCGTGGAACTATTAGTTAATTGGATGCAACGGGTGAATTCAGGATTTGCTTTATAAAGTATTAATCCGTGCCTATGGGTTTATCATTGAGGTATTTTCCTTTGTTTCAGGGTAGGTTGCATGGATACAAATTGAAAAGGAAAAAAAAAATAGTTAATAGCAGAACGGCATTATTTTATTTCTGACAATTTAGAAGTGGTATAAACAAAAAAATTCATAAAAAAAAAGTTAAAATGTAATATTGATGAGAAGTTATCAGTTGGTAAAAGGACTCGCCAGTATTTTGGTGTTTTTTAGACTATTAATACCAGATGATTTGTAAGTTTCTAATTAGTTTATAAGTACCTTAATAAAGTAATATTTTTAAGAATATTTACTTGAATGATTAATGAACCAACCATGCGTTCCAACTGGCATGAAATGAGGGTAACCGCCACTGAACCGGGTAAAGGAAACTTAAAACAGCCCATTCCCCCAAGAGGCTAATCTAACCCACGTGACTGGGAACTATTGACTTGATTGGAAAGGATGGAGTTGAATAATCGTTTTGGGAAGGGGAAAGGCTGCCATAGAAATTGAACAAGTAAAACGACCTTGACGTTTAAGCTCCGAAGAAACGAATGGTTTTTTTTTTTTTTTTTTTTGAAATCTCCACTGGCTATCGTTTTTGGATTATTGTAAAATCAATTCAGATTATTATAAAAATAAAATACAGTAAAAAATTCTCTTCAAATATCATACTGCAAGTGACTATTCCATTTTCCTCTCGATTGAATCAAAGATATATGTATACAAACTTACATCAGCGTTACCAATTCATACAACATAAAAAATTTTATATTTGATTATTTTATTTAAATTATTAAATTTAGTTATATTATTTTCTTTTATTTTATGCAAGATTATCAAAATCATAATTTTTCATAGAATCACTAGAAAGTACATAAAATCGAGCATAAAAATATAAATTTTTACAACATTTATAAAATAATTTTTAAATATTATAAATTTATTTACAGTAATTATTAAAAAAATATAATAAATAATAAAAATAAAAAAATCAGCATATATTTGAGTCATAAATCTCAATAAAAGTGATTATATAGATAATATAGTATAAATTATATAATATAAATAATTAACCATAAAGATAATCAAGCACAAGTCCCAATAAAAGTTATGAATTCATAAATTATAATACAAAATAATAACTAAAATAAATTATTACAATTTCCATAATCTCTCCCATCCATATCACCATCATCATCTGCATCTTCATCATCATCTTTTTCATCAATATCATGGTGTACTATTACTAATGATTTTCATATCTTCTAATTCCAAATCTTTTAAAGTTCCTATTTATATTTCAACTCCAACATCATCAATATCATGAATCTCTGAATCATTTGGGACTTATGACTTACTTCCATGACTCTCCAAATTCACATAAGTACTAATTTTCTCCTCGTCATCATCATTTTTTCTTCACCCCTTGCACTTAGAAGGATATGAAATACACCCTCATTCTCATTTGATGAGTTAAATATATTTTCTTTCCCAACTATTTATTCATCATCAAATGAGATATTTTCAACAATGAAAGTAAAAGTGTCAGTAATGCATCTTTTTTTTCCTATTTCTTAATTTCAAGTTATGCATTACAAATACTAAATTATTCATTTTTTGTCGATGCAACCTATTCCTCTTTTTGGTATTGATCTAAAAATAAAAAAGATTATATATAACTTTATAAGATTGATAATCTTAACAACATATAAAATCAAATAAAAAAACTATTTATATCGTACCATTTCAAATGCACTCCAATTACACTTACAACTTGAAGAACTACAAGTTAAACTTAGAACACAAATAGAAAATTTTTGTAGTTTTGGGCATTTATCTCCATATAAATCTCACCATTTAGCTTGAGCTTTTTTGTCTTTTGCTAATCTTGTAGTTTTAATACCAAATAGTCCATTAGCATCCTTGAATCTTTTAAGCTATATATCAATTTTACACCTTTCAGTTAAATTAGAAACCATACACTCTATACAACCATATAATATAATCTTAACATCAATATCAACTTTAAAATTAGGACTATAATGGTAATGAGGATTCAAATAATAAGCTACAGTATGCAATAGTCTATGAAGTTGAAGCTCTCATCTCTTGTCAATAATCTTGAATATAGGTCCATAACTATATTAAATACATATGATTTCAATTTACAAATGAAACTTTAAAATGAACACTACAACAATATATATATATATGGCTAATAAGTTGAGACATTACCTTTTCTTCACATTATTGATATTTGCTTTAATTTTCTCCTTGGCATGATCCATTTCTAGATAAATGAAACCCATAACTAGTTATTCATCAGAATCCACTAATCTAAGCACTTTAATTAGTGCACCCTTCAACTCACTAAGGAAACTTATGTTAAATAGGAAGTGGCAAAATGAGTTGCATTGAGTTTAACTAACTAACTAACTAAACCGAGAAGATGCAATAATATATTCAACAAAAAAAATTACCTATAAACAAGATCGAGACTTAAGGTCGAGACATCCAGCACACATGATTGAGACTCAAGATTCAAAAATAAAAACATGTGAACAAAAGAAAAGGAATAAGGAAGAAGAACAAAACATAAGTAAGTAATCGATGTAGATTGTGTAGTTTTCCCCCTTTTGACATACACCTATTTGTAATTTGGGCTGGGCTGGGCTTCTTTAGGCTGAGCATCACATCATCTAAGCCAGCTTGCTTCGTCCAATTGCTCAAATGCTGACGGAAATTACCCTTCTGATGCAGAATCCATTCAAACACATTTAGAATCACAATTTTATTGATTCTAATGTGATTTCACATCTAAGACATTTTTATATGCGAGTTGACTAGGAATGTACTCATAAAATTATAAAATCGTAGAAACATCCGAGTTAACTTGCGATTTTGACAACTATGGTTTTATGAAAAAAAATTAGTTTCCTTTGTAACTACTTATTAACCATTAGATTGCCTTTAGATCGTATGGTCTATATCCGTCATTTTCTTTATATAAATAGTCTCTTTTATTAGGGTTTTTAACATAATTGAGAGAGTATTTTTGAATTGAATTATTTTCTTCAAGATTGATTTAATTTTGTCTTCTTTATTGGTAGTGTAAGGCCATCAATCATCTTCTTTATATATATATATATTATTTTCCTTCATTCATTTTTTTTTCTTTCTTCCATAATTGTCACCACAATTGCATTGAAAAGTTTTCAATACACTGGGAATTGATGGGTGTTTAAATAACTTTAGAAGAAAAGTGAGTTACCCAGATATCTAGCACGAGATGAGATTTAATTGAAGACAGAAAGAAAATTAAATTTAAAAAAAGAAAGAAAGGTTCTTCTTCTTTCTTTTATTTCTTTAGTTCTTGTTCTTGATATTTAATAGTTAATATCTTAACATATTATTATAATTATTGTTTAATTTAGTTTTCTAATTTAATTTTCTGCATTTTCATATATTGTTTTTTCTTTATTTAATTACTTTTACTTCCATGCCCTGCACTAGTTTCGGTAGGAGAGGGAGAACCATTAGAGAATGAGGATTGTGGGGACCTAGATCAAATTCCAAAAGAGAGTGCTAGTGATGAAGATGGCATGGACTTGACTTTTAAGGGGGGCAATTTGAATTTTGTTAGGTGTCTCATTACCTAGCTTAGAAAGGAGGATGATTGGAGACGAGTTAGCATATTCCATATCTACACAAAATGTAATAGTCACAATTGTAAAGTAATCATTGATGGGGTAGCAATATAAATATAGTTTAATAGGTTATTGTGTTTAAGTTAGGTCTTAAACTAGAATCACATTTTAATCCTTATAAGGTAGCTTGGGTAGATAAGACCACCTTGCTTGTCACTCAGAGGTGTCTAGTTTCCTTACAATTTGCCATGTATACAGATAAGATTTGGTGTGATGTTGTACTTATGGATATTACTCATGTCCTTTTAGGGAGACCTTGGTTGTTTGACTTAGATGTGGTTCATTATGGTAGGGCTAACACATATGTATTTATGCACGATGATAAGAAAATTAAGCTTAGTCCTTCTTTACCAAAAGAACTTAAGATTAATACCAATAAAGGGTTAGTCAATGCCATAGATTCCAAGAAACCCCTCCATGTTTTGAGTGTAAGAGAATTTAAGCTTGAGTCTAAAGAAAGCACTTTATATGCTTTAGTGGTTAAGGAAGCTAAGGAGTGTTATTATGAGTTAGAATCAGACATACTTAAAGAGGTGAAACCTTTACTTGAGAAGTTCAAAGACCTTACACCCGATGAGCTTCCATATAGGTTACCACCCATACGCAACATATAGTATGCTATAGATTTAGTTCTCATATTAGCCTTGCCTAACCTACCCCATTATAAGATGAATCCCAATGATCATGCAGAGTTAAAAAGGCAAGTAAATGGTTTGTTGCATGAAGGTTTTATTAGGGAGAATCTTAGCCAATGTGTTGTACCTGCACTCCTTACTCCTAAGAAAAATGGAAGTTGGTGGATGTGTGTAGACTCATAGGCCATCAACAAGATCACCATTAAGTATAGATTCTTGATCCCTAGGTTAGATGACATGATAGATTTACTTTCAGGGTTTATGTGGTTTTGCAAGATTGACCTTAGAAGTGAATACCACAAAATTAGAATTAGAACAAGGCATGAGTGGAAAACAGTCTTTAAGATAAAAGACGGTATGTATGAGTGGTTAGTTATGCAATTTGGGTTGACTAATGTGCCATCAACTTTTATGAAAGTGATGACACAAGTGTTAAGACCATTCATAGGAAAGTTTCTTGTGGTGTATTTTGATAATATCCTAATTTACAGTTACACCCAAGAAGAGCATCTATTGCACCTAAGAAAATTATTTGAGACACTTAAGCATGAGGAACTTTATGTGAACTTGAAAAAGTATGCCTTTTTGAATATTCAAGTAATTTTCCTTAGTTTTGTTGTGTTAATGGAAGGATTGAGAGTAGATCTTAAGAAAATTAAGGTAATAGTTGAGTGGTCCAAACCAAAGAGCCTTCATAATGTTAAGAGTTTCCATGGTTTAGCTACTTTTTATAGGAGATTTATTAGAGGCTTTAGTACTATTATGGCCCGATCACAAATTGCATTAAGAAAAGGGAGTTTAGTTAGACCAAAAGTGCATCTAAAGTATTCATGAAAATCAAGAAGAGGATGATTGAAGCACCTATGCTTAGGTTACCTAATTTCTCTAAAGTGTTTGAGGCTGCTTGTGATGTATCTGGCATAAGAATAAGTGGAGTACTTAGTCAAGAGGGATACCCTGTAGCTTTCTTTAGTAAGAAACTGAATGAAGCAAAACAAAGGTACTCAATCTATGATAAAGAATTTTATGCAGTGTTGTAAGCTTTAAAACATTGGAGACACTATTTGTTGCTTAATGAATTTATGTTTTATAGTGATCAACATGATCTTAAGTATCTCAATCAGAAAAGAAACTTGGAGCCAGACATGCCAAGTGGATTTAATTTTTGTAGGAGTACTCATTTGTCTTGAAACATAAAGCTGGAGTTGAGAATAAACTTGTTGATTCTCTATATTGCATGCACCTATTGGTAAGTACTTTAACTATTGAGGTTGTTGGTTTTAAAAAGATAAGAGAGCAATATGTGACTTGTCCAGATTTAAGGGAGATCCATGCATCGTTGTTTGATTGTTAGTTAGGGCTTTTATGTTGATTATGTCCTTAAGGATGGTTAATTGTTTAAATGTGATAGATTATGTGTTCCAAAAACTTCTTTGAGGGATTTTTTTGTCTAGGAATTACATGTTGCAAGTTTCGCTGGTCACTTTGGGAGAGATAAAACCATAGCCATGATTGAGGATAGATTTTATTGGCCTAGCATTAAAAGGGATGTGGCTAAGGTTGTGAGGCAGTGTTGTACTTGTAAGCTTTCTAAGCATAGGAAACAAAATACAAAGCTTTATACACCTTGGTAGGAAATTATCATGGACTTTGTATTAAGCTTACCTGTGATTCCTAGGAAACATGATTTAATCTTCATGGTAGTAGACCTTTTTTCAAAGATGGCACATTTTATATCATGTAACAAAATTGCAAATGCCTCTCATATAGTCAAATTGTTCTTTGGTGAGGTTGTTAGGTTATATAGGTTACCTAAAACTATAGTGTCATATGGGGATGTTAAATTTGTTAGTTACTTTTAGAAGATAATATGGAAAATACTAGGTACCAGGTTACAAATTTCTTTTGCCTTTTACCCCTAGATTGACGGTCAAATTGAGGCAATTAATAGGAGTTAGACAATTTGCTGAGATGTCTGGTCGGTGACCATGTGTCTACTTGGGATCACATCCTTCTTGTGGAAAAATTTTCTTATAATAGTAGTAAATAGATCCACTGGATCAAGTCCCTTTGAAGTTGTACTAGGGTATTAACCTAAACGCCATTATCCACTCCCATTAACATCTAGACCTTCTAAACTTGTTGAATCATTTGCCACCCATGTTCATGACCTACATGTGGAAATTAGAAAGAAATTAGCTTAAGTAATGAATTATGTAAGTTTGTTGCAGATGTTCATCGCAAGTATCGAGAATTTAAAGAGGGAGATTTGGTGATTGCTCGGATTAGGCTAGAGAGGTTTTCACAAGGTTTTTACAATAAATTACATGCTAGAGGCATGGGACCTTTCAAGGTTTTTAAGAAGATCAATGCAAATGCTTATGTTTTGGAGCTGCCACTAGATACAAATTATCCACTTTTAGATGCTATGTGGGTTACTGAGTCAGAGCTTTAGAGAATTAATCTAGATCTTTATGAACAATACATTAGTTTTTAATTCACCGGAAGTGAATCTTCCCAAGTCGGGGATAGATGATGGGGATCACGGATACATGTGTAGAAACTTATGTCAACATTATTGGCTTATATGTCATGAAGATTTTTATATTTAGTTATTTTATTTAAATTATTAGATTTTATTATATTATTATCTTTTTTTTTATGAAAATATTTTAGTTTTCTTTATAATTAATTATTAGCCATTGATTGTCTTTAGATCGTATGGTCTAGATCTTTTTTATTAAGGTTTTGAACACAATTGAGAAAGTATTATTGAATTGAATTATTTTCTTCAAGATTGGAGTGATTCCATCTTTGTCATCGGTGGTGTGAGGCTATCAATCATCTTCTTTATATATTTTTTTTCTTCATCTGTTGTTTTTTTTCTTTATTCCATAGTTATCACCACGGATGCATTAAAAAGTTTTCAATACACTGAGAATTAAGAAGTGTTTAAATAACTTTAGAAGAAAAGTGGGTTACCAAGATATTTAGCATGAGACACGATTTGATCAAAGACAGAAAGAAAATTAAATTAAAAAAAAAAGAAATTTTCTTTTTCTTTCTTTTATTTCTTTAGTTCCTATTCTTGATATTTAATGGTAAATATCTTAGCGTATTTATTACAATTATTGTTTAATTTAGTTTTCTAATTTAATTTTCTGCATTGCTTTTGCTTCCATATCCTACACCACCTTTTATTTCATATAAAATTACTACCACGATACTCAATTTATCGAATACTCATTCCTCAATTTCTATTATCCAAAATATTATCATAAAAAGAATGTAGTTTCAAACCCATTTTTAGGTATAAATTGAAAATATTTTGCATTTATTTATGTAAAACTACATGTAAATAGAGTTGTAATATTAATAATATAGATAATAGCCTATAAAAGAATGTCAAAGGATTAAAGTTACTCTTACGGCCTGTTTACTTTTTGAAAAGGAATAAACTAGAAATAAAAAATTATGTCTTAAAAATAACTATTACTAGGAATAGATTAGAGAATTTTATTATAGTATTTACTTCATGTAATTTTTTATCATAGGAAATACTTATTTAAGTGTTTATTTTATTTTATTAATTACGATATTGAGTTGGAAATATGGATAAAATTATCAATTCGTCCCTATTTAGTCAATAATTGTAGTATTAATAAGGGTATAATAGACATAATATTTAAAATTTTTATTCGAGAGAATACAAAATTCTATTTTTTGTTAAGGTAATATCTATTCTTAATAGAATAGAAATAGAAAAATATCGAAAATTAAAATTCCTTCTTACTTTTTCAAATAAACAAGGTAATAGATAATTGAAGGAAAATAACTATTATATTATCTTACTATTATCTCTAAGTAAACGGATCATTAGTTTTACATCAGTAGAAAATGCAATTTCCTTTTAGTAAAAATTTATATATTCAACCAAATATACTCATGAAGTGTATTTATCTCGTGTTGTTAATAGTAACATATTAAATATGGTAAATGTGAAATAATATTCTTATATTATTTAGTTTAAAATTTCAATTTAATATAAGTAATTGTTTTATTCTTTAATCTTTAAATTCCTTTATTATTATTATTTTTTGCATACTAGGCGAGAACTTACCGGGCATATGGTTTTAAAGGTCGGACCCACCTACGACTCGTTGATCCCGGTGGACCTCTGTTGAGTTAGGAGCCATCCTCGCTGGGCTGGGTTTGGTTTTGGCACTAATGGGTCGAAATTCAACCCGTATCCCTATCTAATTGACCATCATCCTTTAGAAGTCATCATTTTTAGAGTTTAATTGTAATAGTACAACCAGCCCGTCTATGTAAACTTAATTATTAATTGTTTGACTTCTTGTGATTTATTTTTTCTTTAGAAAAGAAAACAAGTTCACTTTTCATTTGGGCAAATTGTAATTCTTTCTTTCTTTTTGGAAAAAAAAAGAAGAAAATTTGATTTGACCATATCTTTTCAAATTACACAATATTAATGTATTACTTTTTTTACAAAATTTTATTGGATAGAATGAAGCAAACAACTAAATCTTTTAGATATTTTGCATCTAATTTGAAATCTATCACCTCATTCCATTTGATGATACAAACAAATTTGCATTCCATCCTAGTCGTGATTGTATACTCGTATGCATAGTGTACAACAACAAACGAGAGTCCGTTAAGATGACACGGTAGAATAGAATAGGATCTCAGATTAGGAACTTCTTCTTCCAAAAAGGGACCCACATGCACCTCCACCGTCATTGGCTCATAGCCGTTGTTTTTACCGATCAAAATCGTTGTCAAGATCACCAAAAGGGTCAATACATCACACCCATTCATAGCCTTAAGAAAGAAATATCCAACTCAAATCTTATTTTAATCTTTACACCTTTTTCATACAGTGCATCTTCTATACTGAAAAAGATAAAAATATATAAAAAATAGCTATTCTCTCCTTATTAATCTCAATTACAGACTCCAATAAGTATCTTTACCAAAATTACCAAGAAATTATCCTCAACTTTTAAATAGCTATATTAGAGATATCAAAAAATAAACAAAAAAGCATCAAAGCAAAAGCCTTTTTCTCTTTTAATATCTCTCTCTATCTCTTCTGTCCCCTGATCTTCTCCAGTAATCCCTCCACCTCTACTTCTTCCCCACTCTCTCACCTCACCCCCTCCCTTCCTCTCCACCTTCCTGGCCACCACCACTTTACGGTGGCGCCACCCAGTTCTCTAATGGCTACTACGCCGGTCCTTTCTCTCTCTTCCACCTCCACTTCCACAATTCCAAAACTACCTATCCCCACTGGAGTATACTTTCCTACACCCTCATATTCCCACTACACGCCATCAAAAAGCTCAGACTTTAACAACCGCAGAGTGCTCAGCAACGGTGGGTTACATGGATATGCTTGTTCTACGACACCGTTTATTGGGAGAGTAGGGTTACAGAGAAGAGAAGGGAATGTTTCCATACTGAGTTTTGGGATTAAGAAAAGTAATGTTAATAATGTCTCGGAGGTATCGAAGAATGATTTGTCTCAGGTTCTGTCTGGTTTGCTTCCTTTTGTCGTAGCTGTTACTGCTGTTTCTGCTCTTGCTCAACCTTCAACTTTCACCTGGTGGGCCTTTCTTTATCTTTTCGTTTCACTCTCTGTCTTATGACTTTTGTATCAAAGAAGTGTCTGGAACTGTTGCACTAAACGGAATTTTGAGTCTTTCCATGTCAAAATTACATAACCATAAGCGTCTAGTGATACACAGCGTGATTTCATCATTTGAATCTGCCCATACGATAGTGTGTCAAATTACGTTCTTATTTGAGTCGTCTAATCGTGCTTCCTGAAGTTTACTTCATCATTTGATTTATTGGAGGACAAAATTTTAATAATAGATGTTCTGGAAGTTCAGTTTCTAATGCCTTGAGAATATTTAAAAATCTAACTTGCAAATGGATGCACCTCGCCAAGTACACTTTTTGTCTTGTTTAAAACTAGCGTAACCGTGCTAAAAAATAAATAATAATGAAACAATTTAATATTTGCTTGGGTTCAGCTTGAATTTATTTCCAAGATTGAGTTGGCTTTGAATATTGTTGTTATATCGTATCAAGAATTGTCATCCCTCCATATTGGTATCATTAAGTTATCTGCAATTTGTTTAACCGCTTCAAAATGTATCAACAGATTGGCTGACGATAGAATAACTTTTGTAGGGTATCTAAGGAGTTGTATGCTCCTGCACTTGGTGGAATCATGTTGTCAATAGGAATCAAGCTCTCAGTTGAGGATTTTGCTCTTGCTTTCAAAAGGTATTCTAGTGAAACTGTCAACGCAGCTTCTTGGTCTGTCTGTGGGGTTTTGAAATACTACTAAGCTACTTTTCCTAACATTTCAGACCTTTACCTCTATCGATTGGATTTGTTGCACAGTATGTGCTGAAACCTGCACTTGGTGTGTTAATTGCCCGGGCTTTCGGGGTGTCCCGGATGTTTTATGCTGGTTTTGTCCTTACAGCATGTGTTGCAGGGGCTCAGTTATCGAGCTACGGGAGTTATCTGAGCAAGGGGGATGTGGCATTAAGCATATTGCTGACTAGTTCAACCACTATTGCATCAGTCATTGTTACACCTCTATTAACTGGCTTTTTAATTGGATCCGTTGTGCCTGTTGATGCAGTTGCCATGTCGAAGTCTATATTACAGGTAATGCATTTAATCTTTTTTTTTTTGGTATGTGTGTTAGGAATAAGTGACTTGCTCCTACTTTGTTTTTAGTGGAATTTGATTGGAAATGTTTAACTTCTTTATGTCAGGTTGTCCTTGCTCCAATAACCCTTGGTATTGTGCTCAATAAGTATGCAAAGTCAGTTGTTAACATTTTGCAACCAGTGATGCCATTTGTTGCTATGATTTGTACTTCATTGTGTATTGGAAGTCCCCTTGCAATAAACCGTGCACAAATTTTGTCAATAGAGGGTGCTCGATTGGTTCTTCCTGTGTTGGTGTTCCATGCAGTGGCTTTCACACTGGGTTATTGGGTCTCAAGAATTCCTGGACTGAGGTAAAACACTACTTAATCTTCATTATTCTTGCATATTAACTAGGAATCATAGCACAGGGAATTTAATCAGAGCAATTTTATTGAATTTTCTTTTATGTGTGGTATGACAGAGAAAATGCTTCTAGAAGAATGTCCATGCCTACCGTTTGACTTAAAATTTCATTAAAAAAATTACGAAGGGGCTCTTTGAGATTAGGAAGGTTAGAGTTAATGCCAAAAGTTGGCTACTCATTGCAAGCCTTAAATTTTTTGCCTTTTCCTTATTGAATGGAGCCTTTTATTCATATTTTAGTGTTCTACAATAGAGTTTGAGTTTGACTTGACCATGTCTATATAATAATGTGCATATTTGATGCATTTATAATTATAGATGAGTGGAAAATTCTTTTATGCTTCTCTTCTCCTTCCTTTATGGGGAATTCTTCTAGCCTTGGAAAGCTCCAGTGGCATTGATCTTGTTTTATACCATGTAATGTGGTATAAAAAAGCGAAGACACATGGTTATACTTCTCATTTTCTGTCACTCTAGGGCATCAAAATGGCTCCGTTTATGCATAATAGTCTATAGAACGTGCTGTAGCCTCTAACTAGTCAACTTGGGCTATTATGTTGATTTTATTTCTCAGCATATTTTTTTAGATTCCAGGTGTTTTTCCTCATCGATGGGTATATTCTTAAGATCAAGGGAAGATTGGATCGTTAATCATGTAGCCCAGCTAGATCCTTGCAAATACTAAATTATCTATACGTCATTTTTGCAAAATCTTTGAACATCTTCAAATAATAAGGATTATGGCATTGTCCAAAACTGAATGCAATAAGTGAAATGAACTCTGTCTAGCTTAAGCTGGTTGCAAACAATATCTTCATTAAAGCTAAAATTAGGTACTGATGAAGATACCTGTGACACAGCATAATATCCAACCTTATCTAGTAGGAATAGAGGTGATTGTTGTTTTCCTTCGGGCCGTCTTTATAAAATTTCAATCAATGCGTGTTTTTAGTGTATACATATGAAGAAATTTTTTTCATCCTAGCTTAACTTTTATGTTGTCTACAATCACATCTCTGTGCTCTTTGGCAGGCAAGAAGAGGAAGTGAACCGAACAATATCTTTATGTACTGGAATGCAGAGTTCTACTCTTGCAGGTCTTCTTGCCACCCAGTTCCTTGGCAGCAGTCAAGCGGTTCCACCAGCATGCTCAGTTGTTTCCATGGCTATTATGGGCCTCTGTCTTGCCTCGTTCTGGGGCAGTGGTGCTCGAATTAGAGACCTACTGTCATTTGATATACCCCAAGCCAGTTCCACTGTAAAGGCACAGTAGGAATATGAAAGCTTGAGCATTTCTTAAGCGTTGATTTTGCACATTTATGTAGTTAGGGGGTACTGAGGATGCACCATGGCAAGATCGGAAGCGACTGAAGTAAAGTTGGAATATTTCTTTTAAGAGGTGGAAAGAAGGGTCATGTGGAGATACCTTGTACAGAATACCAGATTACTGATGAGGCGGCAGGGAATTATATATATATATATATATTAAAGAGCAATTTTTTGTCCACAAGATGCCTATAAAATTACCTTGTGAACACCTACAAGAAAGGTACATAAATTCAAATTGCATAATCTAGCGAATTAAGGCAATTCCAGTTTTTCGGTGGTCCTTTTGGAAATTTCGTTATACTAGAGAGCATACATAGTTCGTTCATGCATTTTGAAGTGGGACATAATTTTCCAGGAAAGGATGAAGAGAAAAGCAGCGGCAGTCTATCAAATTTTACGTAGTATAACGTTGGTAGTATTGTTTGTACTGATATATGTTAATTCATTTTTCCAGCATGAGGAAAGATGAGACTGTAAGTACCATGATTTAATCATAGTCCACTATCGTTCAAGTTATTTAAAATCTCTGTATATGTGTCTTTTACCAATTACGCTCCCTTGTGATTGTGTTGGATCACGTGACAAACACCAACGTAAAAAAAAAAAAATTCGAACATTTTGTCATTGGGAAAAACTCTGATTAGAAATTCTAGCGGTTATAAAGCCACTTCAATATTGAATGATTAGCCTTTAATATTGAAGAAGACAAACGGTAGGAAGGAAACTTATTTATTGCTAACACAGGAAACATAAAAAAAAAAAACCTGAAAATGATCTGCTTAAAATAAAATAACCCGATTGATCTTTATATGAATACAAATTGCTTCTAATTTATCCATTTCTTTGATCATATTTAAACTGTCTATGTATACTATTATAGGTGTACATTTATTTAGAAAATATTTATACATAATCACATATCGTATATGTATCATTTCCCTTACCATTTCGGTAAATCACAATAAATCTGATTTGGATATGGCTTCACATCAGATTTCTGTTAGTACTTAGAATATTTGAAATTGATTGGATTTTACAATAAATAATAGCAGCAGCAATCCAAGAAGGAAATTCAAGGGTACCCTACAGGGAAGTGTCCCAATTCCCAACCACAGGGCTCAAGTACAGGAAGTGTATAGGTATAGGACATACCCAATGGACAGTCATAAATTGGATTTATGCATTTTTTCCTATATCATTTTCATGTACCTGTCGTTTCTGAAAATTATTATTAGGACACATTCATTTCTTTCAGATTTTGCTTAGGCACAAGTAGTTGCTCGATGACCCTTACGTCCATGTCCATTGCTCACTATCATGGACGTTTGCTAATGCATGTCAAGTCTCTTCGATTTTTTTTGTATATTTGTGAGCTATAATTGTCAATCCTTTTCTCTTTCGGTTTGTAGTTTCTTCTTGTCGATTATCAAAAAGCGAAGGCGGCGACTCCTATCCTAGTCCTACACCACCTTAGTAGTGCCAGTGGCATCCAGTTGCGATGACTGATGAGCTGTAGAGAAACGATGGAACCGAGGATACCCCTTAACAAGTACAAATTTTAGAAACTCGTACGTTAAATTTTACTTTTGCTCCATATTTTTACAAAAATTGTCAAAATACGTCTAAAGTTGTAGATGCATGGTTGGTTATATTGATGTGTGCCATGTGCATTAAATGCATAATTTAAATGATGCAAATAGATAAAAGGGTTGGTATAGTGATTTATAAAAAATAATAATAAAAAAGGAGAATAAACGTAGAAAGATTATGACAAGATAAGTTTAATGAGGCTAACATTTTAAGTCTCTCTATATGGAATATAGTGGTTAAATAAATACTTGAAATATGATTGTTATTAACAATATATATATATATATATAAACTAGACAAATGATTATAAATAGAGTTAAAGCAAGTAATGTCACTAATGGCGGATCATTATTAGTAAAAATATAAAGTGGACACATGGTTATAGATGGAGTTAAATCAAGTAGTTTTGTTGACCCTAAAAGATCTAATTGAATACTTAAATTGATAATTTTAAGTTTAAGAGGAGAGATCAAATTGTTAGGGTAAACAAAAGTAGGGTATGAGAAGTTTATTTTCTTAAAAGACTACATATTATGGTCACAAGCCAAAATTGAAACTAAATCCAAGGGCAAATCCTTGTCAATATATGGGTGATAATAGAAATCGCAATCTATCACATGACAACTAAGACATTTGAGTGTACCCCAAAGGTTTGGAGAACAACCAACTGGTCATATGAAGAAAGCTAGATGATAGCAGGAGGATGGCTGACTGGGTAGTGGTGTGGCTAATGGAGGACTTGAGACAACCAATTTCTTTAATTTATTTAATTAGTTGGGCCTGCTCAAGTAATTTGTGTTTTCTTTTTCATAAGATGAGCAACAATAAGCCAACAAATATTACATTACACTTTTGTCCTATATTTATTATAATATTACCATTAGCCTAATTGATTAATATAACATGTTTGTCTTTATGATATCAAAAAGAATTATTAATGCATATATTTTCCCATTATGAGACCTTCCGTCAATATTGAAAGACCTTTTATCATTTGAAAAGTTCATTTCTTTAATCTTATCAATCAAAATCTTATTTAATTGTTGCGATCTAGGTTGTTAGATTTATCGTTTATCATACAAGTTTATCTAATTAATACCCTTATTGATTCTTATAAATCGAGAGTCATATTGGTTGTGGGATTTCAATACCTTAGTTCAATTATTGATTAGAATTTCTAGTTGATAATTGTCCATATCCCTTTATTTTATGATCTATGCACCGAAAACTCATAAAACCTTTTCTTTTGTTGTCTAAAAACCTAAACATACACAGGATTCAATTTTGTTTATTGTTGTGCTTTAATGGATTGTGTCTTAATCCCCATCCATTGATCCTAGGCGTATCACACGTTTTTGCCTTTTTGTCATATTTAGCAGCAAAGCAACTTTTTTTGACTTGCTTGGACTTGTTTTGACTAGTTTATTTGCCTTTCATTGATATCTTAGGCCTTAATTCCCATTAGGATATGAGGTACTAAGGTTATGGAAGTAAATGTGGGTAGTATTCTTCTAAAAGAAGTTAGCAATGATAGTTATGTGGATAAGTTGTCATTAGTTGCTACTATTGAGAATAGTGATTTTGGTGATGGTGGAGTGGGGACTCAAGAGATCAATAATGTGTCCCCTAGAGATTAGTAATGTGTCCCCCAACTACTGAATTTAATATTAGTGTTAAAATTTTTGCTCGACTCCTAATAAATCACTATGTATCCTCTGAGATCTAAATACCCAATTCTAACTAATGTTTATCTAACAAAACCAAGCTAGAGTTTACATTATGCTCAAAATATCCCCTCACCTATCTTTATAACCAATTTTAGCTCATAACAACTATTCAATACATATGTTTCATTATCTAATTGACCAAACTTATACAAACCTGACTTAACATCTCCATGTATTAATATTGCAACATCTTTCTTTGTTGAAAACATCACTTGACTTAAAGGAAAACTCACCTCCAAAATTTATGTTAGTTATCTTTCCTCTAGCAACAAATGCCCTTAAGAGGACCATTGACAGAAGATAAATGAGGTAAGGAGTTGGCATAAAAGCAAAGCATAATGCCTTTAAGTGAAAAGAATGTAGCAAAAACTAGAACTAGCAAGAAATGTATGGCACAAAAGATGTATGTAAGGAAGCTTGCATTAGGAACATCTCTCATCAAGTACAATTGTAGATGAAGAAGAGCTAGTGGATGTGGCTATCCATGATGAATTGGCAAAGGTGGTTGGACTTTAATAGCCACATAGTAGCTATGTTGATGTTAGTTTAAAATTGTTTCGTGTTGGGACCTCCTAAAATAACCTAAAGTTTGAACAAGCTCATTTAGAAAAGCAAGTTAGCTATTGTCGAGACAAGAATTGGAGAAGCAATATAGAGAGAGATTGAAGATATATTGCAATTTAATATGTATGATGTTGCTTGAGAGGCGGAGCATTACACATACATGGAAATTCATCGTAGAATAGAAGTAACCTAAAGTGATTTTAGAAGGAACAAAAGATGGATCAACCAACTCCGTATAGGGATGTCTAGTTGAGCATAAGGGCAGTCAACTAATAACTTAAGTGGCCAATCGATACTCAACTAAAGCTGCAAGAATTGTGATTCGGCTTCTTTATGTCTTCTTCCTATTTAGTGGTTACCCATGTTGTTAGGTTGTTCCTTACTCTGGTTAGGAGTGATATATGGTTGCTCAAGGTTTACTTTACAATTGGGTTAGTCCCATGGCATTTTCCTTGAGAACAACTACATGAGACATGAGTATGAGTCTAGGATCGACTCTTGGAGTTCACTAGGAGAGATAGGTTATCTTCGTAATTCCGTTGAACTTTAACTACTATGTTTAGTACAATCTTTGTAAATGAGGTTTTTGTAATTTGTGATTGAGTTTTGTATACCACTTCTTTACACTCCTTGTGATTTATAATGAATTATCACTCCTCTTTATGCCCATAGATTTTCTCTTACATCGGGATTTTTCATGTAAAATAATTATATTTATCTCCTCTTGTATATATAATCATGTGTTTTCTATTTTGTGTGGTATGATCATGGTTTCTTTTGTTTTTGCTTTGTATCCCAATAACCTAAGCTGTATACCCCAAGATTATTTAAATGCGTCATCCTACTTCATATCCTTATCAATAATGCATGGGCATGCAAGCATTGGGATGTGTATCATACAATATCCACTATAATATTGATAAATAGCTCAAAAACTTCACTAAATAATAATCATCAAAATATTAATTCTAAATAAATCCAATCAAACTAAATGAAATGTCTAGGTATTCATAAACCTCGTAATATTAGCTATGCCTTTTGAAGATAGAAAATTTATGGTTGACTAACTCTTGAGCATTAAAGTCTTGGAAATCACTATTTCACTCGCATCTCCAATCTATATGTTGTATCCAAAACTAGCATAGCCATCTAAATCTTTGAGAAATTCATCTCCTTCTCCACAACATCTTTTAACAACAATAAAAAATGACAAGTACATACACTTAATGTTTGGTGCTTTTTGGCAAAATTTGATCAAACATGGAGATTTTTTTTAGTATGTCTTGAGTTTTTTATTATTAGTAAAAAGAATATGGAGGAAATGAAACAAGATATGATTTTAGAAGAAAATAAAGGTGAATTGACTGGCTCTACTCAAAGGTAGTGGATCAAGAATAAGAGTGGTCAATCGGCATCTCGAATGGTCCATGAGCCTTGGAGGCAATGTACAGAGGCAACATGGATTATGATCTCTAATATCCTTTTTATGTTCAATTTCCAATTTTAAAAGTACCTATTATGTTGGTTGTTACCTGCTCTACTATAGTTGTTTTATATAAAGTGTTTTAAGTTTACTTTATAGTTTGCTCGATCTTATGGTTCTTATTCAAAGAATTCGGTGAGTCTAGAATTGACTCTTAGGTTTCATTGAGAGAAAATTATCTTTAGAATTCTATGTAGACTAGTCTTATAAATGGTTTTAATCCAATCTTTGCGAATAAAATTGTCATACTTTGTGATTGAGAGCAATATGATCCAGCAAGAGAAACATTCGACATACTGCATTTCCATGAACAAAATTCACTTCCAACATTCTCAATTTCCTATTATGATGTTATAAGCTAACTTTCACAAATCAATCTAAATGAACAAATATACAAAAAAAAATAAAAAACCAGAACTTGCAAGCTTGTTCATCGAACAAACACTATATATTATTTATTACTTATTTTTTATATAGTCACGCCCTCAACAGAAGATGCATCAGAAGCCGAATCATCCGAAGTAGAGCTCAGGGATGTATCTGATGGGCTTCCGCTGTCGCTGTCTGAAGCTACGGATGCTCTCTCATCAACGGGTTGTTTCAAGAACCAATACATGATACTCGCGGTCAATGTAAGGATCATCTTTTGATTGACCTAATCAACCGAAAATAACATGAAAGAATTAGGCATCTGCTATTGCTAACACTAGCAAAAAGAGAGAAAAAGGAAGACGGTAAAAATCAGACAACATACAAGTCATCAAATCACATGGACACACTATCTTAGAATTATACCATGCACAATAAAGTTTGCACATAAATTACAAGCAACATTCTGATTGCATAAAAATATCTATGCTTGGTGCCTACTAGGAGTAGGTTATGTTGAATAAACATAAATGCCAAGAGACCATACAAGCTTATGCAGCTCTGTAGCTATTGCCCTGTAAATCCTCAGTGTTCATCGATTATTCTGCTGCAAAATGGCTAAATTTTAAGAATGCCACATCAAAATGGCAAAATTCATGTGTGGAAACAATCAATAATAAACATTTTTGCCGAGGTCTGACATCAAAATGCCACATCACATTTATGCCCCACTTCAAATTTTTTGCTGAATGCCACTAAAACCACGAGGTTGAACTAGAAAGAATATCAGATAATTCCCTAAGGATGATATTTGACATCAACGAATGGCAACAGGATAAAAAAAAAATAAAAAAATAAAAAAAGCACATTCACGTCTAGTTTCAATAGCATATGTACTGTACATGCTTTACTGCATTGCATCCTAATACAAAACAGATGACACCACAAGTCCAGACATGCCAAGATGAACCATGGCTAAGGTATGAAAATTACCTCAGTAATATCTTCCGGTAGCAAAAATATTGAACACCCAAGCTTCCTTGCAATACTGATTATGTAGGTGGCATTCATCTTTTTCTCCTCATCTGCATTTGCCAAAACTTTTTAGTAAGATTGGTAATTCCTAAAGAGCAAGATGTTTCTGGTATGTACAACACAAGATAAACTGACAAAAGGTAAAAGCACATTCATGTTTGGGAGGTGTCTACTGAAATGAAATGAACCATGATCACTAATGCGTTCTACTTTTAGTCAAAAAAAAAAAAAAGAAAAAGAAAGAAAATAGTGGATCCGTTAATTTTTTCAATCGAGTTCATCACTCTGCAGATCTATGTAAGGAAGAAACAACATTACCGAAAAATGTATTTTCCAAGTGAATATGATGTTATACTCAGACCAACATCAAATTCTACAAGTAATACTATCTCTGAAAAGAAGAATCAGAAAAGAAAATATACCAGTTATTCCTCTTGTAACAAGGCTCCAATTAACAGCTCTAGGTTGCACAGAGCTGAGAAGTTCCAGGAAGAAAATGCCATCTGACAGACTCTTATCCTGAGAAATATAAGTAACAATTGATTCGTACGGACTGTAATTTAATTGGTCCTTGCTCCCGAAAAAGAACAATGCAGGATGGCATCATCACATAATTTACAACCATATTGGATAGAGAGCACAGTACCTTAAAACTATTCATTCGACCCTTACTTCCTGCACTGCTTACTTTGCTATTGGCCCATTCTAGGATATCAGCATCAGCAATCTCTTTTCCATTAGAATGAAATCTTAGGTTCTTTAGAAGTTGGAGAATGTTGTATCTCATTAGCTGCCAGAGAAAGGCTGAAAAGAACAGCCAACCTTCAGTTAAACTTCCTCCTCAACTCACGTATAAACATGGCAATATGGAGGATGCAGTTTCAAAGAACATACCTAAGATCAACTTTTTATTTCCTTGCACTATATCATTTCCTGCAACATTGACCAAGGAAAACTTCAACTGTTTTCCTATTTTAACAACTTGGTTACAGTTTTCTACTTTCTTGAATGGCATCTTTATTGGAGGCCTATTTGCTATCTTCCAATTGACGATTCCTGGAGATATTTTGTCCAGTGCTTCAAGTAATACCCACCTAATGCCACAAAAGACAATTTACTTCATCTTCAAATAAAGCATGTCCAAAACTAATAAAATCAAGCAATTATCTCGCTCAGAAGAAAGACGAGTGCATACAATAATTCACATGTCCTGCAAAGTTATTGATTACAACTTAAAAGTTGATTCATTTGCTATTAAGCAAGAAGAATTTTCATGAGAGAGAATAAAGTTCTGAAGACAAGTAGTTCATGCTTATGGAAGATATATCTTACCCATTCCTAACATCCTCAAAGACATTGTCTATGTATGTTGAATTGCCGAGACTGTTAATCCAGAAGCGAAATGCTCTTTCTTCTCTAGAAACTTGGGTTTCCTCTGGAGAAGTTTCAAGAAATGATATTTGCTTCGTTTGGGTTGAGAGACCATTTCTGCATGGGAAAATAAATTAATAAAGTCTAAGGTCATTTTCTCCTAGTCAGAAAGAGAAAGAAGTATGATTAACAAATTTCATGTAAAGATTTCAAGCAATGCAACTAATGTACATGAACCATGTAAGTAGTATCCTTGATTGGTTCAAAAGAAGATTATAGGTTGATGTCTACACATGCACACAAAATACTTGCAACGGAAACAGCATTGAAACTTTGAAAGTGCATCTTCAACTGGCTTATTTCTTACTGCATATGTAGTCACAATTATAGGATTGATGTGTGGAACTAATGATAGATGTCCAACTTCCCTTGGTATTTGGTTTGACTAACTGATAGTTTGAGTTGATTTTCCAAGTCAAAGTGACATGATATCGGGGTGGCTCTTAATGCAATGCTTTCCTCTACACAAGTCTTACTTGCAATTTGCAAGTGAAAGACACAACAAATGAAGTTGATGGGTCAACTCAACTTCAACAATATGAAGGGAACTTTGATAACTGTAGTCTTAAAGCTGACTATACATTCAATTTAGTACCCCATTTATGATAATATGAGGGACTTTAATTGCTCATGGCTCCCAGTTCAGTTCAGAACTTTCATAATAAACGATTTTTCCAACTACTAGAAACTATTGAAATTCTAACTCTATTTATATGCAAGACATACCAAACAGAATGCAAGCAGAACAGGTCAAATTATATGGTGTAAACAAGATTTAGATGGAAAATGAGCCAATGTCTTCATTATGTCTAGTTTTTCTGATAAAATTAAAATTCCATGTCCTAAGATATACATATATATCCAAGTCATGAGTGGCCTGCCATACACTTGGCTTAGATGCCATGTCCTCTTAAACATGTTATATTAACTTGATGAGATAAATACAGCTTCCCGAGAGCACAAGGAATTAACATATTTCAAAAAAATTTCAAGGAAAGAACAAAGCTTAGACATAGGCTTCAGGCATTAATTATTTTGATACTCCATTTCAACCATAAGTTGCTGCAATGTCCTTTAGCTTGTTAAGAGATTGAACTCTCACCTATGCTGGAAAATATGTGCTACAAAAGCAAGATTGAGATTTGGAGACCCTTCCACGATATCTCTGGCTGTTAGGTATCTTTTGCAACCCATCCTGTCAGCATGTTGAAGAACTAACTTTGCTCTTTCTAAAGGATCTTTCACATCAAATATGGATTTATCACCATGCTCTGGAGCAAGGACATTTAAGAGATGGGCATAGGCTTCGGCATCCTGCAGGAAAAAGGCATTAAACACTCAGATGACAAACAGCACTATTAAATTATGTCATACAATCCACAAGGGATAAATTCAGATAAAGTACTTATTTCTTCAAGTAAAAGTTTTTCTTTTTTCTTTTTGGATAAATTCTTCAAGTGTTCACAGCTTAAATTTTTAAGAATTCTTAAGAAACGAGTTTCCCCTTGCAAATTTATCTCAACATCAAATTATTGGCAAGAAGGTGAAAGTAATTACAAATGAAATTCAAATTTGTTATCGAAAAGCATTGAAGAGCACATATAAATGGTCATATTGCTCATACCCATATCATTGACACAGTGCCTAAGCTGCTCATAAAAAGTGCATCACCTGGTAAAAAGAAAATAAATAATTACAAAGTTTAGCCTCGTTCACTACCTTTATATCAGAAGAGAAGTTGGTAACTATTTTGCTGTATCCTGCTTTCTTCAATTGAAAATTCATCCATCTCAGCAATATTTTTTCTGGTGGTAAGCTCATCAGCTCCTCCACATCCTGCAAGTATTTTATACAAGTTGAGATGCATCATAAAGACAAAAAATCTGATGATGCACAACCTTCCAATACAGAGACAAATCAAAACTTCACCTTACTATCATCAACCAACTCCACTAATTGTGGAGTTTTGTTCAAGTTGAGGTCTGCCAGTAATTGTATCTGCAATGTTAATAAAAGTGTCATTTGAATCCAAAGAACATTCTACTTTTCAAATCTATCATCATTATAGCTCATCAGCATTCTAGAGGTAGAAAAATTATGGAGAAATAATTTGGGAAGACCTTACTTTAATAATTTGGGAAATCAGTCCAAGCACAAGATGGCGCTGCGCATGAAAATTCATATAGTTATTCATACCGACAAAAGAAATCTACAACTAACATAGCACTAACAGCAAAACCAAGTCGGAAGAAAGATTCTAAACTTGGCACACAAAAAAGCCCTGCATTACCTCTCCTGGAGTAAATTCACCATTAGCTCTATGACTAATTTAAGTCAAACTACACTTTGACCTCTTAATCATAAGAAAGTAAAATATACATACCCTGCCTTCAATGAAATCTTGGGTTCCAATATTAACAACTGTACATCCAATTGCCTTTGCAGAATTCAGGCAGAGTGTGTGATTTTCATTTCTTTCCCATGGGTTCAGCATTCTCTTAGTGTTGATGGCTCGCTCGTCGATTGTTCCAGGAACAGCAATGTTGACAAGCTTGCTGCAACAAAGACATAACTTCTTTATCAAAACAGCAAGCGTACACCAATGAAAAGCAGAAAGATTGCTCCCATCATACCATAGAAGAACACCATCCTTTGCAATTTCAAACAGATCGTTCGTTGAAGGGTCTATCGGAAGATACTTCTTCAGAAATTCATCCTCTTTAAGGTAGTTATTTATATGGGCAACATAAGATGCTTTCTCTGATTCGCTTATGGTGTGAAGCAGAGTAGTTGTAGCTGCCTTCAGAAATGCCGAAGAATTTTTTGCACCAGTGCCTGTCCTGGCACTTATATGTGATTGTAATTTTAAGTAAACCTGCAACAAGAAAACAGATCAATTTCGATCCAAAACCACATATTTCAATGGAGACAAGGAAAAGAAATGCTCGAAAGAAAACTGCAAAAAGAAGAGAAACACAAAAGGAGACAAGAAAATTTGAATATATAAGTCTGAGTTTATAATTACTTCTAAAGTTAGGAAACTGATCTCATTAGACATCATCAAATTTTCATTATCTTTTCTAATGATCAGGGGAAAAAAAAAATCCTTAAATAGATCAACCGTAGAGCTCAAATCCAAAAATCATAGCTCACTCTCTCATCTTAAGAATTGGAAATAAAATTTAGTAACTCTTTTATATTAGTGAATATCATTGGAAAAGAGTAAGACAGTTGATCATCATCAGATTATCAATCCAATTATTTAGACAACAATCAACGGGACTTACTCACCCTTAAGAAATCCTCAAAGCCAACTTCATCTGCCATGTTCTGATACAGATCCTGGACGAAAGATTCTCTCTCTTTCGCACTCAGATTCTCTCCCACCACTTTCAATCTTGACATCTTTAATGGCAAATCTCCAAATGTAAGCTTCCCACTCTCTCTCCTCATGCTCATGAACTGCATAATCAAACCATCGATATATCACTTCATCACACCACATTCAGAGCACAAACAAAAAAGCACTAGAATTATAACAAAAACTCAACTTTATATCACTAAACAAAATATTCTAAAGATTTAAGATCTAGGAACTGATGGCTAGCTCCATCTAAGAGAACCACCAAATTCTGAAACCAAAAAGATCCAAACTTCAAAGAGAACCTTACAAACATAGATACTGAAAACGAAACAAAAAGTGACTAAAGACGAAAATTTTGGGAGATTTATGATCATTTAACAATCCGGATCATGTCATAATTTTGCTATTTGTTAGCTAAACGTAAAAACTTACATGGGTTTTTAAGCTTCTGAGCTCTACTTGAGTGAACTGGTTTTGGAGCCATGGATCTGAGACTAAAATGCCAACATAACCAGACATGTTTGAATTGCTTCTTTTAATTGTTTTTGTTGAAGATAAGAACTGAGATGGGGGGGAAGAAGGAAAGAAGAAAAATGTGTGTGTGTATGAGTATGTGTATTTATCTTATCACCAAACACATACACAACACACAGACACAAAGGCGCAGTGTTAGATCTAGGGGGAGTGTTGTTTTTGTTTCTCTATCTAACAGTCTCTTTCTTCTTTTTGGGGAAGAGAAGAAGAGGAAGCTCAATGCCGAACACTTTGGGACGAAGAAGAGCTGTCAAGAGTTCAAAGTGTGTACTTTGTTTTGAGAATTCAAATTACTCTCTCTCTTCTTTCCCGTTGGGCGTTGGTTACTGTTACAAATTACAAATGGTCATGGGGCCATGATGTTTCTTAGGAACTTTTTCCAAATGACTAATTTACCCCTCAGAAGGCGCATGAGAAGAGTGAATAGGTAACTTTAATTAGAAAGCCAATTTTGTAATTTGGAGGCGAAAGAAAGGGAAAATGCAACAATGAAATATATATATATATATATATATATATATTGTTATATACGTGGTGAGAGAATTTTATGATGGATCCTTATGGGTATCCGCGGCCATAAGCTATTCGTTTAAAAAATGAATTTTGTTTTTTCAGTTTATTTCATTGAATCTGTGAATGGTAAATTCTGCATGTATAAGTATCTAAAAAGAAAAAAAAATTATACTTTTTAACGTTTTCCTATATTATTTACTAGTTATTTTCTCGGTCAAACAGAGGCATTTATAGACTACAAAATACAAAGATGATCGTAAGAGACACAATCCAACAATGGTCCGAAACAGCCTAATATTTGATACATAACGTAAGTTTTGCACAATATCAATAACACCTCCCTCAAAGGTATAAAGCAAAAGATGTCTTGAGCCAAAAAGGTTTCTTCTGATTTTGGCTTGCCAGCCAATCTGCTATAACTTTGCCTTCTCTTGGACAATATTGCCCAACTTCCTCCGGCACATTCATCCTTAACCCTGCATGCATGAATAACATTGGCAAACTTGTTATATTAGTTGACATCTTTATTCTATAATAAGTGAGCCCCGGTACAACAACTCAAAGTTCAGTAGATAGAATATCTACTTTGATATCTTTTTTAACAAATTCAAAATCCAGTAACCCCTTCCTTCACGAATCACTCCACTAATAATAGTATCACTTAATCCATGGATATCAAATCCAATGGTGTTCAGCTTCATCCAAGAGGCTGCCACTACTTAATAGTTATTGACCGTCACACCCAGGCACTTTCATCATGTCTTAACCAGCCATGTCATCTTGTAAATGGTAAGATTATGTAAGGGTCTCCTACGCAATATGCATCTAGTAAGACACTTTGGGATAGTACTCAAGCCTTGACATAGATCATTCTAAGCTTAATATAACTCTTCATGAAGTTTAACACATGCCTGCAACCTACAATGAATTGTGAGATCTCATACTTAGAAGTTGTCTCCTGAACTTCTTGCTCCACAAGGGGTAAGCACATAGCCTAATAAGCAACTTGGATCCTGAAGCATATAAGTTGCCATACCCCATAATTGAAGGATACGACAACTTTCCGCATTTCCTTGCTCCTAAACAAGGCAACATAAGGCATCCGGATTAGGGAATTATTTACTTGAATGGCCACTAATGGTTCATAGGCCATGTACATCACCTCACATTAAGTGGCATATGCTCCCACGACCTATCCCTAAACCCTATGAAACTATTTCCCCCAAGGTTCTACCCCAATTTAATAGCCTCCTTACATTACCCCAAATTAGGAGTAGCCACATATATCAAGCAATGCGATCATCAAGAAGTAGGTAGCACACATCATTAGGCCGATCACCCATTAGATTCTCTAACATTCATAATATTTATAAGAGTAATTATACTAAGCTCATAAATAACATAATCAAACCAACATGTGGAAATAAGAACCATGTGGTTAGCAACCCATAATGATGCACCGATAGATGCTTCTACCTTAACTTAGGAGTAGATTTTGATTACTAAGTAAGGTAGGATCACATTTATAATTCAATTTTCATAAAAAAAAAACTGAAAATAGGGAGGATTATAGTCAACCATTCCCAAGTTCTATGGTAAAAACCATTATTATTTTAGATATGTAGGACAACGATTCTCTTAAACAAGGAATTGTCAAATCCATATTAATTCCTAAGGTTGATTTAAGAAAAAGACAATGTATTTGCTAACATTTAAAATGATCGTTAGCCAAGTGAAATTCCCTTCATAAAGTAAACTTGTGAGGGTTTTATTAAAACAAAACACAAAATCATGCGAGTGCATTGATTATTTATCAACTTATACACATTCTTCAGAAAAAAAAAACCCTTGTGAAACCCGCCTATACTATACCAAAAAGGATTTATTATTAGTTTCTCATCATTTTTCTATTGATAATCAAAATAACTAGAAAATTACTTGAATTGAGATTATCTACCCTTAGGACAAAGTAAGGCATACACTGCAATATGCAGCATTTAAGGATTTGTTCGTGGAAAAGGAAAGGAGCGATGATGGCAAAATTCCTTAGGAAAGAGGGGAGTGGGCAGTGGCACTAAGGTCAGGAAGAGGGAAAGCTTAGGCTTTCTGAATTTTTAGATAACTACAAGTGAAAAGAAAGAGAAGGGTTAGCTTATTATTTAAAGAGAAAACCTAGGATGCAATGACTTTTATGCCATATTTTAATATAATTATCGAAATATTTCATTCCAACTTCTATAAAATAGATTTTTTTTTCTTATCAAGGAGTTTATATATAAAAGGGAAAGTTAGAAAAAAATATGACTTGTAATTTGACTATTTTGCGAACTCATGACTAGTATTTTTTTATTAATAAATACACGACTTGTATTTTATATTTACATGTTAATGTTAATTAGGAGACATATGTCAATTCATAATTGGTTCATAATAATTAATTTTATAAAATAATATTGTGAAATAAATTTAATTAAATAGTATAATAAAAATATTAAAAAAGTTATAGAGAATAAAAAAATAAAAATGTAGAAGAAAAATAAGAACGTAAGGTTGCAACCCTATAACCCACTTTGTTGGCCATCCCACTAGGTAGTTAAAAAAGTGAATTTAAATATAATGGTAGATAGCCACTTATTATCCTATCGAGGGAATTGCCATAAAAAAAAGTTAGAATTGTAGCCTGATTTTTAATTATTTTTTTATATCTTGTTCTTTTTTATTTTCTATAATTTTTTAATTATTTTTATGTTTTATTTAATTAAATTTATTTAATAATATAATTTTATTAAATTAATTATCATGGGCTAATCATAAAGGTGACACAAGTTCCTTAATTAGGGTTAACAAATAGATATAAAATAGGGTCATGTGTTTATGTTTTTATAATTTTCTCTAATATAAAAATGATATAGAAATTTTTGGTAAAATTAAGAAATAATCATTTAATAAAATTAGTCTACACATATTTATGATAAAAAAATTCTAGCATGCTGGAACTAGACTATTGATAAATATCAAATTGTGCCCCCTCATTTCTAGGACTAACTATTTTAGTAATTGCCCTTTGACTAAGACTTTAAAAATGAATATTATTAAGATATATACAAACTCCTTTTGTCTTATCATATAAGAATATATGAGTATATATTCAATGATTATATGATCTTGATTTTTAATTTTTTGTGATGAGATGAAATATATATATATATATATATATATATAAATTTAAAAACAGAGATTAAAGCAAAATAATAGTTTAAATAAAATTAAAATTAGAGAATTAGAATTTAGAAGCCAATGGAAATCGGTCAAGCATGTTTTCTTTTGTTTGGCATAGTACAAAGAGTAGAAATGTAAGAAGAACCATCATGATAATTGACTACTTTGGTGGTTCCTATATGTTTTATTATGCGACGGTAGCTTCTTTTACTTACTTTGCATGAGAAAGGACTAGGAGAGTTAAATGTTAAGGGCATTTATGGCAAATGAAGATGATATAATGGTTGGCCATTTCTCTAATCATGAGGCCCACGTGAGGAAAGTTTGCCTCACTCTCACTTTTAAAAAGTAGAGAGAGAGAGAGAGCTTCATCTCACAATGGCTATGTTGATGTTTTTCACGACGAAAAAAAAAAAAGAATTTGAATTTTAGTCCTCCCTTCCTTTCATTCAACAATGGAAAACTTTCACGCATGCAATGCCATTTTATGATAAAACAAATTACTTATTTTCTCGCGAACTATCTTGGCTAAAGCTTCCTTAGGTGTGTATGGCTTCTTCGGGGCCAGCCCAGGACACATCCATCCAAATGATGGGTAGAAGATGGTTTCTAAATATGCAATCAAAAGGGCATTTTATGAGTTAAGGAGATAGACACAAGATAAATAACAAAGGGCAGAGCTTATTTATGATGGATATTGTGCGTCTGAACAATGGGTTTTTTAAAGCTTGCAAGGTGAGCAATGTACTGACCAAAAAGTAAATGAGGATTAGATGGTGCTATTATAATTATAATTATTATTGTTATTATTATATGGATCAAATCATTTTATATGGCATCATAACCGAAAGGCAATAAATCTTCTATCCTAAAACTCTACACCAAAAAGAGGTGAAGATTTTCATACTATCATATCCTCCATAATTAATTGCCCTTTGGACACCGATAGAAATATTTTAGTTATAAAAAATCAAGAGAAAATAACTAGAGTTTAATCAATATATAAAAAAGTTCTATTAATGGATATTTTAAAATACTTTTCAAATGGCATAATAAGAAAATCTCTTACAATTTCTAAGTTTGACTATACATTTTATAGGGAATATATATATATATTATATATATATATATATAGTGTATGGGAAAGTGAAAGCTTCATTGTATGAACTCTTATCAAGTGCTTAGGTCCTTTGTTAATATTTTTCATGTATAAATGGAGTAGATTATGATGAGATTCCTTGTAAATTATTAGTTATAGAAAAACCACAAGTAGCTAAAATGTTACGCTTATACCCTATTGTGTTGCGTTTTCAAAAGATGGTTGAATTACTTGCAAAATGGAAATGAATTAGACTATAGGGATGCTGAAGTTTGTTCTGACGCAACCACTTCGGTGCCTAAGTTAGCACAAAAAGAATGAGAGGGTCTTTGGAGTATTAAAAATAGGAGAATTCAAAAAGCCTTTTACTTGATTGCTCTTCTTTATTTATAAGTGTTGTGGATGATCTTAATTAAGGAAGTAAATCAATTCCTGAAACCCTCTCCTAATATGATGGTGGTATATCTTTGACTAGTCTCTTTGCTTATTTGTATCACATCCATATGCTTATCCATTGTGGGGGGGGGGGGGGGGGGGGGGGGGGGGTAAAGGACAAATCTAATATGGAGGAAGAGGTTAGGACACAAGACTTTAGGTTGGGTCGTGCAATTTAGTGTAGCATGGGTGAGAAGAGCTTAAAAGGGAATCTAAGATGGGCCCTAAGGGGTTAAGCCCAAAATGCTCTATTAACACACCATTGAAAAAAAAATCAAAATTCGAGAAGCTTTCCTCAAATGCCATATTAGATCCGTCTTTCACATAAATATATACTTATCATTGTTTTTTCTCGACCTATTCATCAACTCAATTGAGGGTTTTCTTAACATTAAAAATATTTCATCAATTAATATGAGTTAAATAGGGTAACATATTGAGAATTCAAAATTTTATTATAATTGTATAATAACAGAAAAGATTGACATGGTATCATAAAAGAAAAAGTTTTCTAGCATTAGCATTTTTAAGGGTTGTAAGTATGGTATTTTAGAAATTTGGGATCTTTCATGATTTTGATATTTTTCATGTAATTTTTGTAATTTACCCATATAAACATGAAGAATTATGTGGTACAATTAATATAGCTTACTCGTGAGTAGCCTTTTTTTTTTTTGTTTTAAGTTTCCTATAATGGAAGATCCTTGTAAAACCACAATTTGAAAGAATATTTCTCCAAAAGGGTGGACAAAAAGAAGAAGATGATGAAAATGTAACATCTTCAAGGAGGGGGGAAAAAATTAAAAGAACTCTTTTTGGGTTATTTTTTTAGGTGCTAGAAAATCACACAAGTTCATAAGTGGTTGAATTGATCGAGCAATTTTTGTTTCAAGTTTACTAATTTAGATCTCTTTGAGGCATCATTGTAATTGAACAAGTTCCTTGAGTCTTGCTACTAGCCTAATAAATTGGTATATGGCATTAAATTAGGTCAAATGTCCAATCTCTAGAATGTCCATATACAATTTTTGCTACTTATTATTTATTGTTCTTAATCATACATATCTAAGCAATTTACTTAAGAATTTTAAAAGGAGAAAAATTCGATCTCAAATTTTAAAATAACTAGTTCACCATTCCACTCCTCTTAGTTAGCAATTTGTTACTTATATATCTGAAGGTTAATTATAGAGTAATGGTAATGGTAAAAGATCCATAACTACCTATATATATGTTATGGAGAGAGAATGTATGCAAGATGTTATTGTTAAACTATGCATGGGTTGACCATACACTAATCCATGTTTATTAAGAGTTCAATCAATAAAGTCTACACCTATTATATATTAGTTGTACTTCTAATGACATTTAATTATTGATCTATGCATGGGATGCCCATACACTAATTCATGTTTATCAAGAGTTCAATCAAAGTCTGCATCTATTATATATTAGTTGTACTTCTAATGGCATTCAATTTATAGCAAGTTACATGAGATGAACATATGATATTAAATGTGTGGTGTCCAATGAGAATTCATTAGTATTATGACATCTAAAAAACGTCTCCAATTATATAAGTGTCTAGAGAAAACATGAGTAAGAGATTGTCACATGTGTAGACCATCAATACTTTTTGACAAATCGATGGAATGGGTATAGAAGGGATACACACATGGAAAATCAATAGGTGACTAGATATAACTTATTTCAAGGGCATGCATCATTAATTGCCAATGTTTTTTTTTTTTCCATTATAAGATTGATTGAGGTTGATATTTTACTTGAAGTTATCATGCATTTAACACATAGATCTTTGTGCTTTGATGTTGCTAAACATAAATTTACTTTGGGTTCTTATTAAGTTAAGTATAGGTTTATCTTACAACAATTGAGAGGGTTGGTAATGAGTTTGGATGACAACCCATTCCTCTCTTGCATTAATGTTACATAACTGTAGGTCACTTGGTTGGATGAGAATGATTGAAAAGCCTACAATCATGGTAAGATCCAATTGACTTTAAAGAATTCGAGTAACTAAGTAAAATCAAGTTCATGATGATGCATCATACATGAGATTGATCCTAACTATCAAGATAAAGCAATGGAATAACACAAGAATAGTTTGTAAGAGTTCTTTCTTGGTTCATATGATCATTGTTAGAGCATTAGGGAGTCAAGCATCTATAACTATGTGGTTTAGATAAGCTTGTGCCTAGTTTATGACACTGCTGCTGTGATGGAAACCTAAAGGTTAAGATATAATAGCATAATAGATGAGATGAATCTTAAATGGCTAGAGTGTGATGTTTACTAAATTAGTTCATTTGAAATTGACTTGAAGTTCTAAGTCAAAATTAACTTAATTATGGAGTTTCAATTAATGATAATTATGGTTTTGGAATTAGAATTACTAATATTTTATTAAATACCTTGAAATTGGGTAATAAATAATTGATCAAATGATAGAGGAATATTTTTTTGTTAGAGCATGGGGAAGACCAAACCACATATAATGGGGGTTAGTCATGTGAAATAGTTTAGTTGAGAGGCACTTCTTACTTGATCCCACTTTTAATAAGTAATTCTTTTGCAAAGTTGTGGGATCAAAGGAATGGTTGAGACTAGAAGATTATTTAGCATATGGACTAAAACTAGGAGTTGTTTATGTGCCTTGATCTAAGGCCTCGATTCACATTATGATTGTGTGAGTATAAGAAAGCACAACTTAGTATTTTTGTCCTTTTAGTTATTCTTACTATGTATAGAACTTATGATGAGTTGAATCTCCATTCCAACTTAAGTTACATACTATACATGCTCTCCTTTATTCTTAATATCCTCTTAGTCAATTTATTAATTAATCAATTAAAGTTCTTATCCTAAATTTTAAATTAAATAATTTAGCAACTATGGAAAATTAATGAAAATTCTCAAGTGTGTATATGTATCTAAAGGCTTAATGCATAGAGACCCTTGAGGTCAAGAATAACTTTAATTAAATATGATTTGATAAAATAGTATATAGAGATAAGTAAGGGTTTGGTTTTGATCCATATTGCAACATTGAATTGGTGTGTCGACTTAGAGAACTGAACCCAACATGTGAGCCAATTCATGACCTACTAGTGGAATTGGTGGGTCCATAAGTTATAGGTGGTTGACACCTTAAACCCCTAGACCTAGCGGTTCTACGGCGAGTATACCAACAACAACGAGTAGAGTATAAAAAATGTATCTACAAAATTTGCAGTTACCTAGAACTACATTCCAACAGCAAATGAATTCGTTCATAAATTCATCATCTCTACCCATTTATCCTCCTATCAATTCACACACACACTTATGAATAAAAGTTGTGCTACATAACCATTTTAAGAAAATTTTGGGAATATTTCTCCATTCCCATTCAAAATGTTTTCTATGTTAATATTTACTACATATTATTAAATTTTATAGCTCCTCTATAGCTTAGGTATTGTAATAAATATTAGTATCTATATTTGTGGTGTTACTTATATTTTCCTTTTCATTTAGTTCTTGAAAAATGAATAAGATGATTGGAATGGAGTGAAATATAGAGTTCAAGAATTAAAGAGAGATAAAGATGAGGATTTTGTAATGTTTCGTTCATTTTACTTCTAGAAAAATACAATATTCTAAAGTTTAAAAATGCTTGGGAAATTATAGAGATAACTATTTATTTCAATAATTATTGTTATCACTTAATATGTTACTACTTGTATCAGTTATGTGTGAGTTGTCGTTGTCCTCAACTTACATGAAATATTTGCTACCTTCTTTGCTCCAGCTCAGTGACTTGCTTCAACTTTTGTATCATTGAAGAATGACTTAACTCATGCCAAAGTTCAAGCAAGTGACTAGACCAAACTAAATTAAGTAGCAAATATTTTATGCAAGTTGAGGACCCTGATAACATATACCTAATTGATGCATGTAGCGTCATTAAAGTGATGGTACAATATTGATTGTAATACATATTTAACTCTAAAAATTCTCCATACATATTTTCAAAATTAGAAACACTTCATGGCATTGGTATTAGATCCAATGGAACACTAAAGGATTTACTATATCTATGTCCATCTCTTTCTAATTTTTGAACTCTATATTCCTCATCATTCTAATCATCTACTTCAACATCTCAATATTTTGAGAAAGATAAGAAAATGATTACTCTAATATTGGATGTAGGAGTGGTGCCATATAAATGGATAGTAATGGTGATTATAGTACGAGTTATAGAGGTACTTGTAAAATTTTATAATGTGTAAAAAAATCAACATGACAAAATGACAACAAATGTAGATTTTAATGACTTTATTGTGTTTCTTTGTTATTTTTTTCATGTAAGAGTAGTGATAATATCTTGTTTATTTTCGATACATTTATATTTCATTGTAAAGGGAGTGGTAATACTATGTATCATTGTTTTTCCTGCTAAATAGTGAGATTAAAAATTGTTACACTTGTATGAGATGATTCCAACTAATGGGCTGTCTATGTTTAATTTGTTAACCACTTTAATTTTTAATAATGCTATCATTGTGTAAAATGGGGAGAGGAATGGGGGAAAAAAGTATTATGATCTTGCTTGCACGAATTTAGAATTATTAATAGGACTTGTGAATTGTTGAATCTATAGAACTTGCTTAGAACCAGCTCTATATGGGCTAGCAAGGAGTCTTGCCAAAGGGGCTCTATGATCCACCGGTTCTAGTTAGGTTAGGTTGAGATGGGTTCTCTGGCCCTCTCTAATAATATGCATTTAATTCAATTTTGTGAAAGCTAGTTTGGTTAAGTGTTAGTGTTTTGTTTCATTAGAGCTTTTTGATCCATGTCGTTAGGTTGTAAATTTGTTGGTGAAAGAGTGGTTTGACCTAGCTTCTTGGCTTTGCTTCTTAATGTTTTTCAATTCATTTGGTGTTTAATTGCTCAACCTAAGTAATCTCGGTGGTTGCAACTAAAACTCACCCACCTTGATCAATTTTCAATTAATGATAATCATATATTATCCATACTATTACTTGGACCTATAACATTGCATTTTTAATTATTTTGTTTTAATATTTGAAAATTTAAATTACCGCATTCAAAAATCCAACAGTTATGTGTTCTACGTCTACACTATCAATAGCCATAACATGTGCTCACATAATATAGAGTGATTTCATCGTTTTCTTAGTATTTGTTTCACATAAGTCTTTCCATTTTTCATGATGATCATAGGTAAATTAATTTCATAGAATCATTTTTTAATCTCTCTTTTTTCTTCCATTTTTCCATTTGCTCCAATTACAAAAGAATGAAAAGTGAAGAACAAATTAAAGAAAGTGTGAAGTCATTTGGAATTGTTTCTTTAAAAACAATAGACATGCTTGAAGATTCTTAATGTTTTCAATTATGTCTCTTTATTTTCTCTTTTTAGATAACCTAAACTTGATTCTTTATGCTAATGATAAGATTTAGGAATTAGGCACATGTGTTGAAATGACTTGGTAAGATTTGACTAGGAGAACTTGAAATAGGGCTTATGCACTCAATAAGGCTATCCACTAGAATAGACTCATGGCAAACTAATAAGAGAATCCATGAATGAGTAAGATTATCTCATCCGTCAACCACCAAAACAATCTAATGGATGTTGTCTATCCTATATATACTTAGCAATACTTCATAATTTGGAGACAATTTCAAAGATCGGATATACATATTTCTACCATCAACCTATACTATCAAAGGTGAAACATGCATCCAAACAATGAACAAGTCATTCATGTTAAAAAACAATGAAGTTGATACTCTAAACTCTTCCATTTGTAACAAGTGCATTAACTTGCTAAGATCACCTAATCCTCCTCTTGAAGCCCTTACTAAGTCATCTTAATTTAAAGTCATCATTTCCATGTTATTCCTCTAAAGACATGTGAAGAGTGAGAGATTCATTTCACACGTGAATGATAGCATAAACTAAATCCTCACATTTATAAATATAAAATATTAGAATTCCATCATACCATAAATACGCTTTCTTTATACTTATTTAGGCACACCATGGTTCTCTGGTCATATATGCATTTGTGCCATTTTTATCTTCATGACAAGATTTTAAAGCATATAATTTATATTTTATATTCATTAATTCAGAGACACTAATTGAAAAGCTAAAAGAAGAAAATGTTTACATCACAATGTTAATTGCATACAAAATGTAAGTGTACATAAAGATGAAAAGATTTTCTTTTAGTCTCTCAATCGGATTACAATGTTAATTGCATACAAAATGTAAGTGTACATATAGATGAAAAGATTTTCTTTTAGTCTCTCAATCGGTGTCCTTAGGATACCCATAATCATTTTTTATAATAATATATGAATGTAGATATAATTTTGGCATATTTAAATAAGAGAAAATGACAAGTAGTAGTGCATTATGCATGGAAATAGCGTAAATTTGTACATAAAATGCTAATAGGTATTGTTGAGGTATTTGTTAAAATATTAAATGAAGATAATTTTTACTCTTTAATGAACCCTTTTTTTTCCCCAAAATTTATCACTAATTTACCAAAAAAAAAAAAATGAAATGCTATTTTTTGTTTTTTAATAAGTGCTTCTAGTGCGTCCTAAAGTGTGACTCAATTTGCATATATTACATAACTGTTCATTTATTTTTCAACAATTATTTTTACTTTTCTTATTTAAATTGAAATATACTATTTTTTGTTTAGGAAAATTACAAATGAGGAGGTCAGTGTCTAAAGTTAAGTTTAAATAAAGAATCGATTTCAAATGATTAAAATAGAGAATTAACGTTATATTAAGTAGTTCAAACATAATTCCATTATTGTACTATCATGGATAGGAATAGATCATCTGTTTAAACTAATTAATATATTTATGGGACAACAGTGGGTTATTTATTTAAATTATTTAACATAATGTTGATATTCTATTTTATTCACTTAAAACTTTGATTCACTATTTTAATTACTTAGTATAATATTAATTCTCTATTTTAACCATTTAAAAGTTTAATCCCCTTAATTATAATTTTTCCTATTTTTCTTTGTGATTTTTGTTGATATCATTCTTTTCTTATTTTATTATTTTTGTGTTGCTTATTTTAATTTTTTTTTCTTTATTTCATCATCTCTTCTCACTCTTTTTTCTCCTGTCCTTTTATCTCTCTTTCCCACCTCTCCCCTTGCGTCCCAGGTGCACCCGGCACTGTTCCATATGAGGTAAAGTCCACAAACGATGTAATTCTATAAATATATATCCCTTGCAATTACAATAAAAAGGGGAAGTGGCCATCTTTTGTGAGCAACTTGCCGACGGAATTTTTACGCGAACCAGAGTAACAAATTGTCGCGGAAAGCATAGGCTACATGTGATGGAGGGCCCAAAGAGAGAGGCACAGAAAAGTTTTAATGGAAAGAGTCAGATGATGATAGGCAGATGAGTGCTTGCCTCTTCACACAAAGCCCCACCCTTGTCTATCTTTTTCAATTCCATTGTATATGATATGCAAAATACATGAGCACTGTGATAATTTGGGAAGAAGAAGAAGAAGAAGCTACAATAGGCACTTACAGCTAGCCAACGAGGTAAAGAAACTAGTTAAGGCTCGTGCAATTCATTAGGGTTCAACATGTGTAGCAAAGATAATATAGAAAGTTTGATACTATAGATACCATACCCTCATATCACAATGAAAACATCTTCTAAACTTTCAATTGCATCCCTAGAAATGTCTATCGCGAAGACTGCCCCCTCCGTGACACTAGCAATATGGTAAAAGTAAATTGAAACTGTCCTTTGAGTCAAAAGACATAGAAACTCTCCAACTTTTTGGCATGAGATCACATTATTTAACTAGCTTTTCACTAAAGCCTTTATGGCGTGCAGGGAAGATATATATATATATATGTAATTGTCTCATGGTAGGCTCTTAATCATTCCTAATTTTTCTTAATCGCGTACTACCAAAAAAGTGAGTTTCCCCACCATGCACTCTTAATGGGACTAGAAATCTGTAGCGTGGTCCATTAACATAGACAAGTCATGTGCCACAATCAAGTTTTAATTTTATTTTCTCTCTTCTTAAATTGAAAAGTTGCTTAAAGACAGGGTATATAGGGTGTAGGATATTATCGGGATGAGCAAGAGATCAAACACCATGATCGTTCCAAAATCCAAGTTGACATGATAGAGGCCTTTCTTTGCTTTTCCCCCTCCCCCCACCTTCCTTTTTTCTTACCCGAAGGCCTGAAGGGTCTTAATAGTAATTGGACTAATTACTCCGAACATGTAAATTGTAAACCATCTATAAAATTCTAAAAATAATATACCTGCCGACTTTTGCATTCGAATTTCAAACACCAATAATAAAACATAGTAGTTGAATGTTGTTTTAAGTCCATCCAACTCGATTGTCCTCCTAATTTCCGGAGGAAAACTTCTGTTCCAAGTATCATTTCTCAGGAAAATTCAGCACCAATTAAATCCATCTTGCAGTCGATGTAGATAACCACATTGCATTGGTGAAATTTTGACCTCAAAACTCTATGCAACCATTATGAATGAAGTGTTTTTTGCTTTGTTCATTTCAAATGCACTAAAAGTCCAAATGATAAAGGAGATGGCTTTGAAATGATTTGGGTGGTTGCAATTTTTTGCTGTGCTTGCTTTGCTTCTCTAACACCTACGACATGTGATTCCCTGGAATGGCCAGCTAACATTTACATAATTTTGCAAGCATTGCCCTGCTCTCTGAGTGGACCATTCAGATTCAGTCATTATCTACAACATGGCATCCCATTTGTGTAAGATGACTTCAAGAGGATTTTGGATCTTCATCAACGATTCCTCGGCGATTCATTCTAAAAGAAAGTATATATTCTTAGTAGACTATAATTTGAGAGAGATATTTTCTGCTTATGTAGATCTAAACCACGCTGTGGTTATTAAAATCAAATAATTGTTATTTTTGTTACTCCAGAAAGTACATTGATGTGTGCATCAGACATACATAAGTATATGCAAGTAAAATCCTTGGTTTAATAAGGTCAATTTAGTTTTTAACAAGTAATAATATGAAAACAATAATGCTATTATTAGAGCAAAAAATCCAATATATATATATATATATATAATTGGGCAAAAAAGTCAAATGAGTCGTGAACTTGACCAAATCGGATCAGATTGAAACATAAATTAGGTTCAAATCATTTTTAAATTCAAAATAATTGTAAACTAAACCAAACTATTTTTCTTTTCAGTTTGAAAAAATTACAAATCAAATAGGTTGGTTTGAATTGAACCAAATCATAAGAAGTAGAAAAAGAAAAAAAATACAGTATTCACCATGCTAATTATGAAAATTTGATGATATTGACATTCTCTAAATAATATGATATACTTTTATCCATCTATCTATGTCTTCACTTCTAAATAAGAACATTAATGAATGGTGTGAAGCCAAATATCTCACTTATATTTTGTGGATTTTGGAAATAAGTAAAGAATGATTCTTTTATATTTTTCCTGTTTTGATTTAGATGTTATCTAACTTCTAAAGTACTAGCTAAATTATAATAGGACTTAATAGTTGATTCAAATGTTTAGTACTTTGATGGATTGTGTAGGGTATGAAAAATATTGCATTTGGGGGAAGCTTCAAGTTCTTGGTGTTGGAATTGCATTGATTTTTTTTTTTTTTTTTTTTTTTTTTGGGATGGTTGGGAAAACTTGCATCAAAATGTGAGTGTTTCTCTTTAACATTTTTAGATTTTTTATTCGAATAGCGAATGGAATAGGATAGAACAATATTTTTATGTTTAAAAAAATTATAAATTGAATCATAAGGCTATATTAAAATTAAGGAAAAAACCAAAACATAATATTAGGTTTAGCTTGATTTAGAGGGGTGAATTATATCTAACCGAACTGTACCCACACTACTTTACTATGCCATTTTAGGCATACTAATAATTAAATTTCTATTTGATCTAATTATGTTACAACCACAAAGGATGAGTAGGTCTAGGGTGGGTAAAGTGAGGACCTCAACTATTATACCTTAAATCCAAGGATGTGATCAACTCATCACGTCACAACTCATTTCCTATAATCTCTAATCTTTTTGTTTTGTTTCTTTTTAAATTACTTGAAAAGAAGTCCCTAAGAAAAGGTAAGCAACTATGCCCAGTGACTAACTATGTATTATGCAAACACAAAAATGCCAAACTATATATGACTTAATTATATTACTAAATGTAATAGAAAATGCCTATAGCTCTAGGGTTATCTAAGTAAAAGTTGTTAATATTTAAATTGTCAAGCCTCAAACTAAGTTGTAAAACTCCACTACATACTTATATAACGGTATGAGCATACACGACTTAAAGCCTAATTAACAAAATAAAACCATCAAACTCTCATTAATAAGTCTTTTCTAATGTAACAAATATATCATACATCTTTTTTTTTTGCTAACAAAATATGTTATACATCACACAAAACATTATGGTTATAAATTGAAATCTAAAAAAATACACATGGACTTGGATCTAGACCCTAGAGTTCATTGTAAAAATATAGACCCATGTGTACGCTCTTGTGCAGTTAGTTTTGAAATATATACTCAAGTATTAGCCTTTATGGAGTTGATTTTAAAAGTGTGGATCCATTGGTTCCTTTAGAGATAGTTTAAAAAGTGTGAACTTATAATTACTCCCTTGAAATGGTTTTGAAAGTATAGATCCATTACATCCATGGAATTAAAAGTGTCAAGCAAATTCTTGGAGTTGGTTTCAAAAGTATAAGGCAAATCCTTAGAGTTGGTTTCAAGAGTATAGGGCATGTTCTTAGAGTAATTTTTCTTTTTAAAAATATGGAGTAACTCTCTATAGTTGTTTTTCTAAAGTGCATATTTGTAATAGATTCAAAGGTTTTCACATGTTTTACATGGACATTCAACTAACAATTGGTGTTGTGACACATGAGAATGACAATGCTATAAGTGAAACAATGGCATGTAGTGTTCCATGTGGAAAAAAAAAAAAAAGATAAAAAAAGAGGAAAAGAAAGTACATGTCAATGAAGAAATTAGAGCTAGTAAATAAACCAAAACTCAAAAACAACCCATAGCTAGTTAGTAAACCCAACAAAATGTATTAAATTGGAACTGCTATTTCTAGCACCTTTTTAAAAACATGAAACCATAATTTTTTTTTTAAGAAGAGAGAGACGAAGGGTATGGTAGAGAGATACTAGGAGAAGGGGAAGAAAGGCATTGTTAGTACCTCAAGTTCATCAATCTTGAGTTATCAAACAAATACTTAGAAGAAACCCCAATTTAGTGGCCCTAAAGTTAGGAAACCCTAAGTTACCATTGAGGAAGGGGGAAGAGGTAAAACACAATAGGATTATAGTAGATGAATAAGTCCTATAACTTGTCAATGGCTTCCTCTAACAAATCTTCTTCTAACAGTAGTGGGTTGGTGTTTTGTTGTTGCAATATGAAAGCAAGAGAATCATTGTGAAGATAGAGTGGAACCATAGTCAAAAGTTTTATGAATGCCCACATTACAACAAGGTAATATAAATTTGAGGATTATAGCTTGGAGTTTGTATGTCCATAGGTTATAATTATGGGTGTGTTTGTTAGTATTATGTAATTGAAAATCAAAAGTAATTGTAAAGAAAACATCATATAAAGGAATGGGTTTTTAGGGTTGTTTGTGTTTGGTGTATGGCTGTGACAAATGAATGTGCTTGATTAGCGAGGAATAAGTTGTTAGTGGGATTTACACATATACTTCACTACATTAGTTTTAAGTTTAACTTGCACAGTTTATAATTAATAATTGCAAGTGGGATCCATGCATTCCATGTTTTTATGAATTTGCTTTCTAGATTTTTTTTTTTAATTTTTTGTTACATCTTGTGTGATATTCTTTTTAGTTTTCACATGGGTGTTAGGGCTGTTGGAACAATTGCAGTGGTTTTTATTTTTTATTTTTTAAATAATTTTTCTAAAAGGTTGAAGCTTAGTGTATGTTACACATGTGCCCTACTTGTATGATAGGAATTTAAGAAGTCATGGGTGCAATTCGAATGGAATTGCAAGCGTTTAAAAAGATCTAGTTCTTAATTAATTTTTTGAAAATATTTTGAATCTAATTGCAACTTTGTGTATTTTGGGGTGTTTCTTTTTATAGGAGGATGCAAGCAACTTCTTTAGGTGGGTTAATGTTGAGGAGGAGAAGTCAACACACATGTCGGATGTGACTGAGGAGGTCAAGTGGAAGGACAAAATGTTGTCATTGATGGTAGAGGACAAATTTAGGCTTATGGAAGAGAATTTGATTATATGAAGAATCACCTTTGGTGAACTATTGAAATTGGATAAGATGGCGACTACTCGTAATCCAATACAAAATATAAATATAAGTAAAAACAAAGATATTGCAAATATTAAATTATTATTGACAATATAAAAATACATGGTCATTATATTTGGCTTGGGGTTTTGCTCTATACCTTAATTGCTAACATGTAGCTTTAGTATTGTGCTTGTTGGGTGTTGAATTCTTAGGTGAAATATGACATAGTTGTTTGAGATCTATGGATGTAAAGTGCAGTACTTGAATTTTTAAGAAATTTTTAATTTATATTATAATAAAAAGCCAAGGACAAGAATGGGATTCATAAGGAATAAGGGGGCAATTTTGTCTTTTCGGTCAAGGTATATTAAATCACCATGACCTAACATCCCTCTCTTTTACCATACTCACAATAACAATACAGTGAAAAATAGGGAAAAGAGGAGATGCTTTCTAGAGAAAACCTAAAGGCGATTGAGATGAGGACAACAAGGTTCAAATCCAATTTATTCTAGGTAAGATTTTACTAGGAAATGGTTAATAAGAATATTGAATTGAAGATTTACCTTAGTTACATCGCCTTGTTCATCCATAATTCAAATTTGAGGAGCGGGATGAGACGAGCACCAAATCCATTGATCAAGGAGTAGATTTGCCAAAGCTTAGAAGTAAGTCATTTAATCTATGTTAATTGAGTAGAAAAATCATGTTTTAGGATTTATTTAAGCTTAGGATTAGAGAATATGGAGCTTAGATGAATTGGTAGAAGAAAATTAGGGTTCGTGATAAATTACCGAGAGATACACGGCTTTCTAACATATGTTTCGACTATGTTGAACCCTAAACATATCAAGAGATACACGACCTGTCTATACAGTTGTGTTTTAACCATGTTAAATGCAAGATATATCGAGAGATACACAACCTATCTATACGGTCGTGTTTTGACTATATTGAATGCAAGACATACCAAGAGATACATGATTTGTCTACACGGCCGTGTTTCGACCATGCTGAAACCAAAACTTACCAAAAGATACACAACTCTTGACACAGTCGTGTAGTAGCTTGTGTTGAGCTACATGACCTCTAACATGGTCGTGTTGAATGAAACATAACCTCATTCTATATCCATTTAACTTCTAATTAAGCTAATTTCTACGTAATCTAGATAACTAATAAGACTTTAGAAAATCTAATAGATTTAGAGAAATTAAGGAAATTATATTAATCTTATATTAGTACTAAGAAGCGATCATTTTTGCAATTATAGATTTTAGATTGGCTGTAAGTTTAGGACTAGATGTGCTTAAGGTTAGGATTTAAGGTATATGTAACTTTTGTGTTGATTTGTGCTTGTTTAAGTTAGTGTATGTACTGAATTTAATTTAATTGGAAGAATTGACTTAAGTGTTTAAGTTGTATGTTGTATGTGCTTGGCTCGGCCTAGGGGCTTATAGTGGCAGATCCTTAGGGAGTACCCCAACGATCCTTGTGTAACATTGTCCCTAGTGGAGTCGTGCTTGGAAATGATCAGGGTTGAATGTTGGATTAAGTAGCTTAAGTGGATATGGGTGTGGGGCTTATAGTAGCAGTTTTCATCACTAAGATTAAGTAATTTAAGTGTACCATGGGTATGGGGCTTGTGGTGGCAATTCCCATTACCAAGTTTAAGGGTTAAGGGATCATGGGTGTGGAGCTTATAGTGGCAGTTCTCATAAGTTCCAATCATCAATTCATGTTCCAATGTATTAAGTGTGTTAAGGGGGTTATAAATATCCCATTTTTGCTTGTGGACTTAAATTGTATCATGAAACGGTACTTGTGTTTAAGTACTACATAATGCATATGATAACTCTTCATGTTTGTTTATGTGCATATGCTTGTGTTATACGTATTAGGCATTAGCTTATCCTTCGGGGAAATTTTTTTTTAGATACATGTGTTAAGGGAGATGATGACCCAAAAGATAACTTAGGTTTGAGTGAACCACATTACTACTATGGTGATTAGGAATTTAGGAGAATTACATTAATTGAATGTAATAGATAGTACCATTTAGAGAATGTTAATTTAGAGTTTTATAGACTTCCACTGTGTTAGATATTGAATATGGATTTATGAAATTGATTTTAAAGTTGTGGGATGTATTGAATGTCTTTATATAGGAAATTTATAATAAAAAGGTATCAGAGTTAGTCTCGAGCCTTAACGTGTTCTTATGAGATAAGAATACATGATGAGTAGTAGTGCGGCTCGGGTTTTAGGGCGCAATTTTAGGTGGTATAAGAGCTTCAGATTTATGATCTTTAAGGGCTTAAGTTTGAATCTATAGAGGATAGGTTGATGATCTTTAGGACTTAAGTTTGATCTATAGAGCATAGGTTGTTAATCTTGAAGAGCTTAGGTAATGATCTTTAGAACCAAGCGATGATCAATAGACATAAGTTTTAAATAATAGAGCATAAGATATGCTCTTAAGAGAAATTAAGTATTTGATCTATAAGATAGTGAGACATGAAGAGAGTGGAAAAAATATGAGACGTCTACTTAGTTACTTAATTATTTTCTTATATTATTATTTTACTTGCCTTCTTTTAACTGCTAAGTTATATATATGAGTCGACCTTACGTGTAGTGATATATGTGTATATACCTACAGGCTATGGTACTAACCATGATTGATATTAACTTAAGTAGATTCAGTTGTTTCTTCTTAAATAGAATGTCTCCAAGAAAAATCACTAGATTAGGAGGTGGAAGGGGTGCTGATATGACGACCCCAATGAGAAGGAAATCTAAAATCCACAACCATAAGGGGAAAGAGGTTAAATGGCTGAAGAGATAATTCAGCTACTTCATATGGTGAATCACTTGGTGGGAATTCTAGCACAGTAGCACTAAGCCCCCAATGTCCTACAGCATAGGAATGTCAATGAACCTGTTAGCTTTGATAGGTTCATTAGAGTAGCTAAAGAGTTTAATCTCCGTGTAGATGACCTAATCGAGATTGAGGATTAGGTACAGAAAATTGAGAAAACCTTTGCTGCCTTTCAGATACTAGAAGATAGTAAGGTAAATTATACTACATTCATGCTGAAGGGAACTGTAGCAAAATGGTAAGCCTTGGTTCTTAGACTTGCATAGGAATGCATAAACTAGACAGTGTTTAAGGCGCTATTTTATCAGAGGTAAACCCTTAGTAGCTCTAGAGATAGGATGGAGAATGAATACTACAATTGTGAATAAAGAGATCGGACAGTTGAAGAGTATGAGGCAAAGCTGAACTGCCTCATCCAATTCCTTCATGAAAATGTGCGTAACGGTGATACGTCTCGAGCAAGAAGATTTCTAAGAGGCTTGGACTTAGACTTAGACTTACAACTTGTAGTGGGGGCTTTTCAGCTAAATACATATGCTGAAATGATCGATAAGGTTAAGTACCTTGAGTAGAATGAAAAGATCATTAATGAACAGAGGAGCACCAGAGTAGCAATAGCTTTGGGAAAAAGACCTGCCTTAAGTGAAATGGGGCAAGATAAGGGCAAAAGACACCATATGTAGCAGAGTAGAACATAGAGTGTTGCAACCCTTCCCTTATAAATAAGAAAAGTGCCCTTGACAGTTCCTATAGTAGGCCCAAATGTTAAATGATCTAGATGCCATGGGCCTCACGAATTGAGAAAGTGTAGATGGCCATACGAAATGTGTGCAATCAGAGGAGACACAAAGCAGTAAACTATCTTTAAAGACAAATAAGAAATTAGGTAGGCCTAATCCAATAGGTAGCCAGACCTCTAGTGAAAGGATAGAGAGGTAGGCTACAGGTAGGGGATCTTAGACAAAGAGTTCCTACCAAGGTATTTGCTATCCATTAGCAGTACTACCGGGACATCCCTGACATAGACAACATCGTAGGTATGCTTCCAGTACACTTCTACAGTACATATGTACTGTTTGAAACTGGTGCATCTGTATCTTATGTGTTTGAAAATTTTGTATATGCTTGTGCTTTGGATATTGAAAACATGAATGACTATCTGGCTGTTAGTACTTCCATGGGTGTAGGAGGAAGAATAAGTAGGATATGCGAGGGAGTGGGAATAGAGATATAGGGTAAGGTGATGCCAGCAGATCTTCTAATATCGGAGATGGTGGAATTTAACATCATTCTAGGTGTTAACTGGTTGTTAAGATATCATGCCACCATTGATCATCACAACATGGTGGTGCGGTTTAATATATAAGGGGAGGAGTACTTTAAGTATAAGCTAAAAGTGTAGAGACCCACTAGATTACTCACTTATGAGATGTGGGGAAAAAGTATGCTAGCAACTATATCTGTTGAAGTGAAGAGACCAAGATGGAAGTGGTACCTATAGTGAGGGAGTTTCTCGAAGTGTTTCCAGAAGACCTTCTTGGTTTACCCCCAGTTAAGGAGATAGAGTTTAACATTGATTTAGTATAGGGTATGGTACCTATATCAAAATCGGTCTATATGATGGCACTAGTGGAATTGAAAGAACTAAGGAAGTAACTATAGGAGCTACAAGATAAGGGTTTCATAAGACTTAATGCCTCTTCTTAGGGCGCACTAGTCTTGTATGTGAAAAAGAAAGATGGAAGCATGAGACTCTATATAGACTACAAAGAGTTAAACAAGGTCACCATCAAGAACAGATATCCTCTTCCCATGATAGATGACCTATTTTACCAGTTGTAGGAAGCTCAAGTGTTCTCAAAAGTATATCTAAGATTAGGTTAGCATCAATTAAGAATTAAAGGAGAAGACATTTAGAAAACAACATTTAGGACTAGATATAGGCACTATGAGTTTTTGGTGATGCCCTTTGGACAAATGAATGCACTAGCTACATTCATTGACTTAATGAATAGAGTATTTAGAGATTTTCTAGATGAGTTTGTAATCATCTTCATAGATGATATCCTGATATACTCCAAAAGTACTGAAGAGCACTTGAGGCTAGTATTGGGTAGGTTACAAGAAGAAAAGTTGTATGCCAAATTCAATAAATGTGAATTCTAGTTGGAACAAGTAGTCTTCCTAGGTCATGTAGTTAATAGAGATGGGATACCTATGGATGTAAAGTGGACTGACATAAACTAGAGATAGTTATAGAGGCAAGAAGCTTCTTAGGTTTGGTAGGTTACTACAGGAGATTTGTAAAGGGGTTTTCCAAAATAGCAACTCCTCTCACTAGATTGACAAAGAAGAATGTGAGATTCGAATGGAATGACCGATGTGAAACCAGCTTTTAGATGCTGAATGAGAAACTTGTGTTAGCGTTAGTTTTGACTTTACCTAAGAGTGGAGAAGCATTTATAGTATATAATGATACCTTGGTTCGAGGGTTGGGATGCATGTTGCTGCAAGGTGGTTAAGTAATAGCTTATGCATCCCACCAATTGAAGCTTTATGAGAGGAACTACCCAACCTATGACTTAGAGTCGGCAGCCGTAGTACTAGCTTTGAAGATATGGAGGCATTATTTGTATGGAGAGAAGTGCAGAATCTTTATAGATCATTAGAGCTTAAAGTATATCTTCACTTAGAAGGAGCTAAATATGAGATAGAGAAGATGGTTGGAGTTGATCAAAGATTTTGACCTAGAGATACAATACCATCTAGGAAAGGCCAATGTAGTAGCAGATGCCCTTAGTAGAAAGAAACAGGGTAATGTAGCCATTCTCATCGCTTCATAGAAAGAACTATTGGAAGACATGCACAAGTTGGAACTAAAGATCTTAACACAAGAAGTGGGAGCAAAGATGGTTGCCTTAAGAATACAGCCAACTATAATGGATAGAATTAAAGGTGGTTAGATAGAAGATAAAGATATTTAAGAGATCAAGAGCATAATGGAATAGGGAAAGGCTCCAAAATTCAACTTAGATGCAGAGGTGATCTTAAAATATAAATGAGACTATGTGTGCTAAATGATGCAAAATCGAAGAGAGAGATAATGAAAGATACACATTACTTAACCTATATAATACACCATGGAAGTATCAAAATATATAAAGACTTGGAGAGTCATTATTGGTAGAGAAACATGAAAAGAGAGATAGTTGAGTATGTAGCCAGATGTCTCACATGCCAGTAGATTAGAATAGAACATGAGAGACTGGTTAGAGAGTTATAGCCTCTTCCAATACCGAAGTAAAAATGAGAGCATGCGACCATGGACTTTATTAGCCATCTTAAATACCAAGGAGAAATAGGATGCAACTTCGTTAATAGTGGACGGGTTGATAAAGTCTGCTCGTTTTATACCTATTAGTGTAGGATACAAGTTGGAGAAACTAGCTCAGATATACATACAAGGGACAGTTATATTGCATAGTGTGCTAGTGACCATTACTTCTAATAAAGATATGAGGTTTATAAGTAGATTCCAGAGCAGCTTACATCAAGTTTTGGGTACCAAACTATAGTTCAGAACAACGTTCTACACTTAGACGGATGGTCAGTTTGAAAGGACTATACAAATATTGGAAGATTTGCTCAGAACATGTACATTAGATTTTAGAAGCAACTAGTTGCCTATAATAACAGTTACCAGGCAACCATCCAGATGACTCCATATAAAGCTCTTTATGGAAGAAGGTGTATATCCTCGTACACTGGGATGAAGTGAGAGAAATATAGATGATGGGGCTAGAATTAGTACATGAAGTGGACAAGGTGAAACTAATCAGGCAGAGAATACAGATAGCATAGTCTTGACAAAAAAGCTATGTAGACAAGAGATGACGCCTTCTGGAATTTCAAGTGGGAAATAAGGTCTTGTTAAGGATTTCTCCAACAAAAGGAGTAATCAGATTTAGATTAAGAAGGAAGCTAAACCCAAGGTACGTATGCCCGTTTGCAATCTTGGACCGAATAGGTACAGTGGCTTATAAGTTAGCTCTTCTACTAAGTTTAGCTAGAGTACATAACGTCTTCCATGTATCAATGCTGAGAAAGTATATATCTAACTCAGATCAAATAGTGGCTTTGGAACCATTGAATGTCTAGCCAAACTTGTCATTTGTGGATAGGCCGATTAGAATTGTGGATACCAAGGAACAAGTACTAAGACGGAAAACAATCCCTTATGTTAAAGTACAATGGAGCAACCAAATAGAAAGGGAAGTGGCATGGGAATTAGAAGTAGAAATGAGGAAGAAGTTTCTAGAACTCTTCTAGAATCAAGTACCTTTGAAAACAAAAGTTTTTATAAAGGGGAGAGAATGTAATACCTGAATTTTTAAGCAATTTTTAATATATATTGTAACTAAAAGCCAAGGATAAGAACAAGATTTTATAAGGAATAGGGGGGTGATTTTGTCTTTTCGGTCAAGTTATATAAACTCACCATGACCTAACGTCCCAACAACATAGTGAAAAATAGCAAAATGAGGAGACGCTCCCTAGAGAAAACCTAAAGGCGATTAAGAGGAGGACAACAAGGTTTAAATCCGATTTATTCAAGATAAGATTTTATTAGGAAATGGTTAATAAGAATATCGAATTGAAAATTTACCCTAATTACATCGCCTTGTTCATCCAAAATTCGAATTTAAGGAACGAGATGAGATAAGCACCAAATCGATTGATCAAGGAGTAAATTCGTTGAAACTTGGAAGTAAGTTAACTAACCTTTGTTAACTGAGAAGAAAATTCATGTTTTAGGATTTATTTAAGCTTAGGATTAGAGAATGTGGAGCTTAGATGAATTGGTAAAAGAAAATTAGGGTTCGTGAGAAATTACCGAGAGATACACAACCTCCCAACATAACTGTGTTTTGACCATGTTAAACCATAAACATATCGGGAGATACACAGCCTGTCTATACGATCGTGTAGAATGCAAGAATACTAAGAGATACACGCCTTGTCTATACGGTCGTGTTTCGACCGTGTTGAATGCAAGACATACTGAGAGATATATGGCTTGTCTACACGATCGTATTCCAATCATATTGAAACCAAAACTCATCGAAAAATACACAACCCTTGATATGGTTGTATACTGGCCCGTATTGAGCTATATAACTTCCAACATGGTTGTGTTGAATGAAACATAACTTTATTCTGTATCTATTTAACTTTTAATTAAGCTAATTTCTACATAACTTAGATAGCTAATAAGATCTTAGAAAATCTAATGGATTTAGAGAAATTAAGGGAATTATAATAATCTTAGATTAGTACTAAGAAGTGGTCATTGTTGCAATTACAGATTTTGGATTAACTATAAATGCAGGACCAAATGTGCTTAAGGTTAGGATTTAATTTATGTATAACTTGTGTATTGATTTGTGCTTATTTAAGTTAGTGTATGTATTGAATTTGATTTAATTGGAAGAACTGGCTTAAATGTTCAAGTTGTATGCTGCATATGCTTGACTCGGCCTAGGGGCTTGTAGTGGCAGATCCTTAGAGAGCACCCTAATGATCCTCATGTGATGTTATCTTTAGCGAAATCATGCTTGGAAATGATCTGGGTTAAATATTAGATTAAGTGGCTTAAGTAGACATGGGTGTGTAGGCTCATAGTGGCAATCCCATCATCAAGATTAAGTAGCTTAAGTGTACTACGGGTGTAGGGCTCATAATAGCAGTTTCCATCACCAATTCATCTTCCAATGTATTAAGGAGGTCATGAGTACCCTGTTGTTACTTGTGGACTTAAATTGTATCATGAAATAGTGTCTATATTTAAGTACTGCATAATATATGTGATAATTATTCATGTTTATTCATGCGCATGTACTTAAGTTATACATATTAAGCATTAACTCACTATTTGAAAAATATTTTTTTTTAGATACAGGTGTTAAGGAAGACAATAACCCAAAAGATAATTTGGGTTTAAGTAAACCATAAAAAGAGGAAGAATATGGTTATCATTACTGCTATGATGATTAAGAATTTAAAATAATTTTGTTAATTGAATGTAATAGATTATATGGAGAATATTAATTTAGAATTTTATAAACTTCCATTGTGTTAGATGTTGAATATGAATTCATGAAATTGATTTTGAAATTGTGGAATGTATTGAATGTCTTTATATAGGATTTTTAGAACAAAAACCTTAACGTGTTCTTATAAGATAAGAATATATAGCGAGCATAAGCGTGACTCGAGTTTTGGGATGTTACATAAAGTTTAGTATGTTTTTATATAATGTTTAGTAAGGTCATATATCTAGAAGTGCATTACCTTGTACCTAGCAATTTCAACAGTACGTAAACAAAAATACAGAAACGAAAAACGCATGGGGAATTACTTGAAGTGACTCTCTTGAGTAGGAGCACCTACACTTGTGCTCTCATCACTTGATTCATCTAGATTTACCTATATAGGCCTGGTCCACTTCTTCTTGCAAAAGGTTGCCATCATAATTTGATCGCTCCTACTACGCCTTAGACTTAACTTCTCCTTCCCCTTAATTTGTCTCAGTTTGCTGGCTTCCTTCCTTTATGCTACTCGTGCTTCCTCCACGTCAACACTTAAGTACACTTAGCATTTTGCAATTTGCTTATTTAGCCAATCACCGTGCCTATGAGAGGTGCCGCCCTTTTCAAATCTCTTTCCAAGTGGAGAAACACAATCTGGGTTGGTTGTCCCCTGCACATACAAAACTCATATTGTTTTATACATAATAGCATAACTATAAACATCAATAAAGACAACTTGAACGCATTTACTTATCAAACCAACATGAAGCAGTATCACGTTCCTATGCTATCCCAAAAACCCAGGAGATTGCACTCTAGATTCAGTGTTTGCTTACGTTTCTTTGGCATTCCAATTGGAAGATTGCATGACCTATGGTCCACGACCTTGGCGAGGAGATTGCTCATCATGCTGCATTGAAGCTAACTTAGGTGGGTTGGTTATAGGGCCGGCCCGCCCCGACCCGCACCGGCCCGCGGGTCATCGCGGGCTGGACCGCAATGGCCCACAAGGCTGGCGGGTCAGAAAAGTCGGCTCGCCCCGCCCCGCGGGCTGGCCTGCGACGCCCGCACTGTCGTCCACTGTGTTTTCTTTTTCCGACTTTGGAGCCCCCAAGACGCGAGAACAAGAAGGGGTCGTCGTCTGGCGGTCGGTAGCCTCAGGTCAGTCGTCACCATCTGGAGTTGGCAGCATTACCATGTTCGTCAGAGCTCTAGATGGTTCCAGTCGTCCTTGCCTCATCAGTCCTCAGTCGTCCTCGCCTCGTCGATCGTCGCCATCAGTCCTCAGTCGTCCTTGCCTCGTCGATCGTTACCGTCAGTCCTCAGTCGTCCTCGCCTCGTCAGTCGTCACCGTCAGTCCTCAGTCGTCCTCGCCTCGACTGCTCCGAAGTCCGTCCTCAGTCCTCGTTAGTCGTCACCGACGGTTCAAGAAAGTTCAACCGTCAGTCCTCACTCCTCAACCCTCACCCTCACCGTCAGTCCTCACTCCTCAACCCTCACCCTCACCGTTAGTCCTCACTCCTCAACCCTCACCGTTAGTCCTCACTCCTCACTGTCACGACTCGTCAGTCGTCAACGTCATCGGCACTTCAGAAAAAAAATTTTTTTCCTAATCCGCGGGCCAACCCGCGCCCGCGGGAACTTGCCCGCCCCCCATTTTTTTGCTGGCGGGACGGGTCAGCCTACGGACCCGCCCCGCAATTACCACCCCTAGTTGGTTATTTTATTTATTATATTTTTTATTTAAAAGGTGGATTGGGAAAGCCAGGTGACATCCACGTGTACTGAAAGTTGGCATATATTACATTTTGAATATAATAGTCAACAGGCAGTTACATATATTTACCACAATAATTTCTAGCACTAATTCACACTATCCTGACAAGTGTACCTGCTTCACCTTCACATTTGTGTATGCTTTCCGAAATAGAAGAGTAAGGAAGATAGGACATAAATGTTTTCACATATGTGTATGTACCTGTTTGATTTGCCCTTGGCCTGCAGTTGATTCCAAGGTCAAACCGCTTCTTTGCTAGTTACTTATAATCTATTAAAGATCATAAAAGGCAACATATCTTGCACTTAACATATGGGATAGGATAAGCCATTACATAATTAAAATTGAGAAGACATATGTACCTTGTTAGAAGCTTTTTTGTAGACACCCTTGCTGTTGTGGTTTTTTTGCCTACAAAATTTACATGTCATTGTTCTGGGTGGCCTTTTATATAAACCACTCCCTTCACCCTCCTCTCTAACACACTTTGTCTTAGGTCGACTTGGCATCCTCCTTGGGATTGAAGCCAACATTTTCTCCCTTCCAGTCTTCTCCCCGAACTTAGCTGTAGGAATAGGCATCATAACATGTTGATATGTCCTATAGTACTTGTTCAACGTATACCAACTACTAGCATAATCATCAATCTTGTGGCCTAAGTACAAGATACAGGCACATGCGTACATGCATGGAATGCCCATCAGGTCTCATAAGTTACAGCTACAACCTCTATTTCCTAGGTCTATTGCATACCCCTCATAGTGAACCTTAAAGTGGCTCTATTTCATTATATTCCATCCATATCACAATTATGTTCATTTAATATCCCTTTCGGAAAGCTTTCACTTTCACAACTTTCACTTTCACATCAATCATATATCCTATAACTTGGCTATTTTTTTTTTCTTTTTCTTGGAAAACTAATGTGCATGTTCTTTATGTGACTTAACTAAGAAAGATATTACATTTTTTAGTCAGACTTAACCCTTGTTATGTGATGGCCAAAGAAATATAAAACCAGTAATCAATGCAAACAGCAAAGGGAGTAGAGTTATTGTGGCTTTAGAACAAAACAAAAAGGATGATAAAAGGTGTCCAAGGGAATAGTAAAACGAGATATCTATAGACAATACCTTCCACAAAATGCAGCAAATTAAAAGTCCTCTCATTATAGACAAACGAGATACATACCTTCCACTTGCATGTGGACCACATGACGCCATGTCTCGTGTGATTCTTCTCTAACTTGTCATCTTATGAGATAAACACCTCAACTCCAGCCAATCTATCTAAGCTTCCACTGGAGTTTCCACCTGTCTCCTCAATCTCCTCCATTGCCCACCTAATTCTTACATAAAACTCATTGACTTAGGGAGAAATCTCTTTTGTCTTTCTTGGTTTTAGGTTTTCTTTGCTAGCTTTAAGAGAAAAAAATTAGGATTAGGGTTTCAATGTTTCAATTTTAAGGTTATGGGGTTGGGTCGAGATAAAATGAGGAGGGGTTTTCACTTTTGCTTAGGTTTAACTTCCAACACATCTCACTATAGGTTATAGCTGGGTTAATGCCTTTTTTTTTTCCTTACCCAATTTGATGTGTTTTATGTTTGTCTTCCATGCCAACTCCACCTGCTCACTTATGTGGATTTTATTTCCTTCTCTTCACTTGTCATTTCCATGTGTCATAACACCATTGGCTCACAACGACTACTAACAAAGTTACTGTAGGTACCATTAAAGACCACGAAAGGTTTGATGAAGTATTAAATTGAACTTATTGAAGTTTGTGTAGTGAATTGCATATTTACACAAAGTTTAGGTGTGTTCATGACATTAACCCTTTTCTTAGTAGATGAGTGGAACAAGATATAATTGGCAAGGGAAAAAAAATATGAGTATAACTATAAAAATGATTTCCTTGTACCTTGTCTTGGAAAAGAGAATGTGAGGTTGGCAAGTGCATCTAAGTTGAGAGCAAGAGCTTGAATTGTCTCACTTTGACTTCTCATAAAAGTTAAAGGGACCCTAAAGTAAATGTCCACATTGCCCCTAAAGATAAAGAGCAAGATTGAATTTTAAAGAATCAATGCACTTCACAAGCTAAGTCTACTGGCAAAGAGGGACCATGAAAAAAATATAGACAAACCTAATGTTAATTGATCCTTCAATAATTTTATATATAGAATGTATAGATAGGAGGGTTTAGGCTGGACTAGTCACGTAAGTATTACGTGGATATCGCATTACATGTGACTTTAAAGAAGTGAGATGAAGATGGTACGTAATGGGATGATTAGAGAGTGAGTAGTAGGGAGGAGAAACGGGTAATCTTAAGTCTCAAACATATAAAAGATAGATAGAGCTTAAGAGAACCTTAGGTGTCAACCTTATAGCTTATACAATGGAAATTTATAATTGCCTAAGTTGCTTGACTGATCTTTGAGAGTAGAAATAATGCACTAGAATGCCATTTCTCTTATCTCTTCCAATAGTCTCAAATGAGGAGGAATAGCTGAATATTTATAGGTTCTAGAGCTTAATAACATCCGTTCGACTATGTAGATGATTAACAGGATGAGATAAAAGTTTGCTCAATTCATAGTTATCCTGAATGAGCTTGTTGATGGGCCAAAGCCAATAGCTTATAAGTGTATGCACTTGCCTGAAAAAGGTTGGATATGGATGGATTAGGATGAGATGAAAGTTTGCTTAATTCATAGTTATCCTAAATGAGCCTGTTGATGGGCCAAAACCAATAGCTTATAAGTGTATGCGTTTACTTGAAAAAGGTTGGATGTGAATGGACCGGTCCAACAATCCCTTTTCTAAACCCATCAAGCAAATTCCTCTTAAGTCATCCCAATTATGAATAAGACTTTTCGAACCCTGTCACCTAATTCAAAAAGTTAAGCCCAATAATAATTTTAGCCCTCTACACAGAATATTTCTATTTCTCATTTGTTGGCTTCATAGGAGTTCTATACTAAAAATTTCCATCTGTGTCATGTCTTCTTGTGCTTGTTTTGCTATTTGGCCTCTAGGAAATTGAGAGGGAATAAGGCAGCAACAGACACAACAAATTGTTGTTTGTGTTGAATCAATTCTGCAACAGACAATTAGAAGGAAAATGTCATGCTTGAAACATTAGTGTTGTATCGCATCCTGTCCAAACAACAAAAAGAATTAGATTATACATTATCTTACCATATCTTCCAAGAAAATAGCTACAAAGTCTTGGTGGAAATGGAAAAAAAAAAAGAACGGTGTATTAGATCAGTGAATCCGATTGAAATGAGGAAAAGGCTCTGGAGCAGCCTTTTGAGCAGGTTTAGCCATTTCTGGAACTCCAAAAACATTCCAAAACCTCAGAGTGTTTCATCGCCTGCTGCAGATGCTATGGTGCAACCATCCAGACTCTTTAGAATGAAAAGAAAAGATTGCTAGGTCAAGAATAAAAGAAAATGATGCAAGTAAAAGATTTTTCATAATTCTTCTTACTTGTGCCATGAAAAGGACTCTCAATGTATGTCTGGTTAGCTCTGCCATCTTCACCATAGAAGGGTGCTTCCAAAGAGTGAGGTGATTCTGAGTAAACCCATGAAAGCTGAGCAATTTGCATTCATTCTTATTCCACAGCAAAGAGCATACTTGAGAACCCGTATTGACTGAGTTTAAGCAAGCACCCGTGTGAGTATTCCAGAACTTGATGCACATTTGCCACCGCCTCCTCCACCTGAAGCAAGCAAATTGCTTTGGAATGGACACCAGGCAATGACTTTCACAGCAGCAGTGTGTCCCTCAAGCCTATGAAGCCATTGAGTTGGTGCATCGGAAGACGCCATTGACCTGTCCCATATGTAGAGTAGATTATCATTCCCTCCACTGGCTAATTGCTGTCCTGATGCTGACCATTTCAGTCCACATACTTCTTCAGTGTGCCCTCTATAAGTTTCAACAATATGTGCCCTAACTGTAACATCATTGTTAATTATCTGTCCATCCATTCCTCCTGTGGTGAGAATGTGATTGTTCTAGGCCATTGAACCAACACGAGATCTGTGTCCACCTTTCCATGTTCTCAGCAATCTGTTAGCAGTAGAATCCCAGAACTGTACTTCCGAATTGTTAAGCCCAACTGCGATGTGCTGTCCGTCTGGGGCCCAGCTAACACTTGTAAGGGGACCATTTTCTTCATCAATAGTGACAAGTTCAGAGGTGGAGCCATCTGAAGCATCCCAGTGATAAACTGTATTACTGAGCGCAATGGAGAGAATGTTGTTGGTTCCCCAATCCAATAGATTCAAGTAGTAGTCATCAACTAGATCAGGCGCATCTAGTGTCCTCTCAGAAGTCTGTTTATATTGAGTATACAATTTGGATAAAACAGTGATGACCAAGCTGATGAAAAAACAACACACAAAGACCACGAATTTACTCTGTCTTTCAAACATCTCAATTTGGGACTAGCCCTTCTTCATACTATCATATCAGTTGTAGAACAACAAAACCGATTCAGTTATGAATCTAAAAACTGATTTAGTCATAATCTGGCTTCATAAAACTCCACAATATTAAGTTCATTGAGTTGCATATATAGAAACCTGTCAAAAACATAGCTGAAATGAAGAGCCCATGATAATATATTTTAAAGAAACAGAGAAATCAGAATTTACATACAGGTCAATTTATCAAAATCTGCATACTTTACCCGTTGGATGGTAAGTTAATGCTCTGACAACATATGAACAAAGAAAACAGTGGAAAGGAAGACAATACAATCCCTAAAATATGAATAACCAAGAAATTTGCTATGTTTTGGTATGATACAAGATTTTATAACAAAAGGATCCACAGCTGCATACATATCTTGTATAACCAACTAATCCCTGATTGATTCAAATTTCGTGAATGCCATAATAAAGAGACTTCCATGTGGCCATGATAACATAATATATGCTATATTTGTTTGCATCCATTCTGCAAATTATCTGTAACCTTTTCATCTACTAAAAATAATGCAACACGATTCTTTACGTCGACCTACCTGAGGAATAAACTGGCGGGGCTTTGCAGATTTGACCGTCTAATTTGGTGTGATGTCACTTGGAATCAGTTTCACAGGGGTAGGCGGCTTGTTCTTGAAGGCCAGAATCCGAGTCCGATCCATGTTCAATGCCTCGGCTAGTTGCTTTCTGTAGGCTTCTCTTGATGGGGAATCGACTGCAGGGTTTTCCTTATCTTTCCTTCCTTCTGTCAGCATGTACTGCGCGTAGTCCATGTCCAATGCAGATCGATTAGGTATAAATCTATCCAACTGAAATAATTTAATCAAATCAAGTCAGAATGAAATTAAATAAGGGAAAAGTAATTGTGGCACAAATAACATCAAATCTTGATTGTATGGGGCGTTTTTGCTCAAACTTTTACGATGAAGAAGCTGCTCTTGGAGGGGGCAAAGAGATTGGGATTTCACGGTTGAGGAAGAGTTGGCTGATCCTGTATCCATCACAAACAAACAACACACGAAAAAACACGGAAACCTAAAAACGGAAAAATGTCTACAAAACTTACGAAAACGCAAAATTCCAAAAGCGAAGGAAAAATGTACACAGATCGATAGTGACAGAATCAAAACACATGCTCTGCGAAACAAAGAGTTAGTTTCTTGATGTATACAACGGAAAACAAAGAGTTGGTTTCTTGATGATACAGTGCAAAAAACAAACAGAACTCGAAAATAAAGCGTTGAGAAGAGTTGGGCCTTCACACAGAGAGAGAAGATGAGCCGGTGGGCATTATATGTGGATTGGTGGGGAAATTAGGGTTTCCATTTGGTGATACTCAGATGGAGCAAACAAGTTCAGGGAAAGTTTAACGGCTATATTTTGAGCTAGCCGCTGAATCTGTCCCCTTCCATCCCAGTTGCAGTTGCACTTGGCACGATTTCGTGGCGTTAAAATCCAAAAGCGAATAGAAGGGGGAAAATGTGTAAAAACTATTTTTACACTTCAGGATATGTTGTGATTATTTTATTTTATTTTTATTTTTAATTTTAGGACTTAAGTTTTTTAAGAATGTATGAAATTATGTTCTCCTCACCATTACTCTTTGTTACAAACATGATAAAGTTAAGTCTTTAAAAATGAAGGAAAAATTAAGACCATGGGAAAGACTAAAGTTTTTCAAATTTTCCTTTAACAATCTATATTTCTATTTTTATAAAAAATTTTAGGGCTTGTATTTTCTTTTTTCTTTTTAATTTATTTCAAGACCTAATTTATGCTTGAGCTATCATAAACCCTTTTTATTCATTTTTTAAAACTTAAATCTAAAATAAGAAAATAAAAAATAAAAACATAGATGTTAAAAAGAAAAAGGGATAATGAATTTAAAAAATATGGCATGTAGGTATATAGAATAGGATGAAATCATGTTTTCAATGTAATTTGAAATTGTATTTTTAGGACAAAATTTTAAATACTGTTTTTACTGTGAGCCATATTTTAAGACATTTAAGGAAAAAAAAATTATTTTTTTCCTTTTTCGATAAAGAAAAAGGCAGAGAAAACTTATATTTTCGGAATAAAAGTAAACAGTTATTGCGGAAAGAAGAGTTGGATGTGATTGGGCCCCAAAAAGGGGAGAGAGTAGAAAAGTTGAAATAGCAAGGTAAAACAAAGGTGCTTTACATGATAGGCTGATGAAGGCCCTTGATCCTTCATACTGTGCCCCACGCTTGCCTATCCTTTTCAATTCCATCAGTTCATCACATATGGATGATGTGCAAATAAATGAGCAATGTGATGGTTTGCAACAAAAAGTAGAACAGAGACACATATTGCTACCCAGAAAGTTAAGAAACTAGTCAAAGCTGCCACAATTCATTAGAGGATTGAACTGGTACGTCGAGGATACACCGCTACAAAATCTGCATCCCCTGGAATTTATATGCTCTAGTATAATGCGTAAATTTAGTAGTAAAATCTTTATTTTCGTAATTGAAATATTACAAACTATATATCAACATCGTAATATCATAATCACTAACTTGTAATATCACAATATTCATATTATAAAATTATTATCGTCAGTATTATAACGGATTCTAATGAAGAAATAATAAATAGTGATTAACTTATAAAAAACTTATAATATATAATTTGTGTGTTTTAAATGTGAGATAGAGCTGATTTAATTCATAGGTTCTAAATTGGGTTTGTTTCATTATATTTTTCTTTATTAATTTTGCAAAATATGATTATATTTGTTATTGATATTGTTCAAGATTGATGAATAGTAATGCACATATATCACACTAAATTACAGGTACTTCAAAAAAGAGGTATAAGTATCACATATTCTAGGGTAGTTATCCTTTATTCCAACATTTGGAAGAGCGAGATCAAATATTTAGAATCTAATAACCTAACTTAGAGTCTACTCAATTTTGCAGGATTCGACATGTTCCGAAAGTCCAGCAAGTGACAACGATGCTCACTCCTAAATGCATAGGTGATAAATATATATTTATTTATAATCAAGTATAAGTTAATAATAACAAACTAAAACTAAATTATGAGAAGAAGAAGAAGAAGAAAAAAAGAAAAAGAAGGAAATAAGCTAAAAAGCAAAGACCCTATATTGAGTGAAAGGAGTAATTCTAGAAGACTTGGGGGCGAGAGTACTGGCATGGATGTATTAGATCCCATCAAAACTCTAAAGCGTCTATTTTTGAGGGAGATTTGCATTTCATTAAAGCGCATTCATAAAGAAGAAAACTCAATAGCAAATTACATGGTAAATAAAGCTCATCTTCTCATACTTTTCTTTTCCCATTTTACGAATGTCAGGGATTTAGATAATTTATGCATAGGTTCAACAATTCCTGTGAGACAAGTACTTTATTGTGTTTGGGTTTGCAATTTTGTTTTCCCCTCTATTTTATTATCCAGAAAAGATGCTTCTTGAATATTCATAAAGTTCGAAGGTTACAAATTCTAACATGTCAAAACCTACAAGTCCAACTTATTAACCCTTTATATTAACTTTGATTGTTAATATTAATTAGTACTTATCAGAACATTTAGATTATCACTTTGATGGTATGATGTAGAATTATAATGCATAAAGTGCAATAAATAAAAAGTATAAGATTACATAAAATCAAGTGTCAATATATAAATTTTTTTTTTTTATAAGTTGATCCTCTCTTCTAATAGATTAGTACCGCAAGTTACCCCACCGGTCAAATCCATATTAACAAAATCCATTATTTGAGAATATAATCAATGAGACATATAGGTTTTATCCTAAGCTATCGATTTCTTAAATTCTATCTTACTTCCCATTCCTCAAAATAACATAGGATTACAGAATCTCCCTCTATTTCTCTTAAAAAGCTGTCACACTAAGTTTTAAGAGTATTAGTAACTCTATAGCAGGATAACAATTGGTTCCTCTATAATTTTGTACTATAGTCTATGTCTTTATTGAACAATAGTAAAATAGCCTTTAGTACAAAAATCGATTTCTTTTTTACTGTTCTCTGTTGCTTCCTTCGTCGTGCTGGTAGAGGGAAATGTCGTGGTTTGATTTGTGTCTTGCCAGGAGATCACCGTTGTTGACGTGGGATATCGGATGTGAGGTAACGCAGGATCCCGTACATATATTATTGCAAAAGTCCGGGGCTGTATTGGTATACCAAAGATGCTTTGCCAAGGAAACACACAACTTTGGTCATAGACTGGGGCTGGCAAGTTGGATCATATTCGTCAATCTAGTGTTAGAAGTTATTATTTCTCAATCTTTTATGGTCTTTGGATAACCATGAAACATGAAAGATGTTGCATACATACGGTGGATCCTGCACATCACGCTAATATTTGATAATTTGCTTGTTTCTTTGACAGTAGTGGTTAAGAGATGATGAGACCTCACTAAGTTAGTCTTATTGTTCCACCGATGACTATGATGTGTATGAATATGCTTTACAATTATTTATACACTCTGCATATCCAGTTTGTTCTATAAGGTAGTCCTTAACCTCTCAGAGTGAGTTTTAGTAAGTGCCATTTGTACATTATCGTGAATATGAACAATAAAGGTGTGGTTCTCTATTCTTATAATATGTATGGTGGACTGTTGTTATAATAATAATGGTACCTTTTAGGCATGATATTAAAAAAAAAAAAAAAAATCTTAAAGTCAAGATCCAATATTCAAGACTAGCTAATTATATTTTTGTCACTTTTCACTTCCCAGTGCAGGTTATATGCTATAGTTTGTAGCCCTCTCCCAAAAGGATGTTGTAGGATCACTTCTCATTTCTACGACCGTAATATAGTAGTTCGCAAAATCAAAACTTAAACTACATAGTTTTAAATAAGAAAAATGGTAATTAGTAAGACAAATTATTGAGAATTATGTATTTAATTATAATTGGATCATTGATCTTTACATTGTTTGGATAATAAATTGTAAAATATATTATTGATTTATTTCAAATTCTCATCAAATTTTCTTGACAACTTTTCTTATTATTTATCGTTGCTTTGATTTAGAATGGTTTAATCTTGTACCCAAATCCTCTCTCCAACTCTATCATAACTCCAACGACTGGAATTCATTTAATATGGAGAGATCAACTTTATTCATGCATGTATTGCTTATCCATACATGCAACAATAATGTCCATTTATCCATTATTAAATTTCATTTGGCATTAGAGATGTATTTCTCAATTCGAATCCATCATTTTTTTTTACCACTTTTTATTATTAAGAAAGTTACGTTCATCAAATTCTATTCTTTGGCAGTTTCATTAATGGTATATGGAAAGATGAAGGAGATTCCATGTTGTATTACCAAAACAGAATTCGCCAACTCATTTATATGATTCAAAATCATATATACATGTTAAAATGATGCTTCAATAATCAATACACCCAACAAAAGCTACTATTTACGCCACGCGAAAAGATCAACATAATCAGCAATAGCAAAAACATTTACTTACATACAAAAACAAAAAGCCAAGCTTAAGTGGCACCTCCTTACCATAGAGCTATATATATATATATATGTTATAAGCCTTTAATGAGCAAATCTACAATTATCACCAAAAATTGACCCTTGGTTCCTTTTCCTCCATAATTATCACCTAATATTTCTCTAATCAATGGCAAAGAAAAAGAGGTTGATGTCATACATAGCTGATGATGCAGCGAGAAAAGCTTCCTTTCGACAAAGGAAGAGTGGATTGATAAAGAAGGTACATGAGTTGAGTGTTTTATGCGGAATTGAAGCATGTTTAATCATGTATAGTCCTTTTATGGTCGAAACATTGGTTTGGCCGTCCGAGCTTGCAGCTAAAAACGCAATAGCAAGGTTAAAAAGCATGCCAAAAATGACTCAGACTAGTAAGATGTTCAACCAGGAAAAGATTATTTCAGGAAGGCTTATGAAAGAACAGGAGAAGTTAATAAAGCAAAAGAAACAGAATAAGGAGAAAGAGGAGATGAGGATCCTGTATGCATGCTTTGATGGTTTAGGGTTACAGCATATGAACCTCATGGATTTGAATAATTTAAGGTTGCTGGTAGAAAGATACGAAAGAGATGTAGGTGATAAAATGCTGAAAATGACTCAAATCAATAATCTTCAACCTCCATTCCAAGAGAACATTAATCCTACGGAGATCATCGGCCTACCATGTGATGGCATCGATATGGTGAGTACTCAGGGAAATATGATTTCAAATGATGGATTGTCGCCCTCGTGTCCAAGCATTCAAGATTTTCCATGGATTGATCCATCCTTCTTTTCTTAACAAATTTTCATATTGTATGAGCAATTTATTAATTAATGGTTTCTTGGCCCCGTTTTATCTTTACTAGGTCAATGTTGTATCAAATAATTGTACCAGGTAGGAAAGGAATTTGGATTTTTTTTTCAAATGAACTTTATAGTCTTGGTGCTGATGCCCAGATCATTTGAATGCGTTCAATCACCTTTAACATACTTATCTCCATTATTTATTATTGTTTTTAGATAACTTTTAAATTAATTAACAAAAAAGACATTTTAAAAATTACACTTGAAGAAGAAGAAGAAGACAAATACCGAGGCCATTTACATATATTAGCATTAACATTGTTTTTGTGTAAAGATTATCATGCCTCAACCTCATTAGGGTCATTGTTTCACCGTCGATGACAACATGAAAACCTTCCTTTTTCTCATTCTTTCCCACTTCAATTAATTTACAGCTGAAATGGTATGACGTAAGTTCCACACCGGAGAGAATGGATGTTCAATGAAATATAACCTCAGGAAATTAAGACAAACAAAGGCATGATATACATGCAATGCAACAGAAAATAAACATTAAATAACGAATATTCTAGTGTCCATACCAAATTCATCGCTAATAGTCTATTATAGGGGCGATGAATTTTGCATCACCACATAAAGACCCACATTTATATTTTCTTCACCAAAAGGTAGCCTGCGTCACTTGCGTGTAAAAGATCCTTAGGATCATGTCAAATGGTAACAACTATTTTCTAGCTCACCTAAAATGGGTGATTATAAAAAAGTATCACTGTTTATTAATTTTTGTTAATACAATCTGCTTTTGTCATCATTACTATAAGATTTTCAACATTTAGTCATGGATGTCACGTACGTAGCATTAATTGCAAAATTTGTTGGCACGTGGTGTGGAAATAATAATTTTTTAAATAAATCTGAAAAAAAAAAGAAGAAATTTCATTGCAAGCATTAAGTGACAAATAAAATATGTGTGATTATAAACATGTCATGATGATCACTTCCCTCCATCACAAATTCCTTGACGTGTAGTGATGAAAAAAAAAATATTTCATCAGCAAATGTTAAAGTTTGTCTTTCTATTATGAAAGTTTGGCCGCAAATTGAGTATGCATTACCAATTATAAGCGAATGATGCAAATTGCGTTTGTCACCATTCCTTGATGAAATAATTATCTATAGCCTATCGTGGATAAAAGGTTCATTATGCACTGCACACAATTATTATATATACAATATAATTATTAATAAGATTTTAATATATATTTTTATATAAAACGAGTGGTAATTATTTTTTAAACTACTTATATATCTTAAGGAAAATTACAAATAATTAGCTCATGTTTTACCCGTTTTACAAAGACATAACTTGAGTTATTTTTTATAACAATTAACTTACTCGTATTTACATCCATTATGTTTTATTACATTTCTTGTTAGTAAGGTCACATGCAAGTCACATACTTCTAAAAAACCAACAAAACAAAACGTTATCTGCATTTTCATCGCTCAAAGTCAATGATTTGAAAGGAAAACAGTAAAATACAAAAAAAAAATGTTTAAAAGGAGGAGCATTTAGGTAATTAAGAATTTTAAAATAAGGACATTTTGATTTTTTCGATAATAGGTTATATAAGCCAAAATGGAAGCCTTACTTGACATTTTTCTTTTTGTTGTCAATGTGGATCCCTATGCTACAAAAAACCCTAACTCATTTTAAGCCGCACTTCAACTATAGAAGGATTCTCAAATCAAAGTGTGAGAAGGTAAGTACATTTATCAAATTAATGATTCTGCATGTTATCTATTCTAATTGGAACTTGGTTAAGATATATTATTGTAAAAATTTAGGGTTTCTGGACATTTCAATTTGTTGTGGATTTAAATCGAGACAAGTAAGCATTTTAATTACGTTTAAATTCATGAAGTTAATTAGATTTTATGTAGGAATTTGAGTGTTTAGTTGATTAGTGAGAGATGGGATGGAGAAAGGGTTGAATGGGGATGGGATTGGAGAGTTTGTGAGGTTTAGAGGGGTACATAGCCAAGGTGTACGATTGTGTACTTACCTATGAAGAACGTGAAGAGCAATTGGTGAGATGGGCTTATATGATTAGGTACACAAGCGGGTACCTGCCCATGTTAAGGTACACTACGTGTACTTAGGTGTGCTAAGAAGATTTTATGTATGATAAGGTACACGGTTGTGTTCCTACATGTGTTCTTTTACATGGCCATACACACGGCTGTGTTATTTAAGAACATTCCTTAAGTCTTTCTATTTCAATTTTATTCAAATTCTAAGTTGATATTACTTATGATAGAGCTTAAGGGAGGAGAATTAGGTGACTAATTCTTAGTTGGAACAATTTAGTGAAGCTTAGGTCTTGTTGTAGAGTAGAACTACAAACCAATTGTTGTTTCTTAGCAGGCTTTGAGAAACTTGGTAATTGCAGACAAGTAGAACCTAAAACCACTCTCTCAAGTACGTGTTTATCGTGCTTGTTGGTTGTGTTTGCTAGATATAGTAAATGGAAGAAATTTAATGTAAACTTGGTAAATGCTTTGCTTATTGCTTGTGTGTGGCTTGGCTTAGGGGCTAAAGGTGGTAGATTCCTAGGGGGCATCTCAATGATTGGCATATGGCGTTGTCTTTAACAGAGTTCTACGTTGAAATGATATGGGGTAGATTTTAGAGGTATTAGGGCCGGAGGTGATAGTTCTTAATACTAGTAGAAAGTTAAGGTTGGAAGTGGCAATTTTTAACTTAAGTTTAAAACACTTATTGATTGTAGCGAGTAATCTGAGTGAATTATCATGTCAATTATATCAAGGTAATCCATTTAACATTTGTTTTATCATTGGTGAATTACATCTATTGGTGGATTGAACAATTTAACAATCTATTTTGTTTGTTTGTTATTGAGTTTGTATAATATCTTAGTGGTTGTCTCCCTAATCATATCACTATATTTTTACTAAATCTATCTTATTTTATGTATAAACTAGACCATGTATAAAATTTTAATTTTTAATAAAATAAATGTTTTTATTGAAAACTTGAAAAACCATCAAATTGTTTATGCATATTGCAACTCTAGAAATTATTTTTGACCATGCAAGAATATTTTTCACCTTAATCCACCATCTTTAAAGAAACTCTCTTTCTATCTTTGAGATTTTTTTTTTTATTTTCTTCTCTTTTTTATTTTCTAATTTTCTTATTTTTTTAGCATTTTCAATTTTTCTAAGTTTTTTTTTTTTTTGAGAACTTGTGACATTGTTGAATGAAAAACTCCACCTCTAGAGAACTCAAATTCCCTATTCCATGAGGAATGGAACAAGTGAGAGGATTCGTGTCAAGGCTTAGAAGACTTAATTTGGTTAATTTTGTTATCTTTGGAGAATTGTTCTTGTAAGATAATTCATATCAAGGTACTATACATCAAGGTTTTTCAATTTTCCTATATTAGGAGGAATGATTCTTGTTTTAAGAGTTATTGCATTGACACAAGTAGGAAATGTTTGAGATGTTACTGATGCTTTGAGGAATCATGCCATAAAGGAAATTGTTCCTATAATGCCTCAGAACTCGAGATGTTATTGCTTGCCACGTATCCTTACTAGGTAAAGACACATTAAGGCTTTTAACCCTACTATGATATTATTTAAGTTTGTATTTCCTATTAATCACAATTAGATAAATCTCATACTTTCAACATGATACAAGTACATCCCATTTCAATCTTCAAACTCTTGAAAATAAATCTTAATACATCAATTCAAATTACTCTAGATGTTTAACTATTCTAAAATCTCAAATTCTAAAAATCAAAATAACTTCCATGATTGCGTAAAGGCTTCAGTTGTCAATTCCTCACTTAATCACCATAATAATACAAGAAATCTACGTCATCCCCTTCCTGCACATTCAATCCTAGGTCCTCCTTTTAGGTAGCATTTTCATTTGTACCTGTAGCTAAAAAAATATCACTGAATGGTGAGCTAATGCCAGTACGTATAATCCACAAACACATATGCATGAACAAGCATAAATTAAGTCATATGCATTAATGTAAATATCAAAATCATATAACAAGTTATTATTTCATTTAGTTCACAAAACAATAGTTGGGTACTCATGATCCCGTCTAAACCATATATACATACTATACCTAGTACGTTGTTGGGAACTGCCACTACAGGCCCCAATACTCATGAGTCCTTAAACTTACTTAGATCATTTTCATGCATAACTCTACCAAGGACAACATCATATAAGGATCATTGGGGTGCCCTTTAAGGATCTGTCACTATGGGTACCTAGGTCAAGCCAAGCACAAATAACAAGAAATTTAATTCAATCCATTATATGCTATTCCAATTTACAACTATCCTAACAATCACAATAAACAAGAAAGGTTACACACGCCTAGAAACATAGTCTGAAGCAGAATTGATCTTTGATTAAGCTATAATCTATCAAAATACCAATAATTTACTCTTAGTACTAATCTAGGTATAGTCTAAGTTATTTAATTCTATTTACTTAGTCGTTATTAGATTCCTTCTCTTACTCTATTGGAATTTCTAAGGTTATATTGTGTTTAGGTTGCCTAGAAATTCGTTTAAATAAAAGTTAAATTGAATAACATAATGTTTCTAGGTACACAATCATACCTTAAGTTGTATACTTTGGCATGGTTGGATACATAGCCATATATTGTGGCTGTGTATCTTTCTGTGTATTTTGGTATTTTAGCATGCCTAGGTATACATTCGTGTAGTTGGCTGTGTACTTTTTTTGCGAGTTTCCATGATTCAACATACCCTGATACATGGGTGTGTCCTTTGTCCATGTATATTTTCGTACATAGTGCATATTTCTACACGGGTAGGTACATGGGCATGTACTTGATCGTATATTATACCGTTCTACACAAATTGTTTTTTCTCTTCTTCAATTCATTCATAAGCATGATTTCTATGATCTTAAGTCTAATTGGATCCTAAATTTTGTAAATTCTAATACATTATGTGGATTGATATACTTAGGGGTAGGCACAGTTCGGATTGGTTCGGTTTTTGCAAAAAACAAAACAAAACCATAATTTATGGTTCAATTTTTTTCCATTCTAAACCAAATCATAAGGTTCAAATTAGAAAATTTTTCAAACCATTGAATAACGATTTAGTTTAGTTTGGATTACGGATTAAACCAAAATTATCACATAAAATATTTCTGTACTTACAAAATACATAATGCCTTCCGTAAATTATTGTCCTTTCATAAACCAACAAATAAATCTTTTAATGTAACATTACCTAATTAAAATATTCCATCCTTTAGCAGTTTTTGAATACTATCAAATTCCTAGAACAAATTTTGACACAAATTGGCATATTTAAATTTAAATATTCAATGAAAATCAACTCAAACCATTTAAATAAAATACACAACACAATGTTTGGGTCCTTGCCATGGTCACAAAAGTCATCCACCAACAAAATACATCATTTCATTCAATAAGTAACAACTAACAGGAAGCATAACAAAATGAACAATGCCCATAGAGTTTAAAATGTTAATAAAATAACAATGATTGCCTAAATCGGCCCTTGTTAATCAACTGGATTGCTTGAAACCTTTTGTTTTTGCTTCTTCCCTACTAGTACTTGAACATAAATAACATAACTAATTATTTCTTCAACTTTTTCTAATTATAATCTATTTATTTATTTTACTAGAAGTAAACATAACTTCATAGACAACACACTAAAATTAACTAATATTCTTCAAATACTATAATCAAACTATTGAAAAATGTACACCTTTAATCAATCATCAAGACTAAGAGTAGCAAGTGTTGGATCCACAAATGTAGTGGCATTAATAGAAACAAAGCCCTCTTCTGCAAATATATATATCTATATATAACAAAGAATCAATAAAGAGAAAACATTAAGAAAAACTTACAAACCTAACTCTATCTCTTGCAGTTCTTCAAAATCTTCCTTATATTTTTTCAAAGTCTAAGTCACTTTAAGCCAATCGTACTCACATATGAAAGCCTCTATCATAGTTAAAGTCAAAGAACTCCAAAAAAAAATCAAGAACCCATCCTCTTGTGTTGAAAACACTCTCTGAAGCAACAGTTGATATTGGAATTGCCAAGACATCTTTTGCCTTCAAGGCCAAGATAGGATACCTAAAGGAAGTTTTCTTTCACCAATCTAATACATCAAATGCCTCCACAAAGCTTTCACACTCTTCCCCTAGATATCTCTCTAATTCATTTTTCTCTACCAAGGCTTCCCCTCCAATTTCTCGCATAAAAAACACCTATATGATTTAGATTTAACTTCATTATCTTTCACTAAAGCACTCATCTTACTATAACTTTCAATGGGTGGATTGGACTTCTTCCTTTTAGACCCAACAATAGACTCATAGTGGGCAAATAAGCCATAAAGTGCATAACGAATTTTTTCCATCAATTCATTTGCTTTACCATAATCATAAACCTTCGTTAACCATCCACTCTACATAAGATAATTTTTAACGGGGATCCATCATAGTAGCAACAAACAATAAGGCATTGATGTTATTGATATTACCCTAATATTTATTTATTTTTTCATCTTCTCAACCATTGCACTTAAGGATTTGTTACTGTAAACACCCCATTTTTACCCCTATTTTTTTAATAATATATAAAAAATAAAAAATATAATAATAAATAAATAATAATAATAAGTAAGTAAATAATAGAAAATGATAATAATAAGGATGGCAATAATAATAAAATACATTTAGGTTTCTAAATTAAATTTATAAATCTCAAAATAACAAAAAATTAGTAATAATATTAGGTTAATGTATAATTTGTGTGTAATAATAAACTGAGAAATGGGCCAGCTCAGCTTGTCCGCATGCTTGCTTGGAACGTGTAAGGGAAGGCGTTGGTCACGGGTTCGAATTCACGAAGGCACTCCATGCCATTTTTTTCTTTCTTTTTCCTCGAGCTGTCACGTGGCAGCATGTGATAAGCCAATCCAAGTTAGGCGCACAACATGTGATCGTCTTCGCCAATAGGCCGTCTATCGTGAAACGGAAGGGAGAAGAAAACGAAGCAAATCCAAGCAAACCTAAACTGATTTTTTCAAATCTTTTTGGATTTATCACAAAAACAAACGGGATAAATCCCGAAAACAACTCTAATCTAAGGGATTTACATCATTTTTTGAAGATAAAAACAAATCCCCATCATAGTTTAGATCCGTGTTCATCCGCATTCGACCCTCAACATCTATAAATAAAGGTCGATTTTGGGAAGTCAAAGGAGGAAGGAAAAAGAGGGGAAATCAAAGAGTAAAAAAAAAAAAGAGAGAGAGAGAGGAGAAGATAAAAAAAAAAAACCACTGCAACCCCTACGGTCGTTGTCCTTAGTTGCTGTCAACGCCGTGAACCATCTAAACATGGTTGATTTCCATGTCGGCCTACACTTAGGAGGCATCTCGAGTCTTCACCCTATGTTGCCATTCGCTGGAAAGCTGCCAATGAGGAGCTGTCAACTGCTGTGATCCAACCTGACCCGACTCGATCTGAATCGTGTTGACCCGCGTCTAGGTTAGTGATCATCATCATCATCATCATCATCATCATCATCATTATTATTATTATTATTATTATTATTATTATTATTATTATTATTAGTTTTTAATTGATAATAATATTAGTAAATAAAAATAAATAAATAAATAAAAATAACAAAAATGATAAAGACATATGTTTTCTTTTTTTATTAATAAAATTAGGTTTAGAATTTCCTTTTTGTGTTTCTTTTAAAATTTTCTTAATTTAAGGTATGGGTTTTTCTTAAAAACACACACACACACACACAAACACACACATATATATATGTATATAATATTTTATCACCTAGAAAAATGATTTTTATGAAATAAAATTTTAATTGATGTTTTCAAAACTAAAGAGTTTTAGTTCTGTTTTTCAAAATTGATAAATAAAGTTTAGGTTTAGAATTTTTCTTCAAAAAATTAAAATAATGATAAACGTAAATCTGATATGTTTTCATAATTAAAATTAATCAATCCATTAAAATTTTATAAAAAGCGAACTACGGCCTGTTTGATCCCGAATAGTAGGTACGTAAGCACCCTTATGGGGTAACTCTAAAAAAAAAAAAAAATATTTTCAAATTATTATTAGTATCATTTTTTTATGTTTTCTTTCATGCTAAAAAAAAATATCATAACATAAATATATTTTTCAGAAGGATAAGGTAGTAACTTTAGGATTCTAATAGGATTACCCCTAAGTCAAGAATTTCTGGCTTTTCTTTTTTTTTTTTTGTTTAAAAAAAAAAGATTTCGTTGACTAGTGTTTATATTAAAATTAATCCACTCAATTAATTCTAATTTAGTAATTTTTTGTAACTCTAGTTGGGTGGCGACTCCAAATAAATAATGAAAATTCTTAGTTCAAGTCGATGATTTATATTGAATGGGCATAAGATCTAATATATATCGAATTAGGGAGATAATATAAATTTTTTTAATTAGACTCGACAGGATGGCGACTTCGCTGGGGAATTCATAGTGGGCTAGCCACCTAAACCTTCTGAAATCATCATTTCTAGATATCTTTAATTATTTTTCATTTTGTAAAATATCGTTTATACTAATGTTTGTATTTGCTCATGATCCAAGGATTTAGTAAAGTTAGTTTTTTTTTTTATTATTATTATCGTTTTTGAGTTTTAGTACATGCAATTGTGTGATTAGACATGGTCAGATTCGGGTTGTTTAGGACCCTAGGAAGGGGAGCCATTGTGTAAGTTTCGGGTGAAGTGAAATATTCACAGCTCGGGGCTGATTAGGCTACCCCACCCAATGCTTTAATATGGCTTGAGATCCATTTCTTCGAAAATGTGAGAGGCTATAGAGCTTGAAAACCTTTAGAACCCACTTCTTTGCATACATGAAGTCATGAACCAGCAAATGATTAACGATGTAATTTCTTTCTTTGGAGTTTGGATGCAATTTCTTGTAAAAGAATTTTTATTGTGTTTTGTAAGACATTTGTTTGTAATTAGAAAATTTTATTTACTGTAATTCTACTCGATGGCTAGCGCTGTAATTAACTGCCTCCTTTGCAAAGAAATTTGGGCTTGTAAACCTTTGGATCCTAAGTTGATACTAGACCATTGGTTTACCTTATATAGTCCTGAAGAGCAGACCTTCATCTAGAGCAAAATGGGGCCCATTCTCTCATTGATGAAAATGGATGTCAACCTACCTTTAATTCGGGCTATATTACACTTACGGGAAACCGAGCCCGTAGCTTTCTTTATTAGGCCATACGAGATCACCCCAACCATAGAAAAGTATACCCAGCTTCTCCAGGCCCCTTCACTTTCCCATGGGGTATATGTGCCAGATTTAGAGGCTGGGCTAGCCAGCATATTCAGTAAACTTCTAGGAATTCGTAAAGTAGTGATCAACCAAGCATTGGAAAATAGCAATGGGTATTGCCTTTGAATAGATGAATTAGAAGCTTGGTTTGTGGCACGATGCAATTATGGAAGCAAGAAAGATATCTTATGTGGGGATCCCAAGAGTTACAGATAAAGACGGGTTTATGCTTTTATCTTAACAGCATTTGCGACTATCCTTTTTTCTATTAGGATCTTTTACATTCATTATAGAGTTGTAGAATTGGTATTCCAATTCTTGGATGGGAAATCTTACATCCTAGCCCTATGAGCTAAGCAAATTCAAAATCTAAATTTCATGAAGAAGAACGGTCATGGAATTCTCCGCTCAAACATTAACCTCATTCTAATCTGGTTTGTGAGTCATCTTAAGTGTTTTGGGCTAAACATGGTTAGGAAATCATTAACCCAATAAGTAGACCTCACAGATTCATGTGTAGAAAGGATGAAGCTGCTAGACAATCTTTCCAGCTACAGTTGGGTGAAGGTACTCAAGGGTTTCAGTGCTAAGGATATTCTATGGATTGTTGGGTGGAGCTGTTGCAGTAAGGTTATTCTAATTTGTAGAAACTTTCAAGCCATTCCATTAATTGGGCTCAATTGGTGTATAGGCTATCACCTAAACTCGGTGGTTCGTCAGTTTGACACTATCTAGGATATAGTTTATAGACAGTCATTAGAAGGAATCGCGATCGAATATTAGGACCCGAACGTGTTAGTAGCTGATAAGATTGCCAAGTTGGCAGAGGTCAAGGTCCTATGGGAAGCTCGAATCGAGAGTCCTAATGTAGACCTCGGAAAATTGGATGGTGAAGTAGGTAGACACCAAACTACTAGGGATTTTGTTATCAACCAGCTATATAAGATAGGGAAAAGGATGTACCATGCTCCAGATGTCACTCAGCTCGCATCAATCAACCCAAGCCCAAAAATAAAAACTTACATGGAACAGGTGAGGGCTCGAATGGAAGTCCATTTTGAGACCACGAAAAGTAAGAAAGATGTGTAGACAAGTAGATTCAAGGAATCTAATTAGAGGAACAAAGCATTGGAGGCCCAGTTGAAAAAAACCCATGCAAGGGTTAGAGCACTATAAGTCACCATCAACGGAGAGTCAACACCTACACAGCCAAAGAAGAAGAAGCTTGGAAATTAGGAAGTTAGATCATAGCATTCTTTTCTTATGTTTTCAATAAAAGCACCGAACTCCAAAGTTTGCAATATTAATAAAATTTCAGTATTATTACATCGTTAATCAAGTGCTAGTTCTTTTGCATCTGTGTGATACATGTATTATATTCACTGGTAAACATACATTTGCTAAATGAATGCTTACCAGGTATCAAAGATAGCTCCTAAACAACCAAACCCTCCGAGGAGTCCAATTAACACCCGTTCCAAGACTAAGATGGCTAGCAGTGGCAACAACAACAATAACCACGTCTACAATGGTAATAACAACAGCACAAACACCTCCTTTGATCCAAGGATTATATCACTAGAACAAACAGTCCAATAATTGGTCACACAAGTTCGCTTCTTGATTGAGAACATTAGCCTCCTTCATGTTACCCAGCCTACTCACAAGGAACATTCAAAAGCTCAAAAAGGAAAAGCAGTAGAAAAGAAGCCGCCGGAATACGAGGAAATCAACTCCCGACTCAATCCTACATTCGAATATGAACTAAAAATCAACATGGGTCCAACCTCAAATGACATAAAAAGGGAAATGGAAGACAGACAAAAGGAAATAGAAAAGAAGCTTTTCCAACTGTTGGCTGACAAGATGAAGATCAAACCGGCATCACAGACCTATTAGTATATGGGGTAGGTGCTTATCTAGAGAAATTCAAGGTCCTAGAATTTGAGAAATATAATGGTACCAGTTGTCCTAAGATGCACACAAGGCTATATGTGCGGAAAATGAGTAAATACGCATAATATGACCAACTCATGGTCCAAACCTTCCAAGATAGCCTCACAAGCCCTGCTTTCATATGATATGCACAATTAGATCTCAACTAAGTCAACATATAGGATAAATTGGCCTGTGCATTTTTTGAGCAATACAAGTTTAACATTGAAGTCACCCCTTCAGTATTAGACTTAGGAAGCCTTTGGGACATCCACTTCCTTAGTCCTCAGTTGGTGGTATCCTGGGTATCCTGATCTTAGGTTAATCTTACAGAATACATGAGTTCTCTGTAATTGATCAAATAGGTCATCTATCATAAGAAGATGATATTTGTTCTTGATAGTGACTTGGTTTAATTCTCTATAGTCAATGCACAGTCTTATGCTTCCATCATTTTAATTGATGGATTAGATTCTATACCAAACCAATACTAAACTCTATCTCCTTAATTGGGGGTAAACTAGAAAGGTCTTTTGGAAACACATTTGGAAATTGTCTCACTACTGACATAATCTCCAACTCCATTTCTTCATTAGCCTTAGTAGTCATAGTAGGTAACATACTCTTTCCCCACAACTCGTAAGTGGGTAATCATGTTGGTCTTTGTGCTTTCAACTTAAACTCAAAAGAATCTTCCCTAAGTGTATTGAAGTGTACCACTATGTTATGACAATCAATGGTGGTATGGTATTCTGACAACCAATTTACTCCCAAGATAACATTAAACTTTACCATCTTCATAATCAACAGATCCACTAGCATTACCTTGCCCTGTATTTCTATTCTTACTCTTTTGTAAATTTTATCTAACATCCCTCAAGCTCCCAAAGGAGCAATAACAACCAATTAATCATCCATACATTCAATATTCAGTGCACATTCATGTACAAATGATTCAAATACATAAGAAATAGATGCACTAGTATTGAATAGTATATAAGCATTGCAAGCATGTACTTGAAGCGTACCGGTAGTGGTATCTATATTTAGGAGGTCCTAATGCTGCTATTGTTGAATTGTAAATACTCTGATGAAAACTTGTTGTTTAGGCCCCCCTATCTATGGCCTACTAGTTTGTACCATTGCTAGAGGTCTTGCTGCCTGTTAAGATGAGGCTATCTGATTACCTGCTTACCCTTAAGGATAGTTTATTGCCTTATGTCCCCTCTGCTTACACTCATGGTAGAATACTAGTGGGACTAATCTTTCATTGTAATGCCTGTTAATATGTCTTGTCTTTCTACAAGGGAAATAAGCACCTTCTGGCCATTTGCATTCCCTTAGTTTATGGTGCCCACAACACTTAGTGCATCTAATTGCATGGGTTGCTGAAGGAAGTGCCAAAGGCATTGGCTTAATCTGTAAAGAAGGGACTAAGGTAATCTATGATCTACTTTGGAACATATGGGGCCTCTTGCCCTTATCTTACACCATCATACTAGAGGTGGGTCTCTTACCTAAAGCTACTCTACGATTCATCTGTTCCTCTATCCTTCTTCTACTTTGTTCTAAATACTTTACCTTGTCAATCACTTCAGCATATGTGGTTAAGTGGAAGGCACTAACCTCATGTTGGAGACTTGACTCTAATCTTTTAAAAAAATTTCTTGCCTTAGATCTATCATCAATATGGACTATCTCAAGCAGGAACTAAGTTAGGCGATTCAATTCCACCTCATATTCTTCCACTGTTCTCCTCTCCTATTCATAGTTATAATATTCATTTTCCATTTTTTCTTTGGAACTACTAGGGAAGTACCTTTGGTAGAACAGTTCCCTGAACCCCACCCAGTTCATATACTCTCTTACCAGTCTGGAAATTGACGCTCACCATTTCACTACAGTCCCCTTTAGCATAAATGCAACATAGTTTACCTTCTTGTCTTTAGGTGCACAAAAGGTAGCAAAAGTCTTCTTAATTTCCTACATCTAATCCTCTCCTTCAATTAGGCCATCAACTTTAGGGTTGCTACCCTAATGAACTTGTCAAAGCCGATTGATTCTTCTACAGCTCTATTTTGTGGGACATTTTAAGCTTGATGTTTCTATGTCAACAATCCCACTAGGTTGGTCACGGTCTGTAGAAGTTAGGTGGTTTGGTCTGTTACCCAACCCTATCCCCTTTATGGTTGCTGCCCATAGGGATTCCCCTCATTTAGGTTGCCACGTCTGACACCTCTTGATGAGCCTAATCCGATGATTCTTCTTGGAGGTATTTTGTTTAAGAAGAGACAACTGGATAGACTCGAGAGTTAATATTAGTTCAAATGTTAGTGTTATTATATGTCAGTATATGCATATATACCTTCACGTATAATTGTATACTTATATATGAATGGCTTAGAAATTAAAAGAATTGCATATAAAATAATAATTACAGTAAAATAAATCATTGAGCAAAAGTAATTGTCTCATAACTTTACTTGCTCTCTTTATATCTTACCGTTCTACAAATTCAACACTTAATTCATCTAAATATCACAACTTACTTTCTACTATTTGAAACCTATGCTTACAAATCATCACCTAGTTCTTAAAGATTATCAAACCTAGGCTCCGATACTATTTAAACTATAACACCTCGAAACTTAGGATGCTACTGCTTGCTATGTGTCCTTACTAGGCAAGGACACATTTAGGTTCTTAACCTTACTTTGATACTATTTAAGTCTATATTTCTTGTTAATCACAATAAGGTAAATCTCATACTTTCAACATGATACAAATACATCCCATTTCAGTCTTCAAACTCTTGAAAACAAATTTTAATATATCAATTCAAATTACTCTAAATGTTTAACTATTCTAAAATCTCAAATTCTCAAAAATCAAAACAAGTTCCATGACTACTTAAAGGCTTCAGTTGTCAATTCCTTACTTAATCACCATTATAATAAAAGAAATCTATGTCATCCCCTCACTGCACATTCGACCCTATGTCCTCCTCTTGGGTAGCATTTTCATTTGTGTTTACAGCTAAAAAAATATCTCAAAGGAGTGAGCTAATGCCCAGTATGTGTAACCCACAAACACACATGAATGAACATGTATAAATTCAGTCACGTGCATTAATGCAAACATTAAAATCATATAACAGGTTATTATTTCATTTAGTTCACAAAACAACAATGAGGTACTCATGACCTTGTCTAAACCATATATACATATTTGATACATAGTACGGTGTTGGGAACTGCTACTAGAGTTTTAACACCCATGAGTCCTTAAATTTATTCAAATCATTTTCATGTACAACTCCACTAGGAACAGTGTCACACAAAGATCATTAGAGTGCCTCGAAGAGATCCGCCACTGTGGCCTCTTAGGTTAAGCTAAGTATAAACAATAAGCAACTTAATTCAATTCATTATATGTTATTTCAGTTTACAACTATCTTAACAATCACAAGAAACAACAAAGGTTACATGTACCTAGAAACATAGTCTTAAGCATGACTAATCTTGGACTAATAGCTAGACTATAATCCGTCAAAATACCAATAATTCACTCTTGCTACTAATCTAGGTATAGTCTAAATTATTCAACTCTATTTACTTAGGTTGTTTAGAAATTCGTTTAAATAAAAATTAAATAAAATAACATAATGTCTCTAGGTACATGACCATACCTTAGGCCATATACTTTGGCATGGTTAGATATATGGCTATGTATTGTGGTCATATATTTTTTTTTGTGTATTTTGGTATTTTAGCACTCCTAAGTAGATGGTCATGTAGTTGGTCGTATACCTTTCTGTGAGTTTCCATGATTTAGTACGCCTTAATACACGAACGTGTCTTTTGTCCATGTATCTTTTTGTATATAATGTGTATTTTTACATAGGCAGGTACATGACTGTGTACCTGATTATATACTACGCTGCTACGCATGAATTGTTTTTCCTCTTCTCCAATTCATTTCTAAGCCTGATTTTTGAGATCTTAAGTCTAATTGGATTCTAAATTTTGTAAATTCTAATACATTATACGGATTCATATACTTACATGATTCGTACCCTTAATCGCTTGCTTTCGTGCTTGTTTTGCCCTTTTCCTTGATCTAAATTCTATCTATTAGGACATAGCACTTGCTTTAATCTACAATTCTATCATTAGAATAATTGATTTGAGTATTAGAATCACATACTTGATGTAATCGGATTGGACTTTTATGGGTAATCATTAGGTCGATTAGGATTTCAGAGTGCTTCTTTTGTTTTCTACTATGCAAATAGTAAAGAGGGAGTGCTAGGCCAATATGGGTTTATATACCCCATCCACGAAAAACTGAATTACCTCTAAGTCTTTTTAATAATTATAAGTTTGTTCTTGAGATTATATTTTAATAATATTATGTGACTATATATTTTCAAAGTATTTACAGTTCCGACCCTCAAAAGTGAGCATGTTTGGGAATGCTAGGAACTGAAAATCATCTAATGTACCCTTCAAACTGATGCTGGAGAGATCAATATCCGTAATACTTCCAGAACTATCACAGGTGATTCCTTTCCCATTGTTAGGATTTGTTCTATTCCATGAAGACAGGACAAGTTGGCTATTGTTGTCAAGGCCAGTCTTCCAATTTAATAAAGCTTCTGCTTCTTCTGCTTTTGGCATTACAAAAGCAGCACTTGGAGGAGTGGAGAATAATGGTATTATGGCACTGAAGAGGAGAAGAAGAAATAGGAAAGGTATTGTTTGGTTATAAACAGATTTCTCCGTAACAGCAAGCAAAGGAATGCAGGACTTTATATGAGATTCTGTTACAAAGTTCAGCACTTATAGAGGGAGACCTAGGGGGCAAATTCGTGTAATTAGTCATGACTATGCTAATTACTAATTTATTTTTACAATCATGTCGATTCACATTATTAGAATCAGATCTATATTTGGTTAGTCTGTGTCATATGATGTCTGTTACATGTGTTGTTTTTCTACATGTTGTTCTGATTAGGGTCGCTTTTCCTAGTCTAGAGATAGTGAAGCTTCACCTGACCATAGCGGTATAGGCGACCTAGTAGTAGTTTCTCGGTGCTTACTAAAAATCCATGGACATTAAATTGACACTAGAAGGATCAACTATGCTTTTCTTTCTTTTAGCTGACCCGTCATAACTTATTTTCAATCTATAATAAATATCTAAGATGCCTTCTTCAAATCCACGTTAAATACCAACAACATGTGATGAGAATGCAAGTAATTTCTTCCTTCAAGTCCATGTGCCGGGTCTTGTATTCAATCATAACTTTGGGAGTATTGAAAAGGACAATTGATTATTTTGTACAACAATTTCTGGGTAAATAATTAGTTAAAGAATTGATTAAATTAGTTAGATTGTTAATGAGCAAGTAGGGCATTTATCGTCAAATAAAGGAATCGATAAATGAATGAAAAATCTCAAATATACATATATATATATTTTATATCATTTCCAATAGAAGCATTACTTTCCTGTCGTGAGAGTTTGTGTGTTTCTTCCTGATTTTATTTTCTTGTATCCTATCAGAAACCTTCCGCCTGAAACAATGTTGGAATAAAATATATTGGTCGAAACCTCGGAAACCATGTGGGGGTGGGGGTTTAAAGGATGTAGAATTAACAGTAGCTAAGTGATGATGTTCTGGATGACTAGGTGAAAATTGAATCAAACTTGCTGACACGGGTTGCATCTTCCGAGCCTATAAATTTTTTTTTTTTTTTTTAGCAACCGACTATGCTGGCATCTAACTGGGCGGAAGTGGAATAATTAATGGTTCCTATGCGTCTCAATCAATAAACGTGAACTTGGGTAACAAATTTTTGTAGTGACACCGTGCTTATCTTTGAAGCATAAACTGCAGAAAGGTTCCGGTTAAGTAGGGTTTCATGAATTTTAACTTGGCTATGACTTGGCATGGTAAGAGATATCATTTGATGGATTATGGGGTTTTGAACGGTTTTGTATGAAGTCCCTCTTCAGGTTTAGATGGGTTAACATCCTAATGCAATCTAAAAAATAAAATAAGAATGAATGTCATTGGTAAAATGCAAAATATATTATTATTAAATTCTATTATAGGCCATATTCATGTTGATCATCAAATTAATCAATGGTTTTATTCGGTAACTTGTAATCCACTGATCCCATTTAGCACGATGGACACCAATTATGAACCAAAATGATAACGAGAAAGAGGTAGAGACCCCCAATTTTCATCGCAAGTAATCAAAATCCATGCTACTAAAAACATGTTGAAGACTATAAGATGGCCGAGAAAAAAAAAAAAAAAAACTCTAAATATATGACAAAACTAGTGTAAATGGTACGACAATACTAGATACTCTCAAAACCATTTCTATTTCATTATTAAAAATCACATAAAAATCCACAAGTGAAAAAAAAAAATCATCCATATAATTTAGTACATTAACACCGAATGGCAATGTGAAAATATAAGACAAAGACAAAACAATTAAAAAAAATAATCATCTGACATAGTAAATTCTAGCGATATCCCTAATAAATTTTAGTTATTAAAGACAATTGGACAATGCAAAAGAAATGGAATAATTACACTTCACATTGATTAAAGTATTCTTAAAATTAAAAGTGGCGAGGAGAATTACATGACACTAAAGGATATCGCAATTGCAATACATGGATAAAGTAAATAATGAAAATCTGCGGGAATGAAGTGTAAGAGATGGGATAGTTACTAGAAGTAGTGGGGATAGAGAATAAAACATGATCAAAGAAAATGATACAGGAAGTAATTCACTTGTCTCGCAAAGGATAGGAGATGATCGAAACTAGCGTTTAACTTAACTCAGGTTATTACAATCGAACGAACTTCACAAACGGATAACTGTCAAAAAATTGAAGCAAATGTTGACCATCCAACAAGAAGAAATTAGGGTAAATTCCACTGCATCCCTTACATTTTCTTTACATGCATTTAGCTGCTTTTAGACTACAATTTTTCAATAAAAGTGCTTTTTGATCTTAACGAATGATTTTTGTAATTTTTTATTATATTATCCAATAAAAAAATACATTTAAAAAAATTAAATTCTAAATAATCAATTTCGAAGATAAAGAATTTGAATGCACATAAAACAAAGAAAAAAAAAAAAAAACCCGTGACCAGGTTGAATCCTTGGCTGCAAGGGAGTGTTTATACGCAGCTAAAAGAAAATATGGACGATGATCATCATTGAGATGGTATAGTAAAAGAGCTCTTGACAATGATTAACTCAAAATTTTCTCCTTCATGCTTTCTCGATGGTTACATTTCTTTTGTCAAGTCTTGTTTTGAGTCTAGTGAGTTTTCTTTAGTAAGTCAAAAGGCTATCGCGTGTGCTGATTTGGCTCGCTAACCAAAGCAAAAATAGGATGAGTCTTTAACCCTAGGATCATGTCACCCCCACGCCGTTTGGTAAATCTTTTGTTTAAAGACTGAGACCCTCGTTCCCGGGACTCTTGATTCTTGTGCTTTCAATAATTACCTTCTTGGCCAATTAAAAATAAAAGAAAAAAGAAAAAGAAAGAAAAAAGAGTCATCTAGATTTGAAAAGAGAGGGAATATCGCTGTGTCATGGAACAAAGTTTCAAACAGGCCATGGTCTCTAGTTTGAAATAATAAATGGAACCATCAAACATGCCAATGTCAAATGACTCAAATCATTCAAAATATTTGTGGTCCTCTTGATTTAAATGACATAGTAGATAGCAGATATTTTTGGTTCTAGACCCCAACCTGATCGGGACCATAGTAGTTGATAATAGATTATCATTCCATCAGCTGAGAATGATTAGCTTTTTCTCTAATAATCATACCATTTTAAATTCACGAGAAACTACCATCCCCATCCACCATGTTAGATGCTACCATACCACAACATAAACGCAACAACAGAAAATGGGATGTCAGCTCCAAAACAAAAATGTACACATCCCCATTTAGCCCAGTAACTTTCTATCAGTAATCCAGAATTTTATCGTACCTTCACTCTGACCAGGACCACCCCTTGAAGAGGCATTATTTTCTATAAAAACCACCAGAGGGGGTTTAAAAGAAGATCGAGCTTGGTTGGGATGGAAACGTGGCCCTACAAAAACATAGAAAATCAGGGACTTAACCAGGATTTGAATTGGAAGAATTATAACCAAGAAGAGAAGAATATTCATAAAGTTAAATGATATGATGAAAAATGCAAGCAGATCCTGTGGCAGGTATATATATGGAAGAAAGAAGAAATATGTTCAACCAGTAAAAGTAAATGCAATAGCTACAGACTAGCTCAAAACTAAAATTGCCATGGTCTTCTAGCATCCAAAAGAAACAACCGGCTACACACTAACTAATTCAGTATACTCACTCTTTAATGGGCAAGTCTATTTTCGCAGCCTAGAATTTACAAACGTAGCCAATCTTAAATGTTGGTGACTGGAGGATATTTTTTAATTCATTTTTGGTTTACACGGCTTCAGATTTTAGGCAGATAAAGCAGCTAAAGAAGCTATGTCTGTCAATCAAGTACAGTTGAAATGTCAGCCGTCTTGCTTTCTCTTTGCCGGGTTTCTCATTTGCAGCCTACTTATAACATGAGATTCGCTAGCTGCTTTGATTGAAAATAGCTATTCTTCTGTCAAAACCGATTATAATCTCTTCTACCGGCTGCAAAGTTAGGAGAGCTATCAGATTGATGCTTCTGCATTCATAATCTTAACCAAAAAAAAAAACAAAACTACCATTGAGAAAGATCCATGAGATTCCCTATCAGAAATGAGTTTTCAATCAAATGTGACTAGGATTCAGCAAAAGGAGGAGGAGGAAGGGAGGGCTAGATCCAGCAGCCAGCAAGCCAGCCACCCACCAAAACCCCCCTCCCCCCTTCTCTTCAAGCGTCAAAATTTTCCATAAATTTGCCATTAAAAACTTGATAATTTTATGTATATATAAGTCCTTTTTGTGTTTTTTCCCTGCAGATTGCCCTTGGTTAGGTGAAACCTTATGTCCACAACTGCTCCTAAGCAATTTGAAGCATTTGATTATCGGTGGGGTGGAATGGGGGGTTGGCGGTGGATCTAAACAGGCTCTAGCAGCATCTGAGTAGAAATGACAAAAGGGCAGGGACTGCAATGGATTAGCAACACTGAAAACGGTCCAGGAAAACGAATTACAAACCATATTTGTTCTGATACAATCCTTCAGAGATATGGAGTGAATGACTATTCTATTCCCACCTTGTAAAAGTTAAACTAATGTGCCATAGGTTGGATTCACAAAATAGAAAAATGGTTCAACTAAAGACACCACTATGGTAATCACAGAATTGCATGTTTCTAGGAACCTAAAAGGACAAGGCAGCATGAAACAACCCTAAGTTGATCCCTAAACAATGCATAATACTAACATGAATCCAACATGAAATGAAAGCCAAATATTGCATGCATGCCAATATGCCATCCCTACTTATTTCAAAAGTTTAATTGCAATTAAAGCACTAGTTTCCTCATAGGTTTGATTTGACTACAATATCATTAGAGTGCAAGGGACTTAAATCCCAATGAAGGGATTTAGCTTTTGGTAGCAAGGAGTTAATAATACTATTACTAGATTTCATATTATTGATGGGAATATGCATGCATGCCACAAAATGGACATGATGAAAGAAACATAAGTAAGGAAAAGGAATTCTTATAAAATGAGTCCATTATAGACATGGTCATGGGATGGAACTGCCTCAGAACCAGCAGGTCCTAGTTTTGGTCGAATTGTGACCCCTAGTTTCAAGTTGGGTCTTAGGACTTGTGAACGGACCCTAAAAAAAAAAAAAAAAAATATAAACTCAAAACTCTTAATAATTCTTAAACCAATTTGTAATTAACTTAAAAAAGATTTGCATTTATTTATAACCATACTCAAGTAGAATTATCATCTTAATAATATAGGATAAAAGTTTAGAAAAGAACATTAAAAAAAAAAACAAAAGTTAACTTTACTGTCACATTGCATAGGAATGAAAGTGAAGTCTACAAATATCTAATAAGACATACTCTTATAATGTATTTATTTTTTGTGTTCTTATTAATAACAACACATTAAATGTGTAAATGAAAATTAATTTCTCCTATTTTAGATGGAAGTGGTTTAGATTTTTAATATTATTTTAATATTAATTTATTCAATTTATTTTTTTATTTTTTTTGTTGACATGGTGGACCATTTGAGTCCACATATCAGACCCCCGTGACCATGTCTAGTCCATTGAGTCTTTAATTCATTCTATGCACTAATAATGTAACTACGAAATGAAATGAAATTAAAGAAACTTTATTAAATGACTCAATTATCCCAAAATTTGATAACATTTCCATCATAATTGTGTTTTTAATCATATCATGAAGCTAATGAGAACTTCAATCAAGGGAGGTTTAGAGATTGGAAAAATTTAGTTAGCATAGCGGCCTTTAGTTGATGCAATGTAGGTTAATGCATCACAAAACATAAGGCAACTATAGTAAGGAAATTGTACTACAAATTTACCTAATTCGTTCTTGCATGGATAGTAGGTGTTCAATATTAAAATCGAGCCTTTCATTATATTTGAAAGTAAAAGAACCCTCTCAAAATTAATCGTTATTTTGTCTAAGTTAGTAGTCCAAAATCATAGAGAATCTTATTGCAATAAATATATTTTCTATTTTGTTATTAAGAAGTATTGAAGTAAATTATGGATAGTTGCAATAACTTTGAGCTATTTTTGCATTAGTTTATATCAGAATTAATTCTATTTTGTGTGAAACTTTTTATAGTGTTCATATCTATGTTGAAGATCCAAATTTATACACTAAGGTTCATTTTGGTCCTCTTATCCTTCAATCTAGGTTGACAAAGTTTACAATAAAAGCTTTAACTATTGCATTTTCTCACCAATTTCATTAGTTCTTTGCTTCTTAATTTTTTTTTTTTTTGTGGTTCTAAAGTGGGTTTAATGGGGTTGAGGAATCAAGATATCCATTATGTGAAAATCCTTTGAAGTAATCCCATTGAAGAGGAAGCCACATGAGAAGCTGAAGGTACAATGAGACCAAAGTACCATGACTTATTTGAATAATCAAGTAACAAAATTTAGTTCAATAGGAAAGATGTGAAACCCCAAAATTGTCAATACAAGGATCCCGTAGAGAACATTAAAAACTAGACTATGGCAATCCAATTGGTTTAATGAGAGAATCTATATTAAATAATGCTCGTATGTAATTAAATATTGAATAAATTAATATCAATCAACTACTATAAATCAAAAAGAGTCACACATGGATTTTTTTGAATATTTAGTTATAATATTCTTTTTGATAGAAGATATCCATTTACTATCAAGTTTGTCACCATCTTATATCCAATAGGGATCCTAACCTTAAAGCTTTGAGCTGAAAACCAAAGGTGAGAAGTTTGCCTTCTTTGCAAACTCAACGATGATGAAAGAATGGTTGCACTGGTATCAAACAAGGCGTATACTATAGTTCATCACTTCCACAAATTGAAGTAAAGGATCATTCATTATCGTTAATTATCATAGATAATTTTTTGGCATAGCGAAAGTTGACATTTGCATTAAAGGAAAACAAAACAATTAAACAAAGTAAAATAACAATACCTCTAAAGAGTTCAACATCACAATTTCTATAGCTAACAAATAAATGTCACCAAATCCACATAATCAATACTTTTAACAATATAACTAAATGCAAAGCACTTAAACAACTTATAGTGACTTATTCTTTAAGATCACTCATTGAAAGAATTAAAATAAAATAAAATAAAATAATAACGCAATTACAAATGGTTCATTTAAACAAACATGATAGAAGAGTGGTAGGTGTTAATAACATGTTATAAAGTAATACAAAGACCCATACATTGGACATAATCGAGAAAATAGTGATGGTTACAAGTATATTCATACATATAATTTGTATTGAAGTTTAAACTTATAGATGGTAAAAAGGTTCTAATAGATTTAATTTTCAATGTTCAAAAGAAAAACTAGTCCACCATTCTAATGTCCATATGTTGATTTATCTTTTTACTATAATAGCCCCTTAGGCCTTCATCTCCTCTATTTCACTTTCTCTTTCCCTTCCTTCCAATTTGTACGGGTAAGTGGCATAAGATCATTCACAAAAGCTCAAAATTTTCTGATCTAATATACTTATAGATTTGGGGAACCTAATGTTTTGTAGCAAGGAACAAATGCTAATGATGAGGACAGCAAAATTATAAATAGAAGTTGTTATGGAATGGGAGGATAGGACTGGGGAATGGTACATGATGAATATGATAAAGACAAAAAAAATGCAGAAAAAGATGGAATTGGCAAAAGATGCCACCTTAGGGTTTGCCATTTACGTGATATCAAAAGAGAATTGTTAATATTAAAAAAATAAATAAAAATAGAACAAGCTATTACATTTCAAAGTGGAAGGAGAATAATTATGAAGCAAGCATTATATACTAATCTTATTTTTTTCATTGGCTTTCTTAAATGAAATCTCACTCATTTTCCATAACATATTTTGACATATGTTATAATTAAAGCCCTAGAATTGTCATGATTACTAGTAGTTTTGAAGGCAAAGGTCATAATAATGGTGAAAGGCAAAGGTTTATAACCACAGTTGTGGTTATGAAAAAAAAAAATGATTTCTGTGCCTCAAAAAAAGAAAACATTTTCTTGATTTTTACTATTTATTGCTCACCACCATTAGTAGCCAGCTCTACCATCATCTTCTGTTATGACTTACCATTGTAAAACATGAGATTCTGCAAGCTTTTAGGGCTATTAAAAAAAAAAAATCAGTAGCTATAAAGCTTTAATTGCAACAAATATTTGGAAAAAAAAAATTCCTAAAAACGTTTCCACGAAACAAACTTACTCATAATATGGAAAGAGTACCGTTACAAACCAATCTACTAATCACAATTCTACTATATTAATCTTACTATTCATTCTAAATTATTAGCTGATTCCATATCAGCCATTTTAATGGTACCAGTTAACCATACAAGCTCAATAGAGATGCTGACAATCATAGACTTGCTCACCAAGAGAACGAGGACAGAATTTGGATTAACTCTCACTTAAATTCCACTTAAGAATTTTCATGTATCAACCATTCATCAACAACTGATGAAGGCACAACAGTAATGCAACTTGTAAGAAAATTAGACAGCAAATTCAATAGATTCTAGATCAAATTAAGATATAGGTCAAAATATACCTGCCGACTATTGTATACAGCATACATGATGATGTGTACCACATGACAACGATAGAAAGCACGCTGGTACACAGCCATGTACTACATATGGATGCTAACCAGCGTGCTCTCTCTTGTTGTCACATGATGGTATCATGGAAGAGATAACAAGATATCTGAAGTCATAAAATCAAAAGCACCACCCGGCCAAAGAAGTCATCCAATTCAACAGGCTTAATTCCAGTTTCGTAGCACATGCAGTCCAATGATAGCCTCCTAAAATGAAACATGTTGCAATCACATAGTCAACATACTGAACTCAATAATTAGGAGCATGCAATAACCCATTACAGATATGCAGGCTCTCTTTCAAAGATGGATAATCAAAATTTTGAAGATGACATCTTACTTTGTTTTCTAAGAACAGAAATTGAAGGTAAAATTAAGGCTTCAACCAAAGAAAATAAAAGTATTAAAAAAGAAGACTCTTATAAATCACAAAATAATTCACTAAAAGATGATTTATTCTGTGTACACAATTTACAGGCTCGCAATTGAACCTAAAACAGAAGAGCTAAAGATCCATTGTTTCCGTCAGCTTAATCTTTGGAAACATTAGAACATACCGCAAAAAAACAAGACAGAAATATACATAACATAAGTTAAAAAATGGGGAACACTAAGTTAAGAACGGTAACATCGATGCAAAAGATAAGTAAAGAGCACCAAAGTATAAAATAACAGACAAGCAATTTTTTATAAGAAAAAAGTGAACCATATCCGGGTGGGTGACCGAGATATACATAAGCATAGCATGCAATAAAGCTTTTCAAGGAATCCAAATTACCTCGCTATATAGAAGGAAACTTTTAAAGTCTTGAACAAAACCCGTACGCACATCTGCCACCAATCTCATTTACATATAAGAAAATCAGATAAAGTCCTTGTCGAAACCCTAAAAGCTTGAAAAAAAAAAAAGGCAGATAAAGGAAAGAAATGAAACCCGCCTCATACAAATACATACACACAAAACACAAATTCAAAAAATACAATAAAATAAGAATAACTCACCAAAACTAGGGCTAGAAAAACATGAATGAAGAACTGAAAAGACCATATTCCCTGGAACTGGCTTTTGCAAGGCAGATCTATAACTATAGGCTATATGTCACATGAGTTTCTTTGAGAGGCAATGAAACCGTATAAACGCAATTTATAAGCGCATCTGGACAGACAGATCGATTAGAGATAAAGAGAGAGAGAGAATCACGGACCTTTACTTTCCTGGAAGAGAGACGGACATGGACAAGAACCTTGGAGATTCTCAACAGTCGATTCTTGAACAAAACAAAACAAGCACGCTCTAAAGTTTAGAGAGCAAGTTGCAATTCTTAATTACAATATTAGACCGAACGTGACAGCAGAGACAAAGAATAAACAAATAACAATGATAATAAGGGGTGCCATGTTGGTGAAGTGGGGCAGTTGCTCGATGGTGCGATTACTCTATGTTAAGGTACAATTTTCATACGAGTGGGAATGGGACCATCCAGATGTCAAATGAATGGACGAACTTGATCCGTCCACGTAGTCGAGCTAATTAATCATACATGGTTTAACATTAACTAACAATGGAATTTACGAAGGAGAGGCTATTTAAGTAGTTTATCCACTTTCTACGATGGCTTCGCAAATTAAGTAAGAAATATAATTATAACTCATCAATTGCTGTCATATTAAACAGGAATTCTTATTAAGGTGATCCATCTTATTAAAAAACTAATATAACATGAAACTATAATAGTCTTTAAAGAGAATAAGACTTTAAAATGTTGAGAGATTAGAGAGATATTACAACATTTTATGAATTGATAAAATATAAATATAATTAAAAATAGGATTTATACTTTATGATGGGTGCGGAGACCAAAAGTAAAGGTCTTCTCTTGATGACAATAGATACAAAAGAGTTGCATAAGGATTTGTTGCCTTTAGTTTGTTTAGACACTTGTTTGTTAGACTTAAAAAAGACGAACCAAAGCATGGTTGAAAGGGATTGACCCATGCTTAAAAAAAAAAACAATAATTAATTATTAAAATTTATTAAAAAGGGAAAAAAATGCACTACATGTAATGTAATCATACTTGGTTTGACCCAATTGGTTCCATTGATCCGACCATAAACCTTGAATAAAGTAAATTAGTTTGATCCCAAGAAACCATATTATTGAAGACTCCTCTAAACCCAGTTGACTTGGATGATTGAACATGGAGCCATGTAACCTTAATAGGTTAAATGAGTCATATTGTACTTTAAAAAAAATTAAAATATTACTTACCAAATATACATAGACATTAATAATCTAGATTTTAAAATTAAACCACCTGGTCGTAATACCCTAAATTGTAAAATCAAAAAAGAAGAAAAAGTGAAAAATCCTATCACAAATACATAATTCAGTCATTTGTGTTTTATAACTATGATTTGTTATAAGTTCATAGATTTATTTAGACATTTGATCTATTTAATTATCTTTCTTATTTCCATATAAATTGGTGTCAATTTGATCAAGTTTTGATTTATATGAATATGCATTTAGTTGAATTTAATATTTCACATACTAAAACTAAAATATGGATGATGTTTAGAAGATTAAATGCCTCAATTTAACTCGAGTCAATCATTGTTTGACCCTTCAACTCTTGAACCCTAGCCTTGTCTAAGTTAAACCCAAGCTATGTCTAACTAGCTTGACTACATGTATATTTTAAAGAGCAAACTTTAATGAGGTATTATATATAGTTAAATGTAAAGTACATGAACTTATATACAAGAGATCGATGGTTCTCATTCACATAAGAGTCATTTTACATTTTTCAAGTTGCATTTCTAATGAAATGATGAATGTTTAGAATTAAATTGAAATAAACAATAAAACTTTGTAGTGGTTTAAATTGAAAATCAAACCACGTTAGAACCTCTAGAAGAAATTTTGATGATAACAAAACATATGAAAAAAGTCTTATTGACAAAGTCACTTGAGTGTGTAAAAACGTTTCATGTACAACATAATTCTTGGTGAAATTCAAAGAGGTTATCAAAAAGTAAGAATTGAATTGTACAAAAATTGAAGCAAAAAAAAAAAAAAAAGCAATGTCGATAAGAAGAAGCTATGTAAATCTAAAACTTTTAGAAGTAACAAAAGATATAATCAAGTAAAATAAAGATAAAACAAGAAAAGAAAAGAAGTAAAGTAAGAAGATCGAAAGACAAATCAAAAGATACTTTAGAAGACAAAAGAACAAAAAGTCAGAAGACTATAAGAGTTAGAAGCTTGTGATAAAAAGACATCTAGAAGCTAAATATAGTTAAGAATCGGATCTAAAACAAAAAGTTTCATAGGTCAAGACCTAGCACTAAGGACCAATTATATTTGAATAATGTACTTGATCATAAATTGAGGGAACAAAACTATTCTATTACAACGAACAAGAAGTTATATTCTAAGATTTACATAGATATACAAAGAAACTTAGAACAATATCTTTAGTAGTGGACAAATTGATAGACATGCAGATTCCACAACAAATGATGGAGATATTTTCAAATGAAGACCCAATGGCTATTACTAGAAACAATACAATAGTTAACAACCCATTCTATAACACCTCAAAACCAAGGAGCATTATGGCTCACCATGTATCTTTATCATATAAGGACACGTTAAGGTTCTGAAACTATTCTAAAAATATTTAAACCAGTAAATCATGTATTCTCAATTTAATATATGCAATACTACCACATGATATGATTACATCTCAATCATCCTTTAAACCTTAAAACCAATTTAACTAGAAATCTATAATTTAAAATTTAAAGTAGCGAAATATTCATAAACACTAATCTAATTTCCTCCAATATCTCATTGCTCACTACATCTTTATAACACAATTCCTATTGAAATTTAGTCGCCATAGTAAAACTCTTCTTCCTCTCCCTCTTATGCATTTACTCCCAAGTCATCATTATGGTTAATCTATCCCTTTGTACCTATATTTAAAAAAATAATAATCTCTAAAGGATAAACTAACACTCAGTACGTATAATACAAGCACACACACATGAACAAAGAGGAACTTGACTCACATGCATTATGTAGAACTTAAACAATAAGAAAATTGTTCACGATATTCTTAAGTCCACAACCAGAAATAGGATACTCATGATCATCTCAACACACTTCAAACACTTAGTTAATTAATTGGTGATGGGAATTGCCATTATAGGCTTTACATCTATGAACACTTAACCATTTAACTTGGTGGTGAGAACTGCCACTATGGGTCCCACACTTATGATCACTTAACACTTAAACTTAGTGATAAGAACTACTATTACGGGCCCCACACCCATGAATAATTAACCACTTAAACTTGGTGATGTGAATTACCATCACGAGCCTCACAACAGTGATCACTTAAACGTTAAACCAACCTAAATCATTTCTAAGCATGACTCCACTATGGACAACGTTACAAAAGGATTATTGGGGTGTTCCCTAGGGATCCGCTAATATGGGCCCTTAAGTTGATTTAAGTATAAACAACAACCACTTAAACACTTAACTATTTCATTCAACTTAATTAGATTTAATATACATATATATATATATATATATATACTATCTTAAACAAACACTGGAAACACACAAGTTACACATACTTGGTATCACATTCTTAAGCATAACTAGTCTTAGACTTAAAGCTACTTTGTAATCTATCAAAACAATAATGATTCTTTTTTTTGTACTAATCTAAGAATAATCTAATCTCTTGATTCTCTTAGTCCATTAGGTTTTCTAAGATCTTATTAGCTATCTAGGTTATGTGGAAATTAGCTTAATTAGAATTTAAATTGGTGAACAAATAGGTTATGTTTACTCAACATGGCCATGTCATAGGTTGTGTAACTTAACACGGGATAGTACATGGCCGTGTACCTTTCTGTATATTTTATATTTTGACATGGGGTGAGACACGACTATTTAGGGGGGGCGTGTATCTTTCTATAAAGTATGGGTTCAAGATAAGGCATGACATGGTTATGTTGGGAGGCCGTATATCTTTTTGTAGAGCTTAGGTTTAACATGGGGAGAGACATGACCATATTGGGAGGCCGTGTATTTTTCTACAGCAAAAAAAAAAAAAACTTTAATTTTCTTTTACTAATTCATTCTAATTCTACATTTATTGCTCATAAGTTTAAGTTAATCCTAAAACATGATATTTCTAATTACTTTACATAGATTAGAATACTTATTTCTAAGTTTCTGCGAATTGAATCCTTAATTGGTTGGTTCGATGTTCGTCATGTCCTGCTCCTTGATCTAAATTCTAATTAAATAAAATGATTGAACTTGATTGAGTCCTCAATTCCATATGCACATTAACCCTTAAATCATTAAACATTTACTCGATTGTCTTGTATTCGTCCTTGTGGTTCGTTAGGTCATATTGTGTCTTAAGAGCTACTTCTTTCTCATCTCTTCTTCTAACTCCTATGTCACTTCCCGTTTAGTCTTATTTTTCCATTGCACTTTAACATAGGAAATTGTTCTCTGTCTTGGTACTTGTTCTTTAGTGTCCACAACTCTGACGAGTCTTTTCGCAAACTATAAGTTTAGTTGCACATTTAATGGCTTTAAAGCAACTATTTGATTCAAGTCTGGTACAATCTTCCTTAATATGAATACATGGAATACGTCATGTATCCTAGCCAAACTTAGTAGGAGAGCTAATTTGTAAGCCGCTGTACCTATTCTTTCTAACATTTCAAATGGACCTACATATCTTAGGTTCAACTTCTCTCTCAAATTGATTTTGGTTACCTGATAAGTCGCAAAATACCCTTATCTAGAGTAATGAAATTGTGCTTTATTGTTAAATTTTTAGATGATTTGTTGAAGAAAAGGATGCTTAATGGAATGAATGTTAATTTCAGGATCTTCTAGAGTATTTTGGAGCTAAGGGAAGGAGTTTTGAAGAGTCAGATCAAGTTTGGAAAGAATTGGATACATTACATGTGAAGAGAAAGAATTCTGGAAAGTACACAAGCGAGATACACGCCCATGTACTTTGCTTGTGTATACTGAAGCGGATGTCTGGAAAGTACACGAGCAAAGTACACGCCCATGTACTTTGCTTGTGTATCTAAGTTTTGCTTCTGTTCGATGATGTTTCAAATACACGACCAATGTACACTCCCATGTACTTGCTCGTGTATATTCACATAAGGACACTTGGAAGCAAGCATGGGATACACGAACGAGATACACTACTTGTGTATCCGCTCGTGTATATATCCAACCGGGTTACATGTATAAATAGACCGTTAGTTTGCCCTAGAACTAGAGTTTATGAATTTTTTATTTTCTCTGACTCTCATAACAGCAAGGGAAAGAAGATTCTGTCGATTCCAAGGGAGATAGAAGACCCACGAAGAAGAAGATTCTATCTTTAAGGGTTGTGACTATGAATTTTATCTGTTCTTCTAGTAATTGCATATCTTTTGTCCAATTTATGGAGGAGTAGACCCTAGATCTAGATTTTATTTGAAACTTCTCTATCATGTGATGAAGATTTGGTCATTAATGTGAAGTTGCTGACTTTCTTATGATTAATTGCATGCCCTTCAATTGTTTCTTAGATTCATAGATCCGGAATATGAATTTATGCATGATATCATATTAGTTAATTGAGAAATTGCTCTTATGATTAGATTTAATGCAATTAATGAGATTTGATTGTTCTTCTAGAGATAGGAAACAAGAGTCTTCTGTTTACATCGATTATTTTGATGCGAATTCATGTGCTTTATGCAATTCTAGGTTGCTATTAACTAAGGAGAGATCCTATTTAATAAACCTAGGATTAGATAGGTTAATATACTTGAGAAAGTAGTTAACTTGACTAGAGAATTCGACAGTATAAGAAGTCAATTACGACAATCTTCATAAATCTAATGAATTACATGATAGAGAAGGGGTAGAATATGATCTAGGTTGCTTTTGTTAATTGATAAATCTTCAGAACCATTGTTGTTAGTGAGTTATTATTTTAAGATTAGAGTAATTAAGTTTCAACCAACATATTTAAGCGGCGGTTAGATAATAGGAACAGAGTTAGTACTAGTAGTTGGTGTATTTCTGAGGGACGACCTTGTGCCTACTCGCTATATTATGCTACGATAGGTGCACTTGCCTATTGCTTCGTAGTAGGATTAAGAACAAGAATTCAATTTATTAAAACTACGATTGGCAACGATCAAGTTTTTGGCGCCGTTGCCAGGGATACGCCAATATTAGAAACACTTTTTACTTATTAATTTAACCAATTTCTTTCTTTCTTATCTTTTTTCCCTTTTCTTCCTGAGAATTTGGAGCTCATAATTGATTTGTATTACGTTTACAGTGTATGACCAGAAGTCGCTCCAAGGAACTTGCTGTTTTTAATCCTGAGCCAGAGAAAATTATTCGTCGTTATTAGAAAAAGCAACACTCGACTGAGTCAACATCATTTGGTATTCAAGGAGAATCACTGAAGGAAGAAATGGCTTATCAAGTCAATAATCGTGCTCAAGAGCTGAATCAAGGAAATGTTGTTGTGGATCCCTAGAATCATCAACTGGTTGATAATTGAGTGGAATTCTAATTCATTTATATTGTTATCCATTACTTTTTGTACAATTACATTGTTCATCAACACCATTTAGTATCATTGCCATTTGGTCCCATGTGAATTAGGGATCAAAGGAGTGTTGTTGATCATGCCATTATAGATTTAATTTAGTGATCATGCCTTTTATGGATGTGTTTGCAGTTGGAATTGTAAGGTACATCATAATTTTTGGTATCAAAGCAAAGGTTTTAAGAAAGGGTTTGTGTGATTTTAAATTTAGGATTTAGGGTTCTTATTCATCCATTTCTTAATTGGAGTTACTTGAAGTGGAATTGAAGTAATTATTTGTGATTGTATTGTGATATACCTTATTGTTGCGGAAGTGGAAGTGGAATTCCAGAATTGAACTTTATTGTCTTCATTTTGCTGTGAGTGCTTGTTGTGAGTAGAAGAAGGGGAAGTTTTGAATTTGAATTTGAACATTAAGTATTGTTGATTGTTGTAATACTCTTTCCTTTACAAGAATTCGAAAGTGGAGAACATTTCTTTTTAGATTTGACATCTTTTTCGTGGGTATTTAGGAAACAATTTGAATTAAAAAACAAACTTTAATTTGAAGAGTTATTGTGTATTGTTGAATTTAATACACTTTCACTATTTTTGAATTGTTTTCTTACCATTTGGAGAAGCATTCATTAAGTGTTCCAATTGTGGTGTTGTTGCTGTGAAGTGGAAGTGTGTGTAGTGAAGGGGTTGCAACGTAGTATAGTGTGTGTATGTATTGTAGTGGAGAAGGTGTTGCACCGTGGTTATGTGTATATGTATGTGTCGTGGTGAAGAGTGTGTGGCGTAGAAGAGTGTGTGTAGTGGTTAAGTTTTGAATTTCAAAAGCAAACATTAGTGTGGAAGTTATTATGTATTGATTCTTTAAAACACACTTTGCTTAGTTGGAATCATTAACTTACCATTTGGAGATGTGTTTATTATTGCTTCTACTTGTATTGTTGCCGTGGTTGTAAGTATGCCGTGGGTGTGTGAAGCGTAAGTGGAGTGTATTTTGTGTCTTGAAGTGATTGAAATAGTGAGTGGTTGTTGTGGCTTGAAAGAGTGGTTGTTGTGAAGGAGTGATTATGAGATATACTACACTTGCCTTGAATTGTCTTTGTACTTCAACAAATCAATTCAATAGCCATGTTTAATGTTATTGTAAATGGGGGATTTGTAAATGAGGCCAATAATCAAGAGGGAGGTGATTTGTATTTATCTACTAATGTACTGTGTCGAGCTTTGACTTCATTTCCTACCATTGATGATGAGTAGAGAGAAAACTTGTTTCACAGTTCTTATAAGGTATAAGGTAATTTATGTGCTATTATTATTGATGGCGGTAGTTGTACTAATGCCGTAACTGCATCATTAGTATCGAAATTGAAACTTGAAACTACCCCACATCCAAAACCCTATAAATTACATTGGTTGAATGAGCAGGAGAGCCTCTATATTACCTAAAGGGCTAGGGAACCTTTCAGTATAGGGGATAAATATCATAATGAGATTGTATATGATATCCTTCCTATGTGTGCATCCCATATATTGCTTAGCAGGCCTTGGTATTATGATAGGAGGGTTTTACATGATGGTTATAGGAATTCTTATATGTTCCAGCAAAAGGGTCAACGCATAGTGTTGAACCTAATGTCACCATTAGAGGTCCAAGAGGTTCAGAGGCAGATGAGTCAACCTTCAAAGGACCAAGAGGCTTAGAAGCAGATGAGTCAACCTTCAGAGGTTTAAGAAGTTTAGAGGTTGATGAGTAATCTTCAGTGGACCAAGAGGTTCAGAGACATAAAAGTGAAACTGGGAATAAGAAGACCTTATTGGTGGGATAGTTTGAGTTAGGGAAGGCCATAGCAGATGATAGACCATTATATTTATTGCAGATGAGGTATATCCTAGAAAGGGAGGGGCTAGAGCATCTACCCCCTATGGTATCATAGGTACTGGATGGCTACAGTGATCTTTTAATAGATAAATTGCCTAAAGGATACATAGTCTTTGTTACATTTAATGTTATAGACTTGTCAAGATATTTATTCGATGATGTTTATGAAGACCTATCAAATTTGATGGCAAATCTCCTTGAGGCCCGAGGAGATGATAGGAATCAAATTCTTATAGGACCTATCACCGGAGTAAGAGCTAAGGGATTACAAAATTTAGCGATGAGGGTCCTCTTTGAGCAATCAAACCCCGAGAATATTTATTTAGTATCTTCTTTCCTATTACATATTTGTTATACATTCCAGTAGGTACATTTTTTGGTTTTTACAAGATGGTGGATAAACTCGCTAAAGATTAGTTTGCGGTTTATTCATGGACCTACATAAATCAAAGAAGAACTGGTCCACAATGTGTTATATTGAAGTAAAGAACTGGCCATTTAAAGACTTATTTGTACTTGTAATTTTATGTTTGAGAACCGGTCATTTGAGTGGCTTATTTGTAATTTGTTTTTGTTGTTTTTACCCTAATTGGAGCAAGTATAAATACTCGCTAAGTAAGGTTTAGAGGGAGCTTTTTGAACACTTGAAAATTATACACTTTGCCGTAAGGAAGGGTCCTTGCTTGCAAAAATTCTCTTATCAATTTCACAAGTGAAATTGTGGCGAGATTAGCTTGAGGAGATTGTGAGTAATATCAATCTTTCTCTAGTTGTTTCAAATTGTATTCTAGTGCATCATATCTAGGTGTAATTTGTTTATGCTACTTGTTATTCTTTACGTAAATTAGGGTTCATCAATTTAGATTTGAATCAAGTGAATTTGAGTGGAATTCTAATTCATTTATATTTTTATCCATTGTTTCTTATACAATTGCATGTTCATCAACATCATTTAGTATCATTGCCATTTGGTTCCACGTAAATTAGGGATCAAAGGAGTGTTGTTGATCACGCCATTGTAGCTTTGATTTAGTGATCACGCCTTTTGTGGATGTGTATGCAATTGGAATTGTAAGGTACATCGGTTAATCTATCCACTATTATCCAAACTGCATCTTGCTTCTCGTTAGTATTTAGGAGGGTTGTAACAAAATCCATTGTCACATGCTCCCATTTCCATTTTGGTATTAGAAGAGATTATGTAACATCCCAAAACTTAAGTCACGCTATTGCTCTCAAAATGTCCTTATCTCATAAAAACACGTTAAGGCTCTAGACCAACTTTGATACTTTTCATATTATAATTCATGTATAAAGACATTCAATACATCCCATAAACTTCAAAATCAATTTCACAAACCCATATTCAAATCTAATGCAGCGGAAATCTATAAAACTCTAAATTAACGTTCTCCAAATGATACTGACTATTACATCTAAATAACGTAATTCTCCCTAATTTCTAATCACTATAGTAAAATGGTAACCATCTTCTTCCTCTCTTTGTAGTTCACCTAATCCCAAGTTATTTTCTAGGTTATCATTTCCTTCAATACCTACATCTAAAAAAATGTTCCTCGAAGAGTGAGCTAATGCCTAATACATATAACACAAGCACACATGCATGAACAAACATGAATAGGTATCACATGCATTATATAGTACTTAAACACAAACAACCATTTCATAATACAATTTAATTTCATAAGCAACAACGGGTTATTTATGACCTTCTTAACACACTTAACACATTGAAATATGAATTGGTAATGGGAATTGCCACTACAAGTCCTACACCTATGTTCACTTAAACTTAGTGATGAGAGCTGCCATTACGGGCCACACACTCATGAACACTTAATCCACTTAAACATGGTGATGGGAATCATCACTATGGTCCACTATGGTCCACTATGGTCCCTACACTAATGTCCACTTAATCACTTAAACTTGGTAATGGGAATTGCCATTACAGGCCCCATACCCATGTCCTCTTAAAAACTTAATACAACATTCAACCCATATCATTTCTAAGCACAACTCCACTAAGGACAATGTTACACAAGGATCAATGGGGTGCTTTTTAAGGATTTGCCACTACAGGCCCCTAGGCCGAGCTAAGTACATACAACAACAACTTAAACACTTAAGCTAATTCATTCAATTAAATCAATTTCAATACATATATTAACTTAAATTAGCATAGAACAACATACAAGTTACACATGTTTTGAATCCTAGCCTTAAGCATGTTTGGTCCTAAACTTACAGCTAATCCGAAATCTGTAATTGCAACAATGATCACTTTATAATACTAATCTAAGATTAATATAATTCCCTTAATTTCTCTAAATCTATTAGGTTATCCAAGTTCTTACTCATTATTTAGGTTGTGTGGAAATTAGTTTAATTAAGAGTTAAATAGATGTATAATGAAATTATATTTCTCTCAACACGGCCATGTTGGAGGTCATGTATCACAACACAGACTAATATACAACCATGTCAAAGGTTGTGTATCTTTCTTTGAATTTTGGTTTTAACACGGTTAGAGCACAACTGTGTAGATAGGTCATGTGTCTCTTGGTATGCTTTGCATTTAATACGGTCGAAACACGACCATGTAGACAGGCCATGTATCTCTTGGTATGTTTTGGGTTCAACACGGTCGAAATACGACCATGTTGGGAGGTTGTGTATCTCTTGGTAACTTCTCACGAACCTTAATTCTTCTATACCAATGCATCCTAATCTCATTTCTTTTTGTTTCTAGGTTTAATTCATTTTGAAAACATGAAATTCAAAATCAATTACATGAATTACGACACTTACATAAAAAATTCTATGAATTGAATTCTTGAGTCGTTGATTCTCGTTCTTATTACGTCCTTTTCCCAAATTCAAATTCTGGTTCACACAAGGATTGAAAAGCCATTAGGTTATCAATTCCTCACGGAAAAATCACCAAGTTACTATCCTTCTTACTTGGTTTACTTATAATCATACATGTGATTCAATAAACTGTCTTTTTCCTTTAGAGAGTCTTTTGTTATTTACTGCATAAGATGAGAAAAGAAGGGAACACTAAATCAATTGAAGCTTAAATACTCCTTTTGGGAATTATCTAAATTGCCCCTCCGTTTTTATAAAATCCCTGTCCTTAGCTTTGGTTTTTACATTATAATATTTATAAATGAATTATAAAAGAAATTCCTAGTATTACATTCTTCCCCACTTATAAAAACTTTCATCCTCGAAAATACCTGATTTTGGAATATTTCTAGATACTTCTTCCTCATCTCTTCTTCCAATTCCCATGTTGCTTCCCTTTCTATCTGATTGGTTAATTGTACTTTAACATGAGGGATTGTTCTTTGTCTTAGTGCTTGCTTCTTAGTATCCACAATTCTAATTGGCCTTTCCATAAACGATAGGTTTGGCTGCACATTCAGTGGTTCCAAAGCTACTATCTAATTCAGGTCGAGTATATACTTCCTCAACATAGATACATGGAATACATCATGCACTTCAGCCAAACTTTATAGAAGATCTAACCTGTAAGCCACTATACTTATTCTTTCTAAGATCTCAAGCAGACCTAGATACTTTGGGTTTAACTTCTCTCACAACCCAAATCTGATTACTCCTTTTGTTGGAGAAATCTTCAATAAGATCTTATTTCCTACTTGAAATTCCAAAGGGCATCTTCTCTTATCTGCAAAGCTCTTCTATCGAGACAGGGTTGTCTATATTCTCTACCTTATCAGTTTTTCCTTTTCCACTGCCTCTCATACTAATTCTAACCCCATTGTCTATTTTTTTCCCACTTCATCCTAATGTAGTGAGGACATGCACTTTCTTCCATAAAGAGCTTCATATAGAGCTATTTGGATGGTTGTCAGGTAACTGTTATTATAGGCAAATTCCACTAGAGATATATGTTCATTCCAGTTGCCTCTAAAATCTAGTACACATGATTTGAGTAAATCTTCTAGTATTTGTATAGTCATCTTAGATTGACCATCTCTCTGAGGGTAGAACGCTGTGATGAACTGCAATTTGGTGCCTAAGGCCTTATGTAAGCTACTCCAAAATCTATTTACAAACCTCACATCTTTATTAGAAGTGATGGTCACTAGCACACCATACAGTCTGACTATCTCTTGTATGTATATCTAAGCTAGTCTCTCCAATTTGTATCCCATTTTAATAGGTATAAAATGAGCAAACTTTGTCAACCTATCCTCTATTACCCAAACTACATCTTGTTTCTCCTTAGTATTGGAGAAGACTGTAACAAAGTCTATTATCACATGCTCTCTTTTCCACTCTAGTACTGGAAGAGGTTGTAATTCTTCAACTAGTTTTTAATGTTCTATTTTGATCTGTTGGCATGTGAGGCATCTAGCTACATACTCAGCTATCTCTCTCTTCAATTTTGCATCCTTTGGCACACATAATCTCATTTTATATTTTAAGATCCCCCCTGCATCCAAGTTGAATTTCGGGGCCTTACCCTGCTTCAGTCTACTTTTGATCTCTTAAATGTTTTCATCTTTTATTTGACCAGCTTTAATTCTATTCATTATGGTTGGTTGTATTATTAAAGTAGTCATTTTTGCTTGCACTTCTTGTGTTAGGATCTCCTGTTCCAATTTGTGCATGTCTTTTAACAACTCTTTCTACAAAGTGATGAGAGTGGCTACATTACCCCATTTCTTTCTACTAAGGGCATCTGCTACCACATTGACCTTTCTTAGATTGTACTGTATCTCTAGGTCAAAATCTTTAATCAGCTCCAACCATCTTCTCTATCTCATATTCAACTCCTTCTAGGTGAAGATATATTCAAGCTTTGATGATCCATAAAGATTTTGCACTTCTCTCCATAAAAGTAATACCTCCATAGCTTCAAAGCTAGTACCATGACTGCTAACTCCAAGTCATGAGTTAAGTAGTTCTTCTCATAAGGCTTCAATTGGTGAGATGCATAAGCTATTACCTAACTACCTTGCATCAACATGCATCCAACCCTTGAACTGAGGCATCACTATACACTGTAAATTCTTCTTTACTCTTGGGTAAGGTCAAAACTAATGCTGACACAAGTTTCTCTTTGAGTATTTGAAAGTTAGCTTTACACCTATCATCCCATTTGAAAATCACATTCTTCTATGTTAGCTTGGTGAGAGGAGTTGCTATCTTGGAAAATCTTTCTACAAATCTCTTGTAGTAGACTACTAGACCTAGGATGCTTCTAACTTTTGTACTTGTCCTCTGTTTGTGCCAGTCTAATACTGCTCTCACCTTTTTTGGGTCTATAAATATCCCATCTCTATTGACCACATGACCTCGGAACACTACTTGTTCTAACCAAAATTCATACTTATTGAACTTGGCATATAACTTTTTTTTCTTGTAACCTACTTAATACCAGTCTCAAGTGCTCTTCATGCTCCCCAATGTTTTTAGAGTATATCAGGATATTGTCTATAAAGACAATTATAAACTTATCCAGAAAATCCCTAAGTACTCTATTCATTAAGTCCATGAATGGTACTGGTGCATTCGTTAGGCCAAAAGGTATCACCAAAAACTTATAGTGCCAATATATAGTCATGAATGCTATCTTTTGAATGTTTTCTTCTTTAATTCTTAATTGGTGGTAGTCTAATCTTAGGTCTACTTTAGAGAACACTTGAGTTCCTTGTAATTGGTCAAATAAGTCATCTATCATGGGGAGATGATATTTGTTCTTGATAGTAACCTTGTTTAACTCTCTATAGTCTATATAAAGTCTCATGCTTCCATCTTTCTTCTTCACAATCAGGATTGGTGCACCCCAAATAGAGACATTAGATCTTATGAAACCTTTATCCTATAATTGTTTCCTTAGTTCTTCCAATTCCATCGGTGCCATCCTATAGACTAGTTTTTATATTGGTATTGTGCCTTATACTAAGTCAATGTTAAATTCTATCTCCCTGGCTGGGGGTAAACTAAGAAGGTCTTTTGGAAACACTTTAGAAAACTCCCCCACTATAGGTACCACTTCCATCTTGGTCTCTTCACTTGCTTCAATAAATATAGTTGCTAGCATGCTTTTTCCCCACATCTCATAAGTGCGTAATCTAGTAGGTCTCTGCACTTCTAGCTTATACTTAAAGTACTCCTCCCTTGGAATATTAAACTACACCACCATGTTGTGACAGTCAATGGTGGCATGATATCTTGACAGCTAATTGACACCTAGAATAATGTTAAATTCTATCATCTCTAATATTAGGAGGTTTGCTGGCATCAGCCTACTTTGTATCTCTATTCTTACTCCTCTACATATTTTACTTATTCTTCCTCCTACTCCTAAAGGAATACTAACAGCCAGACAGTTAATCATGAGTTCAATATCTAATGCACATACATATACAAAATTTTCAGACACATAGGATATAGATGCACTAGTATTAAACAGTACATATGCATTGCAAGAGTGTACTGGAAGCATGCTTGCAATTTTATCTATGTCAGAGATGTCCCAGTGCTACTGTTAGTAGATAACAAACACCTTGGTAAGAACTCTTTTTCTAGGACCCCTATTTGTGGTCTACCTCCCTATCCTCTCACCGAAGGTCTAGCTGCTAGTTGGACCGGGCCTGTTTGATTTCTTATTTGTCTTTAAGGACATTTGACTACCTCATGTCCCCTTTGATTGCACACATGATAGAAAATTAGGGGGATTGACCTCTCTGTGCAATGTTTACTAATATGTCTTGTCTTTCCATAGGAGAAGCATCCCCCCTTTGGCCATTTGTACTCCCTTAACTCATGAAGCCTATAGCATTTGGTACATTTAACATTTAGGCCTGCTACAAGAAGCGTCAAGGGCACTTATCTGATCTGTAAAGGAGGGGCTGCAACACTCTGTGTTTTACTCTACTACACTTGATGTCTTTTGCCCTTATCTTACCCCATTTCACTTGAGGTAAGACTTTTTTCTAGAGCTATTGCTGCTCTACAACTCCTCTGTTCTTCAATGATCTTCTTGTTCTACTCGGGGTACTTAGCCTTATTAACCATTTCAGCATATGTATTTAGCTGAAAGGCTTCTTAATGAGGACCAACTAGCATCTAAAAGGAAGGAACCAAAATCCCATGATTCATTACATGGTATTGGAGTTCCGATGACTCGAGCTAAAGCTAAGAGGATGAACAAAGCTTTACAAGGACTAGTTAGGGACCTATAAGCTAAGGAATCAAGTTACACTAAAGGAGGACCAACACTTATCAACTTGATTCATGTTTCCATGGAGGGATGCAATGCTTTAAAGGCCTTAAAATAAATTAATTTTATTGAATTGAAAAAGGAGAAGCACATTCGGTTTTGTTATTTGTTATGTTTTGGTTTTATTTGTTTGGTTTGTAATTTATGTTATTTAGTTGCCTACTCGGTTACATGAGGATAAGGAAACAAATAGATTGGGCAACTTAGGTTTTTCATATTATTGTATGTACACTATAAAGCTATGTAAGGGGCCAGCCATGGAGAACTTATCATTGAATAGAAAACACACACTTTTTTGTGAACATGAAAACCTCTTTTGTTCTTTGCAAAAGAACTCTTCCTTAGGAATTCTTTATTCGAATTGCTAGGAAACCCAATTTGATAACTTAGGTTTCAGTTAACAAGTGTGATTGGGGTCTAGTTACGTGCTACTTGTTTGAGATGGTCCTCGGGGTAATTGATTCAAATAGCGACATCGGATTTTAGGTTTGATATACCTAGGGTTCACGCATCACTTCTACTATAAGTTGTAGGTTCAAGTCCAAGCCTCTTAGAAATCTCTTGGCTCGGGACCCATCGTTGTTACGCACATTTTCAAGAAGAAATTGGATGAGGTGGCTCAACTCTACCTCATATTCTTCGACCATTTGGTCCCCTTGTTTACAATTGTAGTATTCGCTTTTCATCCTGTCTCTAGAGTTGCTAAGGAAGTACCTTTGATAAAATATCTCCTTAAATACAGTTCAATTCATGCATTCCTTTACAAGTTTGGGAGCTAAGACCGACCATTTCGCTGCAATTCCCTTCAACATGAATGCAACATAATCTACCTTCTTATCTTTTGGTATCTGAAAGGTAGCAAATATCTTCTCAATATCCTGTACCCAATCCTCAATCTTGATTGGGTCATCCACTTTAAGGATAAACTCTTTAGCCACTTTAATGAACCTATTAAAGCTTATGGGTTCATTAACATTCCTATGCTGTAGAACATTGGGAGCTTGGTGTTGTTATGCTAGTAGTCCCACCAGGTGATTTGCAGTGTGAAGTAGCTGTATTGTCTCTTCAACTATTTGACCCCTTTTACCTTGTGGCTATGGATTATGGATTTCCTCCTCAATGAGGTTACCAAATCCAACACCCCTTGTAGCTCCTAATCCAATGATTTTTCTTGGAGGCATTTTGTTTAAGAAGAGATAACCAAATGTACTTAATGTTAGTGTTAACTAAGGTTAACATTAGTATGTGTTGGTATATTTATACATAAATATACCTTTCCACATGATGATCCACTCATAAATAATTTAGCAACTGAAAGAAATGTAAATAAAGTGATAATACAAGAAGGTAATTAAATAAATAAATAATCGCCCCATAACTTTATCCACTCTCTTCATGTCACACCATCTTACAGATTAAGTGCTTAATTGCTCTAAAGATCATATCTTATGCTTTATTTTTTAAAACTTATGTCTATTGATCATTACTTAGTTCCAAATATCATTACCTAAGCTATTCAGAATCAACAACCTATGCGCTATAAATCAAAACTTATATCCTAAGGATCATCAACCTATCTTCTATAGATCAAAACTTAAGTCCATAAAGATCATAAACCTAAGCTCTGATACCACCTAAGTTGTAATGCCTTGAAACTCGAGCCGTACTACTACTCAGCATGTATCTTTGCCTCACAAGAGCACGTTAAGACTCTAAACCAACTCTAATACCTTTTCATACTATAATTTGTGTATAAAGACATTCAATACATCCCATAAACTTGAAAATCAATTTGATGAATCCATATTCGATATCTACTGTAGCGGAAGTCTGTAAAACTCTAAATTAACATTCTCTAAATAGTACTGACTATTACATCAAAATAATATAATTTACCCTAATTTCTAATCACCATAGTAATAATGGTAACCATCTTCTTCTTCTCTTTATAGTTCACCCAAACCTAAGTTATCTTCTAGGTTATCATCTTCCTCAATACTTGTATCTAAAAAAATGTTCCCAAAGGGTGAGTTAATGCCCAGTACATATAATATAAGCACACACGCATGAACAAGTATCGCATACATTATGTAGTACTTAAACACAGACAATCGTTTCATAATACAATTTAATTTCACAAGCAACAACAATGTACTTATGACCCCCTTAACACATTGGAACATGAATTGGTAATGGGAACTAGCACTATGGGCCCTACACCCAAGATCCCTTAAGCCACTTAAACTTGGTGATGGGAACTATCATTATAGCCCCCACATTTATGTTCACTTAATCCACTTAAACTTGGTGATGAAAACCGCAACTACGGGCTCTACACCTATGTCCACTTAATCACTTAAACTTGGTAATAGGAACTGCCACTACAGGCCCCACACCTATATTTACTTAAATACTTAATCTAGCATCTAACCCATATCATTTCCAAGCATGACTCCACTAGGAACAACATCATATAAGGATCATTAGGGTGATTCCTAAGGATTTACCACTAAAGGCCTTAGGCCGAGCCAAACACATACAACAACTTAAACACTTAAGCCAATTCATTCAATTAAATCAATTTTAATACATATACTAACTTAAACAAGCATAAAACAACACATAAGTTACACGTACCTTGAATCTTAACCTTAAGCACGTCTGGTTTTGAACTTATAGCTAATCTGAAATTTGTAATTGCAACAATGATCACTTATTAGTACTAATCTAAGATTAATATAATTCCCTTAATTTTTCTAAATCTATTATGTCATCCAAGGTTTTACTAATTATCTAGGTTACATGGAAATTAGTTTAATTAAGAGTTAAATAGATATACAATGAAATTATATTTCTCTCAACATGGCCATGTTAGAGGCCACATAGTTCAACACGGGCTAATGTACGACTGTGTCAAAGGTCGTATATCTTTTGGTGAATTTTGGTTTCAACACGATTGGAGCACCACCATGTAGATAAGCCATATATCTCTTGGTATGCTTTGCATTTAACACGGTCAGAACACGGCCGTGTAGACAGGACGTGTACCATTTGTTATGTCTTGTATTCAACACGGTCGGAACACGACTGTGTAGATAGGCCATGTATCTCTCAATATGTTTCAGGTTCAACACGATCGAAACACGGCCATGTTGGAAGGTTGTATATCTCTAAGTAATTTCTTACGAACCCTAATTCTTCTATACCAATTCATCCTAATCTCATTTCTTTTTACTCCTAAGTTTAATTCATTCTTGAAACATGAAACTCAAAATCAATTACATGAATTATAGTACTTACATCAAAATTTCTATTAATTGAATTCTTGAGCCATTGATTCTCGTTTTTGTTACATCTTTTCCCTAAATTCGAATTATGGTTCACACAAGGATTGAAAAGTGATTAGGTTATCAATTCCTCATGGAAAAATCACCAATTTACTATCTTCTTACCTGGTTTACTTAAAATCGCCCTTGTAGTTTGATAAACTACCTTTTTCCTTTGAAGAAAGTCTCTTGTTTTTTACTACACAAGATGACAAGAGAGGGGAATGCTAGGTCAACTGAGGCTTAAATACTCCTTTTGGGAATTGTCCAAATTGCCCCTCAGTTTTTTTATAAAATCCCCATCCTTAGCCTTGGTTTTTACATTATAATATTTATAATTGAATTGTAAAAGAAACTTTAGGTATTACAGATTGTGATTTTCTAGCTAGCCTTTGATGCTCGAATCTAATTTGCTAGTAAGTGAGGCATTTGGCTACATACTTATCTATCTCCCTTTTCATGTTTTTTCACTAATAATGACTCTTCAGATCTTTATATATTTTGGTGCTTCCCAAATGTATTGTATGGACTAAGTAATGTGCCTCTTTCATTATCTCCCTCTTCAATTCTATATCTCCTTATACACATAGTTTGGTTCCATGTCTCAATATCCCCTTTGTGTCTATGCTAAATTCTAGAGCCTTGCTTTGTTTTATCCTGCTCTTAATCTCTTGTGCATATTTATCTTCTATTTGGCCAGTCTTGATTTTGTCCCTTGTGGTTGGTTATATATGTAAAGTAGCCATTTTAGCTCCCACTTCCAAAGTTAAAATCTCTTACTGCAAATCTGCATATCTTCCAATAACTCCTTCAGTAAAGTTTTGAGAGTGGCTGCATTACCCTGTTTCTTTCTATTGAGAGCATATGCCACCACATTGGCCTTTCCCGAATGGTATTGGATTTCTAATTCATAGTCTTTAATTAGTTCCAACCATCTCTTCTATCTCATATTCAACTCCTTTTGTGTGAAGATATTTTTCAAGCTCTTGTGATCAGTGAAGATTTTACACTTCTTTCCATATAGGTAATGCCTTTATAGCTTCAGGGCCATTACTACTATTGCCAACTTCAAGTCAAGAGTTAAGTAATTATTCTCATAAGGCATTAGGTGGTGGGATGCATATGCTATTACCTATCCACTTTGCATCAACACGCATCCTAACCCTTGAATTGAAGCATCACTATACAAAGTAAATTCCTCTCCATTCTTAGGCAATGTTAGAACTGGTGCTGATATGAGTTTATCTTTGAGCATCTAAAAGCTGGCTTTACATCTGTCATCCTACTTAAATCTTACATTTTTCTGCATCAACCTAGTGGTTGCTATTTTAGAAAATCCCTTTACAAACCTTCTATAATAACTTACTAGACCTAAGAAACTTCTTATATCTGTAACAGTCTTTGGTCTATGCCAATCCACTACAACTCTTACCTTCTCCGAATCTAAGGATATCCCATCTTTATTAACAATGTGACCTACGAAAACAACCTGTTTCAGCTAAAATTCGCATTCACTGAATTTAGTGTATGGTCTTCTTTCTTGCAATCTATTTAACACCAATCTCAAGTGTTCTTCATGTTCTTTATTACTTCTTAAGTATATCAAGATATCATCTATAGGGCATGAATGCTGCAGGTGCATTAGTTGATCTAAAGGGCATCACTAAGAATTCATAATGCTCATATCTAGTCTTGAAGGGTGTTTTCAAAATGTCTTTTCCTTTAATCCTTAACTGGTGGTATCCTGAGCTCAAGTCTATATTAGAAAATACTTAACTCCTTACAGCTAATTAATAGGCCATCTATCCTAAGGAGAAGATATTTGTTCTTAATAATGACTTTGTTTAACTCTTTGTAGTCTATATAGAGTCTTATACTTCTGTCTTTCTTTTTGACATACAGGATTGGTGTACCCTAAGGAGAAACACTATGTCTAATGAAACCTTTATCATGTAGTTCCTGTAATTGTTTCCTCAATTCTTCTAATTCCACTAGTGCCATCTTGTAGACCGGTGTTGATATAGGTAGTATGCTCTATGCTAAGTCGATAATGAATTCTATTTCTTTAGCTAAGGCTAAATTAGGAAGGTCTTTTAAAAATACTTTTAGAAATTCTTTCATTATAGGTACCACTTTCAACTTGACTTCTTCACTAGCTTCAACAAATATAGCTACTAGCACATTCCTTCGGCACATCTCATAAGTGGGTAATTTAGCGAGTCTCTAAGCATCCAATTTATACTCAAAATACTCTTTCGTGGGTCTACTGAACTATACCACCATGTTGTGACAATCAATGGTGGCATAGTATTTTAACAACTAGTTGACACCTAGAATAATGTCAAACTATATCATCTCTAAGATCAAGAGGTCTGCTGGCATCCCCCTACCATGTATCTATATTCTCACTCCTCTGCATATTCTACTTATCCTCCCTTGAACTCCTAAAGGAGTACTAACAACCAGTCAATTATTTGTGTTTAACATTTATTGCACATGCACATACAAAATTTTCAGATACACATGATACAAATGCATCAGTATCAAATAGTACATATGCATTGCAAGAGCATACTAGAAGCATACTTACAATGTTGTCTACGTTAAGGATATCATGATGCTGCTATTGTTGGATAGCAAACACCCCAGTAGGATCTTTTTGTTTGGGACCCCCTGTCTGTGGTCTACCATCCTAACCCCTCACCAGAGGTTTGGCTACCTCTTGAGCTAAGATTGCCTAATTTCTTACTTATCCCTAAGGACGGTTAATTGCTTTATGTCCCCTCTACTTACGTACATTACAGAAGATTTGGGGGACTGACCTCTTGGTACAATGCTTGCTAATTTGTCCTTTCTTCCCATAGGAAAAGCATACCCCATTTAGCCATCTACACTCTCTCAACTCATGAGGCCCATAGCACCCAGTACATTTTATGTTCGAGCTTGTTGCAGGAAGTGCTAAAGGCGCTTGTTTGATCTGTAAAGGAGAAGTTGCAGTACTCTACATTCAGTTCTAATACACATGATGTCTCTTATCTTTATCTTGCCCCATTCTACTCAAGGTAGGCCTCTTTCTTAAAGATATTGTTGCTCTATGGCTTCTCTATTCTTCTATACTCTTTTTGCTTTACTCAAGGTACTTAGCCTTATCAACCATTTCAGTATAGGTATTTAGTTGAAAGGCCCCTACTTCATGTTGAAGATCCAAATCCAAGCCTCTTAGAAATCTTTTAGCCCAAGATCTATCATCATTATAAACATTCTCAAGTAGAAATTGGATTAAGCGATTCAGTTCTACCTCATATTCTTCCACTATTCTATCCCCCTACTCATAGTTACAATATTCATTGTCCATTAGGTCCTTAGGGCTGCTGAGGAAATATCTTTGATAAAATAACTCTTTGAATACTACATTGTTTATGCATTCCCCTACTAGTCTAGGAACTGAGGCCCACCATTTAGTTACAGTTCCCTTCAACTTTAATGCAACATAATTGACTTTCCTGTCTTCAGTTATCTAAAAGACATCAAATATCTTCTCCATTTCTTGTACCCAATCTTTAGCCTCAATTGAGTAATCCATTCTCGAGTTAAATTCCTTGGCCACCTTGATGAACCTATCAAAGTTGATGGGTTCATTTGCATTTTTGCGTTGTGGAGCATTGGGGGCTTGATGTTCTTGTGTTAATAGCCCTATTAGGTGATTCACAGTTTGTAGCAGCTGAATTGTTTCTTCAACCATTTAACCTCTTCTACCCTATGGCTTCTAACCTTGATTATTCCTTTCATTAAGGTTGCCACATCTAGCACTCCTTCCTACTCTTGATTTTGTGATTCTTCTTGAAAGCATTTTATTTAAGAAGAGACAACTAGATAACTTGTGAGTTAATATCAATCAATGTTAGTGTCATGGTGTGTAGGTATAAATATATATATATACCCTTACACATGATTGCATATTCACATGTATAAATACTTAACAATTGAAAGAAGTGTAAGTAAAATAACAATACAATAAAATAATTTACTGTATAAAATAAATGTCTCATAATTTCCCACTCTCTTTATATCTCATTGTCTTACAAATCAAATACTTAATTTCTTTAATGATCATATCCTACACTCTATTGTTTGAAAAGCTTATGCTTAATGATCAATACTTAATTTTCTAAGGATCAATAAGATTAAGTTCTTCAATCATCAACCTGTTCTCTATAGCTCTAAACTTAAGTCCCTAAAGATCATAACCTATGCTTTGATACCACTTAAGCTATAATGCCCCAAAACCAAGGAGAGTTATGGGTCACCACGTGTTCTTATCATACAAGAACATATTAAGGCTTTGAAAATACTCTAAAATCATTTAAACCTATAAATCTTGTAATCTCAATTCAATATATGCAATATTACCACATGATATGATTACATCTCAATCATCCTTCAAACCTTGAAACCAATTTAACATAAAATCCATAATTTAAAATTTAAAGCAATGAAATATTCATAAACACTAATATAATTTCCTCCAATATCTCAATTCTCATGACATCTTTATAACACAATTCTTATTGAAGTCTAGTTGCCATAGTAATAATTTAACTCTTCTTACTTTCCCTCTTGTACATTTACTCCCAAGTCATCATTATGGTTAATTTGTTCCTCTATACCTGCATCTAAAAAATAATAATCCCCAAAGGGTGAGCTAATACTCAGTACGTAAAATACAAGCACACATGCATAAACAAATAAGAACTCGACTCACATGCATTATGCAGAACTTAAATAGTAAGAAACTAGTTCATGATATTCTTAAGTCCACAACCAAAAATAGGATACTCATGATCTCCTCAACACACTTCAAACACTTAGTCATTTAATTGGTGATGGGAACTGCCATTACAGGCTCCACACTCATGAACACTTAATCACTTAAACTTAGTGATGGGAACTACCACTACAAGCCTTATACCCATAATCACTTAACATTTAAACTTAGTGATAAGAATCGCTACTACAAGCCCCACACCCATGATCACTTAAACCTTAAACTAACCCAAATCATTTCCAAGCGCGACTCCATTAAGGACAACGTCACATAAGGATCATTAGGGTGCTCCTAGGGATCTGCCACTACGGGCTTCTAAGTTGAGCCAAGCACAAACAACAACCACTTAAACACTTAACCATTTCATTCAACTTAATCAGGTTTAATATATATACTATCTTAAACAAACACAAGAAACGCACAAATTACACGTACCTAAAATCGCAATCTTAAGCACAACTAACCCTAGACTTAAGGCTACTTTGTAATCTATCAAAACAATAATGATTCCTTCTTAGTACTAATCTAAGAAAAAATCTAATCTCTTAATTCTCTTAGTTTATTAGGTTTTCCAAAATCTTACTAGCTATCTAGGTTGCGTGGAAATTAGCATAATTAGAATTTAAATCGGTAAACAAATAGGTTATGTTTTACTCAACACTACTATGTTAGAGGCTGTGTAACTCAACATAGGATAGTACATGGCCATGCTAAAGGACGTGTACCTTCCTATGTATTTTATATTTTGACATGGGGTGAGACACGACCATATTCGGAGGTTATGTATCTTTTTATAAAGTTTGGGTTCAAAACAAGGAATGATACGACTGTGTTGGGAGGCCGTGTATCTTTCTATACAGTTTGGGTTGAACATAGGGAAAGACACGACTGTGTTGGAAGGCTTGATCGTTGCTAATCGTAGTTTTAATAGTTATAATTCTTGTTCTTAATCTTACTACGAAGCAATAGGCAAGCGCACCTATCGTAGCGTAATATAGTGAGTAAGCACAAGGTCGTCCCTTAGAGATACACCAACTACTAGTACTAACTCCATTCCTATTATCTAACCGACGCTTAGATATGTTGGATGAAACTTAATTAATCTAATCTTAAAACTAATAACTCACTAACAACAATGGTTCTGAAGATTTATCAATTGGCAAAAGCAACCTAGATCTTATTCTACTCCTTCTCTATCATGTAATTCATTAGATTTATGAGGATTGGCGTAGTTGACTTCTTATACTGTCGAATTCCCTAGTCAAGTTAACTACTTTCTCAAGTATATTAACCTATCTAATCCTAGATTTATCAAATAGGATCTCTCCTTATTTAATAGCAACCTAGAATTGCATAGAGTACGTGAATTCGCATAAAAATAATCGATGTAAACAGAAGACTCTTGTTTCCTATCTCTAAAAGAACAATCAAGTCTCATTAATTGCATTAAATCTAATCATAAGAGCAATTTCTCAATTAACTAATATGATATCATACATAAATTCATATTCCGGATCTATGAATCTAAGAAACAATTGAAGGGCATGCAATTAATCATAAGAAAGTCAACAACTTCGTATTAAAAACCGAATCTTCATCACATGACAGAGAAGTTTTGAATAAAATCTAGATTTAGAGTCTACTCCTCCATAAATTAGACAAAAGAAATACAATTACGGGAAGAATAATTAGAATTCATAGTTACAGCCCTTAAAGATGGAATCTTCTCCTTCGTGGGTCTTCAACCTCCTTTTGAACTGACAGAATCTTCTTTCCCCTGCTGCTATGTGTGTTAGAGCAAGTACAAAATTCGGAACCTCTTCTCTAGGGCAACTAACGGTCTATTTATACATGTACCCGGGTTGGATACATACACGAGTAGATACATGAGTAGTGTATCTCGTGCTTTCTTCCAAGCGTCCTTATGTGAATATACACGAGTAAGTACATGGGAGTGTACATTGGTCGTGTATTTGAAACATCGTTGCACAGCAGCAAAACTTAGATACACAAGCAAAGTACATGGGCGTGTACTTTGCTCGTGTACTTTCCAGACATCCACTTCAGTATACACAAGCAAAGTACATGGGCGTGTATCTCGCTTGTGTACTTTCCAGAATTATTTTCTTCACATGTATTGTATCCAATTCCTTCCAAACTTGATCCGACTCTTCAAAACTCCTTCCCTTAGCTCCAAAATACTCTAGAAAATCCTGAAATTGACATTCATTCCATTAAGCATCCTTTTCTTCAACAAATCATCTAAAAATTCAACAATAAAGCACAATTTCATTACTCTAGATAAGGGTATTTTGCGACTATCAAACTTCCCCACACTTAAGTCTTTGCTTGTCCTCAAGCAAAACAAAACATTAATCAAACTTCTCATTAATCATGATTGTCGTTACCAAATAAAACTACTCAGATATTAGCATTTATGAATTTTAATCTTCAAAGCTCAATGCAATCCCTCAATCTAATGAGTGTGCTTCTCACCTTGTCGTGAAAGTATTGTAACAAAGATACTTTAGTCAAATTTCTAGGATTAATCAGAGTAGACCAATCTTTACCCTTGTCATTTTAACAATGGCTTTCATGATCAAAATTAGACACGAGATCAATCAACACAAAAGGAAACATGGTACATTTCAACCACCATTAAAAAGTCTAATATCTTCTCAATTATCTCTCTTAGTGAAGCAATCAATAATGAAAATACATTGCATCTATGTTTCCCCTGGATTCCTCCTCCTTTTTGGTTGATCTCTTCAAAGATTTTATTCTTTGTAATAGTTCACACTGGTTTCATCCTTTTTTTTTTCTTTTTTCTTTTTTTTTTTTTGGAATCTTGCAACCCATGTAACGAGTTTTCAGCCGATAATCCTAGGCTCGTCACCCAAGTTAACGAACGTTATCCCCTCAATTGAGGGTGTTCCTATGGGCTTAATTACTCGAGTTACAAGACCCTCTCAACTTTTGCCTTTATGGTATTTCATTTTATTACGGTAATTTCCTCGGTCGGCCGATCCCAGGCCAGACGACCTTAGGTGACCAGGTTTTAAAGGAACCCCATCGAACCTCTATTACCTTAACTTATTATTTTGACAAGTTAGTAGCGGAGTCAAACTTCGCTCTTCTGAGGGACCAAAGCCTGCCCATACTAACCAATCCTTTATTTTTCAAGTATAACATGCTTTCATTAAATTATTACTTTCAAGAGATCTTGTAAGAAGGATCACCAAGAGAATTATTTCATTTGCCCTTTCATGAAAGATTAAATGGCTTTCAAGATCTTTGAGTTTCACAGCGATTTTATCCCAGAACTTTGACTAAGTATCAATGTTCCAAAGAAGACAAAGGTGACATGCACAACACTCTTTTAGAGGAATTCATTCACTAAATGCTAATATACTACGTGATTTGCAATCATGATTTCAAAATTCGATTATCAAGCAAAAAGAGAAAAACAAAAATTAGGGGAAATTTTTTTGAATGACTCATACAATTCAGCACAACCCTTATCAAATTCAAATTTCTTTAGTATCCCCTTCCCCACACTTAGATTGAGACATTGTCCCCAATGTTTTTATCATTCAAGAACGTAATGAGAAATAAAGAGATAAAAAGAAAAGGAATTGAGACTTCTCGGGATTCAACAGGTGATGGACCAATTGCATAGCTAGCAGAATGTCGATGAGGATGAACTAGCACCATCCCGCTTCCTCTTAGCAGGGGTGGTCTTCTTCTTCTTAGTAAACTTTGGTTTAACTGCACAAGTCTTTGTGACCATCTGAATCAATCACAATGGTCTCAAAATAGGGTAGGTTTGTTAAGTACACAAAGAAAATGATAGGACTTGCATTGGGTTTCCGAAACAAGGAGGAGGATAGCACAGTTGAGATACACGACCAAGGTACACGACCGTGTACCTAGTTGTGTATCTGCCCATCTAATACATGCACAAATTACCATAGGAACACTCAAAATCAGGTCTTGTGGCTTTAGTATATTATCAACCTACCTTCCTGAAGGCCAAAAATGTAACTACAACACACCAAAAGCATCATCAAACGATAAAGTTCGAATCTTGATTCTAAGAAGCTAGGTGCGATAGTTTAGTGATCATAAAAAAAAAAATGGCCTCATACTTTGGTTTCTAAGAAGAAGATCGAAAAAGAAACACAACAACATTGTTCTAGAAACCCACAAAATCAAAGTCCCAAATATTCATGTTCAAACCCTAACTGTTGATTCACTTGTTTGGCAGCCACTCATGACATCAAACATACATGCATTCACGTGAGTTCAAAATGTCTACAGACCTATCAACAATCGACTTCCACAATGCGAAATCACTCATCATACCATCATCATAGATGCAAGCATGTATGGTAGTCGTAAAAGAAAACCGAGCAGTAACCTTATTGCAATAAGTATTGAAGAAGAAGAAGAGAAAACTTACTTACCTTGAATCCTTGAAATGGAAGAAGTTTATAGTGTGGAAAGGACAACCACGGCATGGAGGAGTAGAGTGGGAGTGAGTGGGTCAAATACACGAATGGAGAATGGGTCGTGTAAATGGCAGAGTGAAGTGAGGAGTCGTTTTATAGTACGAGCAGAAAAATTAGATACACGACCAAAGTACACGGTCATGTACTTTGGTCGTGTACTTTGGAATCCTTTCTGTGGGTTAGATACACGAACGTGTACCTTGTTCGTGTATCATGGGAGAGCATTCTGTAGGTAGATACACGACCAGGTACACGAGCGTGTACCTTGTTCGTGTATCTGGGAGAGCATTTTGTGGGTTAAATACACGACCAGGTACACGAGCATGTACCTTGTTCGTGTATAGAGAGGGGGTGTTCTGTCTTATATTTACACAATGAGCATATTTTGAAGTGCACGGGAGGGCACGCCATGACATATTCCCCTTTGGTATTGCAAAGTCAATTTAGACACCCTCTAGCATGTGTGAAAAACCCGGATACACGACTAGTGTACCCGGTTGTGCAGATCAAAGTACATACCTGTCATCACTTCATCTTGCATTCCCTTGAAAAGGTCTCCCATCGTGAATTTCCCCACACTTAAAGCTTAAAAGAAGCTCTATTAAGGTGACTTTCATAGAATCCACACTTGATTAGCCCCTCTGTAGCTTGCTATCCTGCAAAAGTTACTCCAAAACAACGGATGATAAAAATAAAAAAATAAATAAATAAAGAAGAAAACTTACCTAAGTAACATGGGTTGCCTCCCAAGAAGCGCTGTTGTTTAACGTCGTTAGCTCGACGTAATGAACCGGTGGAGCTCAAATGGAGATGAGAATGAGGTTTAGCTCCTCCTTTTCTTCCAAAACTGTTTTGTCCTTAAAGTAATGCTTAAGCCTTTAACCATTCACCTTGAAAATACCTTTCTTGGAGATTTTATAACCCAAGACAATACCTTCTTTTGCCATAAAATGGCACTTCTCCCAATTTAGGACCAGGTTAGTGTCTTCACAACATTGCAACACTAACTCAAGATGGTGTAGATACTCATCAAAAGAATTCCCAAGAATAGAAAAATCATCCATGTATACTTCCATCTTGTCTCCTACCATATCCTCAAAAATAGCCATCATGCATCGCTGAAAGGTGGCTGGAGCGTTGCATAATCCGAAAGGCATGCGCCGATAAGCGAAGGTCCCAAAAGGGCATGTGAATGTCGTCTTTTCCTGGTCTTCGGGTACGATAGGAATCTGAAAATATCCAGACATCCCATCGAGGAAACAGTAATATGCATGACCAGCTAACCTTTCAAGCATTTGGTCCACAAATGGAAGAGGAAAATGATCCTTTCGAGATGCGTCATTTAGCTTGCGGTAATCTATACAAGCTCTCCATCCAGTGATAGTTCTCATCGGGATGAGTTCATTTTTTTCATTCGGTACTACTATCATACCGCCTTTCTTCGGAACTACTTGAATGGGGCTCACCCATGAGCTATCAGAAATCGGGTAGATCATTCCTGCATTAAGCAATTTGATGACTTCCTTTTTTACAACATCTCTCATATTTGGATTAAGTCAGCATTGCGGTTGTACCACTGGCTTGACACGGTCTTCCATCAAAATTTTGTGTGTACAAAACGATGGGTTAATCCCCTTTATATCTGCAATTTTCCATGCAATTGCTTTCTTGTGTTGCCTCAGGACATGCAATAACCTTTCCTGTTGATCTTGATCCAGATTTAATGCAATTATGACTGGAAGTTTAGAATCTTCTTCCAAAAATGCATATTGAAGGTAGTCTGGCAGTTGTTTCAATTCTAGCTCAGGTGGTTCCTCAATTGAAGGTTTCGATCTCTGAATGGTGGATCTATTCATACCTTCAAAGCTTCTTTCTTCTCTCAACTCAGGATTATTATTAAGTTGATTGACAACTACTCTAATCGCCATATTTTCAGGTTGCTCTTTCTTCCCATTCATCAAACACAATTCCAATGCATCACCAATCGATAAGTCTTGCAATGAATCTGAAACTGTGAAGTCAAGGCAGTCGATTGCATAGCATGTATCATCATGGTGCAGGCTTTGTCTAAGGACGTCAGGCATTTTCACTATGACCTCTTCATTTCCCACTCTTAACACTAACTTCCCATCCCCAACATCAATTAAGGCTCTAGCGGTAGCCAAAAATGGCCTCCCCAATATAAGAGGGGCCTCCACATCTGCTTCCATGTCAAGGATGACGAAATCTGCCAGGAAGATGAAGTCTTGCACCTTCACTAATACATCTTCGACTACTCCTCTCGGGAATCTGATTGATCGATCGGCTAACTGAAGACTCATTTTGGTCGGTTTCGGCTCTCCAATACCCAATTTCTGGAACATCTTGTATAGCATCAAGTTAATACTGGCTCCCAAATTAACCAATGCCCGTTCTTCAGATAAATTCCCTATCAGGCAAGGGATGGTAAAGCTCCCAGGATCTTTTAACTTCTTTGGGAGTTTACTCTGAATTACCGCAGAGCATTCTCCTCCTAAAGTTACAGTGGAGAACTCTTCAAGCTTCCTTTTGTTCGATAGTAATTCTTTCAAAAATGTTGCATATCATGGCATTTGTGATAATGCCTCAACCAGTGGAAGGTTAATATGCAACTGCTTGAATATCTCTAAAAATCTGCCATAGTGCTCATCTGTTCTGTCCTTCTTGAGTCGTAAAGGATAAGGAACATTGGGCTTATATTCTGGGATTAATGGAGGTGATGATTTCTCTTTAGGTGATTTTTCTGAATGCTTTTCCCCTTCTTTGAGAAATACTTGTTCTTTTGCTGGTTCAGTCACCCGACTCTCTTCTTCTTGAACCTTTGGTTGTAGTTCCTTACCACTTCGTAATGTGACAGCTTTAACATGTTCTCTAGGGTTGGTTTTCGTGTTTCCCGGTAATGAACCTTGAGATCTCTCTGACAGAAGCTTAGCTATCTGACCGACCTGGTTTTCAAGATTGTGTATTGATGCCTCATGATTCCTTAGAGCCGAGTCCTGATTTTTCAGAATCAAATCTAAGGACTTCTGTCGGTCTTCTGAATCCTTGATGAATTTTGTGAGGAGATCTTCAATTGGCGGTTTGGAAATCTGAACCATTGGCCTCTGATAACCTGGTGGAGGATTCGGATTGCCCTTCTGAATATTACTGTTGTTAGTCCAAGAAAAATTTGGGTGATTTCTCCATCCTGGGTTATAAGTATTGCTGTATGGATTGTTCTGGGGCCAAATTGGGTTTCCCAAATAATGCACTTGCTCTGTTTGCCCTTCCTCACCACCTGAGGGTTCCACAATAGCCAGCTGATGTTGTGAGACAGCCAACCCGTCGATCTTTCTAGATGAAGCCTCAACTTTGGACATAATAGAAGTTGCCACATCCACTTCAAGAATGCCTGCCACCTTCTTTTCTCTGCCCCTACCATGTGACCATTCATAATTATTCGCGGCCATATCTTCAAAAAGAGTCAAAATTTCTTCAGGAGTTTTATGGTTCAAGGTGCCACCAGCTACGGCATCTACTGTTTGTCTCGTTTGATAGTTCAACCTATTATAAAATATCTGAACTTAAAGCCACTCTGGGATCCCATGGTGTGGGCATTTCCACATTGAGTCCTTGAATCTCTCCCAGGTTTCATACAAAGTCTCCATGTCATACTGATGATAAGATTGAATCTCAGCTCGAAGTTTAGCGGTCTTTGAAGGAGGGAAGAATTTGTCCATAAACTTCTTAATCAGACCTTGCCATGTAGTAATGGAGTTCCTCGGTAAAGAATTCAGCCACTGCTTAGCCTTGCCTTTCAAAGAGAATGGGAAGAGCCTGAGGCGGATCGCATCATCACTAACTCCATTAAATTTGAAGGTATCGCATATCTCCAAAAAGAGTTGGATATGCGCATTTGGATCTTCATCCTGTAAACCATCAAATTGAGTATATTGCTGCACCATCTGAATCATGGCAGGCTTAAGTTCAAAATTATTTGCCTCCACTCGAGGGCGAACTATGCTAGAGCTGACGCCTATCAAGTTTGGCCTGCAAAATCAGAATTGGTTCTAGGTGGCTCATTAACTTGGCCATCTCTATTATCAACCAGTTGATGATTCGGGGGATCCACAACAAAATTTCCTTGATTCAGCTCTTGAGCAAGATTATTGAATTGATCCGCCATTTCTTCCTTCGGTGATTCTCCTTGAATACCAAATGATGTTGACTCCGTCGAGTGTTGCTTTTTCTGATAACAACGAACAATTTTCTCTAGCTCAGGATTAAAAACAGCAAGTTCCTTAGAGCGACTTCTGGTCATGCACTGTAAACGTAATACAAATCAATTATGAGCTCCAAATTCTCAGGAAGAAAAAGGAAAAAAAAAATAAGAAAGAAATAAATTGGTTAAATTAATAGGTAAAAAGTGTTTCTAATATTAGCGTATCCCCGGCAACGGCGCCAAAAACTTGATCGTTGCTAATCGTAGTTTTAATATTTATAATTCTTGTTCTTAATCTTACTACGAAGCAATAGGCAAGCGCACCTATCGTAGCGTAATATAGCGAGTAAGCACAAGGTCATCCCTTAGAGATACACCAACTACTAGTACTAACTCCGTTCCTATTATCTAACCGACGCTTAGATATGTTAGATGAAACTTAATTAATCTAATCTTAAAACTAATAACTCACTAACAACAATGGGTCTGAAGATTTATCAATTGGCAAAAGTAACCTAGATCTTATTCTACTCCTTCTCTATCATGTAATTCATTAGATTTATGAGGATTGGCATAGTTGACTTCTTATACTGTCGAATTCCCTAGTCAAGTTAACTACTTTCTCAAGTATATTAACCTATCTAATCCTAGATTTATCAAATAGGATCTCTCCTTATTTAATAGCAACCTAGAATTGCATAAAGTACGTGAATTCGCATAAAAATAATCGATGTAAACAGAAGACTCTTGTTTCCTATCTCTAGAAGAACAATCAAGTCTCATTAATTGCATTAAATCTAATCATAAGAGCAATTTCTCAATTAACTAATATGATATCATACATAAATTCATATTTCGGATCTATGAATCTAAGAAACAATTGAAGGGCATGCAATTAATCATAAGAAAGTCAACAACTTCGTATTAAAAACCGAATCTTCATCACATGACAGAGAAGTTTTGAATAAAATCTAGATTTAGAGTCTACTCCTCCATAAATTGGACAAAAGAAATACAATTACGGGAAGAATAATTAGAATTCATAGTTACAGCCCTTAAAGATGGAATCTTCTCCTTCATGGGTCTTCAACCTCCTTTTGAACTGACAGAATCTTCTTTCCCCTGCTGCTATGTGTGTTAGAGCAAGTACAAAATTCGGAACCTCTTCTCTAGGGCAACTAACGGTCTATTTATACATGTACCCGGGTTGGATACATACACGAGTGGATATACGAGTAGTGTATCTCGTGCTTTCTTCCGAGCGTCCTTATGTGAATATACATGAGTAAGTACATGGGAGAGTACATTGGTCGTGTATTTGAAACATCTTTGCACAGCAGCAAAACTTAGATACACAAGCAAAGTACATGGGTGTGTACTTTGTTCATGTACTTTCCAGACATCCACTTCAGTATACACAAGCAAAGTACATGGGCGTGTATCTCGCTTGTGTGCTTTCCAGAATTCTTTTCTTCATATGTATTGTATCCAATTCCTTCCAAACTTGATCCGACTCTTCAAAACTCCTTCCCTTAGCTCCAAAATACTCTAGAAAATCCTAAAATTGACATTCATTCCATTAAGCATCCTTTTCTTCAACAAATCATCTAAAAATTCAACAATAAAGCACAATTTCATTACTCTAGATAAGGGTATTTTGCGACTTATCAAAGGCCGTGTATCTTTTTGGGCCCATTCATGAACCCTAATTTTCTTTTACTAAGTCATCCTAATTTTAAATCTATTGCTCCTAGGTTTAAATTAATCCTAAAACATGAAATTTCTAATTACTTTACATGGATTAGAATACTTACTTCTAAGTTTCTGCGAATCAAATCCTTAATTGGTTGATTCGGTGCTCATCGTATCCCGCTCCTTGATCCAGATTCTCTTTAAATAAAATGTTGGAACTTGATTAAGTCCTCATTTCCATATGCACATTAACCCTTAAATCATTAAATACTTACTCGATTGGCTTATATTCATCTTTGTGGTTCATTAGGTTGTATTGTGTTTTAGAGTGCATTTTTCCTCTTCCAATTGTTCTGTCATTGTGAAAAATGGCAAAAGAGGTGCTCTAGGTCAGATTTGGGCTTATATACCTTGACCTTAAAAAGATAAAATTACCCCTCAATTCTTATGAAAATTTTGTTTTCGACCTTAACCCCCTTTTATAATTCATATTAAATAAAATAAAATTTGGGTGATTACACATTTACTTCACCAAATGGAATAAGGGTGAATTGAATTGTAATTCAATAAAAAATTGAATCAATATGTAAAAGCTATTACATATTTTTAACTTTATTTAGTTAACATAAAAATAAATAATAAATAAGACACACTAAAAAATAATTTTTCTATTATATTATAAAATCCCTATCCTTCACCACTTTTCATAACTAATACAAATTCAACACAATTTATAATGATAACGTATTTATGGAAAATATAATAAATAGACCACTAAATGACATTTCATGAGTTGAGAACATAAATTATTATTCAATATTTTAAGTAATAGTAATTTTTTGGGAATGGTTATTTAGATCATTATAACAACTTTATATGGAATAAAGGGAAAATGGAATAGTCATTCATCTTAAGTGAATGTACAATAAAGGTTGAGGTTTGAAGACTATATAAAGGATGAAGATTTAAAGAACAATAGAAGAAAGTAGAGATATGGTACGCACTTATAGATTGTATCAAATTCTAAATTTATAATCTATGATATGAGTTAGGCAAGTATACCTATCTAATGTAGCATTGATTTTAGGGTGTCGTCCACAAAGATCTTAAAAACAAGTACTAGTATTACCATTTTTCTACTATTTAGCATAAGTTTTGAAGCGAGATTTATGATTCAAATGCTAAATGACTAATCTAGGAATCCTAAGATCAATTATGTATGCTTTAAAAAGATGAATTCAATCACAAGACATACCCCTCACCTTAATCCACTCTAAACCTTAAAATTCTTATAATAATGGATTAATTAATGAATTATTCATGTTTTGCACTACAGGATCTCATCAATTAAGTCAATTACTCCCTCTAGTCAATCAACTCCTAACCATACATGAGATAGTGGAGACCTCTATTTCACTAATGCCATATAAGATTGCATGAAGTTTAGGATCCTTACGAGAAGAATTAAATTCTTACAGTAGAAAATTAGAATCTCCCTACTTCTAGGTGAAACATGCAATTTCTCTATTCATAAAAGATCTAGAGAAGATCAAAGAAATCATGATGTAGAGATAAAATCCTTGTAATTGATGTCTTGTGATCTCTAATGATGTATAAGTAATTTCTTCCTTGAAGTTTTTCATATTTTCTCTCTTAAGGTTTTTAGAAAAGCTAATCTAAAACTGTTTAAAAACTCTAAAGCTAAACTCTTCAATTAACCTTAATACGAAATAACAGCACTATTTATAGTTTTTTAATGATCATAGGTTAGCATAGCCTATTACATAGCCATGCTTAGGGTGAGACTAAAAAAAATATAGTCTATATGCTTGTTGTGGTCAACCTTACCATTAGCATGGCCATGTTGAATGTAAAGGCTGAAAAATAAAATTTTGTTCCTTTGCAAAATTGATTCAAACTTGTTGAATTGGCCTTAATTTCTCTTTGATCATCATGAAATCTTCCAAATGAGCTCTTTAAACCTTGAAATGAATTTTTCACAAAGTATCATTTTCTTCAACAAATTACAAGAAATACATAACAAATGTGTCTAAATAAGCACAAATAATAAGGGCATTTTGACACTTATCAAACTTTCCCACACTTAACTGTTTGCTTATCCTCAAGTAAACAAAACAAGGACAAAAGATCTATTATCAATTATACTTACCAAAAAATATCAAATTAAGCGTAGCATTCTTCAAATCAATCAATTTAGAGTAACCATTAGTGCCTATCACTCAAACTTACCATATTTGTACTTGTACTTAGCATACTACAATCAAATTTTTAAGACTAATTTAAATAAGTCAAACTATTAATCTCACAATTTAATAACCTTTTCCAAAGTCACAAAGAAAAGAAAAATTCAAACAAAGCAAAAGTGGTATGGTCACATCTCACCACTTACTAGCAAACATATAAACTATTCAAACACCTCTTTAAGCACAACAACCTAAAGTAAAAGTACATGAAATTCATCATTCTGTTCGATTTTTCTTCTTTTAAATCTCTTCATTTTTTTTTTTAATTTTTAGCCTTCAGAAGAGGAGGTTTTTGCCTCCATCTTTTTCTTTTCCTCTAAATGGGTTTGGCCTACTTCTTTTTAGCTTAGTTTATATATATATATATATATATATATATATATATATATATGCTTACTTAATCAACAGTGGGATCAAAACTTCACTCTTTTGAGGGACCAAATCCTACCTATATTAACCTAGCTTGCTCTTTTATTTGTTTTTTTTTTTTTTAATTTAGAGATTAGTTGAGAAGAATCGCCAAGTGATAGATTTCATATGCCCCTTTTACAAAAGATTAGAAAAGCTCTCAAAGTGGTTGAAAAGTAAATATACCACTAACAATGTTAGAAAAAAAAAAACCGTTTAACTTTACAATAGGGACTTTGACCTCTTTCACAACTCTAAATTCAATTATTAAATGATAAATAAATTTGCCTCACTTAAATTTTATTCTAAAGCTTTGATTAAGTATACTAAGTTCAAAATAGGTGAGTAAGGCATACGAAATCACTATTTCTCATCTTTTAAATGCTAGCCTTACAAAAATATGAGTATAATTCAAGATTCTAAACTTCAAAATATATTAACTTTAAAAGCTCATTTACAAACTCGTAAATAAGGGGATTTTGATTAACAAGTGCATCATATGCATCATTAAGCTTAAATAAAACCCAAATATTATCTCTCCCTAGAATATCCCTTCTCTACACTTAATTAGACATTGTCCCCAATGTTATCCTAATCAAACACAAATAAGGAAAAAGGGTAAGAAAGATATATAAGAAAAGGATACTAAAAACTTCCTCAATTCATGTAGAGATGGTAATAGGAATTTTCCTAAATCGAAACAAGAAAGGACAGATTTAAATTGCGAAGACCAATAGTAGCATCATCATGGTTGTGAACTCTACCAAAATAGAAGTTCCAACCTATAGATAAACTAAGCAAAAATAGTAAAAATAAAGAGACCAAAAGATTAATCTATCCTAAGTTGAACAATTAAGTATAGGAGGATCTAGCAAAGATGAAAGTTTTCCCCTATGTCAAGAGCTCAAAAGTATAGACCAAAATATTGAAGCAAATAACAGAAAATTAAAATCAAGCATTCCCATCATCAGTCATATCATCATCTTCTTCATCCTCATCAAAATATGTGAGAGAGAAAAAAATACGAAAGCAGCATCAAAATAATATATGCTCAAAACAAGAGGAAATGGTGCTCAGTTGCAACCATAATAAAATATAGAGGAAGTGTAGGACCAAGAAACAAACATGAAACATCATCAAATCCAAAATGGGAAACCAAATAATTTATGCACGGTTTAAGCAACATGGCCATGTAGAGGGGTAGTGTTACGAACAGAATGTGTGCAAAAGTGTGCCCTCCCTTGCTACATGGTTAGGTAGGAGAGCCAGTGCTACAAATAGAATGTGTGCAGAAGTCAACCCCTCCTTTTACACTACTATGCTTGAAGTCAGGGTGGCTTCAGAACACAAAAATTTATCTTTTTGCATCTTCAAATGGCTTTAGAACACAAAAATTTATCTTTTTGCATCTTCAAATGATTAGTTATGTTTCAAATTACCCAATTTGCAATAGAAAAATTTTAAGTTTTTATCATTAATTTAACGTGTAATATGCATAAAATTCTTGGAGATTTGATGAAAACTTAAATTACTCTCTTTTAGAATTAAATCATACTAAAATGTGCTTCTCCCCAAACTTAAGATTAAACTCACATTGTTTCATGAATAAGCAAAAACATAACACTTGCAATTTTGATATAAAAATGGACTTAAGATAGTGAAAAACAAAGAAAAACAAAAAGAACTCAACTCACCAAAGTTAGACATGAGTCGCCTCTCATTAAGCACACTTTTTTAACGTCGTTAGCTTAACTTCTTTCAAATTTCTAAGCTTACAAAGTTGGTGATTGGAGTTTAAACTCCTCTTGGTTTTCATGCTCTCTTCCTCTACCTAAATACAACTTTAGTCTCTTCTTGAAATTTCTTGGGATGATGAATGTGAGAATCATGATACTTTTGATATTAGAAATTTTCCAAGCAATGGCCCGTTTATATGCCTTGAGGACCTTCAAAAGCTAGTGTTTGTTCAAAAGACAAATCCAAAGCAATAATGATTGGTAACTTTGAATTTTCTGCTAAAAAAGCACATTCCAAATAATTTGGAAGTTGTTTTAATTCTAAAACCGATGGGTTTTCAATGGAAGTTTTATGCTTTGCTTCACTTCCCTCCTTCAATTCTTCAAAACTACCTTAAGGAATAATTTCCTTACTTGAATCAAGTTATGATAACAATGGTTCAACCTTCAAATTTGTCTCATCCTTTCCTTCTCTATGAACTAAGCTCAATTTTAACTCATTCTTGCATAGTATCTCTTCAAGATGCTCATCTACTAAAGAATCAACATCAATTGCATAACATAAATCATCTGCATTCATTGGATACTTTAAAGCTGGATCAATTTTCATTACCAATTCTTCATCTCCTACCCTCAAAGTAAGCTTACCTTCCTCCACATCAATGAATGCCTTAGCTGTTGCAAGGAAAGGTTTTCCCAAATTAAGGTACATCCCTATCCTCATCTATATCTAAGATCACAAAATCAATAGGATAAATGAAATTCCCAATTTTCACTAAAACATCTTCAATGATCCCTTTAGGAATTTTCATAGAACGGTCTGCAAGTTGTAGACTAATACGAGTAAGCTTAGGTTCAATAAGTTCTAACTTTTTAAAGAAAGAATATGGCATCAAATTGATACTCGACCCTAAGTTAGCCAAAGCTTTATCAACGATAATATCACCAACTACACAAGGAGTTGTAAAACTACCAAAATCCTTCAACTTTGGAGGAAGCTTGTTTTAAATAATGGATGAACACCTAGCTCCAACTTCAATAGTAAAAATATCCTCTAATTTCCACTTGTTGGATAGAAGTTCTTTCAAGAACTTAGCATACTTTGGTATATGTCAAAGTGCTTCAACAAAAGGAATGTTAATGTGCAATTGTTTGAAGAGATCCAGAAATTTACCAAATTACTTGTTGTCCTTGGTTTGATTTAGGCATGATGGGCATGGAATCCATAGTGAGTACTCCTTTATAGCTAGAGACGATGATTTCTTTTTAGGCTCTAATTTTTCAGGTGTCACTTCTTCTACCATAAGCCTTTGACTTTTTTCTTTTTCTTGTTCTTTTGGCTTCTTAGAGTGCAACTCCTTTCCACTTCTTAAAGTAATAGCTTTTGCTTGTTCTCTTTGATTAGGCTCAATATTATTAGGAAGAGAACCCGGTTGTCTCTCAGACAACATATTAGCTAATTAGCTAATTTGTTTCTTAAGGTTATGGATAGAAGCTTCATGATTCCAATGCCTTACTTTGAAGCTTTGAATGAATCGAGTCATAAGATCCTTCAAACTTGCCTTCTTTTCTGGGGGCGATAGAGCTAAGAGTTGAGACATTGGTTGAGATGGTGGCAATTGTGGTCTTTGAAATCCTAGAGCTAGATAGTTAACTCTTTGTGTGTTTGTATTGGGGTGATTCCGCCATCTCGTATATTATGTGTTGTTATAAGGGCTATTTTGTTGTCTATTTTGATTGCCTAAATGGTCAACATGGTCTTGATGTTCAAAGAAGCTACTATGATCTTAAGATGATTCTCTAAATTGGATCATTGGTGTTGATGCATTCTAGATACTAATAACTAGTTTACTTAGCACATCCACCTTAGTAATAATTGTGGTCATGAAATCCACCTCATATAATCTAGCTGCTCTTTGCTTGCCTTAATTGTTCCCCTATTAATATCATTCTTAACTTTGCAATCTTGCATGGAGGAAAATAATTGTCTAAAAATTACTTTGCCATGTCTTCCCAAGTAGTATTAGCTCCAACACTCAAAGATGTCAACCAAGTCTTGGCTTTCCCTCTCAATGAAAAAGGGAACAATTGTAATCACATCACATCATCCGCAACTCCATTATTTTTAAAAGTTTCATAAATTTCAAAGGAACTTTGAATATGTGCATGTAGATCTTCATTTGGTAATCTATCAAATTGACAATATTGTTGCAAGAGTTAAATCACAACACCTTTTAGATGCTTCGCAATTGTTGGACTGATGCCATTAAGTGTAGGCCTAGAATACTCCAAATTGGTTTTGTCATGCTCCTTAGCCATGAATTTTGTTTCCTCTTCACCACATTCAAATGATTCTAATCTATTATTTGAAAATTCTCCAAATACTCCTGCCTTTGCTTCCATCTTGACTTTAATATCAAGAGCCTCTTCCTTAATTGTCACTTGCTTAGAAGAACTGGCAACCATGTTCTTTCAAATCCTATGGACTATCCTCTTGATTGTAGGATCTCAATCAAGAATATTTGTAGAAAGACTCCATGTCATGCACTCATAAAAATCAAACAACCACATATTAGAATTATTCAAAAATAAAGGAAAGAGAAGAAAATAAAATAAAAGAAGAAGAAGAAGAAGACTAAAGTAATAGATGTAAGGCTTTTCCTAATATTGCTTTGCTAGATCCCTAATAATGAAGCCAAAAACTTGATGCACGCTTACTGATCATATCAAATTCTAAATTTGTAAACCCGATCAAATATATTATTTGAGTTAAGCAAGTGTACCTATCTAATATAGCATAAATTTTAGAGTATCATCCACAAGAATCTTGAAAACAAGTACTAATATTACCGTTTTTCAACTATTTAGCCTAAGTTTTGAAATGGGATTTATGATTCAAATACTAAACAAATAATTTTGTAACCCTAAAATTAATTATGTATGCTTTTAAAAAATGAATTCAATCATAAGACATACCCCTCACCTTGATCCACCCCAAACCTCAAAATTCTTATAATAATAATTGATTAATGAATTATTTATGCTTTACACTACAGGATCTCATTAATTAAATCAATTACTCATTCGAGTCAATCAATTCCGAACCATACATGAGATAGTGGAGACCTCTCCCTCACTAATTCCATATAAGATTGCATGAAGTTTAGGATCCTTACGACAATAATTAAATTCCTATGGCAGAAAATCAAAATCTCCCTACCTCTAGGTGAAACACGCAATTTCTCTATTCATGAAAATCTATCCTATTAGATGAAACCTCTTTCTATCTAATAAGAATCAAACATGCAATTAATTCATGCATAAATCAACCACAAGATAATGAAATCACATTAATAGATACAAAAACATGAATTTTTCTTCAATCAAATAGCAATTCAATTCACATGATTTAGGGTTTCACAAAGTGCAGGGCATGAGAATTTTACTTTTCCATGGAGTTTACAATAAGCACAAAAGATCTAGAGAATATAAAAGAAATCATGATGTAGAAATGAAACCCTTGTAATTGATGTCTTGTGATCTCTAATGATGTATAAACAATATCTCCCTTGAAGTTTTTTGTATTTTCTCTCCTAGGGTTTTTAAAAAACCTAATCTAAAATTGTTTAAAAACTCTAAAGCTAAACTCTCCAAGTAATCCTAATATGAAATAATGGTATTATTTATAGCTTTTTAATAATCGTAGGTCAAAATGACTTGCTACATGGTTGTGCTTTAGGCAGGGTTGTAAAAAACAAAGTCTATATGCTTGCTATGGTTAACCCTACCATTTAGCATGGCTAAGTTGAATGCAAAGGCTGAAAAAGAAAAATTTGTTCCTTTGCAAAATTGATCCAAAGTTGTTTAATTTGCCTTAATTTCGCTTTAATCATCATGAAATCTTCCAAATGAGCTCTTTAAACCCTGAAATGGATTTTTCACATAATAAGTATCCTTTTCTTCAACAAATAACAAGGAATATATAACAAATGTGTTCAAATAAGCACAAATAATAAAGGTTTTTTTTTTTTTTTACACTTATCATGATAATACATGAAATAGAAAGAATATTTGAAGGAATAATGAGGGAGATCTTGTAACTTTATGTTATTCTTGAGGAAAGGAGTGTGAAATTGGATAAGATCATGAAATGTAACACTTTAGGCTAAAAGTAGCCAATAACCAAGTTAACAAACACTCATAAGCCTTTTTCAATTACTTGGGCGTAAAGTTTTCAATTAGCGTTGACATGATATTCGTTATTTAGCCTTATATACCACTACTCAAAATCTTCCACAATTCATATGGAACTTCGCTCATATAAGGTATCATAATCTAACCCCCTAAACACATTAGGTATCACAATGAAACTGTTGACCTCATCTTGATCTTTTTCACATAATGAAAACTTTGGAAGCATTAATTCAATCCTCAGCATTAGGTGTTGGAAAAGTAGACTAACGCACAAGGTAGAACAACTATATATCATTGTTTATTTTTTAAAACCCTAATCTTTTACTTTATTACATAATATTATGCAATATTTCTTATTTGAGATTGTGCATACTGAAATCACACTTACACTTTAATATCATAAGCCTTACATAGTATAAGAAATCAATTGATCATATTAAACTAGTTCAATAAGTTTCCACATGCTAATCTTTCATTTGAAATTGTAGATTTTAACATGTCAAATTCAAAAGAAAGTTCAATGATCTTTGGTTATTTATAAACTTTTGAGAAATGGGTTGAGTTTATAAAGTGTTTTCTGCAATTAAAGTTAAGTTTTGAAAATTTTGTAACAATTAATTCATCTCCCCCTTCTTGATTGTTCATTAAAACTAACAAACTTTTTAGTGGTTCAATTACAGCGCCAATGTAACACCATTATGTATTGTTGACATAGCATGCTAAATCCAAAAAAATATTTACTTTCTAGTATATACTTTTTCACCCTTTATCTAAATGTGCTATTATCTTCTATTTACACCACATTCATCCTCTATTTGAATCATTAAAAAATTTATTTCTCTATTTAAACCTAACCATAAATGTTTATTTCTTTAGTGCGTAATTTTCCCTTTATTTTTGTCACACCTTGAAACATGAAGGGAATGACTACCTACCATATATCCTTAGTAAAGCAAAAACACATTAAGACTTCTAGACCTACTAAACCATATTTATTATTCTTTATCTAATTTTAATATTTGAAAAAAAAAGTTCATTAATTTATTTGAAGAATTTTTTTTTCTAAAAAGTCTATAAATGATATCATAAAAAAGGTCCATAGAAGTCTATAGTCCACAAAATCCAAAAACTTGAGCTATAGCTCAAAAGGTAAAATCCAATAGCTTGAAACTGTCCAATAAAGTCTAATATCATATTATAAAAGTCTATAAGCTAAGTTGGTAGGAGTGGAAGCAAGCACCATTAGCATCACTCCATCTAGCGTCATCACAGTTCCAACATGAGGGTTGTATCCAATATCTTTAGTTATAAGCTATGACCCTTGTCTTGAATCATTTTTAGATATCTATATGCTTATGCAATTCAGCCATCTTCGAGCTTAAAATAGTCATAAAGTTGATTTTTAGTAGCAATTGGGAGTAGGTGTATGCCGTATTTTTTATTGTTTTCTGAAAATTAACAACAAAAGTATATTGTAAAAGTCTTGTAAACTCTACAAAAATTTGTAATAAAGTATTAAAAGTTAAATTTTGAAATCAAGTTTAGAAGCCTTTTAATGCTATATAATCAAGTGCTAAAATATTCAAAATAATTATCATTTAACATAAAAAAAAAATTGATTTCTTAAGATCTTATTGACATGGCAATCCATGGTAGCGCCACATTTACAAGGAAATTTAAGAGTATGTCATATGAAAATTAGATGACATGCTAGGACTTCTTTTTACAATAACCTAATAGTATTAGTATTTTGAGTGTATCTTTGCCTTTTGTTGTGATTCTATGCTAATTTATTAATTTTCTCAAAGAAAAATGAGAAGTTGTAGCCTAAAAGCATATTTTCGAAAGGTGAAGGGTCTATAGTCTCTTTTTGTAATATCTTGATTTTTTAGAACTACAAAATTTAAGGTCTTCAAGAAATGATCTTGATTTTATTCAAAGTATGGTGAGGTCCAAAAAATTATATGAAGTAACTTTGTAAAGTTGATCATTAAAATTTAAAGTGATAAGAACTTTTATTTGATGATAATTTGATTACGTTAATTTAGGATTTACCGCTATATATAGTAGGAAACATGAAGCTTGAATCCTAAAACTAAGATGAAAAGTTAAAGATGAGCTAAAATAATTGTGTTGCCCATAAATTGGAGTCAAATAATTTAAATAGACTCAAGAGTTGGCCTAAACCAAATTAGTAGGCCACAATAAGTATTCATGCTTAGTATGTATCATGAAGTATTCAGTTTAATTACCATGTATAGATCTTACTTGCTAAACACATGTGCTTGTGCAATGGTCCGTGTGTTTAATGCTAAGTGGTAGGGGCCAACTTAAGCTTAATGTGTTGGTAAGTGGCATTAGTAGGATAGTTTATTTTGGGAGTAGAGATACTATAAAGACAAATTTAGCCCTTCGTGAGCAAACTAGCTAGAAGTTGATGCTGCTCTTCTAATGAGGCCATGACAAGTAGAAACCAATTGAAAAAGTTGGTCATCTCAAATATATAGGGTATAAAAAGTTTTTTCTTCTTTATTTATGTATTTATTTATTTATTTTTGGGGTAGGGGTTGATTATAGGTATTGCACAAATTTTTGCATCAAATGGATGTAAAATATCTTGATATTGTTATAGATAGGTGTATAGTTTAAAAAGATTTTATTGGCTCAATATAATAGACATCTTTCATAATCATTTTGCTAAATTATCATTCAATATTCACATATTATATCAAAACTATATCATTTCCATATGTTGATGTTACGTAAAATTTCCATTGGGAAGTCTTAAAAATATTATGTTGGCACAATAACATGGTATACGTAGCCAATAAATAACGTATATATCCACTTACAACCACCAAAGCCACAATGTTTGCAAAAGCGTGTTAGTTAAAACTTTGCAGATTACATTTTTTTTTTTAGTCGACCTTACCATGTTATTCTACTAATGTGGAACTTCAGGATTGCTTAATATATATCCTACTACCTGGATCACTAAAAAGAATCCAAAAAGTTGTCAAAATGATGGTTTCAAAAGAATATAATACCATGCAAGCTAAATTACTTACTACCATTTCTCCACATTATCCCATTTTAATCCATCACTATTTTAGGATGAAGTTGTTTAACTAAGGTTATATCTTTTTGTCATTTATGCAATAGAAGAAGACTCTATCACCACAAAATTCAACAATGGAAGTTGCATGCATTCGGTTTTCAGAGCCATGAGAAACCATTGCCACCATGATCATCATCCACTATTGATGCTAGCATATAAATTGCAGGTAGTATTAACTATGGAACATGGAAGGGAACAACTAGCTTTCCTCTAGTAATCAAATCCACAACTTGCTGAACCAACATCAATAAACATAAGAAAAAAAAAAACCTTATCTTTAGTAAGCTAATGTTGCTAAAGTGGTGAGCACATCTCTCCTAAAAATGGTAGCCAAATTAGTTAGCTTGATTTGGTCCTCCCATGGCATTCAATTTATGAGCTTTTATGTTACCATGAGCAAACTTCTAGAGACATCAATGCTCAACAAAAACTAACTAACTACAAAAGAAAAGGTAGCCCCCAATGATGAAAGGCATTTACAAGAACAATGGTCAGGTGGCAATAGTAATAGCAACAGCCATTGAAATTTATTTAGCAAAAAGATTATATGTAGGATGAAAACATGTTTAAGATTAAGTGAGATAAAGGGTATTAATTAATCAAACAACAGCTCAAAATTCAAATTAATGGTGATGCATGCATTTCATTTCAAGAATCATAGTCTCACATCAGACACCTAGTTCTACTTCTAATCCCATTCATATAAAGGTTGCAAAAGTTATAATCTCATATTTGCTAGTTCTTGAATTTAAATTTCTTATCAAATCATTGTATATCTATAATGCCTCAAAACCTAGAACATTATAGCCCGCAAAGTGTCACTATTACATAGTGACATGCTAAAACTCTAAATCTCCATCCGACTTTAAATCTGTTCATCTCCACATTACATTCATACAATATCACTTCAATAAAAGAAATGAATGGCTCTTAGGTGAGTTATTCCAACCATCATTAAATAAAATGTTACAATTATCCCAAATTAAAAATCAAAGTAACTATCTATCTTAATATGATTCTTAACATAATTAGGAATCTAGTACTATTCCATAATTTCAAATTCACAAATTAAAACTCTAATAATAATAGTTCTTCCTAAAACTTCCTATCATTCTTCATCAACATAGTAATAATGCTCTCTCCCATACTCATCCACATAATGTCCCACCAAATTCCCATTTTTATCATAGTCGATGTGTTTGTCATTCTCGCCTACAACTAAAAAAAAAAATAAAGGGGATGAGCTTAAGCTCAATACGTGAGTACTATATAAACATGTGCATGCCACACAGTAACAATATCACAGGCATATATGCAACAGTAGTATACAACACGTCAATTCATCTGATTATTTAATTTCAATTAATCAACATATAACATAGGGGTACTCATAATCCTAATTCACATACAACATTTACATATATATATTCCTAATGGGAACTACCACTACAGGCCCCATCTAACCCTAATCTACCTTAGATCATTTCAATACGCTACTCCACTAAAGATAACATAGCATACTAATCATCAAGGTATCCCCTAGGGATCTACCATTATGAGCCCCTAGGCTATGCCAAGCAAAATCAACATACACCATTAAGTTCAACATTCGATTAAGTTCATTAAACATTCAAAACCACTAACCACTTACAGTTATTAAACAACTACTTAGCAAATACAACCAGCAAAACAAGGTAAACACATACCTAGAAAGAATTCCCTACTATCCCTTGCGTCTCTAAGGAAATGGTGTAAACCTATTCAATTATAAAGAGCTACACTTAGTTCTATTCTACAAGTAATTTAGGTTTAATAATGGATTAAGTATATTCTAATTATATAATTCCCTTCCCTGATGTTTGGTTATACTTAATGCGTAATTTAAAATTGAATCAATTAAGAAGTGTTCCTAGGAAATATGGTTGTGAGAGAGACCATGTAGAGGAACATAAGCTAGAGAAAAACAGTACTAATGATTGTGTATCTTTTTGTGTAAAATGCTAATTTAGCACGCCCAAGTATACAGTCATGTATCTGGCCATGTACCTTTCTGTAGATTTTATAATTTTGACATGCACAATTACATGGATGATACCCAGGTGCATCCCTCGTCTATATACCTTACTATACACTTGCATTTCTACATAGGCGAGTACACATGTATGTATCTAACCATGTACACCTTATTCATCACGAACCTTTATTCCTTTTTCTCCAAATTTGTTCCTAAGCCTAATTTCTATTATTCTAAGCCTAATTGATTATTGTATTTACCAATTCTAATGTAAAATTGGAGTCTTGTACACTTACTTGTTTAGGATTGTAATTGGAACTCCCAATTTGATTGACTTCTGCACCCTTTTTCATCTCATTGCATTCCTTATCAATGAGTCAATTTGTAAATTCATTAATTCATCACCAACATGAACAATAATGAAAATTCAACCCTTACCTGATCAATTTGAACTTGTCTTGCAATTTTCCTTTAGGTTTGCTATAGGTCCTTGCAAGGTCTCTCTCTTGGGTTTCTATTTGCAATGGCATAAATGAGGGAAAAGAGGTAAACCTAGGTTAGCGCATCTTATTTATACCTTAGTCAAGAAAAGACCTAATTGCCCCTGTATTTTTATCTTATTTATTTAATTGACCTTAGTTTCCTTTATATATATATATATATATTATAAACCAATATTTACAAGACTTAACAACAAATTTTCCTATGAAGTTAACAAGAATAATTAAGGCACCAATTCAAAGCCCTTGAAGACATTCATAGACATTGATGATGTTCTTCGAGACAAATATCATCACATAAAAGTAGAACAAGAATAAGTTGATGTGAGCATATGAAGCAATAATCACTTGCTGATTCTTTAAACGTTTGTAACTTCATGTTAATGGTAAGAAAGTTATAAGTGAGGAAAATGTATCACCTAACTTCATGTAGAAACTCTATTACCAACTTATGTTACCTTAATTGGCATTTCCTACTTCATGCCATAAATGCAAAAGGCACGTATGTAGCAAGCATAGAGTGGTTAGGATACAAGACAAGACACTTTTCCATGTATGGAATTTACTACAAGAAAAATAATGCTAGCTCTAAGTATAATCCCATGATATTGAACACACAACATTTTTGTACTACAAAGATATTAGGACTCCCATGTGTAACTAGAGATATCTATGAAGCAAAATGCAGGCAAAAAGGAAGGAACATCTCTTTCAAACATGAATCCAAAAATTTAAGGGACGCAAGCATGAAGTTGGAAATTAATCATGAATGCCCATGAACACCACAATAGCTAGAACAAAAGGTGGTGATCCCAAAAGATTGAGCTAATTCCAAAACCCCATATCCTTAATTTGGATTGCAAGAAACAACTAACCCGCAAGAAGCTAAATCAAATAACAACATTAAACCTAATAGATAAAATGAGCGATTGATCTCTAGCTACAATTCTCCATAAGGCTCCCTTTTATAGTCTATAAAAGGCTAAAGGAAAAATTGAATACTTGGTCAACCAACCCTTACTCTTAAAAATGGCTCACCTAGAGCATGCATAATGGAAATGCATAGCTATGCAGTCTTACCCTTGCATATTGTAAAAGAGGCTATTTTTGAGCTTAAACTTGTGACCAATAGAGAAACTTAATCGCTTCCCCTTCAATTTACTCCTACCCTTACTCTTCTTGCTCATGATTGATGCCTAACTCTCCCATCCCTATATAAATATATTTTGAAAATAAAACAATGGACCCAATTTAATTTGGTTCATTCCGCCACGTGTGAAATCTTTACAAGCAAACCTTCCTTGATGCATTTTCATTTACTCAAAAGGGATATTGTTAAAAGACTTCATGGATGGTCTTCTTTCTTCCCCAACTTTTTGTGTATGCATCTATCAGGTGGATCTACTATTTAACCTCTAGAAACACTATGTTTAGGAGGAGGTTAAGGGAAGGGAAGGATTGGGAAGACAAGGAAATGGGGTGGAAAAAATTATAATTCCATTGTTTAGGATAAGAGGAAAGTAAAAGGGAAGAAAAATGGAAGAAATTATTTCCTTAGAACCCATATAATTTTGTTCTCCCCAAAATCAAGATGAAGAGGAAGGAGATGAAGAAAAAAATTATTTACAAATTTTCCCTTCTTTTCTCTTTTTTGCATGCCTTCTTTTTTACTTTTTATGGGCATATTAATAATTTTACATTATAAATTAACATTTGTACTATTTTCCTTCACTCCGTTAACCAAACATATTGGAGGAGTTAAATACCCTCATAATTTTTTCCTTCCATATTCTTTTCTTCCATTTTTCTTCCCTCATGCCAAACAAAACTAGGTGGTCACTCTGTACCGTGGGTTTAATGAGTAGCAATCTTTTGGAAGATTTTCAATAAGCCATCATGTACAAAAGCATCAAGATGGTTTTAGCAAGAGTATTGGCATATATGGCAACAACAAAAAAATGTGAAGACAGTAAAACGAACAATCAAGATACACTTACTAGAAAAACAATTTGTTAAAGTCCAGACATTTATTATAACTTTGTAATATATAATTTTGAAGGCGTTCACTTATTGTATCTTTTTAGTGATTTTGTTTTTTACCGCACCTTTTTAATATGACTTTTTCCTTTTTTAACTTTTGCTTTAAAGTCACAACTCATTATATATATAAATTGCCATAAAGGCTCATTTTATAAATTATTACTTCACATTTCACTTATCATTCTTCTTTGTTTCCCATTTCATAAGAACCAATTCCATTCCTCAATTTCTCCATGATTTTATATTCTCTCAACTCACCACTGATTATATAAAATAATTGTTTTAAATTAGCTTGCTTCTCCCCTTTTTTCCCCTTTCATTCTTTTTTGAATACTAATTTCCTTCCTCATTTTTCTTGCTTATATGTTTGATATGTAGTGCTAATTTACCTTTTAGACACTTACCAATTTAATCTTAGTAATTAGAGATTGGCCTCTTTTCCATGATATTCTTATTAAGTTTACAACTATAATTGCTATTTGAATTCTACTAATAACAATTATGTCATCTCATATGAGAAATTTTACTTACACAAATTATCAATAATTCGACCAATACATATGCTAGCCATAATATTTCCATCTATCAATACTTATAAGTTTTTGCATTATGTTTTATATAAAATTTACGGAGGGAGTTCTTTACTGCTAAAAAGTCTTATGTAGGGATTCGATTTATTTAGAGTACTTTATGGATTTTCTAAATCTATTGGTTTTATATAAAAGTCAAAATGCATACTTGTGATTACATCTCTCTTTACATTTAATGAAAACTTGAAAAGATACGTAGTGGTGTAATGTTTCACAGTTTTAAAAGAAAATATGAAAAAAAAAAACTGTCATTACACTTTTCTCAACATTCATTTAAAAGAACCAAAAATAAATAAATAAATAAAAATATGCATTATCTTTTCTTTCTTTCTTTTTTTTTTTTTTTGTTCTAGTGAATATAATGGCAAATGGGAGATTTGAGCTAGGTCCAAAGACTAGCATCTACACTACTAGACTATAAAAACCATAGCCAAAATATGCATTTGTCAAAATATTAAAAGTAGAAGTAGCAACTAGTTCAACTATTATATATATATATATATATATATATATATATATATATATATATATCTAGACTACAAGGACCCTAGCCAAAATATGTATTTATCAAAATATTAAAAGTAGCAACTAGTTCAACTATTATATACATACATATATATATATATAGTAAAAAAGTAGTAGTTTCTATAAGAGAAATAAGCATATATATTCGACAATAGGAAAAAAAATGAAATCTAGAAAATTTAAAGATAAATTGTTATCACTATTGTACTACCATTTGTGCAGGATAGGAGATCCACGATCTAACTGATTCCCTAAAAATATATATAAAAAAAAAAAAAGAGAAAGAAGGGGGAAAAATATTGATTAATAAAATGCAGTTTAATTATATACACGAATGCTGAAATTTATTTAGTCAAGCATATTCATTAACATATATACAAACCGTCTTTTTTATTATTTTAATTAGCTATTTAAATTCAACAATTTTCAAAACATTTCCATTCAACTATATATTATCTATAATCTTCCAAGTGAATACTTTTAGTGGTGAGTATAACTATTTGTATACGTTTCTTAAACACAGCCTACATAATTTGTTATTTTCATATTAGCATTTTTACCTCTTTTTAAGAGTCTCCTATAATTTGTTACGAAATAAAGGTAAATAGTCTTAATTATAGAATTGTAAAAAATTCAAGAGATTAAAAAATTACATAATACATTATATTGGATCTTTTATGTGATTCATTATTACAATTAGATGCTATTTTTTATTTTCTTTTTGAAGCATGTCTTAATTTTATTATGTAAATACAATATGCTTTTCCTATTTTTCATTTTGTAGCTTTAGATTATGGATTTTCATTACTCCTTTGTTATTGCTAAGTGTACATGATTGTTCCATTTATTCTAATTTTAGATTTTAGCTCTTATATAATTTCTTTTTTACTCTCTTTTTTTCCGTTTATGAATAACATCCTTAGATCTCAATAAATCAATGAGACATACGTGCAGCACCTATTTGTATACAAACATTACAAAAAATAACTAATCTATTTTATAAATAATATATCGAAAACTTCTCTCTATACATTATATATATGGAATTACATTTTTTTTATTTTTCCAACTTTAATGTAACGTTAATTCGTATTATTTTTCCAATATATTTAAATCCAAATACTAAGGTTTCGTGGTTCAAAAAAGAGATTGGTCGCATTAAATCTGTTACATATTACCGAGTTGTACCACTGCTTCATATATGCTCACTTGAAAACTTTATATTTAATGATTTGTGCTTTATTATCGTTTCGCAAGCCTTTTTTGTTATTGTACTATTTATGTTTATTCTTCTAAAAATCACAACTCTTTAAAACCAACATTAGTTACTTTCTATCTTTTTTAAAAATAGTATCCTTTGAAAACAAGCATTTGCTTTTTTAAATAATCCTCCATTTTCTTTTTTCTTTTTGTTATCCTTCCTTTTTCAATTTAACCTTTTTAATACTAATACGTCTTCTAAAACCACCTTTATTGTTTCACATTTTATTTTTTCTAAAGTCATTAATTTTAAAAAAAATTATATAAAAAAGATATGATGAAATTGATTTCGTAAACCTTTTTTCATAGCTTTTGGGTATTACCTTCTTGTTCTTTTTTTCTAATGTATCTCTTCATTATTACTTTTTTCTTTTCATTTTAATATCCCTTCAATATTACTTTTTCATTAAATGCCTCTTCTATATTGCAAGTTAAAGAATTTTGGCCAATGATGAAAAAAAAAAAAAAACTGTTACGGTTTCACTTCAATTAGAAAAGTAACAATTAAATATCTTCACCAATTTTTGTATATAGAATTATGAATAGAAATTCTGTAATTATCAACAAAAATATTTGCTTTTATCTCTTCCACGTTATATATAACAATTCATCCAAACTCCAACTCAACCTTTATTTTCATTTCCATTCCCTCCAAACTCTACTCTACCACTTCAATTCTAATTTAAGTCCCATTGCATAAAATCCAATCTTAGGTTCACAATCACAATAGGCTTCAATCTCCCAGTAATCATTCCCATTTACGATCGAGTGATCTCTTGCACTTTTCCTTTTTCTAACATATGATCGTTGCCATTTAATATTTTTGAAAGGGTGTAACTTTCATTGCATTATAATGTGCTAATTTCTTATTGTCTTTGCTAAGTGCAATATTACAATTTCTTATTATTGCTTTAAAAAAATTTTGTCCACTTGAAAAATTGCATTTTACCACTTATTTCCCTAAGCATCACTTAGATCAAACTCTCCATCTCTTTACCATAAAACTTTTCAGCCCAAATCTCTTCCACTATTGCATACCTTATTATATTTGTTGGGGTGGGGGGTGGGGTGGGGGGGAGGAGGAAGCACAAAAGTTAACTATACTTTAAGATAACTTTTTACAAATCTGTGCATTGCCCTGGCCATTAAACTGGTTCCAAATGATACACGCATCTAATTTGCAACAGAAAGAACCACTCCTCACCTTGTAGAGAGGGCTCAATAGTATTCCATATGAGCAAATAGCATGTGGTATTAAAATTTTCCATCACATTAGTTCTTTCTTTTAAGAGCAAATAAATTTTACAGAAAATTTTCTTCATGTACATGAGGAAAATACAAGAATTAATGAGAAATAAAAAATGACAAAAGAAAGAAAAAACGAAGGCAATCAATAATAAGAGCAAAAGGCATCCCAAAGTTTCTCGAAGTACAATCCTTCCCCTCGTACGTGTTGATTCCATTCCTTTCCAAATTAGGCTTACACCATTATATAGCGTTTGGTTACCACAAAAATGTAGTATTGAACTAGATAATTTTTTTATCTTATATTTGATTGACAAAAATAAAAAAAAAGTACTAAACAAAAAAGGAATATAGTACTAGATAAGATGGCTAAATTTTATACTATGTATAATTCGATACAAAATTCGTGGTACTGGATAAAAAGTTAATTTTTTCAAATTCCCCAAACTATCCTTCCATTTCTTTTTCCTTGCATCAAACAAATATAAAACCCTTTCAAGAAAGGTATACAACCTAGCTTCCATCCATGCCGCTCCAGCTGTGGGCTACGTCGTGCAATCAATCATCATTCGGTTGTCGCTGTCTTCACGCCATAGGTCACTGTTCGATTGTCAACGTCTTCATGCCGCAGGTCACCGTCAAGTTCGTCTGCTTGCATTGTTTCTCCCTTGCTTGCTTTTCTATTTTCCTCGCATGCTCTCCATCCGATTGTAGGGTGCACGTATTCTTTGTTGCTTTGCTCTATATCATAACCTTGTGTCCGGTTGTGGGGTGCACATGTTTTGGCTTGCTGGAATGGTGTAGGGGCTAGTGTAGTGTGTGCGTTTTGGCTAGTGATCGTGTGTGTGTGCTAGAATGGTGTAGGGGATATTTAATATTGAAATTTACAAAATACATCAAAGTATTGTAATTTAAATACAATTATAGTTACAAAAAAGCACCAAAAAATTATTATAATGCAATATATATTAACAAGTTATAATATTAATATAATTAATATTAAATATAATTAATAATTTTTTACGATAATTTTTAAAAATTACTAATATAATTTTTAAAATATATTATATTATTAAATATAACATATATTATTATTATTTATAATATAAATTATTAATTTTTCTCAATCAATAGATTTATATGAATTATTTTATATAATTTATAATCTCTTTAAATAGTATTTTCTTATAATAATATCAAATATGTATAAATAACCATGATATCTTTAAAAATGATATAATTACCAAATTTATTATATTCAGTACAGTACTTCACAAATCCAAATAATGGACAGTACAAAAATCCTTATCTAGTACTGAACAAACTAAACATAATACAAAAAAAAAATTTACCTAGTTTTTCTTATTTTATACTGTCCAATATCAGTAACCAAACACTACCTTAAAATTAAAATGCAAAAGATGATCAACACTCCCTTTAGAGGCTCATACAACTGTGACTAACCAAGTACAAGTTCCTCCTCTTCAGATATTGAAAGATGGAACTTTTAGTTCAGACAAGCAATCCACACATAAAGAGAGAAATTTAATTCACATACAATACTCACAAGACTTTAGCTGGAAAACCTGGGGTGGGATGGGTGGTGGAAGCCACTATGCACGATGCATCAAGACTTGACAGAGAACGCCGCCAAAAGATAAGAGATTATATTGAAGCTAGAAAGAGCATTTGCATATAGATGAGAAAACAAGCTACCAAGCATATCAATCTCCTAGTCATAAAGTACACAAAGAAAAGTAGGATTCCAAGAGCTTTGATCACCCCAATAAACAGATCACTTGAAATGCGCACAGTGATACCTGGGAAGGTCATGTAGTGAGGGGAATGAATACATCAAAAGTTGATCATCCTCCTACGTATCTAACCAAGCTCTCAACTTCAAATCCTGGACCAACCTTAAAAGGGTTGCGAACCGATAAAATTGCTTACGAGTGACAACAACATCCAATTAGTAATACTGTATTTTGCTGTCACATCTCTCCAAAGAGATAAAAACTCAGAAGCCAATCTAAGGAAGCTTTACTGTAAGATTAAAGATTTTTATGCCTAAGTTTCCATGAGAGAAATGCTACAAATGCCGCTCCACTTTACTGAATTAATGTTCTTTACCTCCTGTCATCACCTCACAAAATGACAAAAAAATTGGCAATTTTTCAATTTTCAGCAATACTGAAAAACAAATAAGAAAAAATGAGGGGAAAAAAGCTCAGACACTCTTGATCAGTATGAGGTAGCTCCCTATGGGAGATGTGTAAAAAACTACACATCCCATCCAGTCTTTGACCAATCTTCTCTTAAACCTCATTAATTCTAGACATCAATGGACACGCAATATCAAGAAGTAACCAAGAGCTGAGAGAATCTTTTTTTCACCCAAAGAGGATGGCAAAGGATGCAAAGGAGATCAACATTAATATAGTCTGCAGATACCAATTAATTTTGTTTGCTTTACCCAAATGTTTTCGCATTGATTACTATTGTAAACCAGTTATGGTATTGGAAGTAAGCTTATTGTATATGTATTGAGCATATGAGCAGGGAAAAGCTGCATTCATACAAGAGCTGAAATTATAAAATAATTGAATCACCAAACTATGCTGAAAGAACTTTTGAGTTCTTGAAGAGGCAAAAATGTGATATGGGGACCTAAGTATCAAGGACAAAACCTCCTAAACAATGAGCATCATTAGTGTGAAATTGTACACAAAGTATAGTCCAACGTATGAAAGAAAAACAGTAGACTATAGAGGGAAAACTAAAGAAAGAAAGTACTAGACAATACAAGCAGAAAAACACTGCTATCTAGAGATTTGAAGGAAGCTGGAATTTTCCCAAGTATACAAAGGAAATCTAGGTCTTGGTTTCCAATCTTGCTCCCATTCCATTCTCTACATACATGGTTGGTCATTGCTAATTTGCCTAAAATCAAGAACCAATTTAAACACAATCCAGAGACAAAACTCCAAATAGATTTTCATGCTGATTTTCAGATTTAAAGGTGATGATGCACCAAGAGAATTGAACTAACACTATTTTGATCTAATATGACAGAAAAATCAAGAAAGCAAGCCTTCACCACGATCCCAGACTTGATAAGAACAAAGATCCGATTGATAGAAAACTCAATCAAAGTGTAATCAAGGTCTAGTGAATGCTGTAATACATAACAAACCCTTCAATGTTCTAATTCTAGTAATTAAGGGCAAAATTGTAATTAAAAGAAATAATAAAACATAATATGCATAAACTAATTAAAGACAATGTTCGAATCTTCATTTAAGTCGTTCAGATCTTGTAGGGGGCCATCCAAATGTCATGGAGTTGACATTTGAACAATCTCAAGCCAAGAGCTAGACCTTTGATTCTTGAAGCTTCATTCAAACATTCATAATGTGGCATTTGAACGAAACCATGCCGAAAGCAATTGTGTAGAAAAAGAGCCACTTTATTAGAATCTCCTACCCATCGTTCAAATGGGAGATGCAGAGAGAAGACAAAGGAATTTATATTACTCATGGTTCCAATATGCTCCTTTATTGGTTTAATTATTTTGAATTACGGTTTAGCATTTGTACAGAAATGGACATAAGAAGATCGAATAGAACTTGCAATATCAAATTTGCCCCAAGGAAATAAACAAAACTCCTTTTCTTTTCATATGTAACCGCAATGTAACATTTTGACTGGCAATGATGAAATAAGTGACCTAAGTGGCATTTTTTTAGTATCACTGAATATATGGATTATGATACAGTGGAATGGCAAAATAAGATTTCCCATACAGCGGATGCCAATAATTGGGAATAACACTTAGTACTATTGTTCTTGAGTTTGTTCACAAAATACAATTTTTCTTCATACAAAAAGAGGTAAGATTACATGTGAAAACTTCCAACAATATGCTTGTTCTAGCCACTCCTCAAGATAGGGTGTCTTGATGCATGGTTTTCAAATGTGACAAAATCAAATGAAAACAAGATAGCAATAGTGGCAACAATTGATGGCCATAACAGTAGTAGCAGCAGTAGAAGAAGCAATGATGTAATAGCCACGCGTGGAGGAGAGAAGAGGTTAAGATAGCTGAAGTGGTGTGCCAACCCCCCCAACATTTGGTAAGTTGGGCTCATCATGGATTGGAGGTAAATTTAAGACTAAGATGGTGGTCATGCATCAATACCATGCTGGAAATAATAGAAAATAAAGCTAACATCTTTATATTTTTTTTTAACAATGTTTGATTCATAAACCAAGGTCACTGTTTATATGGACAATTGTACAATATAAACTTTGGAAACTCCCAACGATGAATGAAATAAGAAAGTAATGATATTGATAAAGACATTAACTAGATTCAAAATACCATAGGCCTCTAACCCAATAGCACCGCCTTGCCTCTATATATACAAAGTCCAAAGGTCAATCCTCTATCCTTGTGGTAGAAAATTCATTAGGAAAAACAACATTTTGATCATTGCCTAAAGATATGTATGCTATTCTAACATTGTACATCAAATATCTAAGCATTACACTTGGATGCAAGACCAATTAATGTAAATGCTTATACTATTAGGCATATAAAGCATGGTTTCATAAATATAACATTTACCTTCATATTGGAACTGGAACATCAGTTAAGGCACATAAACATGAAATTCATTAAAAGTCCAGTAAAATGGAATGCAAGGTTAGACTTTGGTGCTTAACTTAGGAGCTTCCCATGCAACACTATAATAGATTTAAACTCTCAACCACTCAAGTTAATTTTGGAAAGTTTAAGACAAAGATGTATCATCTTGGTATATTCACCTAAAACCAATACAATTGCTAAATCTTTTGATAAAGCATTCAAAGATTACTTGGATATTGAACGAGATAATTACTCAAACTGATTCAAAGGTGCAATTCATGTCTTAAAGACGGAATTTTCTTTCCAAATCGAGCATATAATAGCATTTTCTCAAATGGAATTGTAACAACAGCCGACACATGTAAAAGCTTATGCTCATATATACAAAAATGATTTCTGCAGATTTCTTTTCAATAACTTTAAACATTGTAAATTTCCCTGTTGGAGCTCCAGGATGAGCATCCTCCCAGCTATTGGTTTACACATCTGACCATGGTTGTAGCAAGACTTATAAGAGGTCGCCATTGGAATTAGATTCGAATTGTTTGCCTTGATGATTATTAGAGGGATCGAATATAAAATAATAGAACTCAAAGCACATTAGAAGACAATGAAGCTGTGGGTTTGTCTGAAAAATAACATAACACTCATACACAATGTTGAAATCAACAGAATTTGATGGACAGTATAGTTGGTTTTTCAGCATAAAAACCCCCATGAAAAGACTTTTCGTAGATAAAGAATCCAAGTAGAAAAGAGATGTACTAGAAAAGAAAACTACAAGAGAGAGTTAGTCAAAACAAGAGCTATCAGATTTAGCATACCTATCAAGTAAAAGGGAAATGTAGATCAAATCAAAATAGAAGTGGAGAAGTACCTGGAAACTACTGTATACAGCAAAAGAGGAGGCTCTAGCATAATGAACATATACCATGTGACAACGACACAGAGCACGCCAGTACACAGCCATATCCTATACATGGATGCTAACAGGCGTGCTCTCTCTCGTTGTCACATGATGGCATCATGCAAAGAGATTAAAGTTATAACCCAAAGAAGTCACCGGCTCCTGTAAAGTTGTCAAGAATTTCAAAAAGCACTTAAAATAATTAAATCAAATCACAATCACAAATGCAAAAACTTGTCATGTCAATAAGCCCCAAAGTAGGTGGATTTGCTTGAACTACCAATTTCAACTATATCCCAATTCAGCATTAGATTCTTCCTAGGAAGAATCAAAGTAAAAAAAAAATTAAGAACATACTCGTTGAATAGAGCAAAATCATGTGACATTACAAAATTTGCAGGCAGCAGACAATTTACATTTTTTGGCTAAGTAGCAAACAATTTACAACTTTTAGCTAAGAAAATGAAATCACAGCTTTAGCCAACATGGGGGGTGGGGGGTGGGGGGGTTGGTTTGGTGGGTTAAGAAAGAACTGTTAATAAAGAAGACAGAAAATCGAATTTATACAAAAAGGTTTTGCTAAAAATGGTTTATTTCAAAATTATAAAAGATGTACGCTTTAAGTGATATAAAAGGATAGACATGACAACATATAGTATATAGTTTGTCTGTATCCAAGATCAAATAAATAATAAATGTTGTAAGAAATAATACATACAGAGGAAGTATGCTTTTTTACAAGTGCAATTAGAGTAAAGCACAACTAGAATAGCATTTAACAACATCTTGGTATGTATCACATGTTATAAATTAAATTTATCCTTAACTACTCTATTTGCATTTGAAAAAGAAAAATATGCATCTTCTTTGTTATAATTATCCCATGCACAAAATATTCTATTTTTTTCCTCAAAAATTTCATGAAAAAAGCTGAAATTCAGGTTTATTCAAGCATAATCTTTGAAGTACTAATAGAGCATAATCAGAAAGTTGTTAGAGATGTTAATAAGTTAAAATAAGAACAAAAATATAGAGGAGAGATATATCTAAACAACACTCAAGAATAGGATAACATATTTCAAGCGATGGCTCATCTGAAAAAGGTGGTAAATACAAGTCAACATCTCAACACATTCCACCTTCAAAATTATTTGACCGTGAGAATTATTGCTCAATTAAAAAAAAATTACGAAACCCTAATAATCAAAGAATCAAAATTCTAATAAATGATAGTTGAATTCCAGATCTTAATGTATGCTAAAACTTGGCAAGGCAATTCCACGTTTAAGAGAAACCCTAAAAGTAGAGGAAAAAACAAAAAACCAAAAAAAAAAAAAGGGGGGGGGCATAAAACATAAGATAATTCATGAAACAAGTGACTTGCAAGCGCGGAGATATAAACATGAACCAAAATATTCTAAAAATGGAAAAAGAAAACCACATACCATCGAAGCATCTTTACAAGAGAGACCTCTAAGCTATGGCATGAATTAGTTTGACAGAGGCAATGAGACAAAGAGATCATATAGAACAATTTATAAACACTGGACACAGAAAAAAAGATTATAGAGAGAGAGAGAGAGAATCACAGACCTTAACTTACTTTCCTGGAAGAGACAAAAGAACAAGGGCAAAAACGTTGGAGAATCTCAACAGTTGTGTCTGGACAAAACAAGGCATTACTTAGTCAAGCGCAAGTTGCAATCCTCCATTATAAAATATTTCATATTATGGTAAAAAACACAAAAAAGGAAAGATGATAAGCGTTGATGGTACGATTACTGTATGTGAAGGTGCAGTGTTCATATTAGTGAGAGTTAATGAGCCCTTAATTTAATATTATCACTATTATTATTTTTTATTTTTTAATAAAAATGAATGGACGGACTTGATCTGTCCACGAGAAAAAAGATCACAAATAATCGGTGGTCCCCCAGATGTGGTTTCATTTTCTTAAGCTTAATTGCGTTACTTTTAAAGTACCAGACATAATTCCTACCTTCCATGTACTTCAACTTCAAACATCCCCCGGCCTGTTTAGTTTGTAAACCCTAAACCATGCCTGTTCCCCCATTACTCGCACGCGCTGCTTTTGGGGGCTGTCCAACATTTTTACTTTTCCCTTTTGTGCAAAATTATGTTTGCCTCTAAATTCAGATATTGTCGCATACCCAAAAAAAAAAAAAATTGCACGGAATATGGCAAGGTACAATTAAATATACCATGAATGGAGACGCTAGAAGCCCTTGATTAGATGGTAAAGATTACCTTAGTTATTATTAAAAAGGAATTTCTTTTCATGTGAAGTTAACCATTAATGACATAATTTGAAGTGAGAATTTATACTTCTTAATGTGTTTGTTTTGTCTTAAAAATTGAGTTTTTCCCTCATTTTAGTAAAGTTAACTAGTACTTAAGGTATAACACGTTAGATAATCAAAAATCATGATAGCCCATCATATATCCTTATTGTTGGCTAAAGCATACTCAAGACTTGAAAACTATATTCCCTTTATCTTCATTGTCCAAAAGCTAATTATTATCTAAAATGATTGAAAACAAATTCCACAACTATATGAATTATGAAGGTCAGTCTTGTTGTAATCACATTAAATTTCATAAGGCATGGGACCTAATATTGTTACTAAATGCAATAATGAAACACTCTATACACATTCCAAATTAATTCTTATTAATGTGAAGGGTAGCATAGAGAAACAACAAACAACATCCCCATGTTTTTAACCCAACTTATTTCCTTTTCAAGTAAAATTTTAACTCAAAATTTTCAGATTATTATATTTGAACTAGAGGCTTGGTATTTTATACATGTTAGAGGCAATGAATGAGATATGAAAATTTGCATAAAATGAAAAGCTGAAGGAAAAATGAAAGCATAAAGCAACAAAGGGATAGTAGGCTATGAAGCAACTCAAATTTTTAAGATCAATTATAGTTAATAAAAAATAGAAAGAGAATTTCCAAGTATGTAATTAAAGGCATGCTTTAAAAATTCAAAAGTTAATTTATGGTTAATTACTAAAAAAAAAAAGAAATTTAGAAGTAAAAGTTTCAAAATGATTATTTTGCCCTTGCACTCAATTTTATAGACTAATAAAAAAAGGGGTTTTTTCTTCTAATGAAATAACCCAAGTTATTAAATAAAGTGATCAAGTCAATAAGGAAATTTTCAAAGTCAAATAAAGAAAGATTCTCGAGGTTTAGGGATTAAATTTTCAAAAATAACCATTTTACCCCTTTACCCAATTTCAACAAGAAATGCCAATAAATGAGTCTAAATAATCAATTAAGTGGTTTAGAGTATAAGCTCAGTTGAAGTTTGATTAGATAATTAGATTGGCCCAAAAACCAAATTAGGTAGTTAAAGTGTTGCATTGTAAAACTTGGAAGAAGAGGCATTAGACTAGTGGACCCCACTTGATTCTCTTAGGATTTAGTGCACCAACGCCCCCTTTAGATATTCTCTTTGCTGCCAGTTCAAACCCTAGCCCCTATTTTCAAATTCTAGAAACAAAAGATATGATCCAGGGTTTTAAAACCTCATTTATGATATGCTCTCTTGATATATTATATTTAGACCTAAATCTGACTGATTTAACAACTTCAACTTATAGACATAACATGTAGACCTGAAAACAAAATGTCTAACAACAAAGCAGTCCTAGCCTAGTGCTCAAAGATTTACCACTGTTTCAACAAAGATCATTAGCTAATGCTAAAGTAAAATCTGGCCAAGGAAAAAAATATATATATCCTAAGAATTGAAATCATATATGTCCGGTCGGTGACTATTCCATCAATCATTAGAAAGTCCAGCTTTTTTAGCACAAATTTAAAGCCCAAGGTATTCATTGACTCCTAAGTACTAATATATGCATGGTCATGCTCATTATAAATACCAAAGCATCTACAGTTGCTTTTTGTTATCTTTATATAGGGAGAGAATTTTAGAATGAGCATGTAACTAAACATGTATGATGTGTTGCAATTTATACATGGCTCAGAAGGCAAATTCGTAAAGAATAAGGAGCATATTTTGAAGCAAGGACCACATGTTCCTCCAATCGTAAAGTCAGTCCTAAAGAATCTGTGGCCAACTTAGCCGAAATTTTCAAAAGATAGATCAGCACTTAGCGCATCACCTATCACCCCTCTCATGAAGTCATATGAAAAACATGAAAAAAATTATTTCTATGTTTCAAAGAAAGAAAACATTTTCTTGATTTTTATTATTTATTGCTCACCACCATTAGTAGCCAACCTTACCATCATCTTTTATTATCACTTATCAATGTAAAACACGAGATTTTGCAACCTTTTAAGGCTATTAAAAAAATATCCGATCGCTACAAAGCTTTAACTGCAACAAATATTTGAAAAAAAATCCTGAAAACATTTCTGCGAAACAAACTTACTCTTAATGTAGAAAGAGAACTGCTACAAACCAAATCTACCGATCACAATTCTACTATATGGATCTTACTATTCATTCTAAATTATTAGCTGATTCCATAGCAGCCATTTTAAAGGTACCAGTTAAACATACAAGCTCAATAGAGATGCTGGCAATCACAGACTTGCTCACAAAGAGAACTAGGACAGAATTTGGATGACCTCTCACTTAAATTCCACTTAAGAATTCTCATGTATCAACTATTGATCAACAACGGATGAAGGCACAATAGTAACGCAACTTGTTAGAAAATTAGACAGCAAATTCAATAGATTCTAGATCAAATTAAGATAGAGGTCAAAATATACCTGCCGACTATTGTATACAGCACACATGATGATGTCTACCGCATGACAACAACAGAGAGCACACTAGTACACAGCCATGTACCGCATATGGATGCTAACCAGCATGCTATCTCTCGTCGTGTAATGGTATCATGGAAGAGATAACAAGATATCCGAAGTCATACAATCAATAGCACCACCAGGCCGAGATATCCAAAGTCATACAATCAACAGCACCACCACCACCCGGCCAAGATATCCAAAGTCATATGATCAACAGCACCACCCAGCCAAAGAAGTCATCCAATTCGACAGGCTTAATTCTAGCTTCATAGCACAAGCAGTCCAATGATAGCTTCCCAAAATGAAGCACTTTGCAATTACATAGTAAACATACTGAACTCAATAATTAGGAGCATGCAATAACCCATTACAAATATGCAGGCTCCTCTTTCAAAGATGGATAATCAAAATTTTGAAGATGACATCTTACTTTGTTGTCTAAGAATAGAAATTGAAGATAAAATTAAAGCTTCAACCAAAGAAAACAAAAGTAATTAAAGAAAAAGATTGTTATAAATCACAAAACAATTCACTAAAGATGATTTATTCGGTGTAAACAATTTACCGGCTCGCAATTGAACCTAAAACAGAAGAGCTAAAGATCCATTGTTTCTATCAGCTTAATCTTTGAAAACATTAGAACATACCCGAAAAAAAAAACCAAGACAACAAATATACATAAGTTAAAAAATGGGAAACACTAAGTTAAGAACGGTAACATCGATGTAAGAGTTAAGTAGAGAGCACCAAGGTATAAAATAAAAGACAAGCAATTTTTTATAAGAAAAAAAGTGAAAACCATATCCGGATGGGTGACCGAGATATACATAAGCATAGCATGCAATAAAGCTTTTCAAGGAATCCAAATTACTCCGCTATATAGAAGGAAACTTTCAAAGTCTAGGACAAAACCCTAACGCGCATCTACCACCAATCTCATTTACATATAAGAAAATCAGATAAAGTCTTTGTCATGTTCAAGATCAGAAACCCTAAAAGCGTAAAAAAAAAAAAAAAGGCAGATAAAGGAAAGAAATGAAACCCGCCTCATACAAATACATACACACAAAACACAAAGTGGAAAAATACAATAAAATAAGAATAAATCACCAAAACTAGGGCTAGAAAAACATGAATGAAGAACTGAAAAGACAAAATTCCATGGAAACTGGCTTTTGCAAGGCAGATCTATACCTGTAGGCTATATGTCGCATGAGTTTCTTTTAGAGGCAATGAAGCCATATAAATGCAATTTATAAGCACATCCGGACCAGACAGATCGATTAAAGATAAAGAGAGAGAGATGGACATGGACAAGAACCTTGGAGAATCTCCACGGTCGATTCTTGGACAAAACAAAACAAGCACGCTCTAGAGTTTAGTGCAAGTTGCAATTCTTAATTACAATATTAGACCGAATGTGATAAGTGAGACAGAAAAACAATAACAATAATAATAAAGGGTACTATGTTGGTGAATGGGGCCGGTTGCTCGAAGGTATGATTACTACATGTGAAGGTACAATTTTCATACAAGTGAGAATGGGACCATCCAGATGTCAAATGAATGGACGAGCTTGATCTGTCCACGTAGTTAAGCTAATTAATCGTAGGTGGTTAAACATTAACTAACAATGGAATTTACGAAGCAGAGGATTTTTAAGTAGTTTCTCTACTTTGTATGATGGCTTCATAAATTAAGTAAGAAAGATAACTGTAACTCTTAAAGAGTGTGAGATTTTTTTTTTCTTTTCATAAACTGCTATCATATTGAGAGGAAATTGAACCCAATTTATCTTATTAAAAAACCGATATTTATATCACTAAACTATATCAGCTACAAAAGAAAACAAGACTTGAAATATAGGGAGAATTGAGAAATATTAAAAAAGAGCCACGTGAGGATACGTTGTCTTTAGTCCGTCCAAACACTTGTTTGTTAGACTTAAAAAATGGACTTAAGCAAGGGTTGACCCTAAGTTTTTTTTTAAAAAAAATAATTAATCAATTATTAAAATTTACTAAAAAGAGAAAAAATAAGCATTATATGTGATGTAGTCACACTTGGTTTAACCTATGATAAGTTTTATAAAATACTTATTGATTCATAACATTTACAATAGTTTTTTGTTTAATTTTCTTATATTTTAAATGGATACTACACTTAATTGGCTTTTATTTTGATTTTAGAATTTTGAATTGTAATTTTTGATGAAATAAAAGAAACACGTGAAATTTTGAATAAAAATGTCAAAATTATAAGATTTGAAAGCATAACGTGGAACACAACACAATCATATTTAAAGCCATGTTGAATAAAGTAAAAAAATAGCTTTGATGGAGTAGCTGTGCAAGAGGTCATACAAAGCTACATGTTTAAGTACACGCCCATGTTAAAAGGCATGTTGAAGGCAAATTTTAGGAAATTTTCAAGACAAATGGTACATGAGAGTTAGTATAACCATACCAAAAAAAAATTAACTTTCCAAATTAATTATCCAAGCTCGGTTTTACTTTCCTAAAAAAGCTATTCATCTTCAAGATTCATTTTCCTTCCATGATGAGCTAAGTTTCTAACTTTGCAGAGAAGTCATTCATACATATTAACGCAATATTTTCTCATTAATGAAGATTCTAGTTTTATTCTAAGAAACTATAACTTTCCTAGATGAGAGGCGTTTGATTAATATAAAAAGGGTACAAACTTCTAACTAGAGAGACACAATTTTAAAATAGCAATAGTGTAGTTATAAATTTTACTGTTATTTTTATCTTATTGATGTTTTTCTTTATGAATTATTTTTATATTTTTGTTTTTAATTTCAATATGATGCTAGCTTAATTTTCTTTTGTACTCGGTTATGATAAACCTTAAAATGAATATATAATTTCTGGTTTATTATCTAATGAAATTTATTAATATTCTTGTAATCTGATTATGTGTGCTTTATTATTTTTAAATTAATATTACCGACATATTAATTTGAAATCTGATTTCATACATAAAGATTAAGAAATCATACATTTGAATAAATCTAGCATAATCGAAAAAACTTATATGTAATCCTAGAGATAGAACAACGTAAATCTTCCGGATTATGATTAAACCTAATAGTGTAATTCACATATCGAAGATAATGCAATTTTAGGAGTTTTAATTAAGAAGAGATTTCAATTAATCAATCTAGAATTAGGAACTAGTAGACTCAAGAGAACTATTAATTCAATTTAGGAATTCTCACAATCCAAGAATACAATAATGAAATTGAATAATAATTAGTTAATTATATTAGTGATTCTATGGAGATTCAATATCTGAGTATGCTTTTATATATTATTGTTTTCTTAAAATTACTTGTTGTTTTCCTTTTTTTTAATAATTTTCTCATTCAATTTTGTAAATTAAATAATAGAAGAAAGGTTAATATTAGTAATTATACTTTTTGTGGGATTGACACTCGATATTGTTATCCACTATATTATGAAATTGATAGGTAAACTTGCCTATAGGTCTAGGATAGAGAATAAATTGATATCAAGTTTTTGATGTTGTTGCCAAGACTAAGATATTAGGAACACCTATATCTTATTAATCTAATCAATATTTCTTTTATTGCTTACTTTCCATTAATTTTTATTTTTCGTAATTTCTTATTTACTTCTTTTGTTTATAACAAGGGAACGTCGCAAAGCAAATCAAAGATACTAGGTTCTTACTCAAGAATTTAACAATAATCAATCCACTAACATGGCTAATGAACAAGATGACAAAACAATATTCAACTATGTAAGACCATCACTTACAAGAGCTAATTCAAGTGTTGTTAGGCCTGCAATTACAACTAACAATTTTGAAATTAAACCTAACATTATATAAATAGTCCAACAATTTGATCAATTTAATCGTTTGCAAGATGAAGATCCAAATGCACATATTGCTAGTTTCTTAGAGATTTGCAATACCTTCAAAATCAATAGGGTCAAAGATGATGTCATCGGTTAAGATAGAGCAAAACAATAGTTAAACTCTGTTCCTAAAGGTTCAATCACTACATGGGGTTAAATGGCAAAAAATTTACAAAAGTATTCTCCACTAGCCAAAACTGCGAAATTACATAACGATATCTCATCATTTGTTCAAATAGAGTCACAAACACTATGTGATACTTAAGAGAGATACAAAGATCTACTAAGGCAATGTCCACACCACAATCTTCCATCATGGATGCAAATCCAGACTTTCTATGAATGATTAAACTAGACCATTAAGCAAATGATTAATGCAGCTACTAGAGGAACATTAAATAACAAAACACTTAAAGAGGTCTAAAATTGATTGAAAATATGGCCATTAACAACTATCAATGGAACACTACAAGGGCAAGACAATAAAGTGCAACAAGAGTTTATGATGTCGATGTTGTTACTACCTTAACAACACAGGTCGAAGCACTAAGTAAGAAAACCAATGGGATATCCATGGCACAACAACGAAGTCAATCAAATTCAATTCCTAAATTTATTGAGCAAGTTGATTATGTAGAGAACCTAAATAAGTAGTAGAACAATCCCTACAACAATACCTATAATATGGGATGGAAAAATCATCTCAATTTTTCTTAGGGGAATCAACAAAGGAATATTCCACATGGATTCCAATAATCACATCCCCTACCAGAAATGAAGCCAAACTTGGAAGATTTGATAACAAAGTTTATTTAGACCTCTAAAACATGCTTCTAAGCTACGAAAGCTTCGCTAAGGAACCAAGAATTTTCAATTCAGAATTTTGAAAATCAAATTGGACAAATGACGAAAGGCCACAAGGCACATTGCCAAAACTAATCATATAAAACAAGTCAAGGTAATTACCTTAAGAAGAGGAAAAGAATTGCAATCTAAACAAAAATCTAATGGAGATGAAGTTGTGTAAGAAAGTAAAAAGTAGGAGAAAGAGATTGAGAAAACTCCAAAAGTGAAGGAGTTTGTTCCAAAAATTTCTTGCCTAGCATGTTTAACGAAAGAATGCTTTAATGAGCAATATGGTTTAATTTTTTTTTTTAATAATTTCACATTAAATTACCTTTCGTTGAGGCCTTATCACAGATGCTAAAGTATGCAAAATATCTATAAGATTTACTCTCAAACAAAAAGAAATTGGATGAGATCTTAACAATCACACTTAGTGAAGAATGCTTAGCAATCTTGTAGAACAAGTTACAGAAATAATTAAAAGATTCTAGGAGTTTTACTTTACCCTATTTAATTGGTAACTTGTCGATTGAAAAAGCTTTGACTGATTTGGGTCCTTGTGTAAATTTAATACTATATAAATTATTTGAAATATTAAGACTAGGAGAACCTAAATTAACTAGAATGAGTTTGCAACTTGTTAATAAATCTATTAAATTTTCTAAAGGCATAATTGAAAATATGTTGCTGAAGGTTGGCACTTTTATTTTTCTAGTTAATTTTGTAATATTAGACATGGATGAGGATATAAAAGTGCCATTAGAACTAGGTCGACCCTTTTTAGCCACAATGAGAGCAATTGTTGATATAGGAGATGGTAAATTAATTATTAGAGTTGGTAGGGAAGAATTAGTTTTTTAAGTTTTTTATGCAATGTGACACTTTCTTGAGTATGACAATACCTATTATTTTCTCGACACAATTGACCTATTTGTTGCTAGCATGCAAGAATACATTCGTGTAGACCCCATGGAGTTATATCTTAGTTAAGATGGGAAAGATAATCTAGAGAGGTTTAAGCAAGATGAATGTGAAAAATTCAATCTTCGATCCTGTTGAATAATGAGTGAGAAGGACCAGGTTAAGCCAATTACATTAAACAAAAGTGCTTCTCGTGAGGCAACTCAAGCTTTATTTAGTTTTATTTTGTTTCATTTTGTTTAGTTTAGTTTGGTGTCATTTTAGTTTTTTAGTTTTAATTTATACTTAATTATCTGTAGTTTTATTCTCTTTTATTTTATTTATGCTATTAATGCTTTTTTTTTTCTCTTCTCATTTTGCAAGAACTACTATGCTTATCGGCTAGAAAATTGTGTCAAAACACAATTAAACTAAATTAAGGAAGCATTAGTTTACTTTATTTTCTTTCCCCATGAGTTTTAAATTTGTTTATTTCTATCTTTTGTGTTTATTTTATACATTGGAGACAATATACAATTTTAAGCGTGGGAGAGAAATAACATAAAAGCTTTAAGTCTTTACCAAGAATAACTATGTGATAATTTATTTCTTTTAATAGTATTAATTAAATAAATTGTATTCATAATTTAGTGGATTTTGGGGATTGTTTTTTCGAAACCTTGATATATTTTTACCTTTTTTATTAGTGAACTTACAATACTTAATTATAATTGAATTGTAAATCAGAATTATATATTATTTAGACTTAGAATTTAGAAACTCCATATTGGAATAACATTATTAATCAAGGATTGACAATTTGATTTTTTAAACTTACTTTAATATATATTTATCTCTTAGAAGTTCTTATAAAGATTATGATATCGAATAACTGAACTAACGAAATTTGTTTTTTAGAAGAATCTTCCTATCAATTAAAAGCTGTGCAATAAAATAAATAAAGTTTAGTAGTGAGCCTCGTTGACTCAAGTAATTAAGCTGACGGAATGCCCTTCAGGAGATAAAACTTATTAACTTGAGTGATGATCTCAAAATCATTGGCCAAAAGCTCGCTATATGAATCAAGATAAAAGTTTGAGAAAACTGAACTAATTAAAAATAAACAATTGAGTTAATGGAAATTTGAAGGAATATCTTAAAACCTAGTAGCCTAAGATTATTTGGTCTAGGACTTATTGACTAATAAAATTGCTTTGTGATATTTAAAAAGAAAAGAAAAAATAGAGAGAGAGAGAGAGAGAAGCAATAATAAGCTCCCGGTTAATACAAAAATTAGGAAAGATTTTCAAGGGATAGATGGAGGAACATTTTGTTTGATGTCATGGTACTAAGAGAAATGAGAAAGAGGAAGTACGTATCTTAATTAACTAGAAAAATTTTTTAAAACATTTTTCTTGATTGGAAATTGTTTAGTACAATTTTGGATTTATAAATTTCGTCTAAATGGTATGATAGACTTTGATATTGCATATATTAGCTTTTAGCTCTAGTATTTAATGTTTGCAATACATTGAATGTGATTGAGTAGAGAAAGTGTTGAGAGTAAATAATTTTTGTGATAAATGCAATTTATTTAAGTATGAATTTAGTCATTAATATCTAGGGTAATTGGTAAAGAAAAACTTTTCCTTGATCTTTAATGTTTATCTTTACTTGAGGATAAGTAAAGGTTTAAGTGTGGAGAAATATGATGAGTGTTATAAAATACTTATTGACTTACAATATTTGCAATAGTCTTTGGTTTAATTTTTTTATATTTTGGATGGATATTACACTTTATTAACCTTTATTTTGATTTTAGAGCTTTGAAATGTAATTTTTGATGAAATAAAAAAATGTGAAATTTAGATCAAAACTATCAAAGTTATAAGATTGGGAAGCATAACATGGAACACAACATGGCCATGTCTGAAGCCATGTTGAGCAAAGCAAGAAAAGAGCTTGAGGGAGTAATTGTACAAGAAGCCATGCAAAGCTACACAATCAAGTACATACCCATGTCAAAGGGTGTGTTGAAGGCAAATTTTAGGAAATTTTCAGGGTAAAGGGTATATAGGAGTTAGAATAATTGTGCCATACCAGTGCCAAGTAGAGATTTAACTTTCCAAATTAATTTTCCAAGATCAATTCTACTTTCTTAAAGAGCTATTCATCATGAAGATTCAATTTCCTTCCATAATGAGCTAAGTTTCCAACTTTGCAAAGAAGTCATTCCTATCCTACCTATTGAAGCAATATTTCCTCACCTATAAAGATTCTAATTTTATTCTAGGAAGCTACAACTTTCTTAGATGGGAGGCATTTGATTAACATAAAAGGGATATAGAGTTCTAGCTGGAGAGATAGAGTTTAAAATAGAAATAGTGTAGTTATAGATTTTACTGTTATTTTTATTTTATTAATATTCTTCCTTATGAACTATTTTTATATTTTTGTTTTTAATTTTAATATGATGCTAACTTCTTCTTCTTCTTTTTTTTTTTTTTTTTTGGTACTCGGATATGATGAACCCTAAAATGAACGTGTAATTTCTATTTTATTATTCAATCAAACTATTGATATTCTTGTTATCCAATCATGTATAGTTTACTATTTTGAAATTAATATTACTAGTGTATTAATTTACAATCTAATTTCATACATGGACATCAAGAGATCTTATGTTTAAATAGATCTAACATAATTAAAAAGAGTTACAAGCAATCCTAGAAATAGGACGATGTAAATCTTTTGGATTATGGTCAAACCTAATAGTGGAATTAATAGATTGAAGGTAATGTGATTCTAGGGTTTTTAATTAGAAAAAGATTCCAATTACTCAACTTATAATTAGGAATTAATAAATTCAAAAGAATTATTAGTTCAAGAATTCTCATGGTTTAAGAATACAATAATGAAATTGAATAATAATTAGTTAATTGCATTAATAATTCTAAGAGAATTTAATATTTGAGTATGCTTTTATAGATTGTTGTTTTCCTTAATTTTCTTAACAATTTTCTCATTTGACTTTGCATATTAGATAATAGGATAAAGGTTAATATTAGTAATCATAATCTCTGTGAAATTGATATTCAATATTGTTATCCACTATACGATAGAATTGATAGGTGCACTTACTTATATGTCTAGATAGAAGATAAACCGATATTAACCCAATTGTTTCAATTAGTCCAACCATGATCTTTGCATAAAGCAGGCTACTTTGATCCTAAGAAATCATATTGTTGAAGACTCATTTAAACCCAATTGACTTAGATGATCGAACATGTGGTCATGTAACCTAAATAAGTTAAATGAGTCATATTGTACTTTTTTTATAAAAATTAAAATGTTACTTACCAAACATACATAAACATCAATAATCTAGATTTTAAAATTAAACCACCTAGTTGCAATGCCCTAAATTGCAAAAACAAAAAAGAAGAAAAAGTGAAAAATCTTATCACAAATACATAATTCCGTCATTAGCATTTTATAATTATGATTTATTATAAGTTCATAGATTTATTTAGATTTCTAATCTATTTAATTATCTTTCTTATTTCCATATAAATTAGTGTCAAATTGTTCAAGTTTTGATTTATTTGAATATGTATTTAGTTGAATTTAATATTTCACATACTAAAACTAAAATATAGATGATATTTAAAAGATTAAATGACCCCAATTCAACCTGGGCCAATCGTCATTTGACCCTTCAACTCTTAAACCCCAACCTTGTCCAAGTTAAACCCAAGCCATGTCTAACTAGCTTAACTACACATATATTTTAAAGAGCAAACTTTAATAAGGTATTATATTAAGTTAAATGGTAAATTGCACGAACTTGTATACAAGAGATCCATGGTTCTCATTCACATAAGAGTCATTTTACATTTTCAAGTTGCATTCGTAATGAAATGATGAATGTTTAGAATTAGATCAAAATAGACAATAAAGCTTTTTAGTGGTTTAAATAGAAAATAAAACCACTGTAGAACCTCTAGAAGAAATTCTAATGATAACAAAACATATGAAAAAGGTCTTATTAACAAAGTCACTTGAGTGTGTAAAAGTTTCATGTATAACATAATTCTTGGTGAAATATATCAGAAGTAAGAATCGAATCAGAAGCATTAAGAAACTGTACAAAACAAAAGATATGATCAAGTAAAATAAAGATAAAAGAAGAAAGGAAAAGAAGCAAAGTGTGGAACGAAAGTAAGAAGATCGGAAGACAAATAAAAAGATACTTTAGAAGACAAAAGAATGAAAAGTTAGAAGACTATATATAAGAGTCAGAAGCTTGTGATAAAAAGACTTTTAGAAGCTGAATATAGTTAAGAATTAGATCCAGAACAAAATGTCTCATAAGTCAAAACCTAGTACTAAGGATCAATTATATTTGGATAATGTATCTAATCATATATTAGAGGGAACAAAACTATTCTATCACAATGAACAAGAAATTATGAAAAGTCATATTCTAAGATTTACATAGATATATAAAGAAAGTTAAAACAATATCTTTAGTAATGGATAAATTGATAGACATGAAGATTCCACATCAAAGGATGGAGATGTTTTCAAATGATGACCCAATGGCTATTACCACAAACAATACAATAGTTAATAACTCATTCTGTTCATTGAATGGAATAAAGGGGAATTAAATTATAATTCAATAAAAATTAACTAGACACATAAAAGCTATTACATATTTATTACTTTATTTGGTTAATACAAAATAAATAATGAATAAGAAAAACTAAAAAATAAATTGTTTGTTATATTGTAAAATCCCTACCCTTTACTACTTTTCATAACTAATACAAACTTAACACAATTTATAATGATAAGGTATTTATGGAAAATATGATAAATAGACTACTGAATCACAATTCATGAGTTGGGGACATAAATTGTTATTCAATATTTTAAGTAATAGAAATTTATTGGGAATGGTTATTTAAATCGTAATAACAACTTTATATGGATTAAGGGAGGAATGAAATAGTTATTCTTCCCAAATGAATATACAATAAAGGTTGATATTTGAAGACTATATAAAGGATGAAGATTTAAAGAACAATAGAAGAAAGTGGAGATAATACACAAAATAGAAAGAATATTTTAGGAATAATGAGAAAGATCTTGTAACTTTATGTTATTCTTAAGGAAAGGAGTGTGAAATTGGATAAGATCATGAAATGTAACACTTTAGGCTAAAAGTAATCAATAACCAAGCCAACAAACACTCATGAGCCATTTTCAATCATTTGGGCAAAAAGGTTCTAATTAGTGTTGACATATTGTTCACTATTTGGCCTTTTATACCACTACTCAATATCTCTCACAATTTATGTGAAACTTCATTCATATGAGGTATCATAATCTATCTCCTTAAACACATTAGGTATCATAATGAAATTGTTAACCTTGTCTTGATTTTTTTTCAAATAATGAAAACTCTGGAAGCATTAATTCAATCCTTAGCATTAGGTGTTAGAAAAGTGGATCAACGCATAAGGTAGAACAACTATATATCGTTGTTTATTTTTTCAAACCCTAATCTTTTACTTTATTGCATAGTATTATGTGATATTGCTTGTTTGAGACTGTGCATATGGAAATCACACTTACACTTAATATCATAAGCCTTACATAATATAAGAACTTAAAAGATCATATTAACCTAGTTACATAAGCATCCATACGCTAATCTTTTATGTAAAATTGTAGATTTTGATATGCCAAAATCAAAAGCAATTTTATTGATCTTTGGTAATCTTGAACTTTGAAGATAAGGGTTAAGTTTTAAAACATGTTTTATGCAATTAAAGTTAAGTTTTGAAAATTTTATAACAATTAATTCATCTCCCCCTTCTTGATTGTTCATCAAAACCAACAAACCTTTTAGAGGTTCAATTATAGCGCCACTATAACACCATTAGATAACGTTGACGTATCATGTTAAATACAACAAATATTTGCTTTCTAGTATGTAATTTTTCATCCTTTTATCTGAATGCAATATTATCTTCTATTTACATCACATTTACTTTCTATTTGAATCATTAAAAAGTTTCATTCTCTATTTAAATTTGACCATAAATATTTATTTCCTTGTGTATAATTTTTCCTTTATTTTTGTCACACCTTGAAACCTAAAGGAAATGACTACCTACCGCGTATCCTTACCAAAGCAAAAACACATGAAGTCTTCCAAACCTACTAAACCATATTTATTATCCTTTTATCTAATTTTAATAATTGAAAAAAAAAAGTTCATTAATTTATTTGAAGAAAACATTTTACTAAAAAGTCCATAGATGATATCAGAAAAATGGCCCATAGAAGTCCAAATTCCACAAAATCTAAAAACTTTAACTATAGCTCAAAAGGTAAAATCCAACAGCTTAAAACCATCCATTAAAGTCTAATATCAAATTATGAAAGTCTATCATCTAAATTGGTAGGAGCGAAAACAAGTAAGCGTCATTAGCATCACTCCATCTAGCATCATCTTAGTTCCAACATAAGGGTTGTATCCAATATCTTTAGTTATAAGCTATGAACCTTGTCTTGAATTGTTTTTACATATCTATATGCTTATGCAATTCAACCATCTTCAAGCTTAGAATTGCAACAGCAACATTGATGGGGTTAGGTTATTACAAATAAACATATATAAATTATTGATGACTAACAATATTGTCATTTGTTGGTTATTTTTGCTGATGGGGTATTACATGGTCACTAAATCTAAAATCCATAACAAGTCACTTTATAATAGTGATTAATTAAAAATACACATGCATGTCAAATTTTGATGTGTGTTGGGAAAAGATTCGGGGTTTTGGTAATAGATCATAAATCACAACATTATAAGAGATATGACTAGTAAAGAGAGAAAATTAGTTTTGTAATGGTGAAGTGATCTTAATGTAGTGACAACAACGATCATAACAATGGAATAGTCATAAAATTAATTTTCAATAGCAATTAGGGATACGTATATGCTATATTTTTCATTGTTTTCTAAAAATTAATAGTGAAAATATATTGTAAAAGTCATGTACACTTTACAAAAATTTGTAATAAAGTATTAAAATTTTAATTTTAGCAATCAAGTTTAGAAGCCTTTTAATGCTACATAATCAAGTGCTAAAAAATTCAAAATAATTATCATTTAACAAAAAAGAAATGATTTCTTAAGATCTTGTTGACATGGCAATCCATGTTAACGCCACATTTTCGAAGAAAATTAAAAGCATGTCATATGAAAATTAGATGGCATGCTACAACTTCTTTTTTAAAAAAAGAAGAAGAAGAAGACGAAGAAACAAACTTTAGGAATTGATCAATGAAATTAGAATTTTTAGGATTTACAATAACCTAATAGTGCCTTTTACTATGATTCCATGCTAATTTATTAATTTTCTCAAGGCCAAATGAGAAGGTGTGGCCTAAAAGCATATTTTTGAAAGATTAAGGGTCTATAGCCTCTTTTTGTAATATCCTAATTTTTTATAACTACAAAATTTAGGGTCTTTAAGAAATTTATTCAAAGTATGATGATGTTCGAAAAATTATATAAAGTAACTCTATAAAGTTAATCATTAAAATTTAAAGTTGTAAGAACTTTTATTTGATGATAATTTGATTATGTTAATTTAGGATTTACCACTATATATAGTAAGAAACATGAAGCTTGAACCTTGAAACTAAGATGAAAAGCTAAAGATGGGCTAAATTAATTGTGTTGCCTAGAAATTAGAGTGAAATAATTTAAATAGACTCAAAAGTTGGCCTAAACCAATTAGAAGGCCACAACATACTCATGGGTGAACTTTAGGCCTAAAAGACCAACTTCTAATGAGCTAACCCTTTTCAAATGGACAAGCCCAAGCATAACTCCTTTTTCCATTCCATTCTATGTGTAAGCATCCTCTCTAAATGCATTAAGACTATGACATTCTTCCTTTCATCATTAAGATATCCTAAAACCAAGAATACAAATGATGTCCATCCCAAATCAAAATCTAAGAGAGAGATCTCTTTATATCTCACACTTTCCTTGCCTTCCCTCCCTCTTTCTCCTATCTATCTATTCTTCTTCTATTTCTCATTTCAAATCCACTTAAGATTTCAAAGTACATCAATGATTGAATCCAAATCTAAGGATCCCAAATGCGTCTAGAGAGAGAAACCACTTCTAGCCTACTTCTAAACCATATATCAATCCAAGCTACAATAAACCAAAATCTAAAAATACCTAAGCTAAGACCAAACAAGAGAAAAATAAGTGAACTCAAAAAAATATCAAGAACATACACAAGACCAAATTGACTCCTTAAGAACAACCCAATCAAATGACAAGTTGCTAATAAGTGCATCTTAGTCCCCAAGGAAACTAAGCCCCAACCAACACCCTCGCAACCACCCCACCCCTTGCCTAAATTTTCTTATTCCAACTGACACAATCTCTTCATCACCAAAGCATCAAAGCACAACTAACTACCACCATTTAGGTTCGATCATAGAGTCCCTTTAATTTTTTAAAATACTAACTTGTTTTTAAAATTTATGATTATTAGTATTCCGAAGTTATTTTGCATGCAAATTTATGTAGTAATTTTAGATTTTTAATTTAAGTTGTTATGATGTAGAATCCTTCTTTTGACAAGAATTAAACTTTTTTTTTTTCGAAAATCTAAATTATGTAGTTTCTATTCCAATTTTCAAATATAAACTATTTTATGCATATAGAAAATTATAATAAAGTTATATTTTGAAAAAAAATAAGTTGGATATTTATTATAATTATAGTACTAAATCTATCACTTTTTACAAATTTATGAAATAAATAGTTTTTGCCGCATTATATTGATGAATTAAATTGTTGTCGACTATGGGAGCCTAATTAAGTGTTTAGGTGATAAATTAAGCATTTTAGTATTATTTACATGAATGGGACATAATATTTAGGTATCTTATAACTACAAGCTATTCATGAAAATAGTAGAAAACATGAAGATTAATTAGGGATTTGGTGTAATTTAGCTTTTCATCTTAGAAAATTTGAAAATTTATAAAAATAATGATCACAACGATATAGATAATATAATATTTAAATAAGAAATGAAGAAATTATAGTTATTAGAGGTTAAGCATACACAATTACTAAGTTTAATCTCATTTTTAACACTTGAATAACTTTTCAATTCATTTGTGTATCGTTATAGAACTTTAGACTGTTATCGGAGCACGCTAGAATGTAGGTGAATCTAAGGATGTTACTTACTAAAGAGCAATAGAGCTCAAGTGAGAAACCCTTCCCTAATAGTTATGTGTTGTGCAAAGTGGATGTAAGTCATCTGGCCACTTGTTAAATAAGAACCATTGCAAATTCACTTAAGTAAATCACAAAACTTAGAAAAATGTTAAGTTATTGTTGTTGCTTGATACATTAATTTGGGATATAACGATTGGTACTTGTGTATTATGAGTATGCCCTAGATTATAGTCATGGTTAGTTGAAAGTGGTTATCACTAAGTATACATGCTTAGTATGTATCATGAAGTAATTAGTTTAATTACCATGTATAGATCGTGCTTACTAAACACATGTGCTTGTGTCACTGTTTGTGTGTTTGATGCCAAGTGGGAGGGGCCAACTTAAGCTTAATGTGCTAGTATGTGGCATTAATAGGATAGTTTACTTTCGAAGTAGAGATATTGTAAAGGCAAGTTTAGCCCTCCATGGGCAAACTAGCTGAGAGTTGATGTTGCTCTTCTGATGAGGCTATGACAAGCTAAAACTAATTTAAAAAGTTGGTCTTTGTAAACATATAGAGTATTAAATTGTTTTTTCTTCTTTATTTCTGTATTTATTTATTTTTGGGTAGTGGGGATTGATTATAGGTATTGCACAAATTTTTTCATTAAATGGAAGTAAAATATCTTAATATTGTTATAGATAGGTATATAGTTTTATAAGATTTTATTGGCTTAATATAATAGATATCTATCATAATCATTTTGCTGAGTTATCATTCAATGTTCACATATTACATCAAAACCATATAGTTTCCATATGTTGATGTCACGTAAGATTTTCATTAGGAAGTCTTAAAAATTCCATGTTGGCATAATAACATGGTATACCTAGCCAATAAATGATGTATATATTCACTTACAACCACCAAAGCCACAGTGTTTGCAAAGTACATGTTTTTTATTAGTTAAGCTTACCATGTCATTCTACTAAGGTGGAACTTCAAGAATGCCTAATAATCATCCAACTACATGGATTCTTCAAAAAGTTGTCAAAATGATAGTTTCAAAAGAATATACATACCATGTAAGCTAAACTACTTACTGCCATTTCTCCACATTATCCCATTTTAATCCGTCATTATTTTAGGGTGAAGCTGTTTAATTAAGGTTGTATCTTTCTATCATTTATGCAATAGAAAAAGACACTATCACCACGAAATCTAACAGTGGAAGTCACATGCATTTGGCTTTTAGAGCCAAGAGAGACTAGTGCCACCATCATCATCATCCACTATTGATGCTAGTATATAAATTGTAGGTAGTATTAACAACAAAACATGGAAGGGAACAACTAGCTTTCCTTTAGTAATCCAAATTCCATAACTTGCTGAATTGGCATAAACAAACATAAGAAAAAAACCTTATCTTTAGTAAGCTAATGTTATTAAAGTGGCTAGCAAAATTTCTCAAAAAAATGGCAGCCAAATCAACTAACTTGATTTGTCCCCTGTAGCATTCAATTTATGAGCTTTCGTATTACCATGAGCAAACTTCTAGAGACATAAATGCTTAGCAAAAACTAGCTAATTGCAAAAGAAAAGGCTGCCCCTAATGATGAAAGGCATTAATAAGAACAATGGTCGTGTGGCAATAGCCATAACCATTTAAATTTTTCCAGCAAAAAGATTCTATGCAAGATAAAAACATGTTTAAGATTAAGTGAGATAAAGGGTATTAGTTAATCGAACAACCACTCAAAATTCAATTCAATGGTGGGAATGCATTTTGTTTCAGGAAACATAATCGCACATCAAACACCTAGTTTTGCTTCCGATCCCATTCATATAAAGGTTGCAAAAGTCATAATCTCATATTTGCCGGTTCTTGAATTTGAATTCCCTATCAAATCATTTTAGACCTAACAACAAATTTTCTTGTGAAGTTAACAAGAATAGTTAAGGCATCAATTCAAAGCCCCTAAAGACATTCACAAACATTAATGATGTTCTTCAATATAGATACCATCACACAAAAGTGGAACAAGAATAAGTTGATGTGAGCATACATGGTAATAATCACCTGCTAATTCTTTAAACATTTGTAACTTGATGTTAATGGTAAGAAATTTAAAAATGCACCATCTAACTTCACATAGAAACTCTATTACCAACTTATGTTACCTTAATTGGTATTTCCTACTTCATGTCATAAATACAAAAGGCATGTATGTAGCGAGCATATGGTAATTAGGATACAAGACAAGACACTTTTCCATGCATGGAATTTATAGCAAGAAAAATAATGCTAGCTCTAAGTATAATCCCATGATATGGAGCACACAACAATTTTGTACTACAATGATATCAGGACTCCCATGTTTAACTAGAGATATCTATGAAGCAAATACAAGCAAAAAGGAAAGCACGTCTCTTTCAAACATGAATCTAAACATTTGAGGGATGCAAGCATGAATCCTGAAATTAATCATGAATACCCATGAACATTACAATAGCTAGAACAAGAGGTGGTCATCTTAAAAGAGTGGATTGAGTCCGAAATTCCATATCCTTAATTTGAATTGCAAGAAACAACTGACCCGTAAGAAGCTAAATCAAATAACAACATTAAACCTAATAGATAATTGAATAAAATAGATGGGAGATTGATCTCTAGCCATAATTGTCAATAAGGCTCCCTCTTATAGTCTATAAAAGGCTAAAGGAAAAATTGAATACTTGGTCAACCAACCGTTACTCTTAAAATTGGCTCACCTAGAGCATACATAATGGGAAAGCATAGCTATGTGATCTTATCTTTGCATACTCAATAACTTCATGGGAGGTAAGTTACCAATTGAATTTTGTAATATAGTGTATTAAATACGGATATTGTCCCATAAGGATTGCGAGTACTAATATTAACCTACACCCTATTATCTAACCGGTAAATTATAAAGATTAGTTAATCTAAACCTTATAACTAAGTATTAATTAATTAACTAGAGATTAAATTGAAAGAAAAAAGAGTAAAATTGATTATAATTAACTTCAAGATGGTAAAACTAATATCTAGACTTTGTTTTCCCTAGGAATTATTATGTAATATTAACAAAAAATTTTCAAATCCTTCTTAATTTCATTGACTAGGAGAATTCTTAAATTAATTTAATAACTTTTTCAAGCTTATTAACTCCAACCTTAAAAATACCTATTTGAAGCTCTTCATAATAGCATATTTCAAACAACGCATTAAAATAATAAATTCCCTAAAAACAAATTAATCCATTTCTGAAGAATTATATAACTTATCTCTAAGATAACATTAATTCTCTTCAAACATGATATATCTAATTACACATCAGATTTCTCAATCCTAATGTATAATATTAAATAGACAAAATAATACTATAGAAATATTAATTTAAACAATATCAAAAACACATGCATGAATCAAGAAATATTAAGAATTCATCAAATAGCAATAAATTTAGTTACATAATAATCTTAGGATCCACAAGTTTAGATACTAAGAAAAATTTGAGCTCTAATCATATTGAAAACAAAAATTCTCAATAATGTAAAAGCATGCATCATGAAAGAAATCAAAGAAAAACCTTAAATTATTGAAGTATGGAAAAATAGTTTTCTAGTCTCTTAAAAACCCTAGAACAAATAAAAACTTCTTCTCTCTCTTTTCTAGTTAAGTCCCTGATGTGCTTAAAACCAAGATTAAGCACATACAAAACCAATTTAAAAGACAATTAGACAATATCAATCAAACTAGCTTCCAATCACATGAACAATGGCGTCAATTCTCAAAGTCTATAATCAATTCCACAACACCACGTGATCAATATTGAAATGAACCAAGTATGTGCAGCTCTGATACCAAAAAGATGATGTGCCTAAATTGGAGTTTAAGCATAAGCAAATGAACCAAATAACAATCCCTAAAGGATAAGGTCAACTCGGTTCAAGGTGGAGCAAATTATTACGTGAACCCTGATTGAAATAGATGATCCGAATGCTATGTTTCATGAAATGAATTACACAATGTTGTATTCCTCAATGAAGATCACTAATATTCTTGAAAACCACGTGAAACAACACACAAAATCAATAAGAACAATGACTGTGATCTACCTTCCACAATACTTGATTTCACGGTTCAAAAATGTGCAAAATGGAAGAATAGAAATCAAGTCTAAGGGCCACTCAATTAAGCACTAATAATTCAAATATAAAGGAGTCAAATCTAACCAAGAAAACTTCAATCCAACCCTAGATATGACTCACTAGAGAAGAAAAGAAACACAACAAATAGAAATTGATATAACTCACAATTTCTCCTTGTTGCACTCGCCACAATTCCAATTCTTGGGATTGAAATTGATGAGAGGGATTGAACTAAGGACGAACCCTAATTCTCTCACGAAAATATCAAGTGTATATTCTGAAAATTCTCTCCTAAAAACCCTACTTAAGCAAGTATTTATACTTGCTCCCTTTAGGGTTAAAAAATCCACAAAATTACAACTATGTCACTTTTAGGGTGGCCTGCCCTAATGACAATTACAAGCAAATGATAGTGTCCCAAAAGAAATTACAACATAAATAGTCCAAGTAAATAAAAAATATATAAAAATTAGTCTCCAAGAAGCTAGCTCTTCCATAGGATTCATCGGCCTAGCTCATCGCTGGTTTAAGTCGATCCATGGATAACTCACAAGCTAAGTCTTAGTGAGTTTTTCCATCACCCTGTAAAGTGTAATAAGTGTGCCTGTTGGAATAAACAATACATGAATAAGAGAAAAGAAGTTAGTAAACAAATAATTCTGGGGTCAATGTGCTCAAAATGGGCCCTCATCGCCAAGATTGGAAATCCTTTGGCTCTTGCCCTAATGATAGGTCTTTACGAATTTTGATTCCTATTATCTCCTAGGGCCTTAAAAGATTTATCCTCAAATTTGACAGATCAAATGTAGTAGAGACTTTGTTTCCTCCTAGCAAGCCACTTGAAGAAGTATCATCGCAGAATCCCAATATCTAAAATCTTACAGGGGGTGATTATTTTCTCTCCTTCATTTCTAGGATGTATCTCATCTATGACACAAATAATGACCCATTATCCACTGAGGTTTCCCTTGTCTCAACCTGTTCCTCTGAAATTGTTTTCTCTTTCTCTGGATCATCTATATGGTGCTGACCCTCATAGCCCTCTAATGGTTGGTCTAACTACTCACGGCTTTCTGAAACCTCTAAAGGTGAACACAACTATCTCTGAACAGTCTAGCTCTTTGATGATGGGCTCATCTGACTCTGACCCTCAAGATTCTCCAAAGGTTTACTCAACTGTTCATGACCCTCTAGTACCTCTGAAAGTTGGCATGTTTAATTCTGCACAATGTAGCCCTCTGAAGGTTGATTCATGTGTTTGTGATTCTCAGGAATCTCTTATGGTCTACGGATCTATTGCTGAACCTTTTAGACCTTTGAAGGCGACATCGGATTCAGAATAATACGTTTTCCTTCCTTTTGGAATACATAAGTATTCTTGAAGCCATCATGTAAAACCCTCACGTCATATAACCAAAGCCTGCCAAGCAATATATGGGATGCACACATAGGTAAAATATCACACTCAATCTCATCATAGTATTTATCCCCTACACTAAATGGTACCCTAACTCTTTGGGTCACATGCAAACTCCCCTTATCACTAAGCCAATGCAATTTATACGGTTCAGGATATGGAGTAATAGCAAGTTTTAGTTTCGATACTAACGATGCTGCTACCACATTGGTACAACTATCACCATCAACTATAAGGACACATAAATTTCCTTATACCCTACAAGAGGTATGGAACAAGTTTTCCCTTTGTTCATCATCCTTAGTAGTAAATGTAGTTAATGTCCAGTGCAATACATTAGTATAATGAAACATCTCACTAGACATAATTGTGTTCAAACCCAACAACACAATAATTATCTTCACACTTCCACGATTTAAGTACACAACCAAGCTACAAGTGAAGTACACTCAACTTCTTTCAAGTAGATAGAATTAAATTCAACTACAAGTATTTAAGTAACTAGTTCAATTACTTTCACACTTTATCGACTTGTTTGAATTTTAAATTCTACTACTCAACTTTCCTTATTCTTGCCTTGGCTTCTCACCACTTAAATATACAATTGGCAGCAATTAAACACATACACAACGCACCATTCACCGCCACACAACTTCCCCTTTGCTCACGGTTCAATAATGTTCACGCCACTAACAACAAGTAACTTGACAACATATACAACAACCAACACCAAATGTTAACACCTTTTACTAAATTTACAAAAAAAATACAACACTACATACACACTACTTCAAGCCATGGTGCATTTTCCTCACTTTCACACAAACATCAAACCGCAACTTCAACACAAAAAGGCAGCCCACTTTCAAATTCAAAAGAAGTTCCATAAGTACACAACTCCACAAATGGTAAGAGGCTTTTTTTTTTAATTCAAATGATACACAATTAACTATGACTTAATGTGTATTTGAAATTTCAAATTGACCTCTTAATGTATACTTTCAATTCTGATTTCAAATCTAAAAATGACAATTGTAATTCCTCTACCTTTTCCGAAAACACACACTACACAATTCCACTTCACAATTAAAACACCACTCTTCTCCTTCACGGTTTGCTATTCATGCACTACATACTCAAACTTTAGCCTCAACGTGCAGCACCTTACTCTACACAACTCCAAAAATTCAAACTAAAACGCACACAACCTTCACAAAATTTTACAAACACAACCCTACACACATACACCTTCAAGTCACGGTGCTAATGTCCCTTCTATTCAACACACACAACATAACTCTAACAACTCAATATTTCCCTTTTTACACCGCAATTCACACTCCAAAACACAACACACACACCCTACGGTTCACACTTCCAAAAATACAAATTTTCAACACTACAAAACACCAAAGTAAACTGCTACTTATACACAAAACAGCAACAATTTAAATTTGAAAATCAAACCAGTTCACTAATTGCAACCCTTTCACAATTGGTAAGAAGTAATTTTCAAATTCAAATAACCATACATTAACTTCTACAGTTTAATGTTTGTTTTGAAAGTCAAATAATTTCCAAATCTTCCACACAACTCACTCCAACAAGCAGCAAATTCAACTCCCCAAGCAAGATAATCACGCCACTTCAAGTAACAACACCAACAATTCAATTTTTACTCTTAATTTCGGAATGAAATTGTAAGATCAAGAACCCTAGATTTCCAAAATTCGAAATCAAATAACCCCTTCTCACAACCACAAGCTCTGATACCAAATTATGATGTGCCTAAAACCAAGATTAAGCACATGCAAAACCAATTTGAAAGACAATTAGACAATGTCAATCAAACTAGCTTCCAATCACATGAACAATGGTGTTAATTCTCAAAGTCTATAACCAATTCCACAACACCACGCGATCAATATTGAAATGAACCAAGTACGTGCAGCTTTGATACCAAAAAGATGATGTGCCTAAATGGGAGTTTAAGCATAAGCAAATGAACCAAATAACAATCCCTAAAGGACAAGGTCAACTCGGTTCAAGGTGGAGCAAATTATTACGTGAAGCCCAATTGCAATAGATGATCCGAATGCTATGTTTCATGAAATGAATTACAAAATGTTGTATTCCTCAATGAAGATCACTAATATTCTTGAAAACCACATGAAACAACACACAAAATCAATAAGAACAATGACTGTGATCCACCTTCCACAATACTTGATTTCACGGTTCAAAAATGTGCAAAATGGAAGAATAGAAATCAAGTCTAAGGGCCACTCAATTAAGCACTAATAATTCAAATATAAAGGAATCAAATCTGACCAAGAAAACTTCAATCCAACCCTAGATATGACTCACTAGAGAAGAAAAGAAACACAACAAATAGAAATTGATATAACTCACAATTTCTCCTTGTTACACTCGCCACAATTCCAATTCTTGGGATTGAAATTGATGAGAGGGATTGAACTAAGGATGAACCCTAATTCTCTCACGAAAATATCAAGTGTCTATTTTGAAAATTCTCTCCTAAAAACCCTACTTAAGCAAGTATTTATACTTGCTCCCTTCCACAAAATTATAACTATGCCACTTTTAGGGTGGTCGGGCCTAAAGACAATTAAAAGCAAATGATAGTGTCCTAAAAAACAATTACAACATAAATAGTCCAAGTAAATAAAAAATATATAAAATTAGTCTTCAAGAAGCTAGCTCTTCCATAGGATTCATCGGCCCAGCTCATCGCTAGTTTAGGTTGGTCTATAGATAACCCACAAGCTAAGTCTTAGTGAGTTTGTCCATCGCCCTGTAAAGTCTAATAAGTGTGCATGTTGGAATATACAATACATAAATAAGAGAAAAAAAAGTTAGTAAACAAATAATTCCAAGGTCGATGTGCTCAAAATGAGCCCTCATCACCAAGATTTGAAATCTTTTGGCTCTTACCCTAATGATAGGTCTTGACAGATTTTGATTCTTATCAGTCCCCCTTGTCCTTTATATAGTGAGTGTAAAAAAAAAAATTGTTTTTTAGGCTCACACACTATCTAACATGGTCATGCTTCAGGTCGTGTCAAAATAGTTGATAAAAAACTTGGAAAACTGGACATTATAGTAGATATGGTTGTATCTATTGGTCGCGTCTAAGTCATGCTTAGAAATAATTATTTTTGAGAGATACATGACGAATAAACACGATCGTCTCTAGCCCCCATGTAACTCTTAGTTTTATTATTCAAATTTAACACATTTTAGACATGGTCATATCTGCTGCTTATGTTTATCTTCAAAACTTTAAAACTTTTTCTATTTAACTGTAAATTGAGTCAAATTGGATTCCTTTTCTTCCTTTTTAATTCAATTATCCATCAAATCCATAAAATGAAAACATTACTCAATTATAATTCAAATTCTTCAAAAAACATGCCAAAATAAGGGAAAAATATTTTAAATCTCACTTAATATATATATATATATATATATATATATATACATATAATATACATATCTAATTAAGCACCTATCAAACTTCACCACATTTAAATATTTTCTTATCCTTAATCAAATTAATCAAATCGAACAGTAAGACAAGGAATACTTAATCAACTTACTTCTATTTAAGAAACCATTCAAAAGAATTTTTATTTAACCCTATAATAGCTTAAGGAATAAACTCTTAATTAACTTATAGTTTTAAAAGAAAATTAATTATAACTCTTATACTTTTCACTTAACCAACTGTCTTAAACATGCGAAACTTAAATTATCATCTCTTTAATCAAGAGAAAAAAAATCATAAACACTTCACTAACCTTACTAAAATTTATACCCTCCCCTTCTTCAATTTTGCCAATTAAAAAGTAGTTTCATCAATTAATAGGTCTTAGACCAGAAGATCTTAGGTTACTAGGTTTTAAGATACCCCTTTAAATCATCCATTAACTTTATTTAATAGAGTTTATTTACTTACATTTATCCTTTACTTGGACTTTTCCCTTAACCTTTTTAGTGAGCTTTCGATTGATAATCCTAAGCTTGTCACTCAAGTTAACAAGTGTTATTCCACATAAAGAAGGCACCATGCAAGTTTAATTACTCGAGTCAACGAAGCCCATAGCTAAACTTTAATTCAATTAATTTATCCTCTTTATTTATTTCATCTTTAACTATATTAACTTTTTAAGAAATTTTCAAATTATTAACTATTTACTTATCAAGGATTATAGTGCTCTAAAAATGTGAAAGGGGGAAAATGTTCATCAAAGTAAGTTTAAAAGAAATTTATAACTAATTCTTAACTAGTTATGTTATTTAAATTTCTAAATCTTAAAATTCAAAACTAAATTATAAGTAACTCTACTTTGCAAAAATTTTATTATTTAATTTAAATAAAGTATCATTAAAGCACTTATTGATTAAGTGTTCTATACTATCCAAAAAGTTATCATATACCAAATTACAAGTTAACTTAATGATTTCCAAGTTAAATAAACAAATTAGATTTCTTAAATAACTAAAAATTTTATAACCCCCTTCCCTATACTTAAAACCATACATTGTCTACAATATGTGAATCGTAAAAAAAAATAAAAATCAAAGAAAACAAAAGATTGAAGAAGTTAGTGGGGGGAAAGACTAATACTCCCTTGAATATGATATTTGTTCCGCTCCAAAATGAGCTTAGCATGCAAAATGGTTGATTTTGAATGGTCTAAACATGTAAAAACTACAAAAAGGTAAAAAGGAACAAAAACAAAAAACAAAAAAAAAAACAATTAAAAGAAAGAAAAAAAATTGTTACAATCTAGTTTAGCAAGTTACATTAGTCTCATTAGTTATATCAAAGAAAACAGAAAAATTAGTCACTATAGTCATGATCATCATCTTCCTCATCTCTTCATGTCCATGCCCAAAAAATTAAAATAACTAATTTAAGGTCAACACGGCTAAGACACGACCATGTCTAAAGACCATGTATCTCTCATTAATAATTAAAACAAGGTACACCTAACACAACCTTAGACATGGTCGTGTCTAAAATTCGTGTAACTCTCGTAAATAATTCACATTCTTTATAATTCGGATGTTGTGACATGACCTTAATATGATCGTATCTATGGGTCGTGTTTCTCTCAAAAATAAAACAAAATTCAAAACCCCATTAAGCATGACCTAAACATAAACAAGTCAAAAAGTCATGTAACTCTCAAAAAAAAAAATTTTTAGATAAATAGTCTTGACACGATTTCAACATGCTTGTGTCTAATGGTCATGTCACATCCGAAGAACATTTTATATTCAACATGTCCTTTACACAACCATGTTTGGTGGTCATGTCAAACTCACAAAAAAAAAAAAAATTGCTTGCTTTTTTTTTTTCAATAACCAAGTGTAAAATTAAATTTAATTAAATTAAAATAAACTAAGAAAAACTTAATTGGAAAACTAAACTTAGGTTGCCACCCAAGAAGCACTTTTAGTTAACATCATTAGCTTCACACACTTCTCTTATGTTAGTTAGGGGGACGCCTATGAAAATTTTGGTGTTCAAATTGCTTAAATTTATCCAGATCCTTTTGCTTGCCATAAATGAGATGTTGCTAAATTGGTTTTGTGTAAATGACATCTTGCACATAAGTAGAACCAAGTAGGTTAGACGTATTTAAAAAATAACATGTATCATTACTCTTAGGAAGTTGTTAAATCGTGTCATATGTCTTAAAGGTTTTTTTTTTCATCCCTAACTTTTAGAGTTGACACTTGATTTCCTAAATCTATAACTGCACGAGTAGTAGCTAAGAAACGACGACCTAAATTTAGTGGTGTCCCAATGTCCTCATCTATATCTAGGATTACAAAATCCACTAGAAAAATGAATGTACCTACTGGAACTAGTGCATCTTCAATAATGCCAATGAGGTACTTTACGAACCTATCGGTTAATTGAATGCTCATATGGGTTGGTTTAGGGCTTCTTAATTCTAACTTCTTAGACATGTGATGTGACATTAGATTTATACTTGCACCTAGGTCAGCTAAAGCTCAATTTATTGATAAATTGCCAATAAGATAAAGTAAAGTAAAACTCCTTGGATCCTTCAATTTTTGTGACTACTTATTGTGTATCAGCGTAGAGCATTCCTCATGTAATTTCACAGTTGATATCTCTTCTAGTTTTTTCTTGTTTGATAACAAATCCTTCAAAAACTTTGTGTATCTTGGCATTTGTGATACAACAAATGGTAAGTTAATGTGTAATGATTTGAAAATTTCAAGGAATTTACTTAATTGTTCATTAGAACGGTCTTTCTTTATATATTGAGGATAAGGTATAGGTGGTTTGTATTCTTTCACTTTTGGTGGCTCCTCACTCTCTTTTTCTTTAGCTTCCTTGTCTTTCTTTTTCTGATTCCCTACTAATTTTCTGTTTAACTTGCAATTCCTTTCCACTTCTAAAGGTTACTGCTTTAATATACTCTATAGGATTAGTCTCGGCGTTTCCTAGCAGTGTCCCTTACTGTCTTTCAGCTATCATATTTACAAGTTAACCTACTTGATTTTCTAAGTTACAAATAGTGGCTTCTTGATTTCTTAGAGATATTTCAGTATTCTACAATCTAACCTCATTAGTTTGAATATATTTAGTTAAAAGTTCTTCTAAACCCGATTTCTTCTCTTGTGGTGGGGGTCGTTGAAATCCTCATAGAGGCAAATTCATCATCTGTTAATTTTGATTTTGATTACTCAAAGAGAAATTAGATGATTTCTCCATCCCGAATTATAGGTGTTACTATATAGGTTGTTTTGTGGTCTAGAGGGGGTTTTCTAAATAGTCTATTTGTTCCCAATGATGTTAAGTCCCAATTCCTTCTACATTACCCTCTTCCAAGTTACTGTGGATTTTGATGGAAAGTGCATCCAACTTCCTAGTAATGGCATCAACCTTATTGGCTAAAGTTGTTACCGTAACTAATTCATAGATACTCGCTACCCTATTTCTCACCCTAACACCTTCCCATTGAAAGCTATTCATAGTCATTTCATCAATCAAGGATTGGACCTCTTTGGGTATTTTAGTATTCAATGTTCCTCCAGCGATAGCAAATTCAAACAATTGTAAAAAGTTTCAATCTGCATCCATAGGAGTAGGTCATGACGTGGGCATCTCCTTAATGGCTCCTTATATCTCTCCTAAGTGTCATATAAGGTCTCGACCTCCAATTGAGCATAGGATGATAGTGATAGATCCCCTTAGAAGCGAATTCAACTACTATTTTGCTCGACCCCTTAATGAAAAGCAAAAGAGTCGCAATTTGATTGCGTCATCCAAAGCCCCATTGATCTGTAAGCATTGGGCTCCTCATCTTGTAATCTATCAAAGTGGACAAAGTGTTATACCATTTGTATGATATGAGGTTGAATTTGAAAATTATTGGTAGTAACAGGTGACCTGATGATACTCGAGCCAGCTCCAACTAAAGAGGGTTTGGAGTAATCGAACATAGTCTACTATTGATTCTAGTTTTTGTCACCTATGATTTCCAACTCATCCTCTTTCTCTTCTACCTTAATTCTAAGAGGAGACCCTTGATTTAATTCCTCCACTGCTTGCCAAACTATTTTACGTAGATGCCAAATTGTTCTTTCAATCTTTGGATCAAAGATTGGTGTGTTTGATAGAGTATTTTTGGTTATGCACTACTAAAAAAGAAAAAAGAAAAGAAAAGAAAAACAAGAAATAGAAAAAAAATTGTTAAAATAATAAAATGATCAGTATTCTTAATATCAAAATAACTAGCAACGATGGCCAAAAACTTAATGGGAAACAAGTATATCTATCAAATTTTGTAATACAGTATATTAAATACGGATATTGTCTCATAGGGATTGTGAATACTAATATTAATTTACACCCCACTATCTAACTGGTAAATTATAAAAATTAATTGATCTAAACCCTACAACTAAGTATTAATTAATGAACCATAGATTAAATTGAAAGAAAAATGAGCAAAATTTATTATAATTAACTTCAAGATGATAAAACTAGTATTTAAACTTTGCTTCCTCTAGGAATTATTATGTAACATTAACAAAATTAATTCAAATCCTTCTTAATTTCATTGACTAAGAAAATTCCTAAATTAGTTTAATAACTTTATCAAGCTTATTGACCCTAACCTTAAAAATATTTATTTGAATCTCTTCATATAAGCATATTTCAAATATCGCATTAAAAATAATGAATTCCCTAAAAACAAATTAATCAATTCCAAAAGAATTATATAACTTATCTCTAAAATTACATTAATTCACTTCAAACATGATAAATTTAATTACACATCAAATTTTTCAATCTTAATGTATAATATTAAATAGATAGAATAATACTATGGAAATATTATTCTAAACAATATAAAAAACACATGCATGAATTAAAAAATCTAAAAATTCATTGAATAGCAATAAATCTAATCATATAATAATCTTACGATCCACAAGTCTAGATATTAATAAAAATTTAAGCTTTAATTATATTGAAAACAAAAATTCTCAATGATGTAAGAGCATGCATCATGAAAGAAATAAAAGAAAAACCATAAATTCTTAAAGTAAAAAAAAAAAAATAGCTTTCTAATCTCTCAAAAACCCTAGAACAAATAAAAATGTCTTCTCTCTCTTTTTTGGTCGAGTTCCCCTTGTCCTTTTTATAGTAAGCGTAAAAAAAAAAAAATTTTTTTAAGCCAACACGTTGTCAAACACAGTCATGCTTTAAGTCGTGTCAAAATTGCTGACTTGGAAAACTGGATGCTATAATAGACACGGTTATGTCTAAGTCGTGCCTAGAAATAATTATTTCCAAGAGATACATGACCAATAAACACGGTTGTGTCTAGCTCTATTGTAACTCTCGATTTTATGCTTCAAATTCAACATACTTTGGACATGGTCATGTTTGGTACCCATGTCTATCTTCAAAATTTCATAACTTCTTCTATTTATCTCCAAATTAAGTAAAATTGGATTCCTTTTCTTCCCTTTTTAATTTAGTTATCCATCAAATCCCTAAAATCAAAATATTACTAAATTCAAATTCAAATTCAAATTCTTCAAAAACATACTAAAATGAAGAAAAAATACTTTAAATCTCACTTAAAAGATATATCTAATTAAACACCTATCAATATTATAAAATAGGTTATTCCCAAGCTCAAACTTGTGACCAATAGAAAAATTTAATTGCTTACCCTTTAATTTAATCCTGCTCTTGCTCTTCTTGCTCATGATTGATGCTTAACTCTCCTATCCCTATGTAAATATATTTTGAAATAAAACAATGGACCCAATTTAATTAGGTTCCCTTCACCACATGTGAAATTTTTACAAGCAAAATTTCCTTGAAGGATTTTCATTTACTTAAAAGGGATATTGTTAAAAGACTGCATGGATGGTCTTCTTTCTTCTTTTTTTCCCTTTGTTCCCCACTTTTTGCGTATGCATTTGTCGGGTGGATCTGCCATTTAACCTCTAGAAACACTATGTTTGGGAGGAAGGAAAGGGAAGGCAAGGATTGGGAGAAGGAAATGGGGTGGAAAAAAGTTATAATTCCTTTGTTTGGTATAAGAGAAAAGTAAAAGGAAAGAAAAATGGGAGCAATATTTTCCTTAGAATTCATAAAAAAAAATTCTCCCAAAATTGAGAGAAAGAGGAAGGAAATGAAGAGAAAATTTTGTATTTACAAATTTGCCCTCCCTTTCTCTTTTTCACATGCCTTCTTTTTTACTTTTTATGGGCATATTAATAATTTTACATTATAAATTAACATTCCTTCTATTTTCCTTCACTCCATTAACTAAACACATTAAAGTAATTAAATACCCTCATAATTTTTTCTTTCCATTTTTCCTCCCTCCTACTAAACAAAACCAGATATTCAATGGGTTTAATAACTAGCAATCTTTTGGAAGTTTTTCAATAAACTATCATGTACAAAAGCATCATGATGGTTTTAGCAAAAGTAATAGGCATATATGGCAACAACAAAAAAAAAAAAAAGTGAAGACTGTAAAATGAACAATCAAAATACACTCACTAGAAAAATAATTTGTTAAAGTTCGAACATCTATTATAATATATAATTTTGAAGGCTTTTACTTATTGTATCTTTTTGGTGATTTTACCGTACCTCTTCAATATGACTTTTTCCTTTTTTAACTTTGGCTTTAGAGTCACACCTCATTCTATATATATATATATATATATACTGCCATAAAGGCTCATTTTACAAATTATTACATCATATTTCACATACCATTCTTCTTTTGTCCCCTTTTCATAAGAATGAGTTCCATTCCTCAATTTCTCTATGCTTTTATATTCTCTCAACTCATCACTAATTATATAAAATAATTGTTTTAAATCTGCTTGCTTCTCTCCTTTTTCTCCTTTCATTCTTTTTTTAATACTAATTTCCTTCCTCATTTTCCTTGCTTATATGTTTGATATGTGGATTTGTTGCTAATTTACCTTGTAGACTCTTACCAATTTAATCTTAGTAATTAAAGGTTGGTCTCCTTTTCATGATATACTTATTAAGTTTACAACTATATTTGCTATTTGAATTCCACTAATAACAATTATGTGATCTTGGATGAGAAATTTTACTTATACGAATTATCAATAATTCGACTAACACATGTGCTAACTGTAATATTTCCATCCATCAATACTTATAAGTTTTTGCATTATGTTCTATATAAAATTTACGGAGGGAGTCCTTTACTACTAAAAAGTCTTATGTAGGGATTGGATTTATTTAGAGTCCTTTATGGATTTTCTAAATCTATTGCTTTTCTATTAGCCAAAATAGATACTTGTGATTACATGTCTCTTTACGTTTAATGGAAACTTGAAAAGATAGGTAGTAGTGTAATGTTTCACAATTTTAAATGAAAGCATTAAAAAAAAATTCATTACACTTTTCTCTACATTATTGAAAAGAATAAAAAAAAATCAAAATATGCATTTTTCTTTTTCTTTTTCTTTTCCTTTCTATGAGTATAATGGCAAATGGGATATTTGAATCGGGTCCATCCCACTTGAGAGACTAGCGTGTATACTACTAGGTTACAAAAACTTTGGCCAAAATATGCATTTATCAAAATATTGAAAGTAGCAACTAGTTCAACTATTTTATATATATAGTAAAAAGTAGTAGTTTCTGTAAGAGAAATAAGCATATATATTTGATAATAAATAAAAAAATGAAATCTAGAAAATTTAAAGATGAATCATTATGACTATTGTACAACCATTTATGTAGCATAAGAGATCCACGGTTTGATTGATTCACTAAGAAATATAAAAAGAGAAAGAGAGAGAAGCGAGGTGGGGGGCGGTCTGTGGGGAGGGGAATATGGATTGATAAAATGCAGTTTGATTACATACACAAACGTTGAAATTTATGTAGTCAAGCATATTCATTTACATCTATACGGACCATCTATTTTTTTATTATTTTGATTGGTTATTTAGATTCAATAATTTTCAAAAACATTTCCATTCAACCATATATTATCTATAACCTTCCAAGTGAATGCTTTTAGTGATGAATATAAATATTTGTATACATTTTTTAAACACAACCTACATAATTTGTTATTTTTATATTAGCATTTTTATGACTTTTTAAGCATCTCTTATAATTTATTACGAAACAATGGTAAATAGTCTTAATTATAAAATTGCAAAAAGTCCAAGAGATTAAAAAATTATATAATATGTTATATTGGATTTTTTATGTGATTCATTATTACAATTAGATGCTATTTATTAAGGTATGATTTGAAATAGTGGATATGGGTATAAAAAATTGTTTGCCCTCTTGCATCATCTTTATTATAGAACAGTGTAGTAGGGTGTTTTCTTTTTTAAGCATGTCTTAATTTTCTTATGTAAATACAATCTGCTTTTCCTATTTTTTATTTTGTAGTTTTAGATTATGGATTTTTATTACTCCTTTGCCATTGCTAATTGTACATGATCGTTCCATTTATTCTAATTTTAGATTTTAGCTCTTAGGTAATATCTTTTTTTACTCTCTTTTTTCGTTTATGAATAACATCCTTAGATCTCCATCAATGAGACATATGTGCACCCTTTGTTTGTAGGAAAACATGGTTAGAAATAACTAATCTAATCTTAGAAATAATATATCGAAAACTTCTCTCTAAATATTATATATATTGAATTACATTTTGTTTTTTTAATTTTGCCAACTTTAATGTAATGCTAATTCATATTAGTTTTCCAATAAATTTAAATTCAAGTCCTTAGGTTTCAAAAAAGTGGTTGGTCGCATTGAATCTTTTCCATATTACGGTGTTGTACCACCACTTCATATATGCTTAAACTTTGAAAACAGTATATTCAATGATTTGTACTTTATTATTATTTTGCAAGCCTTTTTTTTTTGTTATTGTACTATTTCGGTTTATTCTTTTAAAAATCGCAACTCTTCAAAAACAACATTAGTTGCTTAATTGTTTTTAAAAAAATAGTACCTTTTGAAAACAAGTATTACATTTTTAAAATAATCCCCCTTCATTTTTTTTTTTGTTTGGTTAATGTTCCCTAAAACTAATACCTCTTTTAAAACCACCTTTATTGTTTCACATTTAGTTTTTTCTAAAGAGTCATTAATTTTTTAAAACATTATATAAAAAAGGTATGATGAAATTGATTTTGTAAACCTTTTTTCATACCTTTTCGGTATTACCTTTTTTTTTTTAAATATATCTCTTCATTATTATTTTTCTTTTCATTTTAATATCCCTTCAATATTACTTTTTCATTAAATGCCTCTTCTATATTGCAAGTTAAAGACTTTTGGCCATTGATGAATACAAGAGAAAAAAAAAAAAACTATTACAGTTTCACTTCAATTAGAAAAGTAACAATTAAATATCTTCACCATTTTTTTATATAGAATTATGAATAGAAATTCTGTAATTATCAACAAAATATTTGTTTTTATCTCTTCCACGTTATATATAATAATTCAATCCAAAACTCCAACTCAATCTTTATTTTCATTTCCATTCCCTTCAAACTCTACTCTAACACTTCAACTCTAATTTAATTACCATTGCATAAAATCCAATCTTAGGTTCACAATCACAATAGGCTTCAATCTCCCAGTAATCATTCTCATTTATAATCAACTGATCTCTTGTACGTTTCCTCTTTCTAACATATGATCATTGCCATTTAATATTTTTGAAAGGGTGTAACTTTCATTGCATTATAATCTGCTAATTTCTTATTGTCTTTGCTAGGTGCAATATTACAATTTCTTATTATTGCTTTAAAAAAAAATTTGTCCACTTGAAAAATTGTATTTTAGCACTTATTTCCCTAAGCATCAATTAGATCATACTCTCCATCTCTCTACCATAGAACTTTTCAGCCCAAATCTCTTCCACTACTGCATACCTTATTATATTGGGGGGGGGGGGGGGGGGTTTGGTTGTGTGAAGCACAAAAGTTTACTTTAAGATAACTTTCTAGAAATCTGGGCATTGCCCTGGCCATTAAACTGGTTCCAAATGATACACGTATCTAATTTGCAACAGAAAGAACCAATCCTCATCTTGTAGAGAGGGTTCAAGAGTAATCAACATGAGCAAATAGCATGTGGTATTAAAATTTTCCATCACATTATTCTTTCTTTTAAGAGCAAATAAATTTTACACAAAATTTTCTTCATGTACATAGGGAAAATACAAGGATTAATGAGGAATAAAAATGACAAAAGAAAAGAAAAAACAAAGGCAATCAAGAATAAGAACAAAAGGCATCCCAAAGTTTCTCGGAGCAGAATCCCTCCCCTCGTACGTGTTGATTCCATTCCTTTCCAAAGTAGGCTTCCACCATTAGAATGCAAAAGATGATCAGCATTCTCTTTATAGGCACATACAACTGTGACTAACCAAGTACAAGTTCCTCCTCTTGAGAAATCGAAAGATGGAACTTTTAGTTCAGACAAGCAATCCACACATAAAGAGAGAATTTTAATTCACATACAATACTCACAAGACTTTAGCTGGAAAACCTGGGGTGGGATGGGTGTTGGATGCCTCTATGCACGATGCAGTAAGACTTGACAGAGAACGCCTCCGAAAGATAAGATTATATTGAAGCTAGAAAGAGCATTTGCATATAGATGAGAAAACAAACTATCAAGCGTATCAATCTCCTAGTCATAAAGTACACAAAGAAAAGTAGGATTCCAAGAGATTTGATCACCCCTACAAACAGATCACTTGAAATGCGCACAGTGATACCTGGCAAGGTCATGTAGTGAGGGGAATGAATACATCAAAAGTTGATCATCCTCCTACATATCTAACCAAGCTCTCAACTTCAAATCCTGGACCAACCTTAAAAGGGTTGCGACCCGATAAAATTGCTTACTAGTGACAGCAACATCCAATTAGTAATACTGTATTTTGCTGTCACATCTCTCCAAAGAGATAAAAACTCAGAAGCAAATCTCTAACAGCAACTCTAAAGCCAATCTAAACAAGCTTTACTGTAAGATTAAAGTTTTTTACGCCTAACAGCACGTTTACTTGAACGTAATAGCTATTCAATTACGAGTCTTACGTATGGAATAGCTATTACATTATTTACTTCGTGAAATAACAATTTGCACAAAATTGCAATTCAACAAAATTCCGAATCGCCATTCCCTCCCCCATTCCCCGTAATAGCAATTTGGTGCTAAACACATTACAGTTGTGATAGATGTTTGGCAACTTCAACCCTTTTCCTCCCGTCACCATTGGCCGTCCATCGTCAGTTTGAACATCGATCAGCCTATTGCCGGTGGAAACATCCTCATCCTCGTCCTCGTGCATCTACCATCGTCGTCATCCTCGTGCAGCCTCCCTCATCCCTCGCCGTTGTAGATCTGCTGTCAGCCTCGTGCATTGTTCCTCGTTCCACCCGTCGTCATTGATCTCGATCGTCCCTAGCTGTGGTCATCACCGGCTCCGTCGTAACTGCTTCCATTCAGCCCTCTGATTGTGAATCTGCCCCATCGTCACCGATCTCGACCTTGGATCTACGCCCGACGTTGCTAATCTCCACAGTCGTTTGCCTCTATCGTCGCCACTGGTTGTGGAGTTGCGTCTCTTCTGTTGGTGGAGTCACCGGTTGCTGCTAGTGGTGGTTCTGCTGGCCAGAGTGGAAGTTGTCAGCCATCGCAAGGTAGTTGTGGACATAACATCGCCAGAGTTCAACAGTAGTGTCTCCTTCGTAACCGGCATTGACTAATTCCACCCTTATTCCTTCACTTATTCCCTCAAATAAACAATGTAGTCCTAATTCCATTATATCCAAGTAAATAACATTATACCAATTCGCCATAATAATTATTTCATTCCAGCCTTATTCCATTCAGCGAAGTAAATAGGCCGTAAGTTTTCATGAGAAAGATGCTACAAATGCTACTCCACTTTACTGGATTAATGTTCTTTACCTCCTATCATCACCTCACAAAATGATAAAAAAATTTGCAATTTTTCAATTTTCAGCACTACTCATGAAAAATAAATAAGAAAAAATGAGGGAAAAAAAAAAAGGTCCTCTATAGTAAGACAAGGAACTGAAAGAAAGACATGAAGCTCAGACACTCTTGATCAGTATGAGGTAGCTGCCTATGGGAGACGTGTAAATAACTACACATCCCATCCGATCTTTGACCAATCTTCTCTTAAACCTCATTAATTCTAGACATCAGTGGACATGCAATATTAAGAAGTAACCAAGAGCTGGGAGAATCTCTGTTTCACCCAAAGAGGATGGCAAAGGATGCAAAGGAGATCAACATTAATATAGTCTGCAGATACCAACTAATTTTGTTTGCTTTACCCAATTGTTTTTGCATTTATTACTATTGTAAACCAGTTATGGTTTTGGAAGTAAGCTTAGTGTATATGTATTGAGCATATAAGTAGGGAAAAGCTGCATTCATACAACAAGAGCTAAAATCATTAAAGCTGTTATAAAATAATTGAATCACCAAACAATGCTGAAAGAACATTTTAGTTCTTGAAAAGGAAAAACTGTGATATGGGGACCTAAGTATCAAGGACAAAACCTCCTAAACAATAAGTATCATTAGTGTGAAATTGTACATAAATTATATTCCACCGTGTGAAAGAAAAACAGTAGACCATAGAAGGAAAACTAAAGAAAGAAAGTATTAGGCTATGCATTGAAATCAAAAGAGTACATAATCCAATACTCTTCCTCACACAATACAAGCAGAAAAACACTGCTATCTAGAGATTTGAAGGGAAATTTCCCAAGTATACAAAGGATATCTAGGTCTTGGTTTCCAATCTTGCTCCCAATCCATTCTCTACATACAAAGTTGATCATTGCTAATTTGCCTAAAATCAAGAACCAATTTAAATACAATCCAGAAACAAACTCCAAATAGATTTTCATGCTGATTTTCAGATTTAAAGGTGATGATGCACCAAGAGAATTGAACTGATCTAATATGACACAAAAATCAAGAAAGCAAGCCTTCACCACGATCCCAGAATTGATAAGAACAAAGATCTGATTGATAATAAAACATAATATGCATAAACTAATTAAAAACAATGTTCGTATCTTCATTTAAGTCGTTCAGATCTTGTAGGGGGTCATCTGAAAGTCCTGGACATGACATTTGAACAATCTCATGCCAAGAGCTTGACCTTTGATTCTTGAAGCTTCATTCAAACATTTGTAATGTGGCATTTGAACAAAACCATGCTGAAAGCAATTGTGTAGAAAAAGAGCCACATGATTTGAATCTCCAAACCTATCATTCAAATGGGAGATCCAGAGAGAAGACAGGATTTTATATTACTCATGGTTCCAATATGCTCCTTTATTGGTTTAGTTATTTTGAATCACAGTTTAGCATTTGTACAGAAATGGACATGAGAAGATCAAATAGAACTTGCACTACCAAAATTGCTCCAAGGAAATAAACAAAACTCCTTTTCTTTTCATATGTAGTTGCAATGTAACATTTTGACTGGCAATGATGAAATAAGAGACCTGAGGGGCATTTTTTAGCATCACTGGATATGTGGATTATGATACAGTGGAATAGCAAAATAAGATTCCCCACACAGCAGATGCCAATAATTGGGAATAACACTTAGTACTAATGTTCTTGAGTTTGTTCACAAAATACAATTTTCCTTCATACAAAAAGAGGTAAGATTACATGTAAAAACTTCCGACAATACACTTGTTCTAGCCACTCCTCAAGATAGGGTGTCTTGATGCATGGTTTTCAAATGTGAAAAAATCAAATGAAAACAAGATAGCAATAGTGGCAACAGTTGATGGCCAAAACAGTAGTAGCAGCAGTAGAAGAAGCAATGATGTAATAGCCACACTCGGAGGAGAGAAGAGGTTAGACAGCTGAAGTGGTGTGCCAACCTCCCCAAAATTTGGTAAGTTGGGCTCATCATGGATTGGAGGTAAATTTAAGACTAAGACAAAGGTCATGCTTCAATACCATGCTGGAAATAATAGAAAATAAAGCTAACATCTTTTTTCTCTTTTAAGTATGTTTTATTCATAAACCAAGATCACTGTTTATATGGACAATTGCACAAGATACTTTTTGGAAACTCCCAGCGATGAATGAAATAAGAAAGAAATGATATTGATAAAGACATTAACTAGATTCTAAATACCATAAGCCTGTAGCCCAATAGCATCACCTTGCCTCTATATATACAAAGTCCAAAGGTCGATCCTCTATGCTTGTGGTAGAAAATTCATCAGGAAAAACAGCATTTTGATTATCACCTAAAGATATGTATGCTATTCTAACATTGTACATCAAATATCTCAGCATTACACTTGGATGCAAGACCAATTAATGTAAATGCTTATACTATTAGACATATAAAGCATGATTTCATAAATATCCTTTTAACATTTACCTTCGTATTGGAACCAGAACATCAATTAAGGCACATAAACAAGAAATTAATTAAAAGTCCAGTAAAATGGAATGCTAGGTTAGACTTTGGGGCTTAACTTAGAAGCTTCCAATGCAACAATATAATAGATTTAAACTCTCAGCCACTCAAGTTAATTTAGAAAGTTTAAGATAAAGATGTATTATCTTGATATATTGACCTAAAACCAATGCAATTGCTAAATCTTTTGATAAAGCTTTCAAAGTTACATGGATATTGAACGAGATAATTACTCAAACTGATTCAAAGGTGCAATTCATGTCTTAAAGACAGAATTTTCTGTCCAACTTGAGCATATAATAGCATTTTCTCAAATGGAATTGTAACAACAGCCAACACATGTAGAAACTTATGCTCATATATACAAAAGTGATTTCTGCTCATTTCTTTTCAATATCTTTAATCATTGTAAATTTTCCTGTTGGAGCTCCAGGATGAGCATTGTTCCAGCTATTGGTTTACACATTTGACCATGGCTGTAGCAAGACGTATGAGAGATCACCATTGGAATTATATTTGAATTGTTTGCCTTGATGATTATTAGAGGGATTGAATATAAAATAATAGAACTCAAAGCACATTAGAAGACAATGAAGCTGTGGGTTTGTCTGAAGAATAACATAACACTGATACACAACATTGAAATCAACAGAATTTGATGGACGGTATAGTTGGTTTTTCAGCATAAAAACCCCCATGAAAAGACTTTTCATAGGTAAAGAATCCAAAGTAGAAAAGAGATATACTAGAAAAGAAAACTACAAGAGAGAGTTAGCCAAAACAAGAGCTATCAGATTTAGCACACATATCAAGTAAAAGGGAAATGTAGATCAAATCAAAATAGAAGTGGAGAAGTACCTGCAACCTACTGTATAGAACAAAAGAGGAGGCTCTAGCATAATGAATATATACCATGTGACAACGACAGAGAGCACGCCAGTACACAGCCATATCCTATACATGGATGCTAACAGGCGTGCTCTCTCTCGTTGTCAAGTGATGGCATCATGCAAAGAGATTAAAGTTATCACCCAAAGAAGCCACCCGCTCCTGTAAAGTTGTCAAGAATTAAAAAAAGCACTTAAAATAATTGAATCAAATCACAACCACAAACACTAAAACATGTCATATCAATAACTAGGTGCACAGATAAGCCTCAAAGTAGGTGGATTTGCTTCAACTACCAATTTCAACTATATACAAATTCAGCATTAGATTCTTCCTAGGAAGAATTAAAGTAAAAAAAAAAATTAAGAACATATTCATTGAATAGAGCAAAATCATGTGACATGACAAAATTTGCAGGCAGCAGACAATTTACATTTTTTGGCTAAGTAGCAACAATTTACATTGTTTCACTAAGAAACTGAAATCACAGCTTTAGCCAACTTGGGGTGGGGTGGGGGGGTGGGGAAAGAAAGAACAAAACTGTTAATAAAGAAGACGGACAATCGAATAAATACAAAATTATATAAGGTTTTGCTCAAAATGGTTTATTTCAAAATTATAAAAGATGTATGCTTTAAGTGATATAAAAGGATAGACATGACAACAGATAGCATATAGTTTGTCTGTATCCAAGATCAAATAAATAATAAATGTCGTAAGAAATAATACATACAGAGGAAGTATGCTTTTTTACAAGTGCAATTAGAGTAAAGCACAACTAGAAAAGCATTTAACAACATCTTGGTATGTATCACATGTTATAAATTAAATTTATCCTTAACTTCTCTATTTGCATTTGAAAAAGAAAAATATGCATCTTCTTTGTTATAATTATCCCACGCACATAATATTCTATTTTTTTCCTAAAAAATTTCAAGCAAAAAGCTGAAATTCAGGTTTAAACAAGCATAATCTTTAAAGTACTAATAAAGTATAATCAGAAAGTTGTGAGAGATGCTAATAAGTTAAAATAAGAACAAAAATATAGAGGAGAGATATATCTAAACAACACTCAAGAATAGGATAACATATTTCAAGCGATGGCTCATCTGAAAAAGGGGGTAAATACAGGTCAACATCTCAACACATTCCACCTTCAAAATTATTTGACCGTGAGAATTATTGCTCAATTAAAAAAAATTATGAAACCCTAATAATCAAAGAATCAAAATTCTAATAAATGATAGTTGAATTCAAGATCTTAATGTATGCTAAAACTTGGAAAGGTAATTCCACGTTTAAGAGAAACCCTAAAAATAGAGAGAAAAAAAAAAGGCATGTAACATAAGATAATTCATGAAACAAAAGACTTCCAAGCGCAGAGATACAAAAATGAAAAAAAAAAAAAAAAACCCTAACAAAACTCAGTTTCAAAATATTCTAAAAATAGAAAAAGAAAAGCACATACCAAAGAAGCATCTTTACAAGAGAGACCTCTAAACTATGGTATCAATTAGTTTATGAGACTGAGAGCATATAAAACCAATTTATAAACACTAGACACACAGAAAAAAAGATTATAGAGAGAGAGAGAGAGAATCACGGACCTTGACTTACTTTCCTGGAAGAGACAACGAACATGGGCAAAAACGTTGGAGAATCTCAACAGTTGTGTCTGGACAAAACAAGGCATTACATAGTCAAGCGCAAGTTGCAATCCTCCATTATAAAATATTTCATATTATGGTAAAAAACACAAAAAAGGAAAGATGATAAGCGTTGATGGTACGATTACCGTATGTGAAGGTGCAGTGTTCATATTGGTGAGAGTCAATGAACCCTTAATTTAATATTATTACTATTATTATTATTATTTTTAATAAAAATGAATGGACGGACTTGATCTGTCCACGAGAAAAGCTATCACAAATAATCGGTGGTCCCCCAGATGTGGTTTTCATTTTTTTAAACTTGACTGCGTTACTTTTAAAGTACCAGACATAATTACTACCTTCCATGTACTTCATCAACTTCAAACATCCCCCGGTCTGTTTAGTTTATAAACCCTAAACCATGCCTGTTCCCCCATTACTCGCACGCGCTGCTTTTGGGGGCTGTCCAACGTTTTTACTTTTCCCTTTTATGCAAAATTTATGTTTGCCTCTAAATTCAGATATTGTCGCATACCCAAAAAACAAAAAATTTGCATAAAATATGGCAAGGTACAATTAAATATACCATGAAAAATATGTGAGTTTGCCCTTTGGGTAAATTATTTTTTAAAAATAATTTTAATAAAGTGTTTTTTTATAATATCATTTTAAAATCACAAAATGGGACTATAGTTTTTTAAAGTTGCATGTTTAGCATGCGATTTCCAAATTAGCTATAATCTATTATTACCTTATTTTTTGGAGTTGAGATTTAGTGAAATGGGTTCCTGCAAAAATGAATGACCTAATTCTAAAAATATTTCAAGAGAATAAACTTATGATAATTTTGAAGTTCATAACATAAATCAATTAAAAAACAAAATGATTTCATTAATTCGTTCAAGTTGTACAAGCATAATTATATAGTTAAAGTAAATGAAATTAGAAATACATATACATTTCAGGAAAAATGAAAAAAGTAATGTATAATTACATAACCAAATATATGTCTAATCCCTTTTCCAACATCATCTCTCATAATGTCTCCATCCATATCATGTTGAACTCTCTCCAATCTAGAAAGAGTTGCTAAGTCCTCTAACGTTGAGATGGATCTAAGAATGGAATGGAGGTTCATCCCATGAAATATATCGATGATCTATTTGTGTGAGACCCTCCCAATATCTTATGTACCTGAATGTCTTTCTTTCTAAGGAGCAGGCAGAGTAATCGTAAACATATACAATATATCGATATCAGGTGTGTAAAATTCCATCGGATTGACAGTAAATATAGATCATCATAATATGGGGAAGGATAAGCCGCTAATGAGTAGTGAGCAGGTGAGGCATTTATAGGAGGACTAGGAGATGAATCTTACACTACCTGCTGACAAAGACCCCTAGCACAAGCCCATCTTCTCTCTTAGGTGGCATGAGGTTGAGGCATCTCCCGATAGTACTCTTGATGATCTAGGGGGAATGATGTAACGCCACAATGGCCCTCAAGGAGATGCCTCTTAGCAGTTGCTATGCCCCAAGTTTCTTCTAGGGAATCTACCACCTCAATGAGGACAAAGTAATCCGACTACATGGAAAGTCAACTATGTTAGTAATAAAATGCATAAAACATAAAAAGTACAACAATATAGTTAAAGTAACTTACCAGAATACCAAGTATGACTCCGGTGCAGCCAATATACCATCATGTGACATTATGATACCAAAGACAATACCTAAGATTTACCCCACTTGGCAATGCGTTGTTGAACTCTAACTAAACAATAAAGAATCACCACTCCTCCCATTACTAGATGTAGACTTCCTGTCTCCTCCTCCAATCTTCATTGGTTTTCCCTCTAAGATCGATCTTATGAATTATAAGAGACATGTAATACTATTGCAGTATCATTTGAATTCCACCAAATTACCGCATCACCTAATCAGGATAATGCTACTCTACAATACGAAAGCAAATTAGAGGCACTCGAGCACACCAAATATTATTCCCTTCCTGACAAGAAAGGGGAAGTTTCTTCAAAAGCCCATGCGTATATGGTATCCAATAGATCTATAATAATTTAAGTTATTTAGTGAATAGCAAACAAGTAAAATAAACAATATTAAATCAACTACTGTACCATACCTACTTAGGTGTCTGTCAATCCAAAGCGTCTTGATGCTACACAAGAACATGAGTGGCCACTTGCATAATGTCAAGCACGGCATGACAGCAACAAGCTAAAGGACCATCATGGGGAATGTAGACCTAGCATTGAATTGGAGTAATGTGTGGAAATCTATTACGGGCCCAAATCTATAGAAAAATCATAACTCCTCTAATCTCCTATGTAGACGTGTCAATAGTACAACACAGGAATCTATTCAACCAAACTAAGCATACTGCCCCCTAACTATATTGCCTTGCCACTTGAAAATCCTCCAAAAGTAGAAGGATCATCAAGTGGACTAAGCTAGAGGATTTATCTACGAAGACGATTTCACTCATTAGTTGAAGGATGTATGTACATGCGTACCGATGATGGATAAATCATTTGCGTCATCTGGTAGCCCCGTGAAAGAATTCTTTAACCATGACATCTTCAAAGATATCACGGCAACCAAGTCTAATGCCAAGTAGGCACTCACACTTATCTACCCAATGCAAGCTAGTGACACTAGTAACTATATGCCCATCAATGGCTAAACCAAACTACACCGCCACATCTTGTAAGGTTACCATCAGCTCCTCATGTAGCATATGAAAATGTGTGTGTCTCCTGTCTCCACCTCTCCACAAGAGTTGTAACAAGATGCCAATCTAATTGTATGGATGCAAGCTGAGACATCCCACAAAAGCCAACCTACTGTAGATAAGGCGTAAGGCATTAATTGAAGTGTAATCTCTCCACTAGGGTCTTTAAAGAGGCCTCTTGTCAACAGCATACTAACCAAGCATCCTCTTGAAAATGAAACAAAATTTGTATGGATAATGTGATTCATGAGTATGCAATGTAATGAAAGTGAAAACTGATCATATACCTATTCCCTCCAAATGGCCTCTAAACTATGGGTATCCTACAATGTGAAAAGAGATCTATCTACTAGGCCCAAATCCATTTACATAAGAAACAATAAAGAGTTGTGTCATTTTCAAAGTTATAAAAAAAATTTCCTTTTTCTTTTCAATTACCAAATAAAAAGTTACTCATGAATTGTTACTAAATATTGTTATGGTTAGTAAACATGAACCTTGTCACCCCTTCTGTTATGGCAGTTTCTTCTATTATGTCCCTTCTTCTAACAAAAACCACACACATTCTTCGACGGTGGCTCCTTCATATCCATCTCATTATGGTACTGCTTAGATCGAGGCTTGCCTTTACTTCGACTAAGCTCCACATCTGGATGAACAAATGGAGTCTACACATTTAGCCACCTACCGTTATCCCTAAGAGGATTGAAGCTAATCTAGTATATGAGGGTTTGGTATGTCCAATAATACCACTTGGCCATATATTGCATACCGTCCACATGAACATATGGCATTGTAGCAAAAGTATGTGAACAGGAAATTCTATAGGTCTGCCATTTGTTACATGCACATTCATTACTTATTAAGTTCACGGTGTGACTATAACTGCCTGAAATCCCATATCCTATTCTTCTTGCAACCATGATAACCGAAAAAATCCCATTCACTCTATTAAAATTGATGACCCTATGGCAATTGGCAACTTGGCCCCATTTTTTAATTTTCTCAACGGCCCATGATGTAAACATCTCCCCTTTTGCAAACCTTTCACTAGCTTTGTCACGCCATTGTTCCCAATATCAGACACTGTTATAGAAGATTCTCATAACTAACACCGACACAAGCAATCACCTTGCATCCTTCAACACAACATTGCAACTCTCATAGAGGTTAGTGGTCATAAACCAATATCCGAAGCCCTTGTCATACACTCGAGTCCATCTTTCTCTAAGGATGGGGTTGAAATAGCTAGGCGCAACTTCATTTCTTTTTCTCAATTCCTCCATGTAAAATTTAAACTTCTTTTCCTACACCTTTAAATCTGCTACAGTGACAAGTTTTTTAAGTGGAGCACTTTTGAACTTCATATTAAAATTATTAGCTACGTGTTGAATGCATAACTACCAATGCGCAAAGAGGGGCTGCCATCCAACATTACGGTGCTTAACTGCCTCAAATATCCCTACATGTCAGTCAGAAATGAGACATAAAATTTTCGGATCACGATGATAATCGACAACATGTTCCTTCAACAACATTAAAAACCATGACTAGGATGCAAATGATTCTTTATCCACCAATGCAAATACCAATGAGACTATATGGTTAGCACTGTCCATGTCGTATGCAATAAGAAGTTTGTGGTCATATTTCTCATAACAAAAGGTTCCATCGATGTTGACAACCGACTGACAATATTGAAATGTCTTGATGCATGAACTAAATGTCTAGAACACTCTCTAGAAGATCACTTCACCTTCTATCACGGTTGGCCAACTACTCTAATTGACATGCGAACTTGAGTTATTCATCTGGTTAGCTAATGGCATTTAACAGTTTAAGCAACTCTATGTATGATCTATCCTAATCACTGTATACAGCTTCGATTGCCCTCCTTTTACCATCACATACTCATTTCCTTGTCACTAAATACCTGAATGTGTTATGAACATTTTGTTTCAGCACAAATACCTTTACATTGAGCCCATTCCTAACCTGACCTAAGAAACAAGTGCCATAAAACTTGAGTGCAATTGTGGATGGTCTTGATTCAGGATGGGATTAATACATGTGTGCGGCAATTCAACAATGGTAATAATAAAATCTCAATCCTTCCATTTTTAGCATGCACTAAGTCACCATCCGCATCCCTTATCCCTCTCAGGGCAACCAACATGCCACACCTTCCTATTAGACTCATCAACATAACAATTATGGTGATGCTTTATATAGTATGTCTCCATTGCATATATCAAATCAGACTTCATGGTAAACCACATTCTTTTCTTCAACTCATCACCAAAGCTCAAGTCATTTAAAGATAAATCACTCTTCTCAAATTTATGTACCTATCACCACCATCCATCCTATTAAAGAATGGAATAGGATGCTCAAAGCACAAAGTTATGGGATTAACCATTGGAGAGCTAGGCACAATAATGTATGCAATGGCAACCACTGGGGATACTGGAGGTAGAAGATCATTGGATGTGTCAAACTCGATATTTATGCAGGGTTCACTAGTTTCATCCTCCTCATTTACAACTTCTTCTTCTAAATCAATAGATACATCATTATAAACCTCTTCAATCTCCCTCCTAAGAGCATTTCCAATATGTAAATCCGTGTCATTGTCTTTTGTATAATTCTCAAGAAAATCATTGTTTTGTTCCAATGTAGCCATAGCATTCATGCACTCTTGACCCTACGAGGGGGAGTGGGGGTTGCATTGTAGTCTCATAGAACTTGAGTGAAAAACTGTCGACTACATATGGAACACCTCCACTTGATGGGAGGTAAGATCAATTTTAATGGTTGCACATATTTTGATCAACAATTTTGTATACCTCACACATGTCTTTACTTTAATTTTCTTAAGAAGCCCCTTATTATAATATGTTCCATCTTCACCATGTATGATATTCCCACAAGCAAATCTCACAAAATGTGCCATCTCGACAAAATTATGCTAAATTCTTCAAGTTATGGAAAAATCCACAAAATTAGAGCAAATTCTACATATTAGGGCAAGTTATACATATTGGGGCAATATCCACAAAATAGGGGCAAATTCTACAATTTATGGCAAATTTAGTAAAATTGGGGCAAATCTTAGGGAAAATTTCACAAAATTGGAACAAATTCTACAAATTAGGAGAAATTGCGTAAAATTTGGCAAATCCAACTAATTAGTGCAAAATCCTTAAAATTGGAAAAAATTTTACAAATTAGAGTAAATTGCACAAAATTTAGGCAAATTCTACAAATTAGAGCAAAGTCCTCAAAATTAAGCCAAATTGTAAAAATTACAGTGGATTCACAAAATTGGGGCAACTTTTACAAATTATGATAAAATCTACAAAATTATTGCAAATAATATAAATTGGAACAAATGGTAACAATTATGGAAAATTTTACAAATAGGAACAAAATCTAAAATAGACCTAAATGGTGCAAATTTTCCACTAATTAATATAAACAATGTACACTTTCAAGTATGCTTTCAAGAACACTTTCAAGCTTAACTTTTACTTATTACAAAATAAAAAATAACATATTCTATTTCAGAGAGAGAAACAAAAATGGACTATAAAATCATTACATTGAAGCAAACAAATTTACAATGAAATTTTAAAAGAAATAGATGATACTTACCTAATGTAGACTGAAATCATGAGTTGGAGTTATAGAACTACAATTTCTAAGTCAAAACCTATGTTTTGTAGCCGTATTTTAGAGAGAAAGTGGAGGAAATTAGGTGAAAATAACGTTATGTCTGCATGAGGGGCCTATAAAGGGGCTGTAAGTTAGCACTACGATTTACCTAAAATGCACTACATCATTTAAATGTAAATCAAAATGCCAACTTGTGATTTACACAAAAGAAAAATTATAGTCTCAACCTACGATTTCGCAATAGTATTTTAGAAAATACTTTTCCGGAAACCATTTTTTAAAACTTTGGTTGTCTTGAAGGGGCAAACTCACACATTCCTTAACACTAGAAGCCCTTGATTAGATGGTAAAGATTACCTTAGTTATTATTAAAAAGGAATTTCTTTTCAAGTGAGGTTAACTGTTAATGGCATAATTTGCAAAGAAAATTTATACTTCTTAATGTGTTTATTTTGTCTTAAAATTTGAGTTTTTGCCTTGTTTTAGTAAAGTTAACTAATACTTACGGTATACTACGTTAGAAAATCAAAAGTCATGATAGCCCATTGCATATCCTTATTGTCTGATAAAGCATACCCAAGACTTGAAAACTATACTCCCTTTATCTTCATTGTCCAAAAGCTAATTATTATCTAAAATGATTTAAAAAAATTCCACAACTATGTGAATTATGATGTCAATCTAGCTGTAATCGCATTAAATGTCATAAGGCATGGGACCTAATATTGTTACTAAATGCAATAATGAAACACTCTCTAAAAATTCCAAATTAATTGTTATTAATGTGAAGGGCAACATAGAGAAACAACAAACAACATCCCCATGTTTTTAACCCGACTTTATTTCCTTTTCAAGAAAATTTTAACTCAAAATTTTTAGATTATTATATATGCACTAGTGACTTGGCATTTTATACATGTTAGAGGCAATGAATGGACTACAAAAATTTTCATAAAATGAAAAGCTAAAAGAAAAATGAAAGCATAAAACAACAAAGAGATAGTAGGTTATGAAATAACCTAAATTTTTAAGATCAATTATAGTTAATAAAAAATAGAAAGAGGATTTCCAAGTAGGTAATTAAAGGTATGCTTTAAAAATTCAAAAGTTAATTAAAAGTTTCAAAATGATGGTTTTGCCCTTGAGCTTGATTTTATCGAGATTAATATAAAATGGGTTTTTTCTACTAATAGAATAACCCAAGTTATTAAATAAAGTGATCAAGTCAATAAGGAAATTTTTAGAGCCAATTAAAGAAAAAATTCTCAAGGTTTAGGGATTAAATTTTCAAAAATGACTATTTTACCCTTATACCCAATTTCAATAAGAAATGCAAATAAATGGGTTTGAATAATTAATTAAGTGATTTAGAGTACTTATAGGCTCAATTGAAGTTTAATTAGATGATCAGATAGGCTAAAAAACCTAATTAGATAGTTAAAGTGATGCATTGTAAAACTTGGAAGAAGAGGCAATAGATTAGTGAGTCCCACTTATCCTCTTAGGATTTTGTGCACCAAACCCCCTTTAGATATTCTCTTTGCTGCCATTTCATACCCCAACCCCCATTTTGAAATTCTAGAACTCTCTACCGAGTTAAAATCCTAACCTATGTTGTTTATGTGTTAGAAACTAAGGAAATCATCCAGAGGAACTTAATAGGGGGCTTCTTCCTAATTGTCATCAACTTCATAAGGGAAAGGGGTAAGTTCTTCTTCATTCTTTGAAATTTAAGCTAGTTTAAGACTTAATATATAAGGTTAATTACTCATAAGTAGTATTCAAGGGATTTCACAAGAATCTTCTCGAGGTAAGCCTCCTATCCTATGAGTAAATTAAGTATTTTGATGATTAGGAGTACATAGGTATGTTATTAGAGTGTTAGAGGAAACTTTGGAAATTTTAGCATGATGATCCCTAACATGATGTCACCTTTATGATATATTTAGGGCTTGATTTGTTGATTTTAAGAGCTTTAAGGATGTTAGACATGTTAACTTAGGGTTTAGATAAAGTTAGGTTAGTTAAAAGTTGGATTTAAGTGACTTAGTGCATGTTTAGGTGATTACATGCTGTTGCCACCACTTTGTTGTGTTTCCTTATGAAATCCTTACTTTGATTTGTAATTTTAATGTTATATTATGTTCAAATGATGATTTATGTGTTGATTTATAGGTTAAATAGTGATTTAGGTGTAAGTTAATTAATATATGATGATTACGGTAATTAATCTTACATATTTAATGACATAAGATGTTTAATGGGTATTTTGATATATGAATTGATGAAATTTCCAACATTATTCATCCTTATTCATATTTGATATATGAATTGATGACATAGGATATTAGTGTGATATAATGCTTATATGTTAATATAATTTCTTAAAAGTGTGATTTTGATACTTGAATTGATGGATATGCTTTAAATCATGTATTTTTCCGGACTTTCTAGCAAATTCCAGCATTTTAACGATTTTCAAAGCTTTATCTTAATGCATGTTATGGTTCTCTTAATAATATTGTTATAGTATATTGACTTAATATAAAAGTGAAGTGATCTTAAACTTAATTCATAAGCAAATTATGTGATTTGATTTTTTCGAAAAATTTCTTGACAAAAACACCCTTTTGATTCAAAAATTTTAACCAAATTCATCCAAGAGGTGTTTTGATTTCAACTAATGACATTTCCATGTTATCCTTGATTTCATTTCAATCATTAAAATTCCCAAATTTAAATTATACAACACCCAATTTTAAACCAAAGTTTTGGATCAAAAACCAAATAAAATAGTTATGCTGTTTTTGTCTCATTAATATGGGATAGTTATGCTACATGGGCTCATATTTTACCTACTTTTCCCAACATATTTCCATATTTCATGAGACTTCAAAGAAACTATAAGGAATAACTTTTATTTCTCTATCATATTTTTTTGAAAGTTAAAATTCTATTTCTATCTTATTTCATTCTGCAAACTACATTTTTCGAGTCTAGTTTTTGATCATTTTTTTATAATGATAATCTATACTAAATCCTACCTATTTAATATAGATTACTCGACTAAATTAAGAAAAAATTAATTTTTAAAAGGAGTCGCCACCAACTTAAGTTAGAAAATAAGTTAAAATTAATTTGGTGGATTAACCTTAACTAGCTACTAGTCTACGAATTTTCTAAAAAATATTTTAGAAAAATATTAACAAAAAATGCTGAATTCGAGAGCTAACATATTAAAATTTAAACAGTTACCATGTAGAATTTTCAAAAATATTCACTACAAGGCTTTTATATTCTTATTTTTATTTTTCATATATTTATTACTATATATTATACTATGCTATTTATTATTGTTTTTATATTTTTATGTTTTTGTAAGATATGAATTTATGCTAAAAAAGACCTAAAGTTTGAAGTTTATTATACTAGTTTTTCTAAAGTTTTTATTTGATCAAAAAAATTTATTTTATTTAATTTTTTCTAAAGTTTTTATTTTATTTTATTTTTCCAAACTTAAAGTTTTTAGTTTATTATAGTTATTTTTCCTAACATAAAGTTTTTATTTTATTATAGTTACCCTGAAGGTACCTACATACTTACTAGCTAGATCAAACCATCCATAGTTCGCTTTTTCTTTTATAAAAATTTTAGTTTGTTGATCAATTTTATTTAATAAAAGGTATCTAGTTTACGTTATTTAATCATATTAATTTTTATTAAGAAAATACCTAAATTGTCTAGATTATTAAATGATTATTTTTTAAACAACCTAAGATAACCTAAGTTTAGGAAAAAAGCTCATACTAAATTTTTATTCTTAAAAAAAAAACCTCTAAGTAATAAAACCCTAAAATACTATATTTTGATGAAAAGGTTTTTTTTTTTTTATTATTATTATATTTTTTGTCTTTTATTCTTTATTTCTATTCTATATTATCTAAAAGTTTAATTAAAAATTAAAAAAACTTTTTTTTTTATTTTTTTATGATTTTCACTTTTTATTGAACTTTTTTTTTGAAATTTTATTTATACTAAAAACTCTTACTTATTTATTTTGATTTTTTTATATTCTTCTTTTTTATATTTTATTTCTAAGATCTTGTCCTATACTAAAGATTTTTTTATTTTATTTTTTTAGATTTTCAAACTTTTAGATTTGAGTTAGAGATTCTTATTTTATTAATGATTTTATTTAATTTTTTACATATTAAGATTTTATCTAATTTATATATATTTTTAATTTAAGATCTTATTTACTTAATTTATATTTTTGGAATTTATTTAATTTTTATTATTATTTTATTGCTAAAGACTAATTAATTAATTTTTTTAGATTTTTATTTTTCGCCATCGGGAGATGGTATACGCCATGACAACCTAATGGGTACTTCAAATTAATTATTTCTATTTTTATTTTCTCTGTTAAAAAATTATAATAAAATAAATAAAGGAAATGCAAAGCAAATAAAAAAAAAATTATACTAACCAGATTGTTAGATATCACACGGGTCGGATCGGATCGAATCGGGTCACGAGTCGATGAATAGCGGTGGTCTTCCCTGAGTGCTTCAATGGCCATTGAAACTGATGAAAGAGTGGTTCCTTAGGTTTTTGAGGGTAAGGAATCAATTGGAGGTAGTGTTTTTGCTTAACAACTAGTCTAGGGTGATGGTTTAGGAGGTAGCCGTCAATGAGGGTTATGGGTGTCTACGATTGGTGGTTTCCGATGCATTATTGAACTAAAGGGATGGATTTTCTAACTCTAGGGGCTAATGGGAGTCGATCTCTACCTAAATGGAGTGTTTGGCGGTGTGTGTATGAAGCTATCTTAAAGAGAAAGTGGTGATTGGTGATGTAAGTATTTCTAGAGAGAGAAAGGGGTTGTGTGAGCTTGTGGATGGGTGTTTTTTATGCTTTCTAAAGGTCCTAATGTTTCCCGAACTCCCCTATTTATAGTAGTAGAAATCGAATTGCATTTGGAGCTTGGGATAGGGTTAGATCATGGTTAGCTAGCAATGTGGATAAGAACCATCGAAGATTTGTTTTTATCAAATCTTCAATTCGTTGTTAGTGAATCCTTAGGATTTAGATGCATTTTTGAAGGTTTTTTGGATAATTTTGTATCAAACGTTGTTGAAAAATGTAAAAAAAAAAATCCCACATCCTCACTGGATATCCAATTGATTTTTTGTGGTTTTGAGGTTCTCGAGTTTAATTTAGAGACCCTTGTTTCCTTATTTTTATTGAAAATATTCACATTTTTTATTAATTTTTGTTATTTGTCATTTTATAAAAACTTTTCATTTATTTTCATTTTACTCACTTATTATTACTTTTTTCTTTTTCTTTTTCTTTTTTTTTATTATATGTGTTTTTTCGTAATCTAGGCTTTTATTATTACTATATATTTTTATTTTTATTATTTATTTATTATTATTGTTATTCTTAAAAAAAAAAATCTAGATGGGGCAAAAATGGGATATCTACACACATGTAGTTTAAATATATAAGAACATGATTAATATTCCCAATTAGAAATGCTCAACACTTAAATCTAACTTTTAAGAGATTGTGTATTTAGTGTTCTTAGTTTCAGTACCACAAGGAAAGGTTAGCAAACACTGGGGGGTGGGGTGGTGGGTGGTGGTTGGGGAAGGAGAAGCAAAGCTAGTGGTGAAGTCCTAATATCTATTCTAAATAAAGGAGTGAAGTTGATTTAAGATCTTAAACCTGCTCTAGTTTGTCTTATACAAAACACTTGCTTTTGCATCTAAAACCAACATCAATGCTTACATCATATAACTTTGATAAATGGCAATATGTAATTAGCATAGATAAATATAAGATACCTTTTGCTTGTGGAGAGAAAATCATACTAAATGCTATAACCTAATTGTATATTCACTTGAAGGGAATGGTTATTCCATTTCTCATTTATTTCAAATAAATATGTTATTACAGTATTCATTTCACTAAATAACAATTACCAATGGATTGCTATTACAAAAAATATCGAATAATAATTCATGTTTCTAACCTATAAATTGTTATTCAATAACTTATTTACCATTTTTGTTATAAATACCTTATCCTTGTAAGATGTGTTAAGTATATAATGATTTTGAAAAGTGAAAATGACAGGAACTTTAGGGGTATAATTAACAATTTATTTCTTATTCATTATTCATTTTTGTATCAATTAAACAAAGTAATAAACATACAAATCTATTATATGTCTATTCAATTCCTATTGAATTATAATTCAATCCTCCCTTGTTCCATTTGGTGAAGTGAACAAGCATAAATGTTTAACATGAAAAAAAAAATACCAATAGAAAAATTGTAAAAAATAATGAACCATTTATCTTGTTACCACCATATGTGGGTCATAGCTATGGTAAGGCTATGAGAAAAACCATCTTAAACAACTATTACCGCTAGGGATAAGCATAGAGTTAAAACTTACCAAACATTACATGATTTGGTATGTTTAAGGTATGCAACATAAGCTATGCACTAGTTTTGGTTCTAAAAATTTGAAAACCACTTAGAAAAAGTAAAATGTAAGATATGATTTCTTATTTATCATTGAATCTCTTAGAAATTGTGCCTTCTCTAAAGTTCCAATAAGTTGTGGTTTAGTCTTACATATACAATAGCTTCTATTGATTTTGAAAATTATTAGTAATATATACATAGTTAATATGGTAAATATAATGAAAATCCACCATATCTAGACATACAACAATGTAACATTTTTACAACCAAACTTAAGTCTAGTATTATGGTTTTACTTTATCGTGGTTTTTATCATTACTTGATTTCTTCTTCTTTTAAATTTGATATATTTTTAAGTGATATTAATCTTATAGTATAAAATTATAATTTAAAGGCATTTGTATTTGTCATAATAGAAATATTGAAAATATGTGAAGCAACATGAAAGTAAACTCTAATAATTAGATAGAACATTTAGTCCAATTAAATTGAAAACCTACTTACTATTGAAATCCTAGACCAATACAAGAAACATTAGAAATTAAAGTCAAACTTGTAATAATCCAAAATATATTTAATTAAAAAATTATCAACCAAGGGTAAGAAATTCAATCAAATAAGAGACTTAAAATTTTTGTAGTAACTAACAAACTGAATCCTAATGTGGATGGAAATTTTTTAGAAGAAATTACAAATAATCCATCTAAATTTTGACTTAAGTACAAATGTACCCTCTAAACTTTTAAATATTGTAAATAACATCTCCCCCAAATATTTTGATAATGAATTGGTAATATAAAGCACACTTATTTTTTTTAGTTAAAAAAAAATCACTAAATTCAAAGTTTATAAGATGTTAAGGTACATTTTAATAAGCTTGAAAGGTGTTTTTGCACTAAAGTCAAAGGTTGGGAGATTATTTGCTAGTTTATTATAGTTTAAGAAGACTATTTATAACATTTGAAAATTTAATAAATATATACATACTAGGTTAAAGTTTAAAGGGTTATTTACATTTTCTCCAAATTTTAAAATCCCTAATTTTTCATATTTGAATTTGCTTTAAGTCACTTTTGGAATCCTATAATTAGGGGTGAGCAGATATATGGTAGAAACATATGAGGCTCTACCCGTACTCTACCTTGTAAGATATAAATTTCAATTTTTGAAGTCAAAACCTACTATGTAGCACTATGAAATCATCCTGTAGCATCTTGGAATCACCTTGTAAAACCTATGAGGTATAAGATATTCATGGAACCAATAAATTTTATATTTCTTTTTATAAATTTCAAGTTTATGTGATATTAAAAAAAAATCTATATGTGAATTATAAATTCTTAATATGTAAAATTTATGGTATTTGTAACAAAATATGTAAAATTAAAAAAATAATTTTCCAACTTTGATTATTTCAAGTTCTACGATTTTACTACTTAGCAAAATGAAAAAAAAGAAGACAAAAGAATAAAAAATCTAAAATTAGAGAGGAAAATGGAGAAAATAAGGAAAAGAAAGAGAGACAACATTAGGTTTAATTATTTAGAGTTATTAATTTATGGACTTAGGTTTTTTTTTTTTACTAAAATTTTTATTGAAAAAAATTATAATATTATTATTTACTGTTTGTTTATCAATATTATTTAATAACATTTTATAAGATAAGTACATGATACTTTACAACCTATACTTTATATATTTTACAATATAAATTTTAGGGTAGGTACAAGGTAAAATAACCTTGTATTCATACCCTATCCTATAAGAATAGATCCCAAAAAATCTATATTCGAAACCTACCTTATGACTTTCAATGTCTACTTGAAAACTACCTAATCAAGTAGAATACAGTTAAGTGCCTTATACAATAAGGTTACTCACTCATCCTTACTTATATATAAATAAAAATTTATTCTTAAAGTTTCATAAGAAGGTTCAATTGAGGAGTGTTGTAATGCTCATTTATTGCATATTGAGATAACCTAAATTTTAATAAATTAATGGAGAAATTACAAATAGTCTTCCTAAACTTTAACTTAAATATGAATATGCCCTCTAAACTTTTAAATGTAGATTAAAAAAAAAAACACTTTTAAACTTTGATAAATTAGTAACATAGAGGACACTTAAACTTTTTTAGATCAAAATAACACACTAAGTACAAAGATTAGGGAGTGTTAAAACATATTTTGGAGATTCTTTACTGATTTATCAAAGTTTAGAGGAATATTTATAATATTTAAAAGTTTATGGGATTATTTGCATTTTCCCCTAAATTAATTGATTCGTTAAAGAAGATAATCTGATCAAGTTGATTTACCTTTTTAAGTGAACTCCTCATCCTCACCCTTCACTAGGCCAGCATCCCCTTTCTCCGCCTACGCATTCCTACTAAACTTCACTATTTCCTTATTTCTTTCAATGTGCACTTCCGTCTACTGCTTATAAAACGTTTGCCACGTTTCCCTTTTCCGCCTCTAGTAATCAAGTCAAAGTATTTCAAAGCAATCCGAAGACCAAGAAAAAGAATGCCTTTCCCATGAAGCCCAAGCACATTTTACCAAGTAAATGAGACCATTCAGTTGTGAAGGATTTGATGTTGGGAAGATTATTGCATGGAGCTACTTTATTTAATCAATGGAGCTACTCAGCTGCCATGGATCATTTGGGACAGTAGACGATCATATGTTCGTAAAGGCTTACATAACATGGACTAATGATTCTCAGTTCATTTCACACTACAAATTACTTTGTAAAAGGACACCTCAGGGAAAATGTATATATATATATATATATGTAGAAAGTTGGAAATAATCTTTTTGGTACAAAAGAATTCAGTCACTAAGCTTGTGATCAAATTTGTAATTTTTTACCAAGTATTTCAGCAATGATTTTTGCAACTTCTTCCCCAGAGTCCTCCTGCACATGATGACCTGCCTGCAAAACATGGAAGATGGTAAGCTTTTCAGAATTCAAAATTTTATCGGTTTTAATGAGACCAGAATCCACGAAGCTTCTTAGATCGAAGAAGAAAGGAAGAGGGAGAATAATCACAACAGCAACCCAGCATAACATTATATACCGCTCCCAACATGATTACCTATATCTCCATGGGGCTAAATAACGACTAAAAGGGTGGCAATTCCTGAGAGGCATTCCTGAGCCTATGAGACACGTGAAGGCTAACGTAAGGGGATAGAAAAACATTTAGAATTGTGAAGGAAAAAAATAAATAAATAAATAAAACAACTACATTAGAGTGATGGGATATCATCATGGAATTATTTAAAATGCTAAAGCTAATGCCAGAGCCAGTAGAGAGTGACATTTAGCATTTGAGATAATTTTCTGGTAATTTCCTAATCTTCCAAAATAAGCTGTACTTTCCTTTGTTCTTATTCCCTTAACTATCCATGATGATGAGCATTTCAATTACTGCATTTCCATTTGGAGCCAAACATAGCCCAAACGAGGCACAACCATCATCAAGACTACAGTCAAGATGTGGTGACTTTTTGGCTTGAGTTTTAATACTCTTAGGTTCTTAACCGAGTGGTTCACAGCCAATCAGATGATGGACTCCCACAATTTTTTGTACGAAGAGGAGGAAAACCAGTGGTAGAAAATGTAGTACAACTGGGACATCACTAGCCTGACAAGCTGGGATATCCATGCATTTGAAATTGCAAATGCATCAGACAACATGCAGGCTTCGGTTCAAATGTTTTCATGAAAAGCAAGTTGGTTATAGAATATTTTACCATTGGAAGTTCAATCATCTTATGCTTTGATTCTTTGCAGAAGTTTTCCACCCCATCAAAGTTCAACCATCGATCTCGTTGACCCCAGCAGATTGTTGTTTCAACTTTCCAGCCGGAATCATTGAGTATACTTCTCATGTCTTCTACAAAGGTCTGAAAAGAGACAAAATGAAAGAGGAAAAGGAAAATTACTAATCTTCTCTTACAGTGCAGAACAGTATGTTCATTCAAAACCAGAGTGATGGGTAGATTACATAAAACTGGATATAAACATTACTCATCGAATCTTATCAATCAATATATAGCTATATGATAGTTTTGTTTTATGAATCATTTTTCAATGTGGAAAGTCAATTCATCCTGGATCCCCACAGCATTAAAAGCAATCTCTAACAACAGCAGCTCTACACCTACAATGACTACTAGGAACACAATGCTTGACATGTTGCATGATGTTGAAACCTTAATCTTCTACAAACAATTGGAAACTATAAAAGAATGAACATTTCTCATTGGTCTAAACAAAAGAAGGGTATGCTATGGAGGTCCATATATCTTAAAAGTATAAACAATGATGCAAGAGGCATAGAGGAATCAAATAGAAGCTCATAGAATAAGACTCTCCTGTTGATGAACTGAAAAAGTTTATCTAATAGAAAAAGACAAAAAGAAAAGTTTCACCTTTAGCTGCTTCTTCATCGCACGACTAATTGCATTCAGAGCAAAACCTGAGGAGCCTGATGTGAGGTAGGGCCCTCTATATACCATAGCATCTTCCTCCTTCATCTTGTAAGGTCCACAGCTTGTCAAGGTCTTGTCACTAGCCCTGAGTGGGTCCTATTTGGAAGCAAGAGTAAATGAAAATCATATTTGATTGATCCAGAGAAACCGAGACACAGATTTGAAATTTGACAAGAAGCCTTATCCAAGGAAAATGCCAATATTTCCCCTATGTTCCCACCTGTGAAAAGATTTCTCCTAGCAAGAAGTTGCTGAAGATGGACAAGCTTGAAGGAAGATTAGCATGCTTGGCTGTAAGCTGTATTTAAGGAGATTTAGGTTACAGATATCATAATAAAATCTAGAAGGAATAAGAGTTCTCGAACTCTATTACTTGAATATATTTTTATCAATTTTCACCTAGGAAAAGAGCCAACTCCAGAATAAGTTTCAAAATCCTATACGTACATCAGTAATTTGGATTCTGTTCGGTGCCTATATTATGTACTTAGGCTTCAGCTCTTAGTGGAATCCTCATGCCAGTATATAGATAGATACAAAAATAGATGAGATCCTGCCTTCATCCCATCATTCATTACGTTGCAAGTTCAGCATTTCAGATGTTAAAATTATCATTGATGAGGAATTACTTATTTGAGTCTCATAAAATAAAATTTTTTCACACACTCAGAGACACTGCCCCACTCACAGAGAAGTTATTGGAAGAATCCAGGATATAAGTCAAGAAGACAATGCTTATAATTTAATCCATTATGTCTGTAGGATGATCAAAAGAAATAAATAGTTCCAATAATGAAAAAATCAAAACTAAGTTTTGCAAAATCATACCGGAGGATTGAGAAGCACTAGATGCTTAAGCTTTTCTTGATGCTTGCTTACATACTTCACAATGACAGGTGAAAAGTATCCCTACAGATCACATTCAAATAGTTAGTATTTAAAAGTCAGATATAATGTTAGTGATGACTGTATTAACTTGCTGAAGGAATCAAATACCTGGACAACAACGGAGACCCTATCCACGGCAAGTGCATCAATAAGTGACTCAAAGGATGACACGTACTCTGCAAATTATTGTTAAATCTCAGAATTGTCACTAGGTTCACCCTTTAACAAAAAAGCTGCTTGAGATTTCATCTCTTCCATAAGGATATTTGACGATACCATCAAGTGTATAGTTAAATCCATATCCAGGTTGGGGTTTATCCGAAAAGCCAAAGCCTGTATAGAGCAAATATTAGATAGTGAAATGAAAGTTGATTTCCAGAGTAGCATACATGTTAAGTGTATAAAAGAAGGCACAAAAATGAAATGGAAAAGCTCTATATCTATTCAAAAGTGAGATTAATGCTACTACTAAAAAGTGGTGTCTCTGTCCAGGTGAAAAAATCCAATATTGCACAAATGCAGAGAGAGAGAAGCATGGTATCTTACCAATCCAATCAAAAGCAATAGCATGATAGTCCTTTGAGAGAATTGGAAGAACTTTGCGATATGAATAAGCCTGTTCATAAACACGGAGTAGTAACAGCTTGGCCACGACATGGTGTCTACGATCAACTTTTAGGGAAAAAAAGCAAGGGGAAAACCAGCTAGCTACAATGACAGTGAATATAATAAATTACACAAACATAATATAAATAAAGATCAAGTGCAATGTTCAATAGATTTAGACTAGACCTAAGAAACCATCTGCACGGTACCTTACATGATCATTGAGCAACTGGGGGAATGGTATTTCCCCCATTTCACTAGTCTGTACCTTCCTTTTTCCATAGGTGAAAGTTAAGAGGAGAAATTAGATCCTTCTCACTTTCCTGTCCTCTTAGCCTCCTAGAGCCAGTACCACAAGACTAGGAACACTTTTGGATTGATTTGTACTTTATTAAACAATGTATAGTAAAGGTAACTCTTTTTGCGATAAATATCTTACACAGTGAACTTCATTCGTCCTTATAGATAGAAAAGATTCATCAAAGTTTTTAGCAGCATCCCAGCTATTTGGGAACGACAGAAATAATGAGAAACAGAGTTTCATTACATGAGTCTACCAATGCAACCATGATCAAAATAGAATCGATTTTAGTGTGATGTCCATAAAAAAGTAAAATAAAGAAAGTTCAAAATTATGGAAAGACGTGTATTAGAACAATATCCCACCTAATTTAGAAGTACAGTACACAGTTATCTTCCTTAAAAAAATCATGCAACTACTATCTTTTCTATGTATCTTCAAGCTCACTTTCCACTCTTTCTAGTGTACCTAAATAAGGAAATAGGAATGAAAATGCTAACAGTCGATGCTTCTTTCCATGCCCTAAAAATTGAGAACATTCATATGACTAACTAATATGGGTAGAAATTTCTTGCTTTCTAAGATTGACTCCTAATCCTAATCAGGAAGCACAAAAATAGATAAGCATGCATTCAAATTTACACAGCTATCTTACTCTTCAATTCCTAGCTCCCATAAAAGACTTTTACTCTAGATCTAATTATCTGTAATCATAAATGCTGCCCTTTTTATTTGTCATCTGATTAGTCAAAGACTGACTCCAAGGTGAAGTTGAACCTTCCAATCCAATGTTTCAACCATATATGTCTGTTAATGGCACATGTACTCTTCTTGGTTATTTGCTTAAAATTGGTGGCAAACATGTAAGATTAGAAGGACATGTGTGTGGCATTGCATGAAAAGCAATTGAATAGACGTGAAAGCTATAACCAGCAACATATATTTTCTTACCAGATGTTTATTGCATCAGCCATGCAACAGTAGATTACTGACCTGTGACGGTAATCCATGTACTAACAAAACCGAAGGTTTATCAGCATTTCCACTTTCCACGCAAAACCATCTATTGGAAAAAGCATAGAGCATGTTTCAATAGATTATCCCTGCAAATAATCCGTTCTCAATTTCTTCCTGGCATGGAGATCTCAAATAAGTGCACAACTATGACTAGATATTGCTGCCATCCTAAACATACTAAAATCTTCATACTGATGCTATTTGACCTGAAAGCTTCCACTGAGGTCTGTGACCCAGCACCCATTGTCAGTCCAAAAATGGGATCTTTTGCTTTCTCACCAGAGCCAAAAACAGGGAAAGCTTTCACCTATAAAATTTATTTTAAAAGAATAAATTAGTACTTAGCAGCTGATAGCGAGCATGTTGGAGTTGAATCAGAATCATGCTTTTCACTTTACTAAGAGGAAAATTAGGCTTTTTACAAGGTCGAAAATCTTTCAACAGTAAGAAATCATGAAAATAATAACTTCCATTCTTTATTCCATTGCCATGTGTTAAACATAATAGTAGGCTTTTGTAGAACAATGTCCTGGCTCAGCTGTAGCTACTTACTGGAAAGGAATAAGAAACAATGGAAGATGCATGGTATACAATAATACCTCGGTTCATATTAAGGATAAAAAAACTTACACCTTCACATGTTTCACATGGAGCTCCTTTTTTCCCAATTTTAAGATGGATAATCCTGTGGCATCATACTTCTAATATTGCTTATTAACAATAGGTCAAACATATATAAGAGGCTTTTTCTGCAGAACATGCAAATAAAAAGACACATCTTCTCATTCTATATACAAATAAGCAAATGAAGTAGGCTTGCTTTGCCATAAATGGTGCAAGATAAGGCTCATTTCGCTTTTTGTTTGAACTAGAGGGGTCAGATGGTTATTTCCATAGCTTGAAGGATGTTCCTAAGCAGTTGACATGCCAGATTTTTGCGTCACCTGCTTGTATATCTTGATTCTTTTAATTGTTGTGGATCGTTCAATTAAAACAGTTTTAACAGTTACAGAAAGAACAACCTTTACAAAAAAAAAATGGATACCAATCTTGAATTGACAGCTATCCATACAAAATAAGTGCAATCCAATCAAGAATTGATGACATCATCAAAACAAAAAAAAAGGAAGCATAAAACATACTATTTTTCCTTGCTTAAACCATTCATCGGATGGACTCGGTTCATCAGAATATTTACCTGCCAATAAATGTCATATACTGATGAAACTTCTACTCAAACATCATAGAGCTTCAATTTGCATACACAGGAAAGCTAAATAAGGAAAAATTAGAGAAAGAAATTGAATAAAGTGATGCTTAAGAGGAGCACCTCCTGTAAATGAGAATCCATCTCCTGCTGATTCAGGTGCATCTATCAAATAATCCTGTCAAGAAGCACCAGTAAACAATCACATTCCACGTATGGCCTTTCTGAAAACCGAAAGAAGCAATTTATCAAGAAAATTCCAAAAGATGCTATGGATTGCTTGATTACTAACAATCTTTTTATGTTCCTTTCTTTTGAAAAATTGGCTCTTTGTCTACTTTAGAAGCACTAAGAGAGAGAGAGAGAGAGAGAGAGAGAGAGAGAGAGAGAATAGAAAAGATCAGCTAAGAGCATACCGCATAAATGCGGAAAGCCCAATCAACCATATTATAAATTAAACAGTTTTGGATAAAGATAAATTATTATCTATATGTAAAAATAAATAAATAAATAAAAAGATACGAATCAACACCAGGACAATACACGTCTAACCAAACATGACACGAGTTAACGCGATCATAGAGAAAAAATGATCAAATAATGTGATTTTGTTAACATGCGTCCTATATTGTACTTCCGATACATTCGAATGCGCTCAAATTTAACAAAGGTTCGGGGGAATTGTTTACGTAAACGAGTTAAACCGATAGAGAAAGAGTGATTTAACATCAAGGGACAGACTGTACATACATCATCATTGCCACTAGCACTGCAACAGAGCCTGAGAAAATCTCTTTGGTTTGAATTGCTGACACGTTTAGCGAGACCCGATGATGAGTATGAGAAGGAGGCTGTTGTGAAACGGAGGGGAGACGGAGGAAAGTGAAGTAGTGGGGATTGAAGAAAAGAGTAGGTTACGGTTGAAGCTTGGAGTGCTATTAACAATGGCATTGCTTCCGCTTCTGTTTGTGGAGGGAAAACGAAGAGAGTGGAGGAAGCTTCAATTGTAAGAGACCAAAAGCAGCTATTAATAACCGTTTTCGTCTTGGGAGAAAGAAGTTAGGGTCCTAGAAAATGGATAGAATGTGTCTGGTTGTCATGAGATGCGGAGCCTCAATAAGCCTACCGCCTAGTGCCTATATGCTTCCTTTCCTATTTTATTCCTTAACGTTCGATTTTCCTTTCGATTTCCAGGGTGCTCTACGGCCTATGGTCCCACTAAATAATAATAATAATAATAATAATAATAATAATAAATAAAAATTATACAGTTAAGACTTCTAAAGCAAAGTCACTAAATTTTTAAATATTTATGAGACTGGTCTTATGTTCTAAGGAAAAGCAGGCACATCATAAGATTTTAAAGAGCTGTACGAAAAATCTAAAGATAATTATGAATGAAAAAGATATTTATTTAAATGATGTTATGCCTTCGGGAGTTTTCATGTAGCATTCAACTATTTTTGTATTATACACTTTGCTTATTTTCAGATGAGAAGCCAATCTTTGCATTCCTCTCACTCATTATCGATTTTATTAAGGTTTATATATATATATATATATATATATAAGAGTACTAACATTCTCAATTAATTTTAGTCTATTATAACCATTATTAGTAGAATAGTATCAGTTTTTGACTAGTTTGTTCATAAGTGATTAAACTCGCTTTTAGAGAACCTAACTCTTAAAACAACTTACTTTACCAATATTACTAACTATACTCTAAGTGCAAATTGATCTCATCATGCCCGTTTTGTTATCACAAATCGTGACATTCTTTCCTATCTAAATTCATAATGCTCATCATGAGGCCATCCTCTTGCCACTACTCTTCTCCAACAAATTGCTTCCCTCCTTTACTCCTTGTCAAACTCTACCCACGATTATCTCTATCTAAGACTCTATGCTTCCATTAGAGGTAAGCAAGTAAGTTAAACGAGCCAACTTGACTTAACCCACTTTGGCCTATGAGTCAAATGAGATAACTTATGACAACCCATTTAGTAAATAAGCCAAAGTTTGTTGATTTTGGCCTAATTCACATGGATTGATGGGTTAAATGAGTCAAGCTACTAAGTTAGCCCATTTAATCCATTTATTCATTTTAGTGGACTAAATGAGGCAATATAATCTATTTAACCCATTTATGTGTTTTAGTAGCTTATATGAGTTAACTTACAACCCACTAATAATAGATTTCTTTTTTTATTTAAAATTGTAAAAAATATAAAGTCAACAAAGACCATGTAGTATGATGAATTGACTTGATATTTTAAATTATAGTATAGATATTTAATTGTAAAGTCTTTTATAATAGAAATATTACAAAATAATAGAAAGATTAAGAAATGGATCTCGTAGGGAATATGGAAGGACTAAACAAGTTGACCTACTTTAATTTATAAGTTAAATGAGTTAGGCTCATTTAACCCACATTTTAAACGGATTAAAAAATTCAACCTTAATCCATTTTTTAAACAGATTAAATAGGTTGGTGCGTTGGCCATAATCCATTTGCATAGCTCTAACTTCCATAAGCGTTCCTCTCTTGTCTTCGCCCCTTCTCTTCATCCTTGAAAATCTTCTTCCCCACCTTAAAAGCATTAGTGCATGCTCATAGTTTAATAAGAGCATGCAAGGCATAAATGCCAAATAAGTACCACAAATATTATTTAATTAACCACCAACTCTTAGTTTAACAATTGAGAAATAATATTTAGGTTAGACTTATAAACTAAAATTTTCAGATAAAATAAATTAAACCTCATGTAAGTTTGTAAGTCTTGCTAAAGTCTTATTTTCTTCTACTCATCACCACCAGTTAAAAGGCGTTATTATCCATCATCCCTCCTAGTAATAAAGTATAGATCGTATCCAAAATAATCATAATAGTTGGTATTATCATTATATTCATTACCTATAATGTAAATTCCTAGAGGGGTGAAAGGTGAGGTCTAATGAAAACTACTATATACAATCACGGATATATGCTACACCACACATGACTTAATATTTATATACACAACAATCACTATAAAAAAACACAACCAATTGAATTATTATTATTATTATTATTATTACAAATCCTTTACAAAATATAAATGAAATAAAAAACTTAATGTTAGCTTCAAAAGTGTGGAACCTGATTTGCTCTTAGGAGGACTAGAGTCATTTTGAAATTATAGGTCCATAAAATCTGAGGAGTCCATAAGTAATTTTAAAAGTATGAAGTGTGCCAAGCTTAATAATTAGATTTTTGTTAATCATAACTAGCAAACATTATATTTTAAATTCTCATTCATATTCACTCAATTTATTCACTAACCTAGCACATAAATCTAACATACAACAACACTTTACCTAACTAGTTTATGCTTGAAAATTTTATAACAAATTGGATTGGATTCAAATCTCAAATTATGCAAAATATGAGAAATCATCAACTTATACTTAAAGATTGCAAATCCTAAAGTTAGTACTTGATTTCCTCTTGAGTGTTTGATCATAATATAACCTAGTTTAGTCAATCCCAGATTCCCAAAATGCTCGAGCAATTCAACTTAAGGTCTCATGCAGTTTACTTGGGTGATACTTCCATTGATGTGATCAACTAAGTTAGACATACAATGAACCACTTTATGGATAATGATCTTAAGAAATAAACTTGAGAATTACAATCTTTAGGATATAAGTAATTGATTTATGGTTTGTTATATGATTTAGGATTTGGACCCAGCCCAATCATCAAGACTAAGCGAACACTAGGTACTTAAATTAGTGTTACTTGTTGTTTATGTGTGCTAGGGTAATTGCTATATATTAGGCATATACTTTGTTGGTATCATCTTGAGCTATATGAATTGGAGGGAAAAGGGTTTTGTATACTTTCATATGAGATCATGGAACAATAAGGCCTATAATTTTTAAATATTATCATACTCTAGTGAATAGATCTAAATTATTGTTGGTCTCTAAGGATCTATAGATTAAAGATTGTCAAACTCTAAGGATTTAGGAATCTAAATTTATTGAATTCTAGGGATTTGGGGATCTAAAATTTATTAAACTTTAGAGATCTACTCTACACTTTTAAATTTTAAGTATAGAAATCCACTCCATACTTTCAAATTCGACTCTAAGGATTTAATTTACACTTTCAAAATCAGACTCCAGGATCTTGCTCTATACTTTCAAAACTTGACTTTGGGGATCTATGAACCCACATTTTCAAGATAAGACTCCAAGGAGCATTATAGGTTCATACTTTCAAAATTGACTCTAAGGGTGTTATAGATCCACTCTTTCAAATATATACTCTAGGAACCTACTCCACCTTTGGACTTGGAATTGGGAGTAATGCTAGCATAGTATTAGACTGAGGAATTATATGGAGTTTAGTTTAGATATAGGCTAATTAATAATTTTTAGTAATTATATATTTTGGAGATAAAAAACAAAAAAGGAGGGATGTATGAAAAGGAGAAATTTGGAGATTTGTGTGAATAAATGATATTTATAGATTTAGTAGTAGTTTTGAGTCTTGCATGATTTTACTATGGTAATAGTATGTGGCAAAGTTGTCACACCCTTAATCTTGAGGCTTGACAATTACATACCGAAACTTACATCATTTTTCATTAGATAATGCAAAATATTGTGATGGGTAGTCAAAATACATTTGATTTATAAGGTAAGATACATCCGTTTGTTATTTTATCTATACTTATTTGAAAATAAATTATAACCACAAATATATTGTGATAGATGTATCTTCCACCAAGAATGAATAGATTATGCTATATAGATGCATCTTTCTTATCTATGCTGTCGAGTCTAATTTTAAAATTTTCATTTGTGTTCCTAATTCGATTTATATTGAATCCTATGCTTATCTAATTTAATTCCTCGACTTAAACTAGGAATCTTATTATTTATTTGGAGTTGCCACCCAACTAAAGTTGGGAAAAATTATGGAATTAGAACTAATTGAGCGGATTAATTTTAATTTAGACAACTAGTCGACGAAATCTTCTCTTTTTATTTTTTATAAATGAAAAAGAAGAAAGGAAAACTAGAGATTCTTGACTTGAGGGCTATCCTATTAAAACTCTAAAGTTCCCATGTTATCCTTCTGAAATTTGCACCACATTCTGATATCTTTAAAAATTACACTAATCACAATTTGGAAAATGATTTTTTTTAATTTTTTTTAGAGTCTCCATAAGGGTGCTTGCATACTCACTATTCAGAATCAAACAAGGCATTATTCGCTTTTTTATAAAACTTTAGTGGATTAGTTTAAGTTTTAATTATGAAAACATCTTGGGTTTACGTTTGTTATCATTTTTAAGATTTAAAAAAAAAAATTATAAACTTAAACTTTAATATTTTTCTTTTTAGAAAAATTTTGATTTAAGGAAAACCAATTTTGGATTTATTCTGAAAAAAAAAATTTCTAAGTGATAAAATAATTCATTATTTATTAATCTACCTTTATTTAATCCTGATTTGCATTATTTTTCATTTTTCATTTTTTGTTTTCTTGTTTTTATTTTTTTATTGTTTATATTATATTAGACATATTTATTTATCAAAAATCTAAAACCTAATTAACATAAAAAAATCTTTCTTTTTTTTTATTTTTGGGTGATTAAAAAAATTCTTTATTTCTAATAAAATAACTAAATAAATGGATAATTAAATTAAATAAATACAAATGAATAAAACAAAAAAATTAATTAACTAGATGCGAATTGTGGGTTGGATCGGGTCGGTCAGGTCGGGTCACGGCAATTAGAGGATCCCTGTTGGTGGCGTTCCGGTGGCTTTCGAAGGCGGTTGAGGGCTGCTTCTAAGCTTTTTGAGGGTAGATAATATAATTGTGATGGTGAATTCCTTCAAAAACTCCTGCAGGTGGTGGTTCGTAGCTTGGTCGGCGGTCGCGGCTAGGAGGAACTTCAGTGAGCTTCGAAATATTTGATTTTTCACTCTTTTCTCACTTTTGATCTATGATCTAGCTTCTCCCATCGTGCTTTATTTATAGGCACTAGAAATCGAGCTGGATAAGCTCGGATTTCCCTCCGATAGGTTCAAATCGTATCCACGGTTAAAACCCATCTCCGATTTGCTCTAGATTGGTGTAAATCTTTGATTTTGTTGCGATTTATGTTAATTGGATGATGTTTATCTTATTTTTGTTAAAGATTTGTTGGATTTGTGCAAAAAATCTCATCAAAACAACCAGATTTCACTTTTTCCCGTGACCGGCGATTGTTTTGGATGGACATTGAAGATGATCATGTGCCCGGCATGTGCGCTCCCTTCGTCCAATCAAAAGCTGACACATGTCCTGGGTGAGGAAAAAAATTGCAAAACATGAATTTGCTTTCCCAGCATTTCGAACCCCTGACCGAGCAACAATAATTAGACTTTCATTTTCAATATAACTCTAATTATTATCAATTAAATTAGTTAAGGTGATTGATTGTCCTAAGATTATGATTTATTATATCAAGATTGGTGTTCAACAAGCACACTAATATTGAGAAATGTTTCCATATGCTATGATACAATGTAATATTTGCACATAGCATTCTTTTTAAGTGCTTCAATCAATGTCATTTTTACTTCTAAAATACTAACTTGGCAAGAAATGTGTCTCACTTGTTACCATAATGCACAATCTATGCTATGATGATCACCTACTACAATGATGCATGGTTTACACTACAATGTTCACTTACTACAATAATGCAAGATTTGCACTACAATGCTCTCCTATTAGGACGATGCATGATATACATTACGATGCTTGCTAGTGCAATGATGCATGGTTTAAGCTACAACATCCACATATTATGACGATATATGGCTCAACAATGCTTGTCTATTATGACAATGTATAGATTGTGGTGTAATATTCACTTGTTGTAATGGCGTATAATTTATGTTGCAATTTGCAACAATGCTTAATTTGCATTGCAATTCTTTCTTACTGCGTTAATGTTCAATTTAAGTATTGATTTTTTTTTCTCTTTATACCATTAAGCATAGGAGATGTCTTAGCATCTCTTGTTGCTTGTATTGTCAAGTAATGTAGCAAACTTGGCATGCGCCATTAAGCTTAAGAAAGCCCTAATATATAACTGTCACTATAGTTGTTGCCTTGTAGTAGAGCATTCTCCTTAGGACATGATGCTAATTTCAAACGAAATTTTATATCTATTATTGTCTTTTGATATTAAATAATGAAGTAATCCCCTTAATAGTAATTAGTAAGCTAGGTAAGCCTTAGCATATCACAACTATTGTCACTACATTATAGGAATAAATGATCTTCTTGGTGCGTGATGCATATCTTAATAAGTCCTTAGCATTGAAATTGTGTTATTTTATTTTTAAATAGTGGATATTATTTTGATAAGTACCACTAAACCAAAATAATCTACGACACTTCCCTATATACTAGGTAACCCTAGTATACAACACATTTCAATCATATCTCATAAAGTTATCAAAGCCATATTATGGTTAAATGATGTGTTATAAAATAATACTTGAGCTTTCAAGCAAGCATATAGGCAAATGCTCTAAAAAGTTACTTAAAGCTTAATTTCTGAGGAGGAAGTATTACTTGTTTTGTAGAATGCCCAACTTATCTAGTGCGTATCTTAAGTATCGATTACATTTTATGATGCATTACCCTATTATTATTGTATCACTCACTTTTTTTATGGCATCCACCTAATATAATACTCATTGTATTCATTCTACGAAAAGATCAATAAGTTATGACTTATTCAACTGAGGGCTTATTATGTACATTGCTTTCACTCTACAACATTAATCTTTGTAAAGCACTTCTATGCATAATTCTAGCTTTATAAAAAGTTATTGCAGGTGAAGCTTACACTTGAACTTTATATTATAAGCAATAATTATTTGCTTAATATTTTTTATAAAGAATACAATCAGCTAGGGCAAAATGCCCTACACCTTTTATGGTAAGACATGCAAACAAACTGGGTTTCTTACACATGTAAGAAAAAGTAATATCTCTCTCATGAAGCTAAATCCGTGAACTATAGCGAAACATCCTATAATTTGCACTTTCTAAATGAATCATCATGCATCTATTACCAATGAAGAACTTAGTGCAAACTTTATTCATTTTTTTAGTTATATAGGTGTGCCACACAACAATTTAAGGGCTAAATAATGTACAAAAATGCGCCTTATATAGCAAAGTGAGCTCTAGAAATATATATTTTCATTTATTACTTATGCTTTAACAAATGTCAAATAAACCTTTGACTCTATTCGAAGAATCATTTGTCAAAGTGCAAAATTAGAGGGATCAATATGAAGAATATAATTCATGGGCTAAGTCTAAAACCAATTAATTATGTCTAAGGTTAATTTCTTTTGGAATAGTGGCAAGATCCAAATAATTAAACCCTTTATTATGATTTAGAAAGTTTTGGATTTATAGACTAAAATGAGGTGATTGTCTTGCATAGTTTTATCCTTTCTTAATAGGTTCCAATATTGACTAGGTGTCATTATGAATTCCTAAACTAATTTCCTTTTTGTTGAGCACATTAAAGTTACTTAACCCCCAATAAATTTATCATTGATTGTAGGAAAATATGGTCATGATTGATTACGAATCTCTATAAATACTCTTCTAAAAAGAGGAAGCTTTTAGACTTGACCTTCCCTAGTCCCACTTGTCACAAATATTTGTATATTGCCTATTTCACCCCTTTAATCACTATTCTAATGATTGTTGATAATGATTATCTGCAATACCTTATCCATACCACATTAATTATATGTATGCAATAGTATGCACGTGATACATTAACCTCTTACATCTACAGCAATCAATCTTACAAAGATTTTAGTATGCAAGATTATAACCATAGAACATCATTATTAAGTAGAGAGAACTTCTAGAGTAAATGTCTTTAAGGTATGTTAGAATAACTTAATGTAAGAAAAATATTGTGTACAAGTTAGGTCTAGCTTCTTTAGTTTGTATTGTAAGTAAATATGATGAGGATCATGGATATATGCGTAGAAGTTCACGTTAGCATTATTTACCTATATGACATGAAAATTTTTATATTTAGTTATTTTATTTAGATTATTAGATTTATTTATATTATTATCTTTTGTTTTATGAAAACATTTTAGTTTCCTTTATTATTTTTAGATGGCTAACTATTAGTTGTTAGGTTATTTTTAGATCGCAAGGTCTATATTTATCATTTTTTGATATAAATAGTCTCTTTCATTAGGGTTTTGAATTGATTAATAGAACATTATTGAATTGAATTATTTTATTTTTAATTTGAATGATTTCATCTTCTTCATCAATGATGTGACTATTAGTGTGAAACCATCAATTGTTAATCCTGTCTAATCTTTTTATATTAATTTCATCGACATCATAAGTTCTCAAAGTTGTTTGTTGAACCTTGCAAGGAGTTACTCGTTTTTGTAATATTTGACTACGTACGAAATTTGATTTCACCATCCAAGATTTGATTAAAAAGAAAGGATTCTTTAATATTTTCTAGCATTGGCATTGTGATTGCAATTGTTCACCTCGCTTGGCATTAAAGACTAACGCCCAGGGGACTAGTGCAATTTGCACAGAATAACGTGTCAAGGCTTGAGGGCAATATCCAATATTTTGTTTCAACTGAAAATGAAGAATTGAAGAAGAAAAAGAAAAAGAAAAGAAAAGGAAAACAACTCTAGGACGAGATCAATCGGAAAGGAAAACGGTTTGTGTTCTTTATGCCTTTTAACTTTGCTACTTTGAATTTGAGGTGAATATCTTAGTATTATTTATTATAGTTCTTTTTTTTTTTAATTACTATCATTTCTTAGTCCTATGCCAGTTTTGGTATTAAAGCCTAAATTAATGTTCTTTATTGGAAAAAACAAACTATTTTTTTCATATAAAAAAACGTCTAATATTGAAAAAAAACCTATAATGATATAACTTTTAGAGATGACTCACATACGAAAAACAATACGATTGAATTATTAAATCAATTAATGTCTAAGATAGATGAACTTACAACTACCATACATACAATGCAATGCCAATTAGAAACTGATACGAACCACGCCAACCCGTGACGAAACCCAATACCAATACGTTCGGAAATTCATTGCCTAAGACGCCCAAACACCTAAAGTGGAAACCGCGACCCGTTGTCTATAAGCGAGACAAGAACCTTGGTATAAAAATGAAGACGCCACAATCGGGATGGAAGACCGATTGATAAGTCGGGATGAACGCTACAGAAATCAATCCGATAAATTCTAGTTAGTTCTTGAAGAACCAAGAGAGGTGCCTCTCAAAAGTGTTTAATGTTCAAAGATGTATATTCTTCATTGTTCTAAACCCTAGGAGCTTTTATACTAGGGTTACAATTCGTGTAAAACAAGTCCAAAATGACGTAGTTTAGATAAGTGGCATAAAAACGCGAAAACAGAACAAGCTAGCCGGTAGGGGATACACGGCCGTGTACTTTGGCCGTGTACCTTTCTATGCAACTTCTGGCAACATACACGCCTGTGTACTTTGGCCGTGTATCTTTCTGTGCAACTTCTGGCAACATACACGCCCGTGTATCTTTCTGTGAAATTGCTTGACTCCATATACGGCCGTGCCTTGAAAGTACACGCCCTCTTCAACCCGTGTCCGGTGTGACTTGTATAAGAGTAAGGGTCTTCCCATGGTTGTTCCAATCCGTTCCAACTTCATGATTGCCCCAATCCTTCCCGGCTTCATGAACATCCTTTATCAACTCGTTAAGTGCTTCCTTAAGTCGTTTCGCTCGACTTCTTGTGATCGGTCCAGGTGGCACTTCAAGAGGATCCACATTCCTTCTTCCAACTTGACTCTCATCATGGATCTCATCAGAAACCCTTTTAAGTCGCATAGATGTCCTAGAAGTTGCTAGGTTACCCGTCACTCAAGATGGGGATGAAGAAACTGTCAATCAAGCCCTAGATAGGAATTCTGACTTAGAGGATGACCTACCCCTTTGATGACACCATCAAAGGAATCCTAGAGTTCAAAGCATCCATAGAGTTGAGCTAGTGTGCCATAGGATGCCACCTAGGAATTTCCAAGAAGATGACTATTTAGAACCTAGTTTTGAAAATTCACATCGCAACAATCGTGTCAATGACTTCATTAGGCATATTAAGGTAGATCCACCCACATTCAATAGGAATCTTGACTTGGCTAACTTAATAGATTGGATAACTGCCATATAACAATATGCTAACTTCTATAGGATGCTTGAGAACCATAGAGTGCATTTTGCTAAGATGTTATTAATTGGTCAAGCCAAACTATACAAGACCAATGTAGAACGACAACTTCTATGATTAGGTTAACCACCTATATAGCATTGAGTAGAGATGAAAATCAAATTGAAGGAGAAATACATCCCTTTGTCTTATCAAGATACTAACAATATATCAACCATAGGTAGGGAACCATGACAATTGAGAAATAAACGGCTAGGTTTGATGAGCTAGAGTCACATGAGTTGAGACTTTCTAGATTTAGGAATGGGTTAGTCTTGACATGAAGAGAGAGCTTCGACCTTGTTATGGTGAAACCTTGGAACATACTTTCTAACAAGACATAAAGATCGAAAATTGGTAAAAACCACAGAGAAGGTTTAGTTCTTAAGTTTGGGAATAACTCTTTAAGAGTAACAATCTTGGTGAGAAATCTAACAATAACATAGCTATAGAAAGTTTAAAGGCTAGCTTGAGTTAGAAGTGTTATAAGTGTTATAGTGCTAGTCACTTTGCTTACCAATGCCAAGAGAGGAACCTTTATGTAGGAGAGGGAGAGCCATTAGAGAAGGAGGATTGTGAGAAGTTAGATCATATTCCAAAACAGGGTGCTAGTAATGAAGATGACATAGACTTGACTTTTGATGAAGGCAATTTAAATGTTGTTAGGTATCTCGTTACCCAACTTAGAAAGGGGGATGATTGGAGATGAATCAGCATATTCCGTACCTACATAAAATGTAATGGTCATAATTGTAAAGTGATCATTGATGGGCGTAGTGGTATGAATGTACTTTCATAGGTTGTTGTGTTTAAGTTAGGCCTTAAACCAAAATCACACCCTAATCCTTAAAAGGTGGCTTGGGTAGGTAAAACCACCTTACTTGTCACTTAGAGATATCTAGTCCCCTCATAGTTTGCTATGTATATAAATTAGATTTGGTGTGATGTAGTGTCTATAGATATTACTCTTTTCCTTTTAGGGAGATCTTGGTTATATGACCTAAATGTGGTTCATTATGGTAGGAATAATACTTATGTGCTCATGCACGATGGTAAGAAAATTAAGCTAAGTCTTTCTTTGCCAAAATAACTTAAGGTTAGTACTAACAAAGGGTTAGTCAGCACCATAGATTCTAAGAAACTCCTTCATGCTCTGAGTTCGAGAGAATTTGAACTTGAGTATAAAGAAAACACCTTATATGCTTTAGTGGTTAAGGAAGTCAAGGAGTGTAACCTCGAGTCAGAGTTAGACATACCTATAGAAGTCAACTTTTAATTAGGGAGTCCAAAGACCTTACATTACATGAGCTTTTAGATAGGTTACCACCCATGCATGACATACATCACACTATAGACTTAGTTCCAAAATTAGCTTTGCCTAACCTACCTCATTATAGGATGAATCTTACTGAGCATGCAGAGTTAAAAAGGCAAGTAGATAGTTTGTTACAGAAAGGTTTTATTACGGATAATCTTGGTCTATATGTTGTATTTGCACACCTTACTCCTAAGAAAGATGGAAGTTGGTGGATGTGTGTGGACTTATGAGCCATAAACAAGATCACCATCAAGTAGGTTCCCAATCTTCAGGTTAGATGACATGTTAGATTTACTCTCAAGGTCTAAATGGTTTTGCAAGATTGACCTTAGGAGTGGATAACATCATATTAAGATTAGACTAGGAGATAGTGGAAAACAACCTTTAAGACAAAAGCAAGTTTGTATGAGTGGTCAGTTATGCCTTTTGGATTAACTAATGCACCATCAACTTTCATGAGAGTGATGACACAAGTATTAAAACCATTCATAGGAAAGTTTCTTATGATGTATTTTTGATGATATCCTAGTTTATAGTCATACTTAAGAAAAGCATCTATCTCACCTAAGAAAATTATTTGAGACACTTAAGCATGGGGAACTTTGTGTGAACTTGAAAAAGTATGTCTTTTTGATAACTTAAGTAATCTTGTTAGGTTTTGTTGTGACAGTAGAGGGATTGAGAGTAAACCTTGAGAAAATTAAGGCAATTATTGAGTGGCCTGAACAAAATAGCCTTCATGATCTTAGGAGTTTCCATGGTCTTACTACTTTTTATAGGAGGCTCATTAAAGGCTTTGGCACCATTATGTCCCCAATCACAAACTACATTAAAAAAGGGAAATTTAGTCAGACCAAAAGTGTATCTAAAGCATTCATGAATATCAAGAAGAGGATAACTGAAGCACTTGTGATTAGGTTACTTGATTTCTCTAAAGTATTTGAGGTTGCTTATGATGCATCTAGCATTGGAATAGGTAGAGTACTTAGTCAAGAGAGACACCCTATAGCTATTTTTTAGAGAGAAACTAAATGAGGTAAAACAAAGAAACTTAACCTATGATAAAGAATTTTATATAGTGTTGCAAGTTTTGAAACATTTGAGACATTATTTGCTACCTAATGAATTTGTGTTGTATAGTGATCACCCAACTTTTAAGTATCTTAATTCACAAAAGAAACTTGGAGCCAGACATACCAAGTGGATTCAATATTTGTAGGAGTACTCATTTGTCATGAAAACATAAAGTTAGAGTTGAGAATAAACTTGTTGACTCTTTAAATCGCATACACCTACTAGTAAGTACTTTAACCGTTGAGGTTATTGGTTTTAAAAAGATAAGAGAACAATATGTGACTTGTCTTGATTTTGGAGAGATCTATGAATCATTGTCTGATGGTCAGTTAAGACTTTATGTTGATTATGTGCTTAAAGATGGTTACTTGTTTTAGGGTGATAGATTGTGCATTCTAAAAAATTCTCTAAGGGATTTTTTTTATCTGGGAATTGCATGTTGGAGGTACAACTAGTCACTTTGGAAGAGATAAAACCGTAATTATGGTTGAGGATAGATTTTATTGGCCTAGCAATATTAGAGAAGAGAGATGTGGCTAAAGTTATAAGGCATTGTCACACTTGCCAACTTTCTAAGTATAGTAAATAAAATACAGGTCTTTATATACCCTTACCTATTCCACATTTACCTTAGTAGGACATTAGTATGGACTTTGTATTAGGTTTACCTATGACTCTTAGGAAACATGATTTAGTTTTTGTGGTAGTGGATCATTTTTGTAAGATGGCACATTTTATACCAGGTAGCAAAATTGTAAATGCCTCTCATATAGCCAAATTGTTCTTCAAGGAAGTTGTTAGGTTACATGGGTTACTTAAAACTTTAGTGTCAGATAGGAATGTCAAATTTATTAGTTATTTTGGAAGAAAATATGGAAAATGCTAGGTATCAAGTTATAGTTTTCTTTTGCCTTTCATCCCTAAACTAATAGTCAGACTGAAACAACTAATAGGAGTTTAAGCGATTTGCTGAGGTGTCTAGTTGGTGACTATATGTCTACTTGGGATCACATCCTTCTTATGGCAGAATTTGCTTATAATAGTTTAATAAATAGATCCACTAGATTGAGTACCTTTGAAGTTATACTAGGTTATCAACCTAGACACCCCATTGATCTTATGCCACTACTACTTACATCTTGACCTTTTGAACCTACTGAATCATTTACTACCCATATTCATGACTTACATGCAGAAATTAGAAAGAAAATTAGCTTGGGCAATGAATTATGTAAGTCTACTACAAATGCTCATCCCAAGTACTAAGAATTTAAAAAGGGAGATTTGGTGATTGCTCGGATTAGACCAGAGAGGTTTCTATGAGGTTCTCATAAGAAATTACATACTAAAGGCATGGGACCTTTGAAGGTTTTAAAGAAGATCAATGCAAATGCTAATGTTTTGGAGCTACCACCAGATATAGGTATTAGTAATATTTTCAATGTTAAGGATCTCTTGCCTTATCATGAGTCAACTAAGAATATGGATTCGTCAATTGAGTCAAAGTCTATATTTCCTACTCTTCTAGTCCATAAGTTCTACACACCATTGAAAGGAAAGAAAGAAGAGATAGAAGATATTAATTATGGTAGATATTTTCTTATAAAATGGTTAGATCGTTCACTTTCAAATGCTACATAGATTATTGAGTCAAAACTTTAAAGAATTAATTGAGATCTTTATGAGAGATACATTGATTTTAATTCATTAGATGTGAATCTTCCTAAGCGAGGGAGAGACGATGGGACCATGGATAAATATGTAAAAGTTCACATTAGCATTATCAGTTTATATGGCATGAAGATTTTTATATTTAGTTATTTTATTTAGATTATTAGATTTACTCATATTATTATCTTTTATTTTATGAAAACATTTTAGTTTTCTTTACTATTTTCGTATGGTTAACTATTAGTTGTTAGATTGTAAGGTTTATATTTATCCTTTCTTTTATATAAATAGTCTCTTTTATTAGGGTTTTTAACATGATTGATAGAATATTATTGAATTGAATGATTTTCTTCAAGATTGGAGTTGTTGATAGAGTATTTCGAGCTTGACCCCCTAAGTCTCACTTTAGCTCACTCAAACTCTAGTCTTAGCTCCTCCCACTCATGTTGTCCTCTTTCAACATAAAATTGCATGATCCGACTTTAAGTTTGAAGTTCCCAACCTCTTCCAAATTGGATCTCTTCACCTATCCTCACAATGGATAAACACGAGAGAATGATATAGATAAGGAAAGGGGTTGGTCAAAGATACACCCCGCTATATTAGGAAAGGATCCTAGAAATTAATGCACTTTCTTAAATTAAGATCATCCACAACGCCTATAAATCGAGTATAAAGACAATCAGGTAAGGGACTTTTAAAGCTTTAGATTCTTGATACTCATATATCCCTTTTATTCTTCTCTTGTACTGACTTAAGTATTGGAGTGGCCATGTCAGAACAAACTTCGGAACTCCCCATAACCTAATTTGTTTCCACTTCGTAGGCAATTTAACTACCTTTCGGAAATCCAGCATAACATTTGGCGATATCTTCATCATCTTACTCACAACCAAACAAATGACACCTTACTCTAAAACAACAAAATCGAAGAAAACGGTAGATGCTCTAGTGGTGGATTAAATTGTCCAAGCTATAGTGTCCCAGCAATAACCTCACCCTCAAACTACAAACACAAACTCCCAACAAATTGATGCCCATCATTTCCTATATCAAGAAAACCTTTGCAAAATGCTAACAACCTAAAACAAGAATGATAATGCCAAGCTCTAAGTTCGAATGGAGAAACTAGAGAAATTTAACAATATGCAAGAACTGGAGAATGTGTTTATACATTCTCTAGATACATCATGCAACAACATTCCACCACCTCTACCAGCACCAATTTTATAAGTAGCTCAGTAAGTTAGGTCTATGGAGAACCGCAACCTTGCTTCTGTTGACCCAATCCTGTTTGCAACCTTTCAGGGTAGAGCATGTTCACATATCACCCTACCAACTACATTGCATAGCTACAATTTCAATCTTGCTCGAAACAACATGCCTGGGTTATTAGATGCTCGTACATGGGCTAACAAGTAGGTCGATGACATGAACATTGAATAAATTGATGATTATATCAAGAGGCTCTTCGACCTAAAAGAGAGCAAGAAGGTTGATCCATCAACTAGATTTTCAATAAATTGAACCCCTTTCACTCAAGAAATCCAAGATGAGATTCTACCTCCAAACGTTCACCTCCTACAGCTTGATACATATGATGGGACTATAGACCCAAATGGCCACCTTTACCATTTCATAACAATGATGAGCTTGCACAGCCTTAGTGATGTAGTTGCTTGCAAGGATTTCTTGAGCACCCTATGCAAGGTTAGTCATATATGGTATTACAATTTACCATAGAACTCTATCTCTTCGTTCGATGAATTGGCCAACCACTTCTAGAAACACTTATTGGCTAGCAAGCTCCCTTTGAAAGAATCATCAACCCTGAACTTAATTAAACAGGGTCAAATCAATAAAAAAACTATCTTACTTGGTTCAACACTATGATGTTGGAAATCCCCAACGTCGATAAAGGTGTTGCCTTTAATGCAGTTATTCAAGGTGTCAAACTTGTTAAATATTTCTTCAAATCCTTGGTGAAGAACAAGCCTAATAGCTTTGAAGAGTTTAAGGAAAAAGTGAAAAAGTACATATAATAGGAGGACTTTATACGCCCAAAGCAGGGTGAACAATCATCATAGGATGATGGTACAAGAGACAGGAAACACTCTATCCCAAGCTTCATAACATATACCCCATGGAACCAACTAGTGGGGGATATTTTCATAAAAGTTTGCAACATGGGTGTCATGCCCAAACGAACAAGACCACAGGTTAATTAGAATAGGAAAAAGTCCAATAAATAATGTAACTTCTACAGAGATAAGGATCACAATATAGATGAATGCTATCAATTCAAAAATTCTCTCAAAGATCTTATCCATTGTAGATATCTCTAAGAGTATATCACTAACCCTAATGGCTTCATTAGATGACCTACTTAGAGACGGTGGGAAGAGCAAGGTTGTAATGAGTGAGAAAAAGGAAATAATAGCAATCATCCTAACTGAGCCCCTAACAATTTTATTAACACCATTGTTGGGGACCCCTAAAGAGGAGGTTGGCTGAACACTTCGAGGTTAGCTGATGCCCTAACTAGTTGGAAAGTCATGAGTTTGCATGGTAAGATGCCAAAAGTAGATACATCTATATCCTTCTCTGATGAAGACCTTTAGGGGATTCAAGCCTCCCATGACGATGCCTTAGTGATCAATGTAAGGATAGCCAAACTCATCACAAGGAAATTCTTGGCTGATATAAGCAACTCTATAGATATACTCTTTAAACATGCCTTCGACCAGATGTAGCCCAAGCTTAAGACCAATATGAAGTCATAATCATGATTTATATGGATTTAATAATCAATCTATACGAGTCGCGGGCATCATCACCCTCTTCATGAAGCTTGGGGACGATGACATTGTGGCTTGGGACAATGATGAATTCTTAGTGGTGGACTGTTGGTCACTTTATAATGTAATACTTGGATGGTTAAACCAGATCACATTTAAGATGATTTCCTCAACATTGCACCTAAAGATAAAATTCCCAACACTCAAAAGAGTAGGTGTGTGTCAAGGAAACCAAGAGCTAGCACACAATTTATATTTGAATGCCTTAAAGTGGAAGGAGGTTTTCATTATAGAAGCTAAACCTAAGGAGAAGCTAGGTTCTAGGGGAGAATTGGTTAAGGAGATAGAAGAAATCTAGCTCATTAACAATGCTAAGAAGACTATGTGAGTAGGAATGTCGATGCTCGTAGAACTTAAACATTAGCTCGTCGACTTCTTTAAGTCCAATAGCGATGTGTTTTCCTAGTTCCCATTAGACATGCCAAGCATTTCTCCTAAAATGATGACACACCGCCTCAACATCAATAGCAATGTCAAATTCGTCAAGTGGAAAAAGAGATATTTAGCACCAAAATAGTAGGCAACTATTGAGGAAGAGGTGTAAAAGCTACTAAAAGTAGAATCCATCAAAGAGGAACGTTACCCTACTTGGCTAGCTAATTGTGTACTAGGTAAGAAGTCCAATGGGAAGTGGCAAATGTGTATAAACTACATAAACCTCAACCATGCCTACCCAAAGGATTGTTTTCCCTTCCTTAAATCGACTAACTCGTCGATTCCACCTCTAGCTACACACTTCTTAGTTTTGTGGATGCTTTCTCTAGATATAACTAAATCAAGATGGAGCCAGAGGATGAATTACATACTTTATCCATCACCAAATTTGGGAATTATTGTTACAGAGTCATGCCTTTTGGCCTTAAAAATGCCGAGACTACATATTAGATATTAGTGACAAAGATATTTAAACAATAAATTAGGCAGAATATTGAGGTGCACGTTAATAATATGATCATCAAAAGCATAAGGCTCGAAGACCATCTTTAGGATTCGCAAGAGACATTTAACATCTTACAGCAATACAATATGAAGTTGAACCCCCAAAAGTGCATCTTTGGGGTTACCTTAAGCAAGTTCCTTGGATACATGGTTACACAACGCAACATCGAGGCTAACCTGGAGAAGATATGGGCCATACTTGAGATGCGACCCCCTAGGTCAATAAAAGAGGTGCAGCAACTTACAAGATAAGCTGCTACATTGAATAGATTTGTCTCCAAAAGTGGAGATAAGTGTCCAGAGTTTTTCAAGGTCTTGAAGAACCCAACAAATTTTCAATGGATTGAACAATTCCAAACTGCATTTAAGAAGTTGAAGTAGTTCTTAACAAGTCCGGTTGTACTCTCCAAACCGGTTCCAAGTGATGACCTATTCTTATATCTATCTATTAGTGGTCAAGCTCTTTCTTTTGTACTAGTATGAGTTGAAGGGAGGAAGCATAAGCCAGTTTACCACATTAGTCATGTCCTCCAAGGGTTCGAAATGAGGTACTCAAAGGTGGAGAAATTCGCCCTTGCAGTGGTGATCTCATCTGGAAGACCATGACCCTATTTTTAAGTACATCAAGTAATAGTTTTAACTGATCAACTACTACAAAACATATTACACAAGCTAGACGTATTATGTTGGATAATGGAGTACACCCTAAGGCTAAGCGCTTTAGGAGTATAATATCGATTAGTAGAAGCAATAAAAGCTTAAGTCCTTAAAGATTTCAAGTAGAATACATAGCGGACGATGCCATGATGGATGATAATGATAAGCCATTGTGGACTCCTCATGTTGATGGCTCGTCCACTCGGGGAGTAGTGAAGCTGGCTTTATGCTGCATGAACTTCATGAGGCGAAAGTGTCTTATACTCTCAAATTTGGGTTCCTAGCAAGTAAGAATGGAGTATGAAGCCTTTATTGTAGGTCTTAAGCTAGTAAAGAAGATAGGTGTTGAGAAGATAGAGATATATTTGAACTCCTAGCTCATTAGCCAATAAGTGAATGGAGAATATATTGCTAGGGATGGAGCAATGAGTGACTACCTCCAAATCATCAAAGATCTCATCTTGGAATTTCCCTCTTAAAGCATCACCAAAGTTCCTCGAGCTAAGAATTATGAGGTTGATAAGTTATTGAAGCTAGCATCAATAAGTATTCCCGACCTAGATAAATGGGAAAAGAAAGTCTTCATCTAGTACCTTCCAAACAAGAACATTAAAAAGAAGTTAACTCAAATCATGAAAACCCATCCTACATTAGTTAAACCATGCTAGATGGACCTTATTATAGATTACCTGAAGAACAACACTTTTCCATAAGACAAAAAGGAGGCTAGGAAGCTCATGTACAAGGTCTCAAATTACACTATTCTTAATGACCTTCTCTACAAAAGAGGCTTGAGTATGCCACCCCTTAGATGTGTCCAACTAAAAGATAGCCAATAGTTGTTGGAAGAATTACATGCGAGGATATATAACCATATTATGAGTAGAGCCCTTTATATTAAAGCGCTCATGCTTGGTTATTACTGGCCTACCATGAGGGAAGACTTGGAGTGCTTTGTAAGGAAATGTGTGCAATGTAAAAAACATGCATCTGTAGAGTATACACTGAACAACTACTTGCAATTCCTTGTCAGCCTTTAGCCTTTTACTTAGTGGGGGCTAAACATTTTAGGACCCCCTTCTAATGTTTCTAGACAGTGATAATTTATCATTGTCACTGTAGATTACTTCACCAAATGGGTAGAGGCTGAAGCCGTAGCCAAGCTTATTGAAAGAAATGTTGAAGCCTTTGTCCTCAATAACATTCTTAGTAGATATGGTGCCCCGTATGTACCAATAACAGACAATGGGATGCAATTCAACAACCAGAAGTTTAGAAAATTTTGTAGTGACAATCACATTAAGGTTCAATACACCTCGGTGGCACATCCCCAATCCAATGGACAAGTTAAAGCAATGAACAAGATTGTCTTAAATAACATTACAAATAGGGTGGATTAAGCTAAAGGTAGGTGGATAGATGAGCTATTGGCCATCCTATGGGGCTACCGAATTAATCATTGGACCCCCATAAGGGAAATGCCATTTAGGCTTACCTTTGGCTCCAAGGTCATTCACCCTATCAAATTAGAGCTTCTAAATATAAGAGCAAAGAATATTAAACTAACTAATTAGGACTACAAGCTAACATCGACACTATAGAAGAGATTCGTAACACTGCTTGGATACCAGTAATTGTGTATCAACACCGAGCTGCTTGCTATTATGATAAGAAAGTCAAACATAAGGTCTTTTGACTTGGTGACCTAGTTTATAGAAAGTTAGATGTAATTGGATTTTGAGAAGGTTAAGGAAAGCTTACACCAAATTCGGAGGACCTAGTCAAAATTGTTGAAGAATTAGGCAATGGGGCATATAGGCTAGAAAGATTAGATAGACAATCTATTCCCCACACCTGGAATTCAAATAACCTTAGGCTTTACTTTGATTATTTTTTTCCTTATTTGTTTGTATATTCAACCACTTCAACAATGAATGAAATTATTTTACATTGTACATCTGATTTTTTTTTTAATTATGTTTCTATACCTTGTCTTAACCTATCTTAAGGTAAATGGACTTAGTAAACTTATCAAGTCCTAACTTATTTAAGACGAAAGGACTCTTGATCATGATTAGTCCCGACTTTACTATGGTTAATAAACTACTAACAACATCAAGTCTGTACTTTAAAATCAACAAGCGAATAAACTCTTGATGGCCCAATGTGCCTACCCCTTTACGAATGGATGAACTTTTCAGCTCTTAGACTAATATTAAATAGTTAAAGCATCCTAACCTCTTTAGGTTTTCTTAGAAATATTTATGGGTAATTTGTCAATAGGACTTAAGGTCCAGATATCTAAGGATACCCTGCAAGAATGACTTGCAAAATATGAAGTAGATCGGAATAGAAGTTTAAGTTTAAATAGATAAGGAACCCAAATCATATAACAAGTAAAAGAAGAATCCAAGACAAACAAAACATAGAGTTAGTAAACATGAACATCTTGTACTCAAAATTAAGATCATTAAAATCTATCAAAATATACATTTTTAAAAGTCAACATAATGGCTTGAAAAATAAAAAATGGAAAAGTAAAAATTTTCTCTTAGCATTTAGGGGAAGGGATTATCAGAGTTTCAATAATTTCAACCACCTCAGCTGTGGTAATCTTCTTAGAAGGGTGCAACTCGGAAGGTGTGGATGGATCTTCTAGAGGGCTTGAGCTTGAAGGGGGTAGAGGAGTTGTATCCTTAGGTTACTTCGACTTGATGCTCAGCTTTAGTCTTGTTCTAGCTCATGTTGTAGGGGTTGCTCTTGAGGAGGATCCTCAAGCATTCCCTCATCACCTTATTCAATCTCTTTAGCTACCTCCTCTTCAATGCCTTCTTCAAGTTTGTTGTACAAAGAAAGACAACTAAGATCATACTCTTGGTACACTTTAAGGACTTCTAATTAAGCCATCTAGATGCCCTTGGTAAATTTACAATCTTAGAGGTCCACCCACTCATTTCTATTCATGATTCCTTCTTCATGGTGGGCTAATCTATCTAATTAGCAGTACGAGCCTCCAAGTCTAATAGGTGGGCCCGATCACTATTAGTCTCAAGCTGAAGTCATTTGATCTCCTCCCGAAGGCCTCATTCGACCTCAGCCTGCTTGTCTTCCTTCTCCTTGTGCACCCTACATGCTTCCCTGGATTGAGCAATCAATTCTTTATTTTCTTCATGCATTCTCCTATTTTATTACTCGACCTCTTCCAACCTTAAGCAAAGCTCGATGTTAGTCTTCACCTCGAGCTCTATCTAAGCTCTTAAGGTCCTTAGCTCTACTTTTATCCATAACTTTAGATATTGAAGTTTTGTAGCTTGATGTAGGGATTTCTTTTAAACCATGTGGGCTTTGACTTTTGCATCATTAACTTTCTACAATAGCACATAGATGTCATAAGATAACTTGCAATATCCACCATACAACCTCTAGTGCTTAAAGATAAGGAGCTTGTGCTCAGATCCTATATCCCCTACCTATTCAAGTTCAAACGTATTGACTAGGTGGGATGAGAACTGAAAAAAAGAAAAGAAAGAAAGATTAGATTACTCATTAATTGCATTTTGAAAAGATCACGAGCAAATCTCTATTGTTAAAAGACTTATATTATGAAGTTTTGAGTAAAACATCCTCTCTAAGTGTGTCATCGGGCATGCTCCATGAGCTTCTTCTAGGGTAGCAACATCCTTTAACAAGATATATCCCCTTAGTAGTTCCTTACTCTGCCCTACATCCCTAAGACCTATATTGAAGCTATATACCTCTCATTGTAGTAAAAAAATGTGACCACTTAGGGGAGGAGGTGGAAAACTGGCTGCGGATGATTCTTGCTCCTCCTGCTACTTTGAAGCAAGAAGTGGAGGCATTGTGCCATGATGGTAAGTTATCGGATCTGTGTTGTCCGACTTGGCATTAAGCTGGACTATGACATCTAGGGTATCTGTAAGAGGCCTCTCCTCGAAAGCTTCAACATGTGGTCTTTCCCTAGCTTGATGAGACAACCCTTTCTTAACCTTTCCCTTCACTTTCTCTCTAACTTCTAGATTCTCAACCGATCGAGAAGGTGGCACTTGTCTTTCTTTGCCCCTAATCATAAGAGGGACCTTGTGTTGCCTTTGCACAGGCACCCTTTGAGGTTGAGTTGTGCTCAAAGGGGCCTTCTTTCCCTTCTTAGTGGCTTGGGCCACCCTCCTATGAGCAAGCATCTCCGTTAGGGTGCATTCTTTAATTGCAATCTAATAAAAGAAAGTGTAGTAAACATAATGAAAACAAGTAATTAAAGGAGGAAATAGAGATACCATGCTGAGGTAAGAGCTTGTAAGAGACTCATTTCCCTCGAAGACTTAGTCAATATGACTTTCCACGACAACTTATCTTGGTACAACTAAGGTGATGGAGGTACCTCCTTTCCCTTCTACAGTAACACTTATCATTAGTTTCTCATCATAGAGGTGTTCATCAACCACCTTTAATGCATTCCATGGACTAAACATCCTCTAATAGAGCTTGGCTAATATCCAGTCTACTGCAACCTTATCACTTGGTCCTAACAAACGAACGACTGAGGTGTAGATAAACTTGGTCCACTGTGTCCAAAAGTCTGAGTTAGTCTCGTATACCATGACAAGGAACTTGTTCTTCCAATTATGCATAGATGACTTTAATCTAACCAGCAATTTCTTGCCAGGACAACTGGTAAGGTAATATTAGCTGTCATTTAATCTTTTCAGCCTGTAGAAGTATTAAAGCAACTATGGCGTAGTTTGGATGAGGAAGTGTTTGCATAGTGCTTTGAATGTAATTAAGAGCTTGCATGCGTTCGGTATGAGTTGGGTTGGAGACACTTGGTGGTAGATGGAAAATTCTTTCTAGAATTCACTAAATGGAGCACGTAACCTGAATTCCATGTGCTTCAAATAGAGGCAAAACTGGCGAATAACCGTAAGGCCAACATAGTTGTCGGCTTGTAGCTTCTTAATCTTCTAACTGCGAGGTTGCGATTGTAAGTATTTCCTCACTTTCATTAACTCTTCATACAACATGAGGCTACAGACACTATTAGGAGTGTTTTCCTCCTTAGCCAATGAATAAAGTGGTTATGCCAACAGTCACCCTTTACCATCATCAAAGTATATGTCTCTTAGGATTTTCGCAATTGCTACCACAACATCGATATCCCTATCAAGACTCCTAGTTGATTCTTCAACCATGTAGAAACTTCGAGGGGAATACCTCTTCTAGTGGCCTCTCAGTTGGTTTGGGTATAGGATGAAGAAAAAGATGCTATATTTACTTGGTGAATCAGAGTTACGGAGCCATGATTGAATTGGAAATAATAGGATTTTGAAGATTTACAAAATTTTTAAAAGATTGAGTAATCTTAAAATGGCGAAAGTGTGAAAATGGTTGTGATCATAGATATCTATATATAGCTAGTGGAAGGACATGGTGCAATGTCCTTGGATCCAATCTTGATACGTGGCCCACAATTCAAATCAACGGCAATAATTACATTTGTGTGTATTTCCCTCCCACACCTTGATTAATGAGGCACTAACAGTTGTGTGGCGCATTTAATGTGCATGCATTTATGCATTAGAAACAAATCAAATCAATGTTAACTTAAGGACCATGACCCTTGAATTCTATGCCAACAAATTGAGCCTTTAACGGTGCCATTCATCGGGGCAATATTTAGCACCTCAAGTTAGCATGGAAGACTTTTATGATCATTGATGCCCTACAATGAGCAATCACCTCAGAGATGACTATTTAGTTCCCCTCAACGCCTAGCTCGCCTACCACTATATTCAGCACAAGTCGACCTAATTTGGGTCTTTAACTTGCTCAAGAATGCAGCGACTTAGCATAAGGAAACTCAAGTTGGGTCAATTGCCTACTTAACCACCTAACGGTGCCTTTGTCAATAAGAGGTTAAGGCTCATGACACAAAGCTTGTTATAGGCAATTCATCTCATCTTCAAGACCTTCGAAGCTCGTGTAGCTATTAACTCTCTTTGTCGATTTGTCACTAAAGGGGGGGGGGGGTGTTAGGCTAGAGCCCATCTTAGCCCTCTCACTCTCATTTGTGCTCCTTTCACTCATGCCAACCTCTTTCCATCTAGAATTGCACGATTCGACTTTAAGTCTGAAGTTCCCAACCTCCTCTAGATTGGATCTCTACATCTATCCTCACAATGAATAAATATAATAGAATGATATAGATAAGGAAAGGGGTTGGTTAAAAATACTCCTCCGTCATATTAGCAGAGGATCCCGAGAATTAATTGACTTTCCAAGTTAGGATCATCCACATTGTCTATAAATAGAGGATAAAGATGATCGGGTAGGAGATTTTTGAAACCTTAGATTTTTTATACTCATATATTTCTTTCATTCTTCTATTGTGTTGATTTAGGTATTTGAGTGATTATGCTAAAACAAACTCTAACACCCTTCATAACCTAATTTGTTTTCACTTTGTCGGCGATTTAACCACCTTGTGGAAACCCAACATAATATGATATGAGCTCATCAATTGTTAATTCTGTCTAATCTTTTTATATTAATTTCATTACAACATCATAGGTTCTCAGAGTTGTTCGTTGAACTTTGCAAGGAGATACTCATTTTTGTAATATTTGATTACGTACGAAATTTGATTTTACCGTCTAAGATTTGATTAAAAAGAAAGGATTCTTTAATATTTTTTGGCATTAGCATTGTGATTGCAATTGTTCACCACACTTGGCATTGAAGACTAATGCCCAGAGGACTAGTGCAATCTACACAGAATAACGTGTCAAGGCTTGAGGGGCAATATCCAATGTTTTGTTTCAACTGAAAGTGATGAATTGAGGAAAAAAAAATAGGGAAAAGGAAAACAACTCTGGGGCGAGACCAATCGGGAAGGAAAACGATTCGTGTTCTTTGTACCTTTTAACTTTGTTATTTTGAGTTTAAGGTGAATATCTTAACATTCTCTATTATAGTTTTTGTTTAATTTTTTATATTGTTATACATTATTGTTTTTTTAATTACTATCGTTCCGTACCCTGTCAAAATATCAAAGCAATCGAGAAATAAAATATTATAAAATAGTAAAAAAAAAAAAGTTAGATGGAAAGAACGATACGTTTAAAATTATGTTATCAAGCGGATAATCTTGAAGCTGATCCTAATTTTACGGGTGATTTGGATGATGGAAAATCATCGTCAAGTCATGTATACGTATTAGAGATGGAGCGGTCGATTGGTTAAGTGAAAAACAAGGATGCATAGTGTAGCTAGACAAACAGGAGAGGCAGAATATGTTGCCGATATTCTCCATTAGCAATCCTGGCTAACTATAATGTTGTATAATGTTTCCACAACATTCATCTTCCTCATAACACTGATGAATCTTTTTTCATTGTAACGAGAGCATGTTGGTAAATTTACATTGCACATCCATATAGACGCAGAGTCAGGATGATTTAAATTCTTCTTCTTGCTTTTTGTAAGTAAGCTGAGATTACAGCTTGAAGCTAGACGTGCACTTAAGACCATCACTAGATCGCAAGGTTATTGATGACAAAATGTTTAAGATTGGATATGGCATCCACATCTTTTTGACCTGTCTCAGAAGAACAATATGTCTCATAAACAACGAAATAGTCAATTTCCCAAAGTTGAGCTCGAGATATACAAATATTACTTGGAGAGTGTAGAAACAGGAGGAAAATACATTGCGTGAATCGCTCTATTTGACATAGTAAGGGAGGTTGAGAACATAGAGAAGGAAGTAGGCCCAAATGACACCGGAAATTCCCCCGAAAAAGAAGCCTCCACTGAACTTAGCCCATCCATCAGCAGTCTGCAACTGATCAGGCTCCTTCTTCCTTCCTGTCAAGGTCAAGGATGGAGCAGTCGATGGTTCTCCTTCTTTGAATGACGCGATTCCGTACATTGTCAAGCAAATGCTAAGGATCACAACAAGCCCTCCAGCTGCCAAGGAGCCTGCAGCACCTGCATATTCGGTGTTCCTCAATGGCCCTGCCTTGACAAATGGTCCCACCAAGAGAAACCCGTGGGCTAGACCCACCTCCACACCACGGAGAAGTGGGCTGACGGCAGTCCTGTAGGCGGGGAGGTTGGAAAGGTACCATGCGATCAAGGGGCTGGAAGTAACCGGGGTCTCAAGGCTTCCAATGAAAGGGTCACCGTTGAGAGGTTGGATTACTTGGAAAGTTGGCTGGAGAGTAAAAGGAAACCGGAAATCGAACCAATCAACCAATTGACAGACATTAACCATCTATATACTAACTAGTTCAACCTACTGAAAGAACAAAATCACACAAGAACATTACCTTCTCTGATTGAACAGCCTTGACGGAGAAGGAAGAAGCTTTCCTGTTGGGCAATGGTCTGAAAGATCCAGAAAGACCTGTTGGAGCAATAAGGCTTCTAATGGAAGAAGATGATGAAAAGGTGCTCTTGAGCTGGCTAGCCATAGGAGATGCAGTAGCGGCAGCCATGGGTGTTTTTTTATTTGAGAAAAATATTACAAGAAGATGGGAATGCACAAATATGTAAAAGAAGGATAGAGAGAGAAAGAGATTTTATGGGAGTATCTATTGCTAAATGATTCGTGGCTGAGGGGAATCAAGTGTAAAGATGGAGATCTGTGATTGGATGATTGGTGCTTGGGACCTTATCCCTTATCCGAATTGTCATACACACCTGCTTCTCAAAACTGACCCTGCATATGCTTACTCTAATGTAAAAGCACCGTGCGTGTAACTTGGTGTACATTTGCTGCTCAAAACTGCACTTCATTCAAGTTTTTGGTAGATAGGAGGTCAAGATGGGAGTTTAGTTTAGTTTTCCTGTAAAATCAAGTCAAATAATAAAAATACAGTTGATTTTTATTATTAATTTGAATCAAATTGTACCGTCTAATTTAGGAATTTTTCTAAACCATAAAATTTTAGTTTAATCTTGCTCGATTAATAAATTAAACCATAATTTAAGAAAACCTATATGTATGAAATGTAATCTTATATCACAAATACTTAATAAGATACGTTGACGCTATACAAGAGTTTGATGAGGTCAATATTTATGAAATTGAGAAATTTCTGAAGTGTTTTAATGATTTGATTTTATTTATAAACTTGGATTCAATGTACATACATATTGTAATAATTTATTGTCATAAAAGTTAAATGCATTGTAAATTTTTTGTTTTGGTTTAATTGGGGAGTTTTCCAAACAAGACTTTAAAAAAGTAAAAAATCTTACATCTTATTTGGCTCAATATGATATGGTCGATTTTTTACCCATCTTTAGTACTCTTTTTTTTAGCAAATGAATATTGGTTTTATTTAGAACTTGCAAAATTAAGGAGTACCTCACTATCTAATATGGGGATTAAAAAATTTTAGAGGGGCTAAAAGATATATCTACTTATGTGTTTGGGCTAATACTAACTAGGCATTTATGACTTTAGAAAGCCTTACGAATCTTATTTGCTTATTATCAAGACAACCATTCTTCTTTGAAGGGCCTTTACATCTTAGATTTTAGATCTTAGAAATCAAACTAGAAATAGAAAGGTTAAGACTTCTTGCATTCAAGCTATCATCACTCTATGCATTGCAAAATTGAGGTATTCACGTTTCTCCAACTATCATGGTCATGAACCCATTTAATGGGCTAGTGATAGGATTGAAGAAAGCGAACCCAATCAAGGATGTTTTAAAGAGATATGGCTTTGTAGACTAACTTAGGAACCGTTAGACTGGCTTTTTTGCTTTCAGCCTTACTTGGTTATCTTATATACAAAAAATAATTTTGCAAAATATCTTTCATGGTTTGTTTAGGTTTTGCTTAGTGTTAATGGGTCTTTAGAAGACTTAAATATAGCTTATGTTAAAGATAGGCTCTTCTTATAAAGAAATGAGCCTCCTTTTATATCTTATAAGCTTTGTACTTATGCATGCCCATGTCTAAGCCCATTTCTAGCTTTTGAATCAGCAAAAGCGATCTAAACAACCATCAATAACATCATATCTTAGCCATCAAATCTATAAATAGGAGGCTAATTCTCTTATTTGCACACATTATACATATTGCTAACATTGAGAGTAAAGCGAAAGCTCTATTGAAATGTTTACACATAAAATCAAATTGACTATTGGGTGAAGAATAGATAAAAAAAACACCTTAAGAACACATAATACAATCTACTATTACACACATGCACACAAGACATCAAGTTCATCTATTCCTCATCTCATGTCTTTTCCTACAATATCTATATACTGTCATCAAATCAATACATCTTTTAGGTTAGTCAACACACTTATTACATATAATCAACCAACCCTTACACAAAGAGAAAAAATGAGCCAAGGTCTTAAACTTTCATGCATCTTTTTAATTAAGTTATAAACTTTTTGAAAGTGTCAGTTTAATTCTATGTACTATCGAGACTAACATAGTCTCCTCTAGACATGATACCGATATTTGTAAAATTTTAAAACTAAAAAGCAACTTTTATTTTCTAATATTCTCAAAGTTCCTATTTTTCTCTTTTTGCCCATAAATATTAATGATATAGGAACTTAAGAGGGAAGAAAAATTGATCAAATTGTAAATCGAACTAAAAATTTATTATTTTTACTTTTTGAATTTGGTTTGATTAACAATTTAATTCACTTTTAATAAGTCAGTTTGCAATTTTAGTTTATGCAAGCGAATTGAACTAAATTGTGTGGATCAAATCCAACAAGTTACACATTATTAAAAAATTCCTATGTATATTAAATTAAATTATAATGTCATATTCAAACTCCAAAATTTCCCACATATATTTAAATTAAATCCTTCTTTCGAATCCATCAAATCTATAATCTTTGCATAATACGCTACTTTACATAGTTGATTACCATAGTGTATTATGAAACTTCTTAAGTAATTTATGCATATAATTTGTGATTGTTGCGCTTTTAGGTCAGAAATTGCAGTCTTGTTTTGTTACTCTATTCATGCATTCTAGTTGTTTAAGAAAATTTCTCTTTAAGGTATTCTCTTTAACAACACTAAATTTCATGGGGATAAGAAAAAAAAATCATTTTTTAAAAAATAAACCTTAAAATATACCAATTGAAAAAGAAATTATAAAAATATATAATTTAAAATTGATACTTGAAGTACTGATTTCAAAAACGACTTAAAATCGACACTTGAAATACCGATTTTACTATTTGCAATTGAACAATACTTGAAGTGTTGATTTCATACAAAAATGAAAATAAGAAAGATCAAAACTAAAATCTGTACTTGAAGTATCGATTTCAATTGTGAACAGTAAAATTAGTAGTTTAAGTGCCAATTTTAAATAGTATATTCAAGAGATTACTTTCTCAATTGATGTATTCTAGGGTATATTTTAAAATATATATATATATATATATATATATATATTTCCTTTCCTCAAATTTCATGTTAGGAAAAAGGAAAAAAAGAAAAAAGAAAAAAGAAGTTAGATCTAATATGTATAGTTCGTGTAGTTTATATTTAGTATTGGGTTTATTATTGCCACCGATTATTCAATGTTTCTGAATATTTGGCTAGTCCTTAGTTTTAGGAGGGATCATTGAAATCCCAATAAGAAAAATCTTACTATTAATTAGAAATTAAATTTCGATAAAGTCACAGAATAGTTAAATGTAAAATTTAAATAAGCTATGATAGGTTGTAGTGCGATTACATTTTTTTTATTAAAAAAGAAAAGAAAATTAATTAAGGTACGGTCGGTACCATAAAAAATGGGAATTGGGAATGGGAAGGGTGAAATGAGTCGGGAGCAGACGGACCCAGGGGTTTTCCAAATGGGCCGGGCCGTGACTTCCATCGTCTCTTCCCCTGCGATCTTCTTCCCAGGACATATAGTTTTAGACTGGTTTTCAGTTTCACTTCAAAAAGTAAAAAAAAAAACTTGGAAAATGGCGTTCCTAGCTCTGCAGCTTCCTGCTTCTTTCACACGCTTCTCTACTCCATCAAAACATGCCGGTAGTTTTCTTCTTCATTTTTCAATAAAAACTTGCTTTGCTTACACATGTGGGCGGTTATGTATGTTTGTGCATATCTCTTTTTTTTTTTTTTAAGTACAAAAATGGATACTCGGATCAACTTCAATCATATATGTGTATTTTTCTTTTTATTTGTTTGTCAAATTTCATGACAATTTATTTCTTGATTGGACTATCTGTATTAATTGGATTGGACTATAACCGTTGCTTTTTAGAATTTTTGGCCAATCCACTTTGTGAGTTTGTTCAGGAAATGCTTTTCTTTTGTTATATTTTAATCTTTTACGATTTGTTATGTTGTTGCCAAATATCGCCGCAATGATCTGAAGAGATTTGCCTCACTTGTAGCTTGCTTCACTAGCCTTTACCAGCCCCGACACGGCCTCCCGTTAAAAGCTACCAGTAACTGCAGTTGTTTATGATTAGACCGTAATTATTGAGCATTGTAAACTCTAAATAGTAACAAAAGGATAGAAAGATCTCCTCCAAACAATTGTGCCCTCAGCTTGAAGAAGATTTGCTTCGGTGCACATTTTACAACACATGCTGCTTCCATTTTGTGTTTAGGTTTTTTAGTCATGTTGCTAATCATGATGAATTTGATTTGAACTGTATTTGTGACAATAATTGTCAGTTCTAACAATTTGATAAGAGATTGTAGATAGTCGATATAGCTCTTTTTGTATCTTCAATGGCATGTACTTCCTTTTATATTTTTGCTTATAAAAGCATAGTAATTTATGCAATGCCACTGATCTGATGCGTAACAATGTTATTTATTTTGATGGATAGTGAACTGGGTGAGAGGGCAACTTTATTATTCTTCACGAAGGAGCTTCGCCATTGTTAAGTCTGGGAAGATTCAATTGCCAAAGAAGTGAGCTCTCCATCAATATCTCAAGTAGTTCATAACAGACAGTTCTGCTGCTTCATGATTTTCATAGAATAATCTTTAGGATGAGTTGATTTTTTCAGTTGTGATCTGATATTTTATTATTTATTTGATGGAGCTAGATTTATAATATGGGAGTTTTTTTTTTTTTTTTTCCGCTTTCATTTAAGTAATTCATTTACCAGTGGAATTTTTGCCAATTGATTCAAAAGATACTATTGATACCCTTAGGAAGAAGAGACTCGATGAGATTTGTCTTGAAAGGTATCAGCAGTACAGCCGAACCTTGATACAGTCATGGATTCTCCAAGGTATTTATCTTGCATTAACTCTGTAGCCCTTTCACTTTGTGCCATGCTTTTATCATGCTGCAAGAAGCACACTGAAATTATTTTTTGGGGAAAATGCCAAAGACCCCCTAAACTTTGTCCTAGGTGCGTATATACCCATGGAAAATGCAGAAAACCCCCTTAAACTTTATCTTAGTGTGTATATACTCCTTAAAACTTTCAAATGTTGTAGATCACTTATCCTAAACTTTGATAAATTGGTAAATAGCCTATTAAAATTGCAAATAGCCCCCCTAAATTTTAATCTTGATGTGGAAATACTCCTTCAAATTTATTAAAATATACTTTAACACCCCCTAAATTTTGAATTCAGTATGTCTTTTTTGAACAAAACAAGAAAATATCCTTTATATTGCTAATTTACAAAATTTAAGGGAGTAATTTGTAACATTTAAAAGTTAATGGGGGTATACTCACACTAGGTGATAGTTTAGGAAGGTTATTTGTAATTTCCCCATACTTTTCCTTTTTTTTTGTTAGACAAGCTTTAACTCCTGGCTCAACACAATTATGATAAGGCAAACATGCAAATCTTCCTACTGCCTATGTGCCTTTATCTATCACTATTGTCTTTGAAATTGTTTCAATAAGATCTATTTGATGGCATTCACTTTGTTTTATGATCTTGTTCTTAGGTGAATCAAATTGCTTCTCATTTCATCAAACGGATTGGCTTTCTGTGTAACTTTTGTCTGTAAAAGGTCTCCTTGCTCAATGACATCAAAACTATTTCACCCAATGAACAGTCCCATTAATTTGATTTGCTTTTCATCCTGGACAATGGGTTTTTATAAGTTCTAGCTGCGAGAAGAGTCACTGGGACTTGACTGGATATTGGTGGCATTTGTGGTCTTCTATAATTAAATTATATTGCTTCATTGTCTTTCTGCACATTCTTATTCATGTATGTGCGGTTGGCCAGATTAGGATGTAGTCCCTCTTATACGATGATCTCATGCTTGGATATTTTACCTTATTATACAGCTTAAGTAAGATTGGTCTTCTCTTTTAATTTTTTCTGATCCCTTTTTATCTAAGTTTATTATATTATGGTGTACTATAATTTAGGGGAGAACAACAGCACCTAAAATCATGGCCTTACATCTTCTTCTGGGCTTTTATGTTCCAGGCAAAGTTTTTGTAGATGGGAAGATTGTAAATAAAGCTGGAACTCCTATTTCTGATAAAGCTAATGTAGAGATTATGGCTGAGATTCCAAAATATGTATGTAGGTGATGACTCTGAAAACAATCCCTTTGTGACTTTGTATATTAACAATGTAAAGGAGCTTCACTGTTTATTCAAAGTTTTATCTGCCTTATCCAGAGCGGGATATAAGTTACAAGCTGCTATTGAACAATTGGGTGTCAATGTGGAAGGGAAAATAGCACTTGATTCAGGACTGTCCACTGGAGGATTTACAGATTGTTTGCTTCAGCATGGTGCATCATTTGTTTATGGTGTTGATGTTGGTTATGGCCAGGTAATCTTACAAGTATCATTCGTCCAAAAAAAAATCTGACTGTGTGTCTTATTCACTTGCTAGTAATGAATTACCACTACTCAATTACAGTCTCCTCTCTTTCTCATTTATCTTTTCTGATATGATTTCCATAATGTAACTTGATTTCCCTATTGAGGTTACTGTCTTCTTATATGCTTTCAGCCAAATGTAAGATCTCTATTAGAAAAGTAAATTTAGTTACTTCGGTTTAAATCTTACTAAATTTTGGAGTATCTATAACCATTTTAGAACTAGCTCCTAAAAATATGTTGTTACCTACATACTATGGCTCCTAATCTTCCTAGTTAATCGCACTTTTCTCTCTCTCTCTCTCCCTCTTTTGTTGGCAATGTTTTCCTAGTAAGCACCTTGGCCATTTTATCCATCTGGGTATCCTTTTGTTATTGATGCCTTTGTCGATTTAGGAGGTTTCTCGTGTGCTTCCTTGATGTATTATATTTCATTCTTACTTTGAAAATAAAAAAAGTATCTCATTTTACCCAAAAAGGGGCAGCTTCTTATATTACAAGTTGACAAATATTGATGCTCTAGGTGGCGGACAAAATACGGCGAGATGCACGAGTCTCTGTGATAGAACGGACAAATTTAAGATATCTTTCCGATCTTCCCCAGAAAGTTGATTTGGTAACGTTGGACCTTTCTTTTATCTCTATTCTCCTGGTGAGTACACAAATGCTCTGCACTGGCTAGTGATACAGGCTGTGTTTCTGCCTTTTAGCTCATATGTTTTTAGGATGACAAGAACTAGTTGGGATTTGAATTTTGCCGCAGGTCATGCCAGCTGTTGTGAATGTGATGAAAGAAGATGCTACATTAGTTACATTAGTCAAACCTCAATTTGAGGCCCACAGATCACAAGTAAAGATCTTCGATCCTTGTGTTTTGATTCTTTAATATAATAATTCTTTTTCAGATGTATTAGGAGGAAATGTTTTACAAGACTGATTTAACATGGTAATTTTTGGTCTCATTAAGAGAGAACCAAACTATGTCTTGGTTAGGGTCAATTTTAGAGAATACCCTACAATCTCCTTTAGAATTTAATAATTTTAAATTTCTGGAAAATGACAGGACTTTCTTCTCTTTTTCCATTACATTTCTGCTATGTAATTACAAAAGCAAGTGGCAATTGTAATACTGGCTTTTTCCCCTATTTTTCCTCCTTTCTTGACACTTCCACCACTACCATAATTTCCCCTAATAACTATTAAACCCCATAAATAACACTACGTAAAATTACAACACATGACAAAGAAAATGAAGAAAAATAAATCAGAAAATACAACTCAAATCAGCTTGCACTCCTTCCTGCAATCCTGGCCATCAACCCCCATAGCACGTCCCACATTAACTCACATCCCCACTACACGTTACAGTACAGATTGTTTGGCCATAACAAACTACATCTATGCTGCCTTGATAAAAAAAAAGGGGTTAAATATAAGGATTGTCCTTCGAAGGGATACGGTTTTCCTAGGTATGTTGCATGTTCATATCATATACGTGTCTCAGCCAGTTACGGACAGCTGCTGTGTATTGAGTTTTTTTTTTTATGTTTTTTGGGGGGGCCCGCTTGCATACTTAGTCAATACAGGCCTTTTTACTCACCTCTTACTTACACATGGTAGTGCATACCCAAGTGCTACCCGAATGGAGACGTAATAAGGACAAGGAAACTCCATCTTCGTTTAAAATAACAAAATTTTGGTAATTTTATCTTACCATGTTGTCATGACCTGAAGTTACCAACGCATTGTTCACTTTAAGCGGTCAACATATTTGGTTTACACAGCCTTTATGTTTCATTTTTTGCACATAGAGCACCTTTTTGGTGCCTTAGTGATATTCTATTAACAATAGAAAGAAGGCATAGTCAATAGTCTTATGACAGATAATTCATTTATGTATTGTTTCCATAATTGGATTGTATACACTATTTTTCTATGTATTCTAGCTAGTGGACCCATTTTGAGGAAATTGGAAGATAGACTATAATTTCCAATCGGCTATTCATTATGTGGAATATTTTGGTAGGTGGGAAGTGGTGGTATTGTAAGAGATCCCCTTGTACACCAAGAGGTATGCAAAAATTATGTACCACAGTATTTTGGCTTTTTTCGTGCAATAATATACACCTACTCAAGACTAAGACTTAACTTCGGGTGTAGGTTCTTGAAAAAATCATCGACGGTGTTCAAAAGTTCGGATTCTGCAGTAAAGGTTACATTGAATCCCCTATGAAGGGTGCTGAGGGTAATACTGAGTTTTTAGTTTGCTTCAGCCGTACAGCTGTATCTGAGAGAAAAGAAGATAGATACCACTCAATGAACAATGATCGTGTGTCAAGCAGCAACTAGCACTCGATAAACAATGAACGCGCGTCAAGCAGCACAACGGCTTTCACAGAAGTAAAAATATACGCATTCAAACAAGGCATAGGCGGGACTAGTCAAAATGCGGACAGATCGACTCATTCAAGAGAATGGAATTTGGAATTTTGGCGGTTCGAGTAAAGAATATTGAAGAGAAGATATATTCCACTCTCCTCCTTGATATAGGGTATCTGGAGCGGCTGGCGGAAAATTCTTTGTGGCATCAGCAATGTGGATATCTTCTGTTGCCCGGAAGAGGGGATTTCAGAATTTGCCCTTTATGTACCATAATTGTTTAACATGTTTGTAGATTAGTGCAGAGATGCCGCTGCTTCCATGGGTAAATTGTGTTACAATTCATCAGCATTTAGGAATAACAGTGAAATGCGCATATTGATATAATAATACTGATTATTTATCTATGCTAACAATGCTATAGTGAATTGCTTTGGATACGGACTCCCACCCCTAACAGTCATCAGAACATTGGCTTCATACTGGATTTTAAAAAATAAATAAATAAATAAATACATAAGTAAAGGAGGAGGAGGATATGAAAGGCGATATATTGACAAATTTAATTGAGAAAGATCTTGAGCACCATAGGCAACTTGGACATCAGGACAATTGATGTAATAGCTCTCATGAAACCCACGATTACATAGCAGATAAGAGGAAGATTCGAGACATTCGTACTTCTGGGGTTATTCAATCTTCAAATAGCAACAAAGAGCCACAGAATATAAACACGTAAACCTACATCTTTTTTTCTCTGTTTAACATTTCATAAGGTAGCTTTAGACCAACCACCTGTCCAACAACAGATAACCATGAAACTAAATACAGCTCAGGAGACGCCCCTCTTCCTGCCGGAGAAATATCACTTTCTAAAAGCAGCTTAATCCACTCGGCTGTCCCACATGGATGTAATTTGTTCCATGGCCGATTTAAATATGGATGCTCCTGCATCAAACAAATATTGAGTGTAGGGGTATAAGTGGACTAAAATGATTTATTTAAACTTAGCTCAATTTGATTCAATAACAATGGCTTGATTTCAAGTTACTAGAAAAGTTTATCCAGATGAGCTTGTACCCGAACTTGAACTTTGTGAACTTAATTGGGCTCAAAACAAGCTTAAATATTGGTTTAGTTTTGATTGAGTTTGGATACCACCATTATCTTTAATTAAAAGCAAAATATCTTTTTAAAAAGATCAAGTATAAACAGGTTTAACCTAATCAAGCTTGTTGGATGCTAAATTCGAGTGGATCTCGATCTTGAGGTCACTCTATGTTGTCTTAATTATCCTCAACATATAAAAACCAGCAACTTATTAGTAAGAATGCACTAGCATGTCAGTTCAAATAGGCATCTTTACAAATTCAAACAATGGTAAGCGATACAAATACTTAGTCAATGCTAAAAAAAGCACAACACTTCTTGCAATTAAAGCCTCCCAACAGTAGTAGTCCATGTCTTCTTCCGTAAAGAGGAACCTGGACATACATCTCCAGAAATCATAGTTAAGAATAAAAGGTCAGGATGCGGAAGGATGATGATATAGAAATGACAATGCAATTATAGGTTCTTTTTCTTTTTTTTTTTTTTTTTTCGGTGCATCTCCGAGGTGTTAATCACGTGTGATATTACCTGGCCTATATAATTTTATTTTTTTTTGGCATTCCATCTAGTATTAATATTATACTGAACTACAACCAAAAGGTAAAAAACACCTGCAACATAATTATTCTTGTATCATATCTCAAGAAAATGGAAAGAAGAAGAAAGCGTTCAGATGGTATGATCAAAAGAAAACACAATACCTCCTGAGTTATGTATGTCCATTTCAATTTCACTAATGTCTCTGCAGACTCAAGGGGGAGATCCTTTTCAAGTTCACACAAGGGTAGAGTTCGCCCATCTACATATAAAACAAAACATATGTAATTAATTGCATCATTAAGGGGCTAAGAACATTAGAAACATCTGCACTTTTCAATAAACTGTTTCTATTTCTCTTCGTGGTTATTAGAGGACACTCCTGCTCTTATACAGAAGAACGCTATGTTCACCATAATCATACAGGATGCTGGATCGAATCATCCTAAGCTCACCAGAGGCTTCAGATGGAGCACTATAATCTATGTCTCTTTAACCTAGTTAGGTCTAAAAAAATATAAGGTAGAATGAATTTATCAAATTAGACCCTTCAGAATTTGTAAAAGAATACAGGTGCTTCTCTGCCTCAACTGAAAGATAAAATCTCATAGAATAGCATCACAGTCATACAATATGTTCCACTGGACTACAGGATTCATCTCAATAAGAGACACCAGGTCTCTGAAAGCTTCCAAGGTGTTCCTAAATGTTAAAGCAACAAAAGAGATTTTCTTCCCAGGTAATGTACAGCTGAATTACATCTAAAGGTAAAAAAGTATCATAGAGAGCATCAAAACATTATCTTGTCCTAGCCAGCTTCACACATAAGCCTTTGTGCTGACTGCATGCCAACTCATGAAGTTAAAAGCATAAGATATCAATCCCATGTCAGCAGCACATCTAACCAATATCCTTGATAGAACCAATAAGGTTATGTTAAACATACCACTGCTATAAACACGGAAGTACAGCACAGGAACCCTATATGAAGAGCTATAGACTATATGGAAATCATAGTAAAGCACACTGTCACAGCTTCGCCGGACCTGCCCCATGAAACAATATATCAAGGTTAATATACATCAAATATGCAAAGTAACGGGTGCAAACTCTGAAAGGAAAACCAGTGTATCTATTTTTAGCAACACCCTCCATTGATATTATAACAAAAAAGAATGTGGTTCCACATGTAGACCCTATTTCTTATTTGTCACACCCCCAGTGGAAGTTGTTGCTAAAAATAGGTGCACTAGAGGTCTACCCACCTTTCACTCCTCCGAAAGGTATTACATAAGTAAAAGCCATATGTGCTGCCATCCATCAATGTGGTATCAATTACTCTTAGATTAGTATCCAGGTTTATTGAATAGATTAAATTACTTGTTGAAATCACTCCAGAAGAAAAATCCTGTAGGAGCTGCTCCTGTATCAGAGCAGGAACACCACTCAAATCCTAATCAAAAGCATCTTAAACTCAAACCTAGAGCAAGTTCATTCAAACTGACCAATGGATTGCACATATTATTCATGCCAACCCATCACCGATCTTCTTGGAGAAATTCTCACCTAGACCAGACTTGTGCATATCAAATACATATAAACCATCAAAACTCTCAATTCACATACAAAGCCACCAAGTCAATTTCATGAACGGATTCCTTCTTTCCTCTCCTCATAATAGACACAAAAAAAGTGGCTGTCTTCACAGTGTTAAGTATTCCTTTTTATAAGTCATATGAGTATCAACTATTACAACATGAAAGATTGAATTTACAAGAAAGGAAAATTTTAGTGAACCTTAGAAGTTTTCAAAACTATTCAAAACCAAGAAAAAAGCAGCCCTTCTATTTATTTATTTTCTTTTTGGAGGGGCATACCAAAGTGGCAGGGTCAAGACTTTCATTGTCATCTGAAAAACCAGCTTGTTCTTCTCCTTCATCTATCTCATGAACGAAAACTTCCCTGTCCAACACAAGCAAGCTCGGTCACCCTCCATCAACCCTTGAAATACAAAAAGCCAAAAACTTTGAAACTTACCTCACCTCACAAGACTTGACAACGCACATATTCTCCAGAGATAAGTATCCATCATCCTATAAGAGAAGAGAGGACATATTAAGAGAAACATTATGGAAAGTGGTAACGTTGAACACGTTCCTCTTGAATACAGAAGAAAAGAAGCAAACAAAACTGAAACGTACGTATATCTGCATTTGTTTTCAAAATGTTTTCTAAACCTTTGTTATGATAAATTCAAAATGTTTTCTAAACCTTTGTTATGATAAATCCTTTATCATTCTCTAATATTACCATAATTATATCAAACGCTTGTGTTATCTGCGGCAAGAAACATCACAAGAAAATGAGGACCTTTTCTTTTTCTACGTACAGAAATCATTACCCTGGTTTCGCATTAATATTTGTCATGTCAGTATATATTCTAATTACAGTGCCGATTACTAGAGTTGTAAACTAAAAATCCTAAATGATTACAAATATCGAAAAGCGATTGAAGACACTGTCGGTATATAATCTCATGCTAACAGAAATTTTACATAAAAACTAAGTACCGAGCGACCAAGGATTAGGGAGCATCATATAAGTGAGGACATAAAAGGGAGAAATTAGTTGAAGAAGGAACTTGATTATGAAGGAATGGATGTCTGGGAGCAGGAGTCCAAATCCATGGAGGAAAAGCAGAGTTCATATTCTTCCATCGGTCCGCGAAACCAATGCATGCCATTTTGAATTGGCTCCATGTTAGGGTTCCATCACCCAACGATTTCATCATTCTCTCTCCTCGCTCCCTCCGTTACCGTTGCTGTGTGCCGTGTATTTTGTACGCGCGATTGATCATATAAATACTACTGATAATAACTGTTTCGATTGCTGTTCGATAATAAGGTTGCTTCTGCCTTCTGGTGATGGGGGTGTATACACTCATTGCTTTTCCGTAAAATTTAAAAAAAAAAAAAAGAACTACAGACTTACAAGAAGAGAGTAAGAATTTCTTCCTGTTCAACTTGGAAATGAATTTCTCAATTTTCATCCCTTCAACTTCTCTCAATTTAGGAATTAAGTTAAAATTGTTTAAAAGTTTAAACAATCTTACAACAATATTGTAATATTATTGTTTTTTTTTTATAATCCTAACAATTAAATTCATGTGATAACATTAAAAGTGACTTGAGAAAACGCAAATGCAGACATCCAAATTTGCATAATTTTAGTTGATTCCACCCTCGTCAATATATTTTGATTATCTTTATCAAACAAAGAGATATTCAATTTCATTTTGAAAAGCTTTTTTAATTTATATTCCATCAGTTGCCTTTACTGCGAGTTTTACATTCTGCCTAATCTCTTATGTGTATCCACCTATGCGTCCTTTTTTTTTTTTTGTTTCAACTTGGCCAGGAGGGCTGGTTCAATTTATCAAATGAATGGTAATTTAATGAAAATTAAATAGATATATAATAATAATTATATATTTATTTAATTAATATAAAAATAAATAATAAATTATTAATTATATTTCTGAAATCTTTATTATTTTTTTATTTTTTAGAATCATTATATACTTAAAACATCTTAGATGATGATAGGATATTTATGATAAAAATGATAAATAAATAATTAAATAACAATTCATAAATTAAAGACTTGGATTATTATTTAATATTTTTACTATTCATTAGTAATTACTATTTGATAAAATGAATACCATAATAGCATATTTATATAAAATAAAAAGAAAATTGAATAATCATTCCCTATAAGTGAACATGCAGTTAATCACTATTGTATTAACTATAGTTAACCACAGAAGCATGTTTACACACACAAATATGGGGGTTAAGATTTGTGACTGAATTATGGAACTACACTGCTATTATTGAGTTTTGACTTGACCTCTTCATCTACTTCATCTCAAGGTTTTAATTTATGCAACATTGGATAAAATCACATATTTTCACATGGTATTAGAGCACGTGACATAAACATCCATTCCTTTACAAGCTGATTTTCAAAATTGTTCTTGATTGTTGCTTGTTACAAAAGATGGCTCTCTAGGTGAATAATGGCTTGAATTGTAGTTATGATAATCTTAATATGATGATTGGTAACATCATTTTCAATGGTTTAAATTACTTAGCTTAGAATAGATCCATTAAAATGGGTTTAGATGCGAAATTAAAGTTAGGGTTCATAGATGGAACTATACCTAAGCAAATGAAACTTCACCATATTTAATTCGTTGGATGAGGAATGATTATATGATAAGAAGTTGGATTCTAAATTTGCTACTAAGTGATTTATCTTAGAATTTTCTCTATGCTCAATCAGCCTTCGAGCTATAAAATGATATAGGTAAGCAACATGGATAAGCTAATAGTCCTTTGATTTTTCAATTTTAATATGAATTGAGTAATATAAAGAACTCGAATCAATCCATAATAATATGTTACAACAAGTTTAAGCTTTGTTGAGATGAATTACAAGCTTTGCATGGTTATGCTTCTTACAATTGTGAGAAAATGGATTATTGTACTTGTAGATTTATGGAAAGAACAATGGAGCTTAAGTTGCATAGTAAGATGATAAAATTTTTTATGGGATTGAAGAAGGGTTTTGAGTAAGTGAGAAACTAAATTTTATTAATAGAACCATTGCCTATTATGAGTAAAGCTTACTATCTATTTGTCAGGAAACAAAATGTAAAGGGATCAATTTGCAAAATATAATTCACAGGCTAAGCACAATATTGACTAATTATGTATAGTCATTTTTTTTAATGGTAGGATTCAAAGAATCATGCCTCATTTGAAATGATTTAGAGAGTTCTAAATTGATAGACTTAGAATAGGAATCGTTAAAGTTTTCTTGCACAATTTTATCCATTTTTTTCGTAAGTTCGAGTTTTGACTAGAATCTATTATGGATTTTTAGGTTGTTCCTCTTTATTAAGCCAATTATGGTTACTGAACTCTAATTAAATCATGTCCATAGTGGGAGCATTGGATGGTTGTAATTGATGACTAATACCCTTTGATATTCCTTATAGTAAAAGGGGAGACTTTCAAACATAACCCCCTTTAGCTTTAAATATCACAAATATCCGTACCTCCCAAGCTGCTTATTTCACCTCTCTAAAAGTGGAGAGACAAAGGCGATCTAACCCATTTCAAGCATCGAGCAATGAGCAACAAGTATGGAACTTCTACAAAACTGTACAGTTCTAAGGGTAAACAAGTTGATAGAGGGGGATACAGTAGAAATGTGGAAAAGAGTCCAGTAGTGTCAGATAGTAGAGGGGAGAAAGAGTTAGTGGGGAAAGGAAAAACAGTTGTAAGGAATGATAACAAACAGTCTGTAGCTAGGGTTATGATGAAGTCGTCAAGTTAAATGTTTTAAATGTCTGGGTTTTAAACATATGGCTGCTTAGTGTCTAAACAGAAGAGTTATGACTACTATGGAGGTAGAGAGTGAGGAAGACGAGGAAGATATGCATGAAGCCACAGATCTGTCAACTGTATTAGATGAGTATTATGGTGATGCAGATGCTGTAATACATGAGGATAAGGGGAATGATCAATATTTATTCATTAATGTACTGCGCAGAGCTATGACTACCTTTCCTACTAATGATGATGAGTAGAGGAAAAATTTGTTCCACATCTCTTGCAAGGTACAAAGTAATTTGTGTGCTCTTATTATTGATGGAGGTAGTTGTACTAATGTTGTGGCTGCCTCATTAGTGATTAAATTGAAACTAGTCACAACCTCACATCCTAAGCCCTATAAATTGCATTGGCTAAGCGAATAAGGTAGTCTACATGTCACTTAGAGGTCTCGGATGCCTTTCAGCATAGGAGATAAATACCATGATGAGATTATTTATGACATTCTTCTTATGTGTGCATCCCATATATTACTTGGAAAGCCTTGGTTGTATGACAGGAGAGTTTTACATGATGGCTTTAGGAACACTTTTGTGTTACAGAAAGAGGGCAAGCTTATAGTGTTGAACCCCGTGTCACCTTCTAAGGTACAAGAGGCACAAAGGTAAATAAATAAGGCTGGGAAGAAGAAGACGTTATTTGTGGCCCAGTATGAACCGGAGGAGGCCATAGCAAATGAGAGGCCAGTGTATCTATTGTAGATGAGGTATGCACTAGAGATGGATGGGCGTAAGCAGTTACCCCTTGTGGTAACTCAGGTATTGGATGAATACAAAGATCTTTTTACAGATGAATTGCTAGAGGGATTGCTGCCTCTAAGAGGTATCGAGCACACCATTGACTTTTAGTCGGGATCAGTTTTACCAAATCGACCTGCATATCGCATGAATCCTGAGGAGGCTAAAGAATTGAAGCGTCAAGTGGATGAATTGGTAAAACGAGGTTTTGTCAAGGAAAGTATCAGTTCTTGTGCTGTTCCCACCCTTCTTGTTCCTAAGTAAGATGGCACATGGAGGATATGCATTGATAGCCGAGCCATCAACAGAATCACCATCAAGTATCCCATTCCTCGACTTGATGATATGTTGGATGAGCTACATGGTGCACAGGTATTCTCCAAGGTGGATCTTAAAAGCGGATATCACTAAATTCGGATGAGGGAAGGAGATGAGTGGAAGATCGCTTTTAAAACACGCCATGGGTTATACGAGTGGATGGTCATGCCATTCAGTTTGACTAATGCCCCTAGTACTTTTATGAGGCTGATGAACCATGTAATGAAGGAATTTCTGGGTAAATTTGTTGTTGTTTATTTTGATAACATTTTAATTTACAGTAAAAACTTGGAAAATCATGTGAAGCATTTATAGGCCGTGTTTTTAGTACTGAGGGAACAACAACTGTATGTTAATCTCAAGAAGTGTTCTTCATATCAAAATGAGATAACATTTCTAGGATTTATTATATATGGTTCTGGTGTCAGGATGGATGAGGAAAAAGTGAAGGTTATTAGGGATTGGCCAACACCAAAATTGGTTGTTGATGTAAGAAGTTTTCATGGATTGGCTTCATTTTGTAGACGATTTGTCAATAACTTTAGTAGTATTGTTAGTTCGTTAACTGAATTAATAAAGAAAAATGTTCCTTTTGTTTGGGGAGAAAAGACCCAAAAGAGTTTTGAGGAAGTGAAAGCAAAACTAACCAGTGCTCCAGTGTTAGTTTTACCTGATTTTGACATAATTTTTAAATTGGAGTGTGATGCCTCAAGGGTAGGAATTGGTGCTGTGTTGATGCAGGATAAGAAGCCCATTACCTATTTCAGTGAAAAATTGAGTAGTGCACCTTTAAACTATTCAATATATGATAAAGAGTTCTATTCCTTAGTGAGGGCATTGATGACATGACAACATTATTTACTTCTTGAAGAGTTCATTATCTATATAAATCATGAGTCCTTGAAACACTTTCGAGGTCAACAAAATCTGTCAAAACGCCAAGCTAAATGGGTGGAGTTTCTAGAGAGTTTTTCATATGTAATTAAGTATAAGAAAGGAAACACGAATGTTGTAGCTAACACCTTGTCACACAGGTATGTACTTATCACTTCTCTACAATTGAAACTGTTGGGGTTTGACTTGATGAAGGAACAATATTTGCATGATGAATTTTTGAAAGTAATTGTTGAGAGATGTTCTGGAGGAATGATAGTTAATGGGTATTATATGATTGATGGCTTTTTGTATAAGGCAGGAAAATTGTGTATACCCTATAGGTTTGTTAGAGAGTTATTGGTGAGGGAAGCTCATGCTAGAGGATTATCTTGTCATTTTGGTGAAAAGAGGACTCTGGTTGTGTTGAAAGAGCATTTTCACTGGAGGAGTATGATGAAGGATGTCCATAAGGTATTAGAAAGGTGTAGGGTCTGTAAGAGGGCAAAAGGAAAGAAGGAAGTTCAGGGTTAATAGATGCCTTTGCCTATACCTACCCAACCCTAAAATGATATTAGCATGGATTTTGTTTTAGCTCTACCTAGGATACAGAGGGGAAAGGATTTCATTATGGTTGTTGTTGATCGCTTCAGCAAAATGTCATATTTTGTGCCTTACCACAAAATGGATAACGCTTTTTTATAGCTAACATTTTTGTATAGGAAATTGTAAAGTTACATGGTGTTCTACACAACATAGTGTCTAATAGAGACACTAAGTTTCTTAACTTTTTCTGGAAGACACTATGGAGAAGACTTGGTACTAAACTCATGTATAGTACCTTGTGCCATCCTTAGACAAACGGCTAAACAGAGGCTGTTAATCATACTCTTAGTAACTTACTAAGAGCAATGGTTGGTAAGAATCTTATTGATTGGGACTTGTGTTTCCATTGTTAAGTTCACTTGCAATAGGTTAACTCATAGTTCAACCAGTAAGTCTCCCTTTAAAGTCGTATATGTTTATAATCCTACTCTTCCATTAGATTTCATAGCTAATCCAGCAACAAAGGAAGAAAGCTTGAGTGGAGTAGAACAAGCTAAGGAGATTCAGAAACTTCACTAAAGGACGACTGAACATCTTTAGAAAACTTAGGAATAGTAGAAGCTTCAAGGTAACAAAAATAGGAAAACCAGAATTTATAATTTAGGTGATCTAATCTGGATTAATCTTAGTAAAGACAAGTTTCCTTACAAAAAGTCACAGAAGCTTTCATCCAGAGCAGATGGATCTTTCAAAGTTGTCAAGCGCATTAACAACAATGCATACCGGATAGAACTGCTAGGAGGATACGACATCTCTACTAGACTACTACATTTAATGTTGTAGACCTATTGCCCTATTTACCCAATGACGTTCATGAGGACCTATCAAATTTGAGGAAAAATCTTCCATAAGCCCAAGGAGATGATAGGAATCATACATCTACAAGACCCATAACTAGAGCGAAAGCAAAGGATTACAAAACTTGGCAATGATGATACTTTTTCAACAATTAGAGCCTAAAGACATTTATTTAGTGTCATCATTTACTTTATATAATTGTTTTGCATTTCATTAGACACATTTGTCGATATTACAAGATGGCGAACAAACACACTAATGCTTGGTGTGTTAATTATTCATGGACCTACAAAAATCTAGAAGAAACTGGCTATACATTGTTCCATTTGGCGTGGAGAACCGGTTAGCACTTATTCTAATTGATGTGGGGAAGACCGGCTTATGTAACATTTTATCTTGTTAATTTTTCTTTATTTAGAATAGGTATAAATACTTGTGAAAGAGGAGGATTGAGGACACTTTTTCAGATATATTTTATAGCTGCATTCACGTGGAGAGTCCTCTCTTTCACGCCCAAAAACACTTTTATCAATTCAACCAAGAATTGTGGCGAGTAGGCTTATTGTTATTGTGCGTAATATCAATGATTTCAAGTCCATTTCCTAATTCCTACTAGTGTGTTATATCTAGTAAGAAATTGGGATTCTTATCTTCTCTCACTTTCACACCAATTAGGGTTCATGCTAATTGATTGTGGAATTGTTGTCTTGTTTTTTCCATCCTTATTTTACTATTGTAATTGGCTTTGAAGCACATCATTAGTCCAATATGTCCAAAAATCCGGATCAGCCCCGCACACCACAATAAGAAACTTGCTTTTCCAACCGTGTATGAATAAGTCTAATCCAACCAACAATTTCCTACTAGGATAGTTGGTAAGGGAGTACTAACTGTCATTCAATCTTTTCAATCCATAAAAGTATCAAAGCAGTTGCGATATAACTTGGACGAGAAAGTGTTCACATAGTGCCTTGAATACAACTAAGAGCTTGCATGTGTTCAATACCAGTTGGGTCAGTGACATTTAATGGTAGATGAAAAATTCCTTCTGGAATTCACTAAACGGAACCCACAATTTGAACTCAATGTGCTTCAAGTGAAGGAAAAATTCACAACCAACCGTAAGAGCAATACAATCGTTGACTTATGGCTTCTTGATCCTCCAATTGTGAGGTCGTGGTTGGAAGTACTTCCTCACCTCCATCAACTCTTCATATGACATTAGACTATGGATGTCATTAGAAGTGTTTCCCTTCTCAACCGAAAATTAAAGTGCTTGCACCAACTGTCTCTCCTCACTATCATCAAGATACACTTCTCTTGGGAATTGCACAATGGTTGCTACTACATTGTCATCTTATTTATGTTGACCTCCTACTAACCTAGAATTACTCAATCTAGCTCTAAATCGAGAGTTCTTGACCTCTTCCTTCAGATTAGATTCATACACCTATCCCTATAATGGATAAGTGCGTGAGAACAATACAAATAAGGAAAGAGAATTAGTCAAAGATACTTTCTCACCATGTTAGGAGAAGATATTAGGAATTAATGCACCTACCAATTTATGATTGTCCAATACGCCTATAAATAGAGAATAAGAACAATTGGATAAGAAACTTTTGAACTTTTAAATTCTCGATATTCCCCTCATTCTTTCTTGTGCTAGCTTAGGCATTGAAGTGATGCCAAAACAAACTTTGGCACCTTCATAACCTAATTTATTTCTACTTTACAAACAATTTAACTACTCTGCAGAAACCCAACACAACAAGCTATATGTGGTAAAACTGAAGCTATAGTGCTAATAAGGACATATTCTACTCAAATTTTATTGTACGAATCATGTTAAATTCTCACTGATATTATGAGAATTTTAAGGAAATGATACTTAATTAGATTTACTATGCTATTTGAGGTCTGTAAAAGCTTATAGTGCAAACATGAGTAGATTGATTTTGAAGATCGGCTTTCAACAATCAAAGCTACCGGCCTTAAGATTGTAAGTTGCCAGCCTAAGCCATCGGCCTTGAAAGGAAAGTCGGCTTTGAGAGGCAGCTAAAAGACATTGCTGGAGTTTTGATTAATATACCGAAGGGGAAGAATGAAGGGATTATCTCATATTTTCTTTTTGATACTTTTGAACCCTAGAGAGAGAAGAAAGAGAATTGATTGGTGTACTTAAATTTTTTGTTTCATCAATTGAATCCATTGGAATCATCAAGGAATTATAGAATTATTGTATTGCAATTGATTCTTACTTTATTGAATTGGTGATCTCCGAACTAATACTCTTTTATTAAATTCATAGACCAAATTTTTCCTTTTAATTATGAATTCCATTACAGTAATTTCTTTGATTTATGTTTGTGTTTTCAATTCCATGATGTTCTAAGCTTATTTGTGGGAAATTGATGAAACCCTAAAATAAATAAGATGATGATTATAGTTATATTATAAGACTGTTAGTTATGTGGAAGATTCATATTGTAATTCTTATATTATAAATTCTGATTTCATGTTTAAATTAAGATTATAGGAATTTTAATAACTCGGAAGGGGAATTAGGGTTCAATAGGCTTTCTTAAGTTAGGTTAAATAAGAACTGTAGAAATAGGATTATTTTAATCTGATTAGAAATTGTTTGAGAGCTTAATGCAATATTCCTAATTAGTTTCTCACTAAGGAATTAGGAGAAATTATGATAGAATATTAGTTAACTATATAATTGGGAGATTTGTAATTGAATATAGAAGCCCCTATTAATTTGCTTAGTAGAAGCTAATAAATTAATTTTGGAGTTTTGAGTTTCAATTATTTGGAAAAGAAACAAGGATTTTCACAATTTCATATGAATATCCACATAGCTAAGAATTATTATAATATGATGATAATCTGATTAGTGAAATTAGGGTGGATTCGGTTTTCCTATTTTCAATTGATATATTTTCATAACAATTTTCTCCATGTTCTTAGTAAAAATCTAGGTATAATAGATTAATTGGTATTTAAATTGTTAATTCTCTCAATTTGACTAAATAATAATAGAATCTGATATCGATTTAGTAATCTGACCCAGTGCACTTATTGGTAGAATTTGCTTAAGTTTTTGGCTTCATTGTTAGGGATTAACTTAATATTAGACCACCTTCAGTTCTGTTGTTAATGTAGGTATAGTTCATAGTATATAATTATCTTTTGTTCTCCTTTAAGTTTTTTTTTCTTCATGTGCAGGAGTAGAAGTGCAGAACTTCTACCACTAAATCCGGAGATAAAACGCACTTTGTGTCAATTGAGAAGAAAGAACAGAAGAAGAGAAGGAGTGCAACTAGTTGAGATGGTAGACAACAACAACAATCCGATTCAGGGTGTTGCCAGAGCACTTTGGGATTATATAATACCTACTGTTGCAGGTTTTGCAATTAGGATACCTCCTATTCAAGCCAATAATTTTGAACTAAAACTGGCACTTATTTAGATGGTTCAAACAATTCAATTTGGAGGATATCTAAATGAGAGTCTTGATTAGCATATTGCAGCTTTTCTCCAATATTGTAATACAGTGAAGATGAATAACATTTCAACTGATGTCATTAGATTACAACTTTTTCCTTTTTCACTAAGGGAAAAAGCTAGAGCTTAGTTCAATTCACTATCACAAGAGTTGATCACCACCTAGGCCGATCTCTCATTTAAGTTTCTAAAGAGATTCTTCCCACCATCTAAGACCTTGAAATTAAGGAACGATATCACCAACTTCACTAAGTTTAATAGTGAATCATTGTATGAGGTGTGAGAGAGATTTAAGGAGTGAATCAGGAAATGTCCACATCATGGATTGCAAGACAACCTCCTGATTAAGATTTTCTATCTCAACTTAGATGAGACATTGAGATCTTTGGTAGATGTTGCATCTTGAGATGCATTTATGGGTAAGAGCTATGATGAAGCCAATGCTTTGATAGAAGAAATGGCCTCCAGTGCACACAATTGGCAGAATGAGAGAGGTAAATCAAGAGTGGCATCAGTCGGTGACATAGACTCAATATCTGCTTAGATTGCAGCTCTCACAACTCAGGTAAGTAAACTTGTCTCAGCAAAATCTATTAATGCTAATCAAGTTGCTTGTTGTGAGATATGTTCAAGATCACATTCTACTCTTGAGTGCTTAACTAGAAACTCCTCAAGTTCATCCAATGGAGAGTAAGTGAATTATGTCAACAATTTTCAATGGGGTAATCAGGGACCTTATTCAAATAATTACAATCCAGGGTGGCGTAATCATCCAAACTTTTCATACAGGAATGATAATAATGTACTTAAACCGCCTCCTAGATTTCAAAAGCAAGGTCCTACTCGGAATGCTCCACCTCAGCAAAATCAACCTAGAATGGAAGAACTTATGTTAAACAATATGCAAAAGATTGAAAAAATGCTACATAATAAACAAGCCACCATTCAAAATTTGGAGAATCAAATTAGTCGGATTTCTTAACAACTGAGCAATAGACCATTAGGGTTGTTACCTAGCAACACTGAGGAGAATCCCAAGGGTGTCAATGCCATAATGTTGAGAAGCGGTAAGGAATTGGAAGTTGTTGATAAGGAAGTGCACACCAAACAAAGGAGTTTAGAGAAAGAAACAAGGAATCAAAGAATTGAGGAACCAAAGCAGAAGTCACTAGTGGTGAATCCATATGTCCCTCTTGTCCCTTTTCCAAGAAGACTAAAGCAACAATAGCTAGATGCTCAATTTAGTAAGTTCCTAGAGGTTTTCAAGAAACTGCAAATTAACATTCCATATACAGAAGCACTCCAGCAAATGCCGTCATATGCTAAATTCATAAAGGATTTGCTAACCAAAAAGAGAAAGATGAATGTAAATGAGTTTGTGATGCTTACAGGAGAGTGTTATATGATCCTATAGAAGGACTTGTCTAATCTACCTAGGAAACAAAGAGATCAGGGAAGTTTCACTGTTCCTTGCACTATAGGAAATTTTCACTTTGATAAAATTCTTATTGATTCTAGTGCAAGTATTAATTTAATGCCCTTATCTACTTTCAGGAAACTTAGACTTAAGAGTGCAGGGAAGCTCATGTTACTTTGCAACTTACTAATAGAAGCATCAAATACCCTAAAGGCATTTTTGAGAATGTCCTTGTAAAGGTAGACAAATTCATATTCCTAGTCGATTTCATTGTCCTGGAAATGGAGGAGGACAGAGAAGTGCCTATGATTCTAGGTAGACCGTTCCTTGCAACGGGTAAAGCATTAATAGATGTGGAATAAGGTAAGCTTACTTTAAGAGTTATGGATGATGAGATAACTTTTAATGTTTATGAAGCTACAAGGAAATTTGATGATTGTAAATTTTGTTATACCTTTGATATTATTAATGAGCTTGCCTATGAGTCTGCTGAGGAGATAATGGGTGTAGACACTATGGAATCAATTCTTAGAGACTTGGATGATTGGAGTGATGAGGATGAGAGGAAGGAAATATGTGTGGAACAAATGTCACAAAGCAAGGCTTGTTACTATGAGGAGTTGGGTACTAGTAAGACAAAACCGATGCTATCTTTAGCACAACCTCTAGTGCTAGAACTTAAACCTTTGCCTAGCTATTTAAAATATGCTTATCTTGGAACAAGTAAGACTTTTCCAATAATCATTTCTACTTTTTTTACAAGTGATCGGGGAGCAATAGCACCTAAGCGTGCTAAGAGAAAATAAGGAGGCAATAGGGTGGACTATTGCAAATATCAAAGGAATTAGCCATCTGATTTGCTCTCACAGGATACTTTTGGAAGTTAAGTGTAAACCTATAGTGCAACCATAGAGACGACTCAACCTAACTCTTAAGGAGGTAGTAAAGAAGGAAGTGCTTAAATTGCTAGATGCGGGTATTATCTGTCCTATCTTTGATAGTAAATGGGTTAGTTTTGTTCAGGTAGTGCCTAAAAAGGGTAGTTTGATTGTTGTTAAAAATAAAGCTAATGAATTAATCCCCACTTGCATTGTGACTAGGTGGCGAGTCTATATAAATTATAGAAAATTAAATGATGCTACCCATAAAGACCATTTCCCCCTCCCCTTCATTGATTAAATGCTAGAAAAACTTGTAGGGCATGACTATTATTGTTTTCTAGATGGTTATTTTGGTTATAATCAAATTCATATAGCACCCGAGGATCAGGAGAAAACCACATTTACTTGTCCCTATAGCACTTTTGCCTTTAGGAGAATGCCTTTTGGTCTCTATAATGCACCTGCTACTTTTCAAAGGTGTATGATGTCTATATTTTCTGATATGGAGGTCATTTGAATCATGTCTGATAAATTTAGGTTGTGTACTTAAAAGATGTAAAGAGACTAACCTACTTCTAAATTGGGAGAAATGTCATTTTATGGTAAGAGAGAGAATCGTCTTAGGTCACAAAGTGTTAAGGAAGGGGATTAAGGTTAATAGGGCAAAAGTGGTGATAATAGAGAAGTCGCTACTCCCTACTTTAGTAAAAGGAGTCAGGAGCTTCCTAGGACATGCTGGCTTCTACAGTAGATTTATCAAGGACTTTTCTAAAATATCTAGACCTTTTTGTAATTTACTTGAAAAAAATTCTCCTTTTGTTTTTTATGGTAACTGTTTGCAGGCATTCAACTTATTGAAGGAAAAGCTCACTTCTGCACCAGTGATCATTGCACCTGATTGGGAGCTTCTGTTCGAGCTTATCTGTGATGCTGACGACTATGTTGTAGGAGCGGTACTTAAGTAAAGGAAAGGTAAAATAATTCATGTTATATACTATGCTATAGAACTTTGAATGAGGCCCAAAGAAATTATGCTACAATTGAAAAAGAGCTTTTAGCAGTCATATTTGCATGTGACAAGTTTCGGCCTTATCTAATAGGTTCTAAGATCATAGTGTATACAGACTATGTTGCTCTTAAGTATTTGTTTGCTAAAGCAGATGCTAAACCTAAGCTAATTCACTAGATTTTACTACTGCAAGAATTTGACCTAGAAATTAGAGATAAAAAGGGAATTGAAAATGTAGTGGCTAATCATTTATGCCGGTTGGAATCTGATTGTTTAGATCCACCCATTAATGAAAAGTTCCCTCATGAACAATTGCATGTGGTAGATATCCAAGGATTACCTTGGTATGCTGATATAGTCAATTACCTAGTTAGCAAAATCACACCATATGGTTTGTCATATTAACAAAAAAAAAAAAAAGAAATTCTTACATGATGTGAAATACTATTTTTGGGATGAACTATATTTGTTTAAATGTTGTGCTGACCAAGTAATTAGACGTTGTGTACCTGAAACTAAACAGCTTAGCATAATACAACATTGTCATTCTAAAGAAGTAGGAGGCCATTTTGGTGTGGAAAGAATTGCAGCTAAAATTTTATCTTGCGGGTTTTATTGGCCTAAACTATTTAATGACCGCATGAATTTCATTTTATCTTGTGCTCAATGCCAAAGGACTGACAATATTTCCAAGAGACATGAATTACCACAAAACAACATTCTTGTAATTGAGCTTTTTGATGTGTGGAGAATAGACTTTATGGATCCTTTCCCCTCATCTTTTTCAAACAAATTTATTCTCATAGCTATCGGTTATGCATCAAAATGGATAAAAGCAGTTGCTCTACAAACTAATGATAGCAAACTTGTAATCAATTTTTTGAAAAAGAACATATATTCAAGATTTCGGATACCTGGAGTTATCATTAGTGATGGGAGATCACATTTTGCAATAAGAAATTTGAAAAATTATTATCAAAATATGGAGTTACTCATAAAATTGCCACCCCTTATCATCCATAGACCTATGGATAGGTAGAGGTATCTAATAAGGAGATAAATCGTATTCTAGAGAAAACTATCAATGCATTAAGGAAAGATTGGTCTTCAAAACTTAATGATTCTTTGTGAGCCTATGAATTGCTTTCAAAACCCCTATAGGAATGTCCTCATACAAGATTGTTTATGGTAAATCGTATCATCTACCTATGGAGCTTGAGCACCAGGCATAATGGGCCATAAAACACCTTAACTTTGATTTCTAAGCTATATGTAAAAAGAGGTTGCTTCAGTTGAATCAGATGGCTGAATTAAGAAATGAAGCATGTGAGAATGCTAGGATATATAAGGAATGAGCTAAGCGATGGCATGACAAGAATATTTTAAGTCGAGAGTTTTTTCCTAGACAGAAAGTTATGTTATTACAACTTTCGATTGAAGTTATTTCCTAGTAAGTTGAGATCCTGATGGTCTGGTCCATTTGTTATTGATAATGTTTTTCCTTATGGGGTAGTTGAGTTAGAAGCCAAAGACAACTGTACTTTTAAAGTAAACAGTTATCTCCTCAAAAATTACTACAAAGGAGAACACGTTGATAGTGTTGCCACTATCATAGATCTGGCAAATCTATTCTAAAACACTAGGGAAGTTAGGCTAGTGACCATAAACTAAGCGCTTCATGGGAGGTAGCCTATGCATAGAATTAAGGTAAATTAGTTTAGTTTTATTTAAAAAAAAATGGAGTTTCTAAGCCGGCAATGTAAGCCGACGGTGTACAGAAGAAAGCTACTAGCATATGTCCTTTTCGACTTATTTCAACAGGTAGCCTGCATCATCTTCTTCATTTCCATTTCTCTCACTCTCACACATCTCTCTCTCTCTCTAAAAACTCTTACGACTCACTCACACTCAAGGAGCTAAATTTCCTCTCTCCACTACAATCAAGATCAAGTAAGTCTTCATTCCTTTTATTCATTACTCTTGTAAGTTTACATTTATATAAATATATTGTTTTCCTTTAGTTTTGGCTACGATTTTTGGTAGAAGGAAATCTTAGAATTGTTTGGAATGTGTTGGGTTGCTGTTTTTTTTTTTTTTTTTTTGAAGTTGGAATTATGCTTACACGCACATGCATGTGAATTTACACTTAGTTTTGTGCCAAATTTTGTAAAAAAAAAAAAATCCAAGGTGTAGGAACTAGGGCTTGAACTAAATTGATTTATGGAAAATTGGGACTTTTTCCATATTTACTGCCTATATTCAATTATATGCAGTTAATTCATTATGGGGTCTCAATTTTGTAGATGAGATTCATGAATTGAAAACTATTGTTCAATTTTGCTTAACGTGTGTTTTCTTTGGAAGTTGATGATGCCTTTGATAGGATTGGAATTTTGTTTTATTTGGAAGATATCAACTACCTTAACCATAAAATTTTCCTATTCTATGTTTTTAAACAAATTTTTCCCATGCTGTTTAAATTTTAGGTCACCTAACTTAGGCTACCAGCTTTGATTTTTCCCTAATGTAAATGTAAGTAACATGACAACTTATTTGCTTTGTTCTTATTATTGTGATGCCTATAGTTCTGAACTAGACATATTTGCTATAAATCATGTTTCACACATGAATGTTGAGGCATTTGTTGAATTAAAAACATAATCATAAGGCTAAACTATGATTTACTGGACCATGCATCTTTCCTAGAAATTCATATGAATTATTATGAAGGTATGCCACCTAGAAAACTCTAGCCTAGGAAATAGAAACAAAAAGTTGCATGTGAGGCTTCTTCTAGCAGTCGCCATATAGAGCTCCTCTTTGAATAGGATTATGCCAAGGAAAGAAAGACACAATTACTAAAGAAGAACTTCATGAACCAGTAGTATCTTGATTGGGAGCTTTTAAGGGATTATGACATGGAGGAGAAGATTAAGTAAATGGTAGCAGACAAGACATAGTTTAAACTGTTTGAGATAAGAGAACCAGTCTACAAGAATGTCACAATTGATTGTTTATCTATAATGAAAATAGAGCACGACGAGCACTATTCTATCATGACATTCTGGACTTATGAGTAGGTCCATGTAATTGATCTTAAACAGTTTGGATATTTCTTAGGGATTTATGAGGATGAAGAAGCTGAAGAAGACCTCCCTAATGCTTGGCCTTCGAACATGGATGTAGAAACATTCTAGTTTTAGCTTATTAGGCCCAGGAGAGATGATTTTATACTCTCCAAATCTATTGCTACCACCATTGCCTCAGTCTAGCACAAGTTGCTCCACCACATTCTATCCTATACCATTTGCTGCAAGAAGACTAGTAATAGTAAGGTAACAAGATTTGATATGTTCTACTTGTATAGTATGATTTCAGGCTACAAAACTGATATTGGGGTATAAATAGCAAATTTTATTGGTAGACAGGTGGAGGATACGAGAACTAGAGTTATTCTTTATGGAGAGTATATCATTGCATTGTTAAAAGGCATAGGTATCTTTGAACACCATGAAGGGGATGTGATCATAGAATGTAATAAAATCTCTCTAAGATCATTCGGGGCTTGGGGGCTATATAAGATAATCAATCGAGTTATTTCAAAACATATTGAAGAGACTCCAAACCTTCCCCCTACCATAAGAGCCTCTAAATCCTAATCTACTCCTCCTGACAGCATTTATGAGAGGTTAAGGAAGGACATTAAGGGTGTCAAGCATGAGCTTAAGGAAGTAAAAAGGGAGTTTAGGCATGAGAGGAAGAAGAATAAGAAATTTCGGACTACATTGTTTAATATGTTCAAATTCGCTATGTCTTGCATGAATGCAACAGCAGCTCAAGACTTGCACTATGAGACTTCTCTAGAGGAGCAATCAGAAGATGAAGCTAATGATCATAGCAGCTCAGACTAGGATGGAAAAATTTGATGCAATCTCTTACCTCATCAAAATATTAGGAAAGTACCAGTTTTATTTTTTTCCCTTAATTTCATTATCATTTATTCCCTTGTAATTGTACTGACTTAGAAACAAAGAGGACACTATTCATTTTAAGTTTGGGGAAGGGATCATAGAAAAGTTAAGTATGAATTACTGATGTCTGAATTAGTAAATATTTGTTCATATTGATGACATCTTAGCCCTTATTATAATCTTTGCTTTGAACTCATATTTGTCCTTAAGAGTCATTTGGCAACTTAAGGTTAAATCGACTTGATTTAATGTCTTACTCGCCTACTTTTGTGATTAAATTACTTGGTTGAAATTATGTAATGAGATCTTTAAGTAACAAATTTACCTTATGTTTAACTTTTAATTGTAAAAGTTTGAAAGTAAGTTGAGTCTTTAAGTAGAAAAGCAATCGAGTCAACTTCCTAGTAAATTTAGCTTGTATACACTCTCCTAAGTTTCTTTGAAAATATTTTTAACATCTAGTGAAAGAGGTAGAAGAAACTTTTTACTTAGTAATCCTCTATAAAAAGAATTTTTATTAAAAAAAATGGTGAAATAAGATTCTAATCTTGAATGTTAGTGTGAGGAAGAGTCCATAGGGGTCCCTTTAAAACCTAGTCACTTTGGTGATGAGCCTAGGATGTGCTGACTCAATGAAATCACCATAACATGAAAGGTGGAAAAGCAATAGTTCAATACTTGAATATTAGTGTGAGGAAGAGTCTATAGGGGTCTCTTTAAAACCTAGTCACTTGGGTGATGAGCCCTAGATGTGCTAACTCAATGAACTTACCATAATGCGAAAGACAGAAAGGCAAAAGTTCAATATTTGAACTAAAAAAAAGAGAGGAAATTCTAAGGAAATAATAGATACCATATGCTTTCACCAAAGTCACCATTTATAGAGAAGTGATTAAGGGATTATATGTTGGTTAATAACTATGGAAGTTTAAATGAGTTTTTTTTGTTTTTCTTATAGGAATGAGTATTTACTTTTGAATTAGAATTCTTATGTTAAACACTAGGTTTAAAGTTTTGTTTGTTTAGATTAGCTACAAAAATTTCAACCATACTAATTCAATTACATATCCCAGTACGGTTAGAGTTTTAGACACCGGAATTTCAAGTATTTTGTTAGTAAAGAATTTTGTATTCTCAATGACAAATTACTTCATTGATTTTAAGTATTTTGCTTGAGAACAAGTAAAAGTTCAAGTGTGTGGAAGTTGATGAGGGCATATTCTACATTAAATTTATTGTACGAATCATGTTAAATTTTCTTTGATATTATGGGAATTCTAAGAAAATGGTACTTAATTAGATTTACTGTGCTATTTCAGGTCTGTAAAAGCTTAAAGTGCAAACATGAGTAGATCGGTTTTGAAGATCGGCTTTCAACAATCAAAACTACCAACCTAAACTGTAGGCCTTAAGATTGTAAGATGTCGGCCTAAGCTGCCGACCTTGAAAGAGCCTTGAAAGGAAGCTGCTAGCTTTAGCACTAGCTTTGAGAGGCAACCAAAAGACGTTCCTAGAGTTTTTATTAATATAAGAGAGGGGAAGAATGAAGGGGTTATCTCATATTTTCTTTTTGTTACTTTTGAACCCTAGAGAAATAAAAAAGAGAATTGATTGGCATACTTAAATTTTTTGTTTTATCAATTGAGTCCATTGGAATCATCAAGGAAAGACTTCTTCATCAAGGAATTGCAGGATTATTGTATTGTGATTGATTCTTGCTTTATTAAATTGGTGATCTCTAAACTAATACCCTTTTATTAAATTCATAGACTAAATTTTTCCTTTCAATTATGAATTCCATTACAATAATTTCTTTTATTTATGTTTGTGTTTTCAATTCCATGATGTTCCAAGCTTATTTGTGGGAAATCAATGAAACCCTAGAATAACTAAGATGATTATAGTTATATTATAAGATTGTTAGTTATGTGAAAGATTCATATTGTAATTCCTATACTATAAATTTAGATTTCATGTTTGACTTAGGATTATAAGAATTTTAATAACTCGAAAGGGGAATTAGGGTTCAATAAGCTTTCTTAAGTTAGGCTAAATAATAATTGTGGAAATAGGATTATTTTAATCTGATTAGAAATTGTCTGAGAGCTTAATGCAATATTCCTAATTAGTTTCTCACTAAGGAATTAGGAGAAATTATGATAGAATATTAGTCAACTATATAATTAAAAGATTTGTAGTTAAATATAAAACCCCCTGTTAATTTGTTTAGTAGAAGCTAATAAATTAATTTTGGGGTTTCGAGTTTTAATTATTTGGAAAAGAAACAAAGATTTTCACAATTTCATATGAATATCCACATAGCTAAGATTTATTATAATATGATGATAATTTGATTAGTGAAATTAAGGTGAATTCAATTTTCCTATTTTTAATTGATATATTTTCATAACAAATTTTCTCCATGTTAGTAAAAAATCTAAGTGTAATAAATTAATTGGTATTTGAATTATTAATTCTCTCAATTTGATTATCTAAATAATAATAGAATCAGATATCAATTTAATACTTATTTAATGCTCATGGAATCGATACTCAACTCATTACTATATTACTTGATCTGACCCAATACACTTGTTGGTAGAATTCGCTTATAAAAAATTTTATATTTACAGCTAATCAAGTGCCGAGGCGAAGATCAAATCTATGTTTCAACATAAAAAATGTGAGAGAACCAAACTTGTCATTTGTCATCAAGCCAAAAAATAGCATCACAAAACATCTTTAGATTTCTATGATTAAAAGCCATGAGGAGAATACCTCTCCTTTCACCTATGCTAACCTCCTACTAACCTAGAATTACTCAATCCAGCTCTAAATCAAGAGTTCTTGACCTCCTCCTCCAGATTGGATTCATACACCTATCCCTATAATGGATAAATGCATGAGAACGATATGAACAAGAAAAGAGAATTAGTCAAAGATACTCTCTTGCCATGTTAGGACAAGGTATTAGGAATTAATGCACCAGCCAATTTACGATCATCTAGTACGCCTATAAATAGAGAATAAGAACGATTGGATAAAGAACTTTTAAACTCTCAAATTCTTGATTTCTCCTTATTCTTTCTTATGCTAACTTAGACATCGAAGTGGCATGCCAAAACAAACTTCTACACCTTCATAACCTAATTTATTTCTACTTTACAAACAATTCAACCACTTTAAGGAAACCAACACAACAAGCTATATGTGGTAAAACTGAAGCTATAGCGTTGAGGCGACGATCAAATCTATCTGTTTCAACATAAAAAAAAATAATAATAATAAATGTGAGACAACCAAACTTGTTATTTGTCATCATGCTAAAAAATAGCATCACAAAATATCTTTAGATTTTTATGATTAAAAGCCATGAGGGGAAGAAGCTTTAAGAACTCATTAGTCTCTAGAGCTTCTTACTTATTTTTTACAATTTATACTATAATTACAAAACTCTGCCTTAGCATAAACCAAGACTTAGTCTAACAGAGACCCCTTGGCCATCCAGTAGAAGACCCCTTTTCCTCATCATTCTCAAACATAATAACATCATAAGCTTCATTTGTCATACCTCTTACCAGAACCCATTGGCAACTAAGATGAGCATCAAGCTAATACTCACAACATCATGATAAGTTGACCTACATCCATCAACTTGTTGGTTTCGAGGGAGTTGGAGATGAAGGTGGTTTCAGATCCGGATACTGCCAAACAAGGAAATAGAAATCAATAAAATCGCTTGAACTAACATGGAAATTGTTTTTGCATATTTTAATATATAGGCAACCTCCATTGGAGCAGACAAGGCTGCATTAACTAAGTAATTTCCTATTTTATGACCCTTCGATATGTTCTGTGTCACGCTTCCAACATATATCAACCTCCATTACAAGGGAAGGAAACTTCAGCAAAATGAGCTCCTTATTAAACTTGCTTCATCTGGTAGTTTTCTTAATTTGGTACTATGTTGAATAACCTTAAATTTGATTTTTTGCATACTCACTTAAGATTTGACATGTTAGAAGGCACTGCTCACTCGCAATGTAAGGGTTTGATGACATTTTTCAGATAATGGAAAGTAATAGCATTTTATCTTTTGCCAATATTGGCAGACTTACAAGAAAAACCTCAGCCTAAATTTCAGGTGGAAGCTAGTGATGAGGCACAGTTCCTCAAACAACGTCAGCCATGTGTCCACTTAAGTATGATTTATTCATGTGGGTACATGTGCATGTGCATGCATGCGTGCTTATTGGATATTATAAGAGAAGAAAAAGCATACATTAGGGTACGGTGAAGATGATTTATATACAGTTTTCTGAGGTGAAGTAGAATTGGCTGCCTCCTGCTGATCCTTATCTTCATTTTGGCTTGCTCCTTTCTGAGGACTAGAAGGAGCAGAATTCTCGTCACTTTCGTTAATTCTTTGACCAGCAACTCCATTAGTCCCAAACTTATCTGCGGCTTGACCCCTCTTCCTTGGGATCATGTGTATTGAAGGTGGCAACAAGGTTTCTTGTATAGCCTTGAAAAAATGTCAAGGACAATATGTAAACAACAGATTGCACATGAATCAACATGTAATAAATTACCAAGAAAAATATGTAGTTAAATAAATGCAGAGAGATAAAAAAAAAGACTGACATAAGCAGATCAAATGATCACTCCCAAAGGACAGAGATTTCAAGATATAGCAGATCAATTCATTCTACCAATAACCACGCTTGATCAAGCATATCATTAAAGATATGCCTTTTCCATTGATTCCATCATACAATTCCTAAATGAGGTAAGAAATTTTTATGGTTATTCATCATTCAATTAAGTATAATATTTTGTTAGGTATAATTACATTAATGTGATATATTGAATATTTAATACTAGAATTTTAGGACTACGCATTCAAGATGTGATCAAAACGATTGTCTTAAAACATGAGGGTGCTCCTATAGGATTGAAGACCGTGGCAAGGGGTCTTCATCTTATAGCACATCTGTCTAATTAGTGTGAAGCTCTGGAAATGACACCCTTACTGCCTTGTCTTTCAGCTAGTTTGTCACCAACTTTCATTCCACTCAGTTGCCGATATAATTGTTTATAGGAAGAATAACGAACTTCAACTGCCTGCTGTAAAATTCAGAGGAGGGAAATGTACAGTCCAGCCTCCCAAAGTGAGAACATGAACAAATGCATTCAGCTTTATCCTCTGGATGCATTTGATCTCCCCATCAGGAATCATATTGTTGCGCAGAAAAGTTGCAAGTAAGGCAACACAAAGTTTTACAAACTTACCCATTTAGTAAAAGTTGTTAGTATTTTGTTATCACACACTTTAGATAATTACCCAAAGAACTCATTTTTTTACCTTTTTTCCTACTTTACTTTCCAAGTTTAAGGGCAATTGAAAGAAAAATAGAAATTAAAAATAAGGATGCTTAATAAACGACAATTTTGTTAACAAAATAGAAGCTTACCAACCACCCTTTCTTGCCTCCAACTCCACCCTTGATTGCATAGGCCTCCTTGAAACCACCATTCTTGACTAAGAACTCAGCCGCTTTCAAGGAATTGCCATCATTACTACCTTCCACATGGAAAGAAAAAAACTTACTAGCATGTATCATGTACCAAAGAAAGGCAAAGTCATCAACTCCTAGTAGAGATCATAAAGACTTCATTAATATAATACAAATAAAGAGTTTTATGGTAAATTGCAAATCAAAAGGTTTCTATTCTGAGAAAAGGAACTCCAAGAAGAAGCTAACTAATATGGATTCATGTATGCATGAACCCTTTCTACTTGCTTCAAATATATTAATATGAATGCCAAACCTTAAGTTATCCACTTTCTAAAGCCTGTGAGCTAACATCAAGCCCTAAAAATCCCTACACCCTACAATCACACTGTCACCTGAGCAATTGATGATCGCAAGTGATACAGAATTAAAGTGTAATAGATCTGTGAATGAAAACAAAATGTTAAAAATCAAGTAGCATAATCCAACCAAATAGCAACCAGCAAATTCTCGTTTTCTATGAGACTCCAAAATGCGCTATCTTCTTCAGTGCCATACAAAATAAAGAAAAGACATACTCAATTATACCAATCTAAATTGGTTTCCCGGATACCGTTTCTTACTCAGAAGTATAAAATAAGAAGCAGAGCTAAGAAGTGGATATCAAACAAAAGAAGTAAACCAGTCTCAAGCTTTCTTAAGTTAAGAAGCCAACGCAAGTGCATGCTACAAAATAGAGACGATAGATACAAAGGTGATCAGAATGTTTCAGGTTAGACTAGAATGAGGTGGACTGTTAGTATTCATCTTTCTATTAACTGTCAAGTCCTTCCAAACGTCAAACTTGCTTGGATTTAAAAATATCCTGGGAATTTTTTTATACGAAAGTATGTAATTATATATCTGGAAATTATTTTAAAGAATAGATATTAGAGGAATCTCTATTTCTTAAAATCCTCAATGTTGAATCCACTCATTGCCATGGCAACAGTAGTTGAATTTCCAAGAAATCCTGACCTCAAGATATAGGAACTCTATTTTTTAAAAGTTCTAATTCTTACACCCTCATCAATACTCACGAAGAATATCAGAAGGATGGTTGAAATCATATTCCAAATAATCCGCCATACAAGACCATAAGGAACAAATCACGTAGTAATTGCTTATATTCAATTCAACAACCACCGCAGCCTCAAATACTGAAAAACCTACCCTGCAAGCACTCTACTGAATTTACCCCTGGAAAAATTCAAGAACTTCCAGCACATTAATAAGAAAACAAGCCAAAGACAATGTTAATAAGAAAATATCCAACTACCTGTCTAGGATACAAATAGTGGTACTTGCCGGGTCTTTGAAACTCTGTAACACTTTCCTCACAAATCCATCTTCATTTCCCTCAGTAAACTCCACTTGAACAGCACTCTTATTCATGTACTTCAAATTGGGTGACCCCAAAGACTTCAAACTCTTTTTATCCCTAATGTCCAAAAGCTGAGCATTTGGATCATCCCTAAGCTTCCTAAAAACATCAATTGCAAACACATACTTGTATTTACTTATATAGTATTCTGCAACAGGTATTACAACAAGCCAAATAAATGTAGAGCCGGCAACAAAAAATGGGTTTCTAGTAAGAAAATCATCAATTGCAACTAGAATTGACTCCAAGTTTATTTTATCTGAAACATCCTCAGTAACAATTGTCTCGGAGGCAAAACACGGAAGAGAATTCAAGAGGGTGAAAATGGAAAAAGTAAGATGCGTTTGGGTTAAAAGTAGAAACTTTATAGGATTTCGGGCAAAAAGCTCAATTTTTGAAGCGCTTTTAGAGGTACCCGGATGATTATTTAGAAGATTGATTGAAGTATGAGGACAATTCAAGAGGTTAAATGATGAAAAACGAAAGTGGTTATAGGCCAAAAGCTCAAATCTTGAAGGACATTTGGTAAGAAGTTGAAGTTTTGAAGTACTTTTGGGGTTACCCAGATGGTTATTTTGAAGACTGATTGAAGTAGGAAAAGAATGGAGATGGGTTTTTTGAATGCGATGAGGTTTTGAAGTGGTTTTGTAACTCAATACGTAATTTTGGATATTGACGATCGTTGAAGTTTGGTTAAGTTGGTCCAGTTTACAAGAATGTGGGTGTTGAGAAGTGAGAGAAAAGGGTTTAGGGTTTATGAGATGATGATGATGGCTCTTGAGGAGGTTTTGGAAACATGAAACAACAAAAGACGACGAGAGAGACTCCATGACCATGAGTTGATGATGACACAGAGAGTGAAGAACTAGCCGTCGGAGCTAAAAAAGATGATAGCTGACAAGTGAGTCGCAGAACGAAAACATAACAGAATCGTATCAGGTCGGGCCGGGTCGGGTTTGATTTTGGACATTTTTTGCGGTGGTACAACTACAGTACATTCGAATCGATTCACGGACAATTTCTTGTTGTCTGTCGGCTACAAAATTTTATGTATTTTTTCATTTTTATACTTGAATTTCAAACTCATCAAATTTTGCATCCGTATCCTGAATGTGAAAATAGGATTTAAAAACTTGCATTTCAAAATCCACCCTTCTACTAGTCATCAAGTGAGGTTACAAGTATGGAATATAACAAGATTATTTGTTTATTACTTTTTTATCACTCTATATAAAAATATTGATCTATAAAAATATAAATATAATTTTTCATTAAAATAAATAAATAAATAAAAATAAAAACAAGAAAGAGGTCATCACCATCTCCTTATCCCCATCACACATCATGCCTAACTTTTTAATTATTTTTTTATAATTAATTTTTAGTAATTAATTTTTTAAATCTTACCTTTATATCTACTCTAATATAATAGAAATTGGTTATTTAATAAGAGCATTTTTTACAATAATTTTACTATATCAATTCAATTTTTCATCTCTAAATATCTTAAAACGATTCAAGCAAAATCACGACATCATTTTTTAAATTGATATTTATACTTTAACTAGTTAAAATATAACATTTTACACTTACAATAGCAATAAACTCAAAAGATTACTTTTTCTCTGAAAATGGATAGAAATAGATATCGTCTAAACTCATCTCCACTCCCTCTAACGCTTTAAGACGACCATACCCAAAGATCATATGCTTGCAACTCATACTTGGAAGTTGCTTCTCCTAACATCAAAACACAATGTTTAATGCACTGAAACTGAATGCAAGAAGATCTCAGCTCTAAAAATTGCATACGCTTGTTCACACTAGAGGAAAGTACCACTCGTGTATTTAATATATTATATCCTCTTTATTTGGCCGTAATGGTATGAGTTTGGACAGCATCCCTTTCGTTAGAGACAATGACTTTACTCTATGCACGTGTTGATCTTTGTATTCATATTACCTTTCATTACAATGCTTTTTATAAATATAGACAATTTTTATACAATCCGGTATCTGAGAATTCTTATTAAAAAAATACCTTATCACAATTTCTACTACTCTCTAATTGTATATGGAATTGTGTTCCAAAGGGTGAGCTGAAAAATACAATTTGAAAATATGAATATATACCTTTTATTAATCAATAATGTCAATGCAAATACAAGTATCATAATACACATTGCGAACTTTATAACAAAGATATTCTACCCGAAGCAATATTCATTATTGACTCTTGAAAGAAGAATCAACCTCAATTCATTAGATTATAGCAATATGCTAATTATAAATAATTCGAGGATATTTATAAATAGATAGGAAGAATATTCGGTTGATTAATTAAGAAATGTTGAGAAATATTTAAAAAAAAAAAAACGTTGTGAAATCTTATTGGACTTGCCAACAACAATAGGAGAAGTACAAATTCTCTTATAAATCATGAGGTCAAAAAATTTACAAAATCAATAAGGAGAAGTAAAAATACTTGGAAGAAAAGTTACTAAAATTCATGAGAATTCCGAAAAGCGAAACTTATACGAACTATCATTGGACCTTACAAAATATTAACTCGAAGGAGACTATCAAACATTATTATTATTATATATTTATTTAGTTATTGTCATTTTAGGGAATCGTAAGTGTTTATATGCGTAAAAAATTCTGGCTTCACTTACAGCTTTTGTTGTACTTACACTTCCACAAGGCATTTCAAGAAGTACTGCGAACTTGCAAGGAAAAGTAGGATTTCAAAGCACTTGGAAATGGGCCACCGGTTTGTAATAATTTTAACTAGATTAGATTATAAGATACACATTCGATTCCCTAGGAAAGTGGGAAGAATCCATATTGGTCGGATTTGATAATTTAACTGGCGTACATAAACCGTCGACATCAAGCCAACAAAGATTTACTTAAACCACCAAAA